>CM057143.1:3710590-4310590 GCA_029964075.1 Patiria pectinifera | reverse complement strand
TGAGGAGTGAAACAAGGTGAGCAACTTAGAAGAAAACCTAAATGGCATCTTAGAGTCTGAAGAATAAATGCATCAATTTTTGTCCAAGCGATTTCATGTCTTAAAGTTGCAAACCGCTCCTTCTCCAGAGCAGTTTCTGTGTGTTTTTATTTTTATTAATTAATTTGGTTTTGTCTACTTTGTATGTTTTTTTGTCTGGATAATTGTCTAAAAAGTGATTTCTTGGAACCTTATGTTACTTTTCATAAGATGAATTCGCATCGGCGTGGTGTAAATCAATATTAGGTTTTGCATTTCACCGACGTATAAACACTGAATACACAGTGTGTTACCTCCAGAGTGAAAGTTGGAAAAAAATCACTCGGGTGGGACTCGAACCCACGGCCTCCTGCTTTCTAATGCAGATGTCTTACCACTTGACCACTAGGCTTGTGGGATCGGTTGGCTGTTTCGAATCTGATGTTCGATTTTTTTTTGTGCTAACAAATATAATTTAATAAATCAATCTAAAATTTTGCAACCGTACCACCGTTTAATTTTTCTCGGCAGATCTGCAGGGGTCTACTACTCTCCATGCAGTGACTCTGGACCGCTCGATGTCAATCCTACTGGTAAGTTTATTAATCTGTTTAAGATCACTAAATTGTGCTCACTTGATCACTAAAACTTTGTGATTACAATGATTTGTCCTTAGATACTTAAAGCTAATTGAAATGCGTGTCTTTGGCAACCGAGCTGATGTCCATGTATTATGAACTCGTGACCGAAAAAGAATTTGGAGGTGAATTCTGAAAAATGGGATCTCGATGAACAAGTATTTTTACAAAGTGTCACAATGCGCAAAAGACAATGCGCAAATCTTTGCACCGATGGCGATGGGATCTTAAGTTCGCCAGTCGCAGTATTGTTTAATCGTATTAACTTACACCAAACATACATGGTTCACATTTTTTTCTTAATTGTGATAATTTTCTTCCTCCCAAAGGGAAAGTCACCATTGGAGATGCTCCAACCCTCCTGAATCCGTCTTACGAGCGAAACATAGCAGGCACGGAACTGGAGAGAAGTGGTGACTTCTTCTGCCCTCCCATGAGCGACACCCCGAACCAATTAAAGGCCAAGGGCCGGGTGCGTTCACCGGGGCACCCGGGGGAGGTTCAAGGCAACCCCCCGGCTCTGCTCGGCAACTTCAACGTCGCGTTCTCGGAGGGCAACTACAGCGATGTTTCCCCAGAACAAGAAAGCAGCGAACACTCGCCTATACCAGACGCTGGCTATGACAATCCAGGCGGGTTTGTCGGACCTAATGGAGGTCAGATGGAATCCCTAAAGCATCCGCGGAAAAATCCCAAGTCGCAGCCAGGGCATGGTTACGAAGAACCCATGTGCGAGGGACAGAGGTCACCGCTAGAGGGGGCACACAACCCGGTCGCTTACGAAGTCGCCTCGATATCGCCTCGGGGGAGTCTGTCGACATCGCCCAACCCCGACACTTCGTACGAAGTAGCGTCGATCAACCCGGCCGGGCAGCGTGAGGCTGCGCCGAGGTACGCAAAGGTTGATAAGAGTAGTGGGGTACTTGGCCCGGTCAGCGGGGAGAAAAGTCCAGGGGCTGACTCGGGCTACGAAGTGGCCAGCATCTCCCCTGGAAATTCCCCCGCATCCGCAAGTGCCAAGCTACGCTATGACTACGCTTACGCTTACACCTCCCCTGCGGGGTACCCGCCAGGGAAGCCCGCCCAAGTTAACCAGTACAACGTGGTCCAGCCTCAGTGCAAGGAAGGCGACGGCGAATACTCAATGCTAAGTCGGAATAAGGGAGAAGGGTACCCGACCAGCCCTACCGTACCGATCATAATATCCGTCAATGAGTACAATACAATTCACATTCCTTCAAAGAATTGAAAGTAAAATATAGTGTTTTAGGATTATAACAAGCGCGCTTATAAAAAAAAAACAAAGTTCGCTGAAATGGTTCAAGGGTTGAAAACTTCTTAAATATGATGTCAGCTTAGTTTTTATAAATGTTTTAATTAAATGAACATTTTCTTAGAATAGTGCGCATTTTTTCAGCAATCCTATCAGCGATGCCAACCATTAAAACTTCAATTTGCAACAGCATTCGTAAAACATATTTAAATATTCGATAAAATGCATAATTATTATTCATAAATTCTATAAAATATATGCAAGCTGAAAACTGTATAGATTGCTTTAAATTCGTAATACATATTCAAAAATTCGATGAGCAAACACAAATAAGTAAAAAGCATACTAATCATGAATTCCGAAGACGAAAAACGCAAGCTTCGGGTTTTAGACGAATTAAAGAAGTAACGAGACTTGTTTGATGTGAAAAATTATATTTTTAAAATTCAAATTTCTAAAGATGAAACAAAGAAATCGATGTTAGTTGAAACCATCATTTAAATGAGGAAATAAGAGCCAAATTGTAAAGGAATATAGGCAAAAACATTATGAATATAATTCAGTTTGACTGTCGTAAGTCTCTAAAATAATAATTTGAATAAGTGCCAAACTTGTAAATATTACGAAAAACGGTAACACTTTGCTTTAGAACAGTACTGCTTGTAATGGACAGTTTTCAGTTATAGAAAGCATCATTGTCACCTTGTGTATAGAGTTCTAGTTCAGCTTAAGTATGACTGCATAGAAAATAATTGGCAATAAAAAAAGAAGGCTTGGAAAGTTTTTAGTTGCTTTTGCTTTGTTTGTCTGAAATCCTAATAATCAGGAAATGCCGGTCAATCCTTAGCAACACCATTATGCTACCGCCGACATTTAAAGGTGCACTTTTGTTTGGATATAACCAGTTTGTTTTTACACAGGGTGAGTCAAAAGAAAGTGACCTGGAGTAATTATTTTCCCCCTTAAAAAGGACATTGAATTTGACCACCAACGCGACGAAACATATATTAAACGAGCTTGTTCTTCCACTCATTTAAAAAAAAGGGAATTACTGAAATTGATCCATGCTATGAGAATTATGCAAATTTTACTAAGTCCATTTTACAACTGTCCATGGAATACCATTTGAAGCTATTGAGCTGAGTGAGAACCAGTGATTTAATACACACAGGCTTCAGATACAAATGAGATTTTTTATATTTTTTGTAAAGACTGAAACGCTATTTTTACTGTTAGATAGTGTTTTTTGAATTTGAGAATTTTCTGAAATAATGATGGTGATTTTTGTCTGTTTTCCTGTGGACATTTTTGTTCATTTGCGAAGGAAAACGCCCTTGTTTCATTATATTTGAACGGTAAATGATCATTGGTGGACAGCTGAATTTTGTGATGTTTGTGTTAAAATAGACATAACTTGTGAACAAAGTCTGCAAAATACGAGAAATGTTCACAGTTACAAGTCAGTAATATGCACCTATAATCCCTATACTATTTGTATTAAATGGTGCAAGCAACATACTTTTTTAATATAGTTTTTCTTATTTAGGTTACTTTCTTTCTGACCCACCCTGTATTGTATACTTACCATATTTCAAAGGTTTTGGTCACGTTTGAAATCCACGTAATGTTTTATATTTTCAGAGAAAATGGCCAAAACCCTGTTTTAAATGCAGAGCCATTGTTTTAGCTTGACCTTGCGGATTTCTAGAAGTGTATAAATTAATCAAATTATGAGCCAAAGCTGTCAACAAATTTTCAGTAAAACTGTCTGCGGTAAATTAGGTTCTACGCTGGTCCAATACCACAGTGAGAGTATTCTACTTTTAATTGATCTTTCCGCATATTTTCTTACAGAATGGGACATTCCGCTAAACCCTCCATCCTCTCCTCAGTTTCTGAAAGTAATCGCCTCTGTTTGTTAGGAAAGAAACTGTCAACATTAATTTGATCAAAATTATTATTAATTTTTTCCTCATTTTGTTTTAGTTTTAGATTTAAAAAGGTCGACGAAGCTTCACAGTTACTTGAAGGAATATCCATCATTTAAAGCTTCTCGGAAAAAAGTCGTTTGGAAAAAAGAGTTGTGTTGCTTCCAATGACCAAAAAACCACTAAAATTATTTCCCAAAAAGTGTACTAAAACTAAGAGAACTTTGTGGGTGGGGGAGGGGGCGGGGGGTTGGTAGAGCAAATTTTGACATCTTGTAAGGCATAAGTTTGTCATTCCTTTTGAGGTAGAGCGCCAATGTTAAAGTGATGACATCTCGACTATTTTTACTGAGTATGTGCGTCACTGTAGCCTACATGCACAAAGCGCAAGGCAGTGACATCTCCAAATGTTCAAAACAAAGTGAAATTGAAACCAGAAGCATGTGGTGGGGAACCTAGGGACCGACCGTCCGCTGCGCCGTAGGAGCCGGGTGATACTGCGGGGGCAAGCACTAACCTCATCCGGCTTGTTAACGGAGAAAAAACAACAACATTTCCCCCTCGGGTTTATTTCTTAGTAATGGAGTGTTCAAAAGGAAGCTGGCAATAAAATGTTTTAATTCGAGGTAAAGATGTCACGATTGATAATTCAAGAGGATTCTTTCTGCAAGAAATTACTGGAAACTACAGCAATGACAATATGACGACATCGTGGTTTGTCTTTTAGAACAAACCAGTGGCGCAAGGGCTAGGGATGGCACGCGCCCCCTTGATGCCTGTGCGCCCCTGCCTCGTGTGCCCTACCCACCGCTCAGAATTTCGGGAAGGCAAAAATGAGTTTGTTATAGTTAAAACGCGTTGGGTCCCCCCCCCCCCCCCCCCAAAAAAAAAATGAGGCCCCTGAGTGCCTCTCCCCCTCCCCCGCAAATTGGGCCGCAGCTACGCCGTTTGATCTCAGTATAAAATTATAGCCGCACATGTACTTGTTGTCTGTTATAATTGTCTGTCCGCTTGACGACCCGATCTTAGCCGAAGTTCTTCAGTAAAATGTTGCTATTTGAACAGAATTCTGCTGAGATCAAAACTTAGCCTCTCCTGTATTCAACACTGATTAAGTTTTAATGGACGGTGATTTTGGTCCTAAAGTTAGAAGACGTTTTAAAGAATAACAGAAGATCGGATAATCATATCCTGATAAAAAAAACAGAATGCATAGCTTAAGGTCATATTTCCGACTCCACTGCCCCGGTGTTAATCGTATTAGCGAAGTTTCCTTTAGTGGAGAACCACTCCAACTTGACATGTCACGAAATTATTAGGCCTCTCTAGCTCTATGCTTGACAGAAGATTCCTAATTTTCCGTTGGAGGTTAACCATAATTCTATTTGAAATAAACAGAGACATCTTAATTCAAAACAAAAACGCACGGATTCCATTTTAATCCCTCAATATGATAATTGTAATCCATTAATACCAAGAGGCCAGCTGAAATATTTATAAGTTTCGAAAAGGACCTTTTGACTTACTTTCGTCAAACAGAGGCTTTTAAGTTGCTGGGTGTGTTTTAAGAAATTTCTGGGACGCCTCTATACAGCTTACGTCATCGTGATTTTGATACAACTTTTGCTCTCTCTAAAGACCGATAAACACGTATGGGGCAATTAACTGGGCCTTTTAGCTCACAAAATGACGTCAGAAATGTCTGAATCATAAATCCCCTGCCCCCGCGTATACAAAAACGACTTCCCGAGAACTTCTTCGTGTCCAATCATTGGTAGAGGCGGGGGGGGGGGGGGAGGGGGTACTGCGAAGCACGCGCAGGCCTGTGGCAGTCACATCAGAAGGGGTGAGTAACGCAAGTCACCATCTCCCTAAAGACACATTAACAGGCCCTTTCTTCAACCCCCCCCCTCTTCCTCTCAAACTAACGGATGTCAAAGTGAATCAGAAAAGAGTCTTCAAATCGCCAAAACTGATCGCGGCTGGTACAAGGGAAGTGACTGATTCTTTGCTTGCAAGACGACGGGACCCTTCGAACGTGTATAACCACAACCTGAAAAAATATACAAATCAGCATGTCTTGAAGCTCCCCTATCTTATGCGAGAACTTGATGCGTTCGCGATTTGAAGTAGAACAGCCTGAGACTTATCCAGCTGAGGAGTTAGTGTCAGACTTTAGATTTGAAGATCTGATTCGATGAGAAAAATGCCTTCGCGTTTGGAAATAAGACCGCCGAGATTTGCTGACGACCGGGTGCCGAATTACAAGACCGCTTTGTAAGTTGCCTTTTTCTCTTGTTTTTGTTCCATTGAAAAAAAGAGGTGCTTATCAAAATATGTGCGTGCACGTCTTGTAACCTCGAATGTATATGACCAGTTCTACAATGGGATGGCGGGGTTTTCTTTCCTACTCGCCTCTAAGCTTAACCCCCTTCATCTGCGATGGTTCTCATATTTCTCATGTACTTCATTTACCTGTCTCTAATAACAGACATAATTTCCAGCGCCTTGAGTACCCAATAATGTTGGTAGATACGTGCGCTATATAAGACTTCGGTATTATTATTATTATAATATATTTCAAATATCGAAAATCTTAGCTCCTGAACCATAATCTCCTTGACCTGAACCGGGAACATAACCCAGATTTAAAAAAAAAACTACACACCTTCAATTGACATTTTTCCCTCTTTCTCTTTCTTTGCCTAAGAAGATCCCATCTAGAGGACGATGATGATGATGATGACGAAGATGCCACCACGCAGCCAATGCTCATGACCAAACTGGAGATGACCACTCAAAGGTTGGGCATGGAGTTCGTGACAATACCGGGCCGAGAGGGTGAGCACCAAGGGGGAAAATTTCATTTTACTCCCGTCTAGTCGGTGTTGGCGTCAGTGGCGAGAAAATAACCGGTCTACATTTTAGCACGCCTCCCTGAAAAAAAAATCTGGATCCACCTTGCTAGCCCCCCCCCCCAAAAAAAAGGCTCTAGAACCGCGCCTGGTTGGCGTCACAGCGTTTTGCGGAGAAGAAGGGAGATTCTGTACTCTTTTAAGATGAAGCGATGCACCAATTTGCCCTTGAGCCTCACAGTCTATGGAGGTCGCATGATATGTAGCAACAGAAATAGCAAGTTTAGTATAGGTTTCAGGTAATGGTCTGATACTTACGGGATGACCGCGTGAAGGTACTTGCCATCATCCCCTGAAGATGGCTGACAAAAGGTTGCCCTGATATATGAGCAACAACTCGAAAGAAGAAGTCTATGGAAATAAACGAACCCCAAAAATGAAGAAAAAACTGATCAGTGCCGAGAATGAACAGAAGATATGAAATTTGGGGGCCAAGTTTCTGGCTGTGATTTTAACATGGGGACATAATGTAGCTAGATGAAAGTTTGTCATCCTGTCGGTGTTTGTGACTGTCTTGTATGTTACCTTGGCGTTCAGTCAATTATAGTCGGACGCTATAGGGTCCAATTTGTGTGTGGGGGAGGGGAGGGACTTTTGGCCTTCAGGTTAAAAAGCGGGCACTCAATGGTTTGCGTTTTAGCTGATAATTATTCAACTTCAAATTCAGAGCAAATAAGGACGCATTCATGAGGTGCCCACCTCCCCAAAAAGACGCTAAATTGGCTGTAAGTCGCTCGGTCGGTTACTCGTTCAGTTCGGTCTGTCAGTCCGTCAGTGGGTCGGTTTAACAATCGATCCCTCAGTCAGTCACACACACAAAATTGTACGAAACACCAAATCAAAAATCACTTTTAAGCAGTATATTCACTCGATTTGCATCTTTTTTTTCCCCCAGCTCGTCCGTTCACCACCATCGGGCCTATAGCTGGCGTTGTCTTGTTCGTACTGATCATCTGTCTGACTGCTGTGACTGCATGGCTGAGAAAAAAACGACAAAGGTAATGTGTTTTCACTTCTGTCCGTCAGCTAAAGCCAATGAGAATGCCAAATCTACAGTCCCGGATTGAGGTGTATAGCGTTTGGGAGGGGACACCCCGCCCATTAATATCCGTTACCGCCACCCTCTCTCCCAACCCAACCGCACGCAATAAACGCTTGCAAACTTCATATCTAGGATGCGAAAAACGTTTTCGGAGAATTTTTTTTTGGCCAAAAACCTGTTCAATTTTGTCCCAGTAATTTCCCGAACGTTTTGTCGGTGAAGGGCGAAACCCAATATTAATGTTTCGGGGTTTCTTTATATAAAAAATGGCATTCCCTGAAATCCTCCCCATTTCTTACCGAAGATTCAAAATTTGAGAAAAACAGGTCATATTTTTCCCCTTTTTGTGGGGGAGTTGTTCGAACCCCCCCCCAAAAAAAAACCTCTTAGTATGGAACCACGCATGTATTTTGAAGAGTCCATTTGTTGCTGATTTTATATCTTTAAATAATACTAGCCCAATGCCAACTTACCAGACTAAAGATTAAGCAAAAAAACTGTGTTTTTTTTCCTTTTCATTTGACAGACACGACAGGTGTGTGTGACCTGTTCAAGGGAATACTTTGAACTGAAGCTTGAATCAGGCTTGACTCGTTCAAAACTCAGTCCTCCAAAGTAGTCCTCTATCCTGAAGCTCTGTGGTAACAATCACATTGCTGTACTGATTTCGTCCAGGATAAAAAAAAAATGTGTTAAATTTTTAACTCTCTATTTTCTTCCCTTCTATTTAGGCAAAGCATCGAACACAATCTTGACAAGGTCCCTCTCTCAGCAACAACAGCAGAAGGCAAGTACAGAGCAGAATTATTCCTAAAGTCCATGTCGTAGGCAGATTAATTTTAAAGGGGTTTGATTCAGTTTGCTAATCCGACCTCCCATCTGACCGATACATTACGAACAAGCTTACATATTCCTTGAAAAACGCTCCAATTTCCTGGGTTTCCTAACATTTTCTTCACACACTATTGCAAATCTCATTTCATTGCTTGGGGTTTTGAAATATGACATCTAAACAACTCCCTTTCAAAAATCTTGAATCCGCCAGAAAAACCGCCACTGATTTTTTTTTGCATTTGCGGAATCTGAATGTCACTGTTAAATCTACTCCTTTTCATATCTGCGTCAGAAATCTTATAAGATGTGTGTTTGTCATCGTTATAAATTTTGTCACCATAAGCCTAAATCGTTCACTTTCAAAGTCGTACAGTTACAACGCCTGCACACCAGTGAGAGGTCGAAGGTCATTTTGCTTAATGAAAATATCCGGCGCACGGAAATGAGCAAGGCTTTCCAAGTCCAACATGCTCTGCTTTCTCTCTCTCGGGTCTTTCCCCATGCATTGGAATATTATAATGGAGGACACAAGTTAAATTTAAAGCTTTAAGGGGTTTGACCATGATTTAAGTTTCTTTATCAACTTGTGTGCGCTTAATTGCTTGTTGGAGTGGTTGATTGGTGTTTGGCCATCGGCCTCTTGAAGGCGTACGTCCAGGGAGACAGGTCAAAGTTCAAATACGGGAGGCTAAAACGACGGCCATGGGGGGACAGTCATGACATCTGAAATATGTTTTCACAACATGTGGCCTTTATTTTACGATTTTTCGTGATTTCGAGATTTCGTGCCTTTATCAAATAAAGTGAGGGGTCGTCGAACATAGCACATGATATCCCCGTGTGCCGTCACAGTGGGTGGAGACGTTTTTCCCAAGATATTTCGAAGGTATAGGCTAGCCGGACATTTAGGCATGCAATTCCTATGAATCAGCTACGCTCCTAAACCGTTACAGGCATCAGTGATGAATAACTCAACTTAAAAGTTCTGGACACTATATTGAACAAACGTTCAAGTTGCCTGGATGGATTGTGTGTAATATTCAACTCAACATGAAACCACTTGTCAAATTAGATTTGACAAACGCATTGGAGTGTGTATAACATGTATAGCCATTTTCAAAAATCATATCCCTCAACTCCGCAGCTAAATAGGGCCAATCTGTTGACCCAACGTGAAGCTATACTATACATACATGTTTTTTCATCCCATTTAACAATCTTTCACAATCATGATCCTTAAAATGCCCAATAAAAAGGGATTTGATGGCTTGGAAAAAGCAATCGGGTCTGCAGGGCAATTTCATGCCGAATATTTACGCCTCATCACGGAGAATGATGAAGCCATCAATTATTATCTGATTAGTTCCTCGAATCGATGATACATTTCTGTTTTTTTGAAAAATAAAAATCGTACGTAAGTAGGCCTACGAGTCTCCAACTCTTTAGGGACTAATTGCTTGTCAAAATTGTGAAACTAATTTTCGCTGAAACCGCAATGAGGTCGCATGAAGGTAATTTCTTGATAATCAGGTGGAGAAAGATGCCAAAAAGGGAGACGACTGGTATCAGGAAATAATTCGCAACAAAAATCTGAAGGAAAGGCACTGACATTAAAGGGAAAACCAGCGGAAAACAAATGTGGCTTTCTAGTTTCATTTCCTTTTTTTCCTTTTTTGGAAATGCGGGGTTGATTACGACGAAAGTCAGAGAACGTGTTACCATAAAGTCGTGGAAAAAAACAATGTGGCTCTGACCTGGTTTCGCCATGTCATGTTTGAAAATGAAAAGAGGGCTTCGAACTTTCTATATAGAGGCAGAAAGGGCGGGCGCACTTTACAAACAGTGTATCCATGTTTGTTCTCATTTCGCATATCTCAAATTGCTGTACGATCCTCGTTAGAAATTATCGATAAGAATTCGGCAGAAGTTTTTGCATATGTCATATGACTATCTCGAACAGAAAAAAAGAAGAGGTGTCTTTAAATAAGTTGACTCGACGTTAGTGTGTTCTGATCGTCACCAAGAGCAAACTACCGAAACTTCTAGCAAAAACCTTTATTTCTTTAGGGAGCTAATCACCGACCATAAAAAACAATATGTGAGTGTTGGGTGGGGGGGGGGGGGTGCTAGACATAGGCCCCTTTCCGGCAGTTCCTAGTGTTAAATGTATATAACAGCACAAATGTACAATATCGACTTAGTCCCTTTTGTATTCTTTTTATTTGTTTTGTCTTTTTTTTCCCAAGTCTGAGTATCACCTTGTCTAACCGAGCCCTCTCCGTAACAAACGTCTGATATATGAGCAATGCACATTTTAAGCGACCCCACGCGCCAGCCAATCGGAGTCGGCTTTAGAAATTGTGACGTCATTTCGATCAGAAATGTGGACTAAGCTGTTGATTGGTCAACTTGGCTGCCATGTTTTTGTAATACAGCAACGGATTACGGAAACCCTGATAGAAAGTGCCCACGGAATGGTCAGAATCTCGAGGTCAAGACGTAGTCTGTTTTTGTATAATCGCCGAATCTGCTCGCACATCATAGATTCTTTGCTGTACAAGAGGATATTCCATAGACAACTTCCCCCTTTTTGTTGATTTTTCCAGGCGAGTAAGTGCCTTTTGTCTCTCCCCCCCCCCCCGCGACGCCCAAGACTTCACCCTCCTTTTAGAGGGGAGGGGGCTGGGCGGGGTGGATAGTCATTCTTTATCCTCAAACATCTCCAGTTGCACACTCCGCCATGCAAAGCACTAATATCTCAATTAATTCCCGTTAAGTCAACGATTCCCTAATAATATTCACATAGCGCCATATATACCCTGCCGTGACCTGATTCTATCAAGCCATAATACCAGGATCTACCAGGGTGACAAATTCGCAGGCTAAATTTAAACAAACCTTACTCATCGGGACGTGGGCGTTCTAACAAACCGGGGAGAATTGCGATCCCAACAGTGATTAAATTATTAATAACTGCAAATTAAAAGCTTGACTTAAATAATGTTTCCTATCCCAAGAGGAAGTCTTACTTTTAGAAATGAGAACCTTTTTTTCACGTAACGTGGACACGATGGGTTTCTTTTTATCTCAGTAAAGTTCTTGAATTATTTCACAACTTTTTTTATTTATAGTTATTTACCGTTGTTGTGGGAAATTTGGACTCATGGAATACGGACACATTGAATTCTGCTGCGCGTGCTCAAGTGACAAGTCACGTGTGAGGGTTAAGGTGAACAATTCCATATAGGGGTCCAAATTTAATTAATGACACCTTCTCAACCTATATGTGGACTCAAAACATCATCAATTGCACAACTTGAAAAACGCAAAATACGAATGAGTTTTGTCTAAAAGGGAGTTTGATCATAACAAACCCGAAAAAAGTCATTTCTTTTGAATTTTTCGGCAGAGTCATGTCCATCGATGAAACTAATAGATAGTTTTCACGTCATAAATATTTTAACATTGCCCTACATTGAAGTGGCGCACATACTGAGGGAGGAGGGGTGTTGGGTGTTGGGTGTTTAGTAGGCGAATCGTGTAGAGGAAAGTATTGAACATGCCTGCTAAATACCCCCTGACAGCCCCCCCCCCCCCCCAATAAGCAGTTTCCTCCCTTGCTTTATCAAACAATCACTCATTGATGTTAATCTGGCTAGACCTGCGCAGCTTCGCCCCTCCCAAAAATACAAAACCACGCCCACCTAGCAAACACTCCAAACCATCGAGGTTTCTAAATGTAGTCTATGTAACGATGTCACTTTCTCTAAACGGATGCAGGAAAAGGCACGCCCAGCTAATGTTCCCTTAACAGTCTCACGTTCGACGTTTGTAATGAATGACGTTTCTGGGGAGTACATACCGGGGGCGCGTACCACAAGTTCAATACGGGATCGAAAACATGCAAGTAGAGAATGTTAAGGATCGAGGATAACAAAGCAGAGAGTTTTGCTACCCCCACCCCCCCCCCCCAAAAAAAGAGGAACGTTTTGAATGCAAACAATAAAAGACGTTTCCTTGAAATTTATCTAACCACCATGAAATAAATACTCATTAAAAATCCAAAATATATATATTTATCAAACCACACTGCTTCTTTCTGGGGGGGGGGGAGGGTGCCCTTTTGCCCTCTTTCTATTTAATGTACCTTGTGTATGGTCTGCATTGGACAAATAACCTTGGTTGCTTGTATATATATTTTATTTATTGTTTTAAGAAAAATAAATATTTTTGAAATTGTCTGTCATGGATGTTCGGATGGAAGACATGTTCATTGTCATCGCACACCCTTTAGTGATCCAGCGTCTGTTCAATTGTGTCTGACCGATAACAACCAGGTGCCACTAATTTAGTTTATTAATGCTGAGTGATCATCTTCTTGTAATCTTTTGCAGGTTACTGTCCGTACAACATAGAATCTGATGGAATGCCGGCAGGCGCGTACGCTAAACTAGACCAGCCTAACGGTCGGAGGTTTCCCAATGTTCGCTTCAGCCAGGCGGGAACTGCAGACCGGGCTGCCCGATCCGATCGGGTCCGTAGTCTCTGCGATTACGACGAGCCTCAGGCTCGACAGCCACAGCTCTACGCTGTCTCGGCTAACTCCAAGAAGGTCAAGGCTCAGCGACCCCAATCCTGCCTGATCGGCATGGGGGACTACGACGAGCCAGAGTTTCGCATTCCCTTCAACGAGAGCACCAGGGGGGAAAGGCAGTCCACGGTGGTGGTGAATGAAGGGGCGCGTGAACACACACTGAATCCAGGTGTGAGCTCGGTGGGTGTTAGGGCGCCACCACAGGCCGATGAGATCTACTACTCGTCGCTGAAAGAGATGGAATCGACCACGCCCCCTGAAGACAGGGAGGTTGCGAGAGATGAAAGCACACCCGACCGCGATGGTGTGTACTACAGTTCCATCAACTTGAAGGAACAAGCTGCTGCATCTAGTACATTGCAGGCGTCTAATGGTGCCAGTCTGCCACTGGTTACCAGACCTCAAGACGCCGGGGTCGGCGAGAACGGAGCTGGTTGTGAATTGCAGCGGCCGCACTACTTCACACTGGACGGGGAAGACAGTGATAACAACGGGGAGAAGAACATGTCACTGAAGGGTTCATATGTCACAGGTGTACCGAAAGATGACGAGGAGGAATCCTTGACGTATGACTATCTGCAGCTGACTGACAGTGACAAGGGATCAGCGGTCGCGCCGAGTGCCAGCGGAAATGCTCACACTCACAGCATCCAATCGATGGGATATCTCAAGCTTGCCGATTCGCACAGCGGAAGCCTGATACCGACAGCGACTGGCGTGGCGCCCTCTTGCGCCCACACTGTGCCAGGACAGAAAAACGCGGGAAATGAAGTTGATGGAACTGAACGTGTTGGGACAGACTCGATATACAATACTCTGCAACGAGGCAAGTTGCAGAATACAATGCCCCAATGTGACTCAGATGATATCTATAATGTGCTTATTCTGGATTAGATCATCAATTACTGCAGTCCTTCAAGAAATAAATTGGGAAATAGCCCTAGAAAATATCCAACCAATACTATCGATTTCAGATTAATTTCGCATTGACATTGGTTTATATACGATTTTTTTGTTGTCGCTTGTATATAATGTGCACATATATTATCATGTGAAAAGTACACAGAGTAACAAAGTATTTTTTGTTGGAAACTTCGTGGTTGAAATCAACAGAGGGTGTTATAATGTAATCCAGAATGTCCTCCCTCTGTTGTTGTTGTTGTTGTTGTTGTTGTTGTTGTTGTTGTTGTTGTTGTTTTGGCCCCATGAGTTACTTTTTGTCGGTTTTAAGCTGATCTGTAAAAGTTGATCTGTTACGGGAGTGTATTGTATGAAGTAGTGTTTCTTTGTTTTTCTAAGAGGATTATTGTTTCCACCATCGTCAAGATTGTGCATGCGCTCTTAAGGGTAAATCTTGTGTACATTGTAAATACCTTGGGTTGTTTTTTTTCCTTTTTGGGGGGCTCGTTCCTCAAGGATCGATGCGACACCAATTTAACTTGAATTGATTATTAGTTTATCGAAGAAGGAAGAGCTAAGAATGTGTGGTTTCTGAGATTATACAAAGCGTTTGTCTGAAGTCAATTAGGCCTATGGCATGATACTTGCAATTCGCTGAGAAAGTGTGAAGTCACCCCCCCCCCCCCCGGTCAGGCTCACTCACTCGACAACTACATGTATTCATGTACATTCTAATAACACGCATTAAACGTACGCTTTAACACGCACGATCACGGACAGCAGTTTTACATATACATGCTACCAATTTATATATAAGAACATCATAGTTTCACAAATAATAGAACCTGAAAATGGTCCACTGCCTTTCAGCAGATTGTCACTACACGAGTTACAACCACAGTTGGATTTATTTTCGCTTCTAAGAGGAAAATCAAACCACTAATGAAACAGATTCACAACAGCCGTAGCGAAACCACGGCGTTCACTGGGCCGTTGCAGAGCGCGTGAACCAGTAACCATGGTTGCATTGAGTTGACCCCTGAGTGACGTCACGACTACGCCAGCGAATTCCTAATCAAATCCACGGTTTTGTTCGTTGAATCGTTAATCCTCTCGATATCTTTTCTTGCAACTTATATCTATTAGAGACAGTTAATGTTGATATTTACTGGGTACAGGTAAATCCACATGTTGTGCGGAATACTAACTGAGTCGAACCTGTAGGGGCGGAGTGCACGGGCGCCACCACCCTTTTGTAACTGAGGAGTTAAAACGGCTGTTTTGAAATCGGCGCTCTACGGATTTGGAGATATGAATAAAAAAAAATTAAGAAAGGGGGGGGGAAGAGCGCCCCTAAATAATTTGAAGCGGCTGGCTGGCCGGTAGCTCCCCCCCTTTCCCCTTCCCCTCCCCCTCTCCCCCGAACATTTGTTTCCGGTAGTTGGACAGGATTTTGTTTTCACCAATCTCCAACAATTACCTCAAGTTTCACTCACTCCCAGATTACGGCGACCTGCCGTCTCTAGGCCTCATGACGTCATCACGTCATATTAGCATAATTAAGTGGTGTATTTTTCTCTCATAGGCGAGTATGCTGAGTAATGGCGGCTCATTTTCCCGAAATAAGTACTTGCGTAATGACATTGAATTAAACAAACGTTTTCCTGTGTCTGCGATGAGGTCTTGTCTCTCATCATTCATATGCAATCACTCACATTGATTCTAAACGAAAGAAGACATCACCTTGTATTATGTTGATTTTATGTTTGTTTTATAATAGTTTTGAAGTGGCTTTCTGGATGCATTAATTGCTATTTCGTATGGGCTTAAAGGAGGTTGGCGCCAAATATATTATTCGGGTTATACATTTCGAATAGCAAAACTTACAACGAGTGTGGGTTTTCATTATCAATAAAGTAATGGTTCATTCTCTTGACTCCCTTGCCTTCTTTTCCCCTAATTACTTCTCAAAACTTCCCTTTATCTCAATCTTAGTAGACCCGATAAACTACAATTTGAAAATATAAAATGAGGAAAGTTAAGAGATTTAAAACTGTCAGAGAGGTATGGCTTCAGCGGGTCGTCAATTTCACCTGTTTCATTTTTCACAATCAGTGCTATAGTCCAACCAATAGTCCAACCAATAAAGAAGATTAAACGGGGAATAAGTGTGTCGTTAACACATCGCGAGGCGGGAAACAAGCGCCCCTTGGGCCCCGAGGTGAGTCGAAATGAATCCAAAGCTAATCAAATCTCGTTAAATTCTTACAGAACAAAAGTGGGTTTTTTCTTTCTAACGAAGTACATAAAAAATGCCCGATGCTCCTGCTTATATTAACTAGACGGTGCACCTGATGTGTAGGGATGTAATGTGAGCTCAGAGCCGTCAACACGAATTGTCTTTGTAATGGACCGCTTTGATGAACCTGGGTCCCAACGGGAGGGAAAAAACTCGTGGCCCCGGGAAGAAGGCATCCACCGCCCCGCTGACAAATGTCGTGACTCTCGCTGCGTCGGCAGGACGCGGAGAACAAGTATTGTCTTACGTGGTTTTTTGGGGCTCCTTCCGAATCCTCGCCTCACGTTGGGTGTAAAAAGATGCCGGTGGATTAGATGATACAGTCCCATTGGGAAAATCACCCACAGGGGCGCCCCCGATGTGCGGAGCGGAGTTATCATTCGATACCGGCATTATTCAAAGCCCGGGGTGAATGGTTGCCGGTGTCGCTCGCCTTTCTAGCTAAACCAAGCGCGGGCTTTCATGATCAATTATTTTCCAAAAGCTTTACGGATCTTTGTTGTCTTTCTTTTCCGAGAAGTTCATTATTTCCTCTCGTAGCTCTCACTGTGTTTGCCGAGTGATGGTAAATATCAATTCCTTTCCCCGCCAACTCACTCCAGTCAACCGTTATTCGATTTCTTTAAAAAAAACCATACAACATTGGCCTACCAACCGGACCATTCTTTTTTTGTTTTCTTTTTTCGTGAAGCAGCCCCAAATAACGCCTTTTTTCATCACGCTTCGGACGTATACATTGATAGGAAACAGCGATGTATTCTGTCGTTTTAAAATCTAGTGGTCTATACATCCCCAATAAAAGATGCAGCTGTTGCTGAAATTTGAACCAGAAGTATACATCTGAAAGCGATGTTCATAATTAAGGAATGATGAATTTGACTTGGCAGAAACGAGGACATAACAGCGACAATTCACTGCTAGGCAGGTGCGTTGACATGCACACCGGCGGCCGCCCTCGGGAAAATTAGGGTCAAAGATTTGGAGAAATGCATACTATTTGTCTTGGTTTTTGCTGGTTATTAAACAGAGCACTTCGGGAGGTTTTCTAGCTCCGTAAGAAATCTGAAGGGAGCCCGTCACGAGAAATATACATCACACGATATATCTCGGCCTGGCAACTCTATGATATTGGCCCTGACTTATCGAGTACATTAGGTTTGTTTCTTGATAGAATGGGGAAAAAGCCGAGCCAGGGACGATTTGGTTTCTAGCGAACCGAATATATTCGGTGGAGGATGAAATCGGCAGAGAAAGCGTTGATTGGTGCGGCGCTGTACGTACATTGCCTCCAGCGGTAGACTGAATGTTGGCAATTTTACGGTTGTATTTGTTCAGCCGGAAATAATGTGCGAAGCTGCACGAGTTTAACCTTCACTCTATAAGGTTTTGTTATCCAAATATTTGTTTGTTTGTTTGCATCCCCTTTTTTCCTTTCACAAAATCAATATATACTTCTGTTAACTTGTGACGTCAGTGAACCCGGCAAAGGAAGAGAGGCAACTCTGAGTGATCAAATTCTGACGACTTTGTTTGCTTTTTGTATTAAATTTATTAATTGTGAAGACCTTGTGTTTCTTCAAGCCCACGGTATTTAGCTGAACGTGACCGCCGTGAGGCGCCTGCTGTTATACCGCTTTACTGCTGCGGAACCGCGCGTGAACGACCGCGGACAAAGACACGCATTATTCCCTCGTCTTTTCATAGCGCGTAATGTCCATGTCATTTTCATTATGTATGAAACCATACAATAAATAAGCGACCGTCCCGGTGATAATACCGCCCATTAAAATGTCAGCTTGAGATGGCTAGTATTAATGAGGGCCGATTCCCCGAAGAGTTGGGAATAGAAAGGACGGGTTTGATGCCGGCCTGGGCTATTGTTCCGTTTCCGTATTACCAATTCTACTCAACCCATCATGAATGTTTGGTCTTTTTGTTGATTTTGTCTTCTCTTGGACCTTTGCTTCCTGGAGATGTCCAGGGAATGCACAAGAATTGAAGAGAACGGAAGGGATTTTGATCGGATATATACTCCTGAACTTTTTTTTTAAGGTAATATTTTGTGTATGCGGAAAATTCAGACACAAAGCCTGAAACCTTGAATATGTTTAAGTCTTTCATAAGAAGAAATATCATACCACACGATTTTGATTCTTCCTAAATCTTCAAAATAAGAAAATCAAATTTAAAAGACTAATGATATTAAAACATTCACAAAGCGATTCGGAGGAAAATGGTAAAATGATTTCGGGTAATTCATTGTGTTGCTAATTTTGCCCCGTTTTATTGCTTCCACTGTCCACTCAACGATCCATCCTTCCGAATTCGTCACAAGAAAAGGGACAGGAAATGGAGTTGGCACGGAGCTGGCTGAATGATTCGATTTTAATAGGCCTATTGTGACGATCGCCCTCGCATTTCGGCCCCCAAAGCCGAGGGCGGGGCACGGCAGAAAAGCGACTCTCCGCGCATGCGCTGTTCCTTGGCACATAATGTTCTTGGACTTTCTAACCCCCCCCCCCCCCCGATCCACTTTGACATCAATGCAAACACAAGATGAACGTGATAATTGATAGCTTTCCTCATAATTGACAATGGACGGGCCTGTTGTGTCGTAAAAGAAAAAAAAGGAAAGAAAAAGACCTCCAGGCAGTGATATAAAGCTGCCTGCTAGCCGTCCATGTTAAAGATCTGCTGGCATCAGCTGCGCTTGATTTGTGGTTGCGTTGACAACAGGAGTGGAGCAACCACTCACCGCCTTACGGCTGATTTCATCTTCAATCATCTCTCCTCCCTGCTCCAATGATAAGCTGAACTCGCATCTTGACGCTCGCTACGGCAAAGGGTTGACGGGGAGAGAGCCAAAAAGGCAGCACGCGTAACAGTCCACCGCTATTGGACGCTCAACCAACAACCTAGAGTCCGGACCAAGCTAAGCCGGAGTCACCGCGCAACGTGACCTTGTCCGCCCCATTCATCGACGCTAAAAGCCCCGTCATTCATCTAACTTTTTTTTGGTGAGACTTGGTTGGTATTTTTCTCTCTCTCTCTCGGAAGGACCAGGGCCGGTACAGCCCGGACTAGGCTGGGGACATCTACCTTGGGAGTATGGCAAGGTGGTTCTACGTGTTCTGTGCAGGCTTCATTGCTCTGATGCTAGTCGTCGGCGCAAATGGTAAGTTCACCTTTGACAAACCTTTTTGAAACAAGTCAGTCGCAAAAATTCTCGACCGGTTATTGAGCTCAGACATTAAAATTTTAGTATTTTGGCTCTCGGAGCTAATCAAGCCTCAAACATGTGAAATGGATGGTCAAGGATATGGTCGTTCTGAAATGAGGCAGTGTTTGTCCGATGGAAAAATGATGGTTTTGCGTTTGGTGCTCTTCCATGGGAACATACGTTGCTTTGTCAGAAGGGGCGGGGGGGATCACTGGGTGCAATGTGGGTGTTGCTGGGTACACGGTTATAGGGCGACACTGGTAGCCCGCAGGGCCTCGGCTTGGGCCCAGGGCCTGCCACGTTGCTTCGTCAGAAGGCTCACTGGGTGCAATGTGGGTGTCGCTGGATACATGGTGTAATAAGGTAATAGGTGACACTGTGGTGGATAAACGGGCGGGCCCACAGGGTCAGGACTTGGGCCCAGGGCCTCCCACATTTTGGGGACCTCCTACAAAACGCTTACCACATTTCGTCTTTCGGTAGGTAGAAACAAATTTGCTACAATATGAAAACGTAGGCCTACATTAGCTTAGCAAACATGTGAAGTCCAGGTCTCTTCCAGCATAGTGTATCCAGATTTTTGATCAAGGAGGCAAATTGATAGTTTCGGGGGAGGGGGTTGACCTATTTTTTTCTTTTTTTCGTTCGTACAAGCGGCTACAAGCAGGGGCAAGATATTGGCTGTGAGGTGCTGGCGTTATCGTTAACCATGCACCTTTTATAATTTCGGACCGTGACTCTGAAATTCTTAAGAAGCTTTCCATACCGAGTGTTATTGAAGTAACAATAAGTGTCAATATTCATTTGCATGACTTTAAGGCTGGCCTCCTGCATTCCTCGAATCCTTTGGCCTAGGGCCTCCAACAACCTTTATAAGGTCCCACATGACACATTGTGTCCATAACAAGGCGTATGGCCAGAAAGGGATTTTGACTCAACTGAAACGGAGCCCATTTCGTGAAGTAAAAGAGGAAAGTCATCGGTAAGATAATATTGAAATTTGTGATTCGGCACAAACTAGCCTCTGCTTTGATACACACAAGTATTTAAATTGATATATATTTATATACAAAACCTTGCCTTTTTTAATATACCGCAGCATTGCCGATAAGACGTTTATTCCAAACTACGCCTAAAAAAAGGGTATTATCAAAAACGAAAACGTTAGGCCTATATGGTGTTGACCAAGCACTCAGAATTCGGACTAAGGAACTCAACTCCACGAGCTCATTACCGACTTCAAATGTAGGTCTCTTCATGGGCTCTCGGTTTTGCCGGCCCACCACACCTCCTTGGCCTGTCCAACCATATAACCCGAAGAAGCCAAATTCCATAAGAGGGAGGAAACTAGGCGGCAACCCTAAGCCGTGGCAGCCGAGATCAGCCAAACGAGCCCCGCACCTTTACGAAGATGCTAACCTGGACTTCGCGGACAGTCCCAACTGTTGAGCTAAGCGATGACGCTAAGTTCATGTTGGCATTTCACGACAGTAAATTAAATCTCATAAAAGACATGACTGAACGCGTGCGATGAAAACGAAGAACACATTATGGGGATTCGAACCCAGGCCCCGAGATCGATGGACAACGAACGTTTACCCCTCGGCCATATTAGCTATCGGAGTTTCTTTTCCCTCGTCAAATGATTGTGCCTTAATAGGCGGGGACGCATCACGTGGAAGATTGTTAGGTCCGCCTGTTTTTGTTCAATTGAAGTAATGGAAACTGCATTTTTAAGGAATAAACCCATGCGTTTGATTTGTCAATGACATTTCCCAGAGCGAGGTGGGCCAATTATATTAAATCCTATTCCGTATACGATGGAGATGCTAGAATTATAAACTTTAACCACTGCCAGACTTTTTTCCCTTTCTTTTCTTTTTTCAATTACCCACGGTGTTTTAGAAGCATTTTATAAGTTTTGAAGACTTGATGATCGATGCTACATCACATCATTAAATATATATGCGAAGCAGCATTTTGATGCAGATTTAAGTCTAAGGAAACGTAAAGGCATGGAACACGCGTGTAATTATATTATCACAAAATATGAATGATTCTGCAGGTAGCAACGTGATATCTGGCACTGTATATACCACAATTCCAGTGTCAGAAATAGACATAAAGCATGGACGAGCATTTTAGAAATTATCATTTACTAGGGTCACAAGCCATCTCCCCCGGGGGTATGTGTCTTACCATTTGTCATTTCCCCCTCCCCTTTATTCCACTTCTTTTTCCCCCTTTTTTTTTGCCCCTGGCTAAACCACTAGAGATTCCTAACAATGCGTGCGTGAGCCAAGTCAAGTCACATCAACCACCTGCCAATTTGGCACGGAGTTACATCGCCAAAGATTCGTTTGGTTAAAGGCTGTGTTTATAACCGTTAAAAATCAAACGCACAGAACAATAAATTTAGGCTAATTCTTAAAGGCAAACAATTCATGATATAACCTAAATCAAAGTACTTGAAAGGCATTGAAAGCGTAGGAAAATGATATAAATGATATTTATACCGAAAAAAAAATGCTCTGAAATACAATGCTCTGCAAATAAGTGGCAAAGCAATAATTACCCATTCAATGATCTGCCAAGCAAATTATGTTGAGCAAAATGTCGCCTTTAGGGATTAATTAATACTTGTAATTGGAAGACTTATCCGTGGACATTTTCAGTCCAGATCGACAGATATTTTTGGAAAACAGTTGGAACTCTTTTATATTCCTGATAGAAATCTTCAAAGTTTGCACACATTAAGTTCCCTTGTAAATGGGACCGAAAGAAGAACTATATCCGTGCATGAAGACATTCATAATTTACCATTTTTAAAATATGTTGGCAGTTATCAAAAGATTACCAAAAGTAACCTAAGATTAACAAAATAGTACCCGTGAAAGTATTTAAACCACAGGAAAAAAGGATAATCTTCAAATGCACACTAAGAGAAGATGCCTTAAGTTGTCAAGCGTTTATCCGTGACCAACATTTTTAAAAACTACAAACATGCTAACAAAACATGTGTACCTTAATAATTGAGTTATCCTTTTCTTTTTTTCTAAGCAGTTAATGAGTCGTTTAATAAGTGGAAGTACAGTCCACCTCGATATGATGACGCCTTCATGAACGGATTTTTATTCAAACTCACGGGCGGATGTGAAGCGCTCGATAACGGCCGAGGTTCTGCGCGAATCCCTCGGTGAGCGCGCTGACAAACATTTATAAATCGAAGCAGACAAGTCGCAAAACACCCTTTTTACTTAAACCTGTGTCCCTGACGGACGCAAATAAATACGCCTGGTCTGCATCAGTGTAAATGTTTTGCGAGGGTGGGGTACTCTCTCTGACTTGTTGTCGTGGGAGGCTCTGACGTGCCGGCCGTATGCCTGAACACAGCTACGCAGAGGAAGCAATTTGTGCCGATAGAGAATGGTATAAAGAAATCGCATTGGAGGGTTGTTTTCCGGCAAGTCTATAGTATATATACGCACCTTGAGTCGCGGCGCAAAATATCGGGCTATTTAAGCATGATCAAGCCTCTCGTCCATTTGACCTAATTTGATAAATCGTCTGGAAAAATACACAGCAGCTCATTTCAACCGCTGGTGTTCTTTGTGAGTCAAAGCGCCACAACAGTTAAATGAAAGAAGACGTCCCCACCACTGTGGAGAAAACAACCGGAAAGTTGATTTACTGCCAATGGCTTAAACCAACAAATATTTCTTTTCTTGTGTATGTTTCTTGGGAATGCGGCTCCTTAAAGTTACTCCAGTGTTGTAATCATAAAATCTGAAACGCCACTTTAGTTATCATCGCTGAATCTTGATGCTTCTTGTGATTGCGTGTAGTGTATGTATTTTAGTAAGACAGGTGTCTATTAACACGTTACATTTCTCCTCGTGTCCCGACCTACTGACTGAATTTTTGAATTCAATTCAGTGTTCTATTATTCCCATTCTTCTGAGAGGAGAGGGGACAGATACCAAATTGTATACCAATCTTAAAATGAATAATAATTTCTTTACAAGTATAGACATTATCACCAGAATGATTAAGAAACATGGACTAGGTGCTGGCGGCTATTTTGTGTGTGTCCTGCCACTGAAAGAGCGACATTGTAGATAACTTCATCAATTTGTAAGACACAGACCACGCGCTCGCCCGAATCCAATCAAAGAACTCAGTTGATTTCATTATAAATGTGTTGGAGAAGGCACACAAAAAAAGTTGAAGACTGAAAAGTAATGAATGATTAAATCGTACACAGGCCCGTTGGTCCCACCCATAACGATACATCGCAGTCTGCTAGTTAATTACACGACGGAACATGGCTGCAGCAAGCAACCTCGTTCACACGCAGGTCATAATGACATCAAAGGTTACAGACCAGTAAATAGATTGCCACAGACCTCAGCGATAATAATTACGCGCTCTTCTCAAAATTATTTAAAATACTCACAACTCTTCAAGGTGTTTGAGACACACATCAAATAAAAAGCTTATTTCCTTCATTTTTCGTTTTCCGTTAATTTTTTTTGGGTTATCCAATGACTTTTGAGAGAAAATCCATTCATTTTATCACCCCTAAAAGTAGGCCTGAAGCCCATCGCCATTTTGAAAACGGACGTCTACGCTCCATTGCAAAATAGAGCCTTTTATGGCCTAATTTCATCTATTTCACACCAATACGAGCTCGCAGTCCTCTGCAAGGCTTCCGTCGTTTTACAATCCTCAAGTTCACGGCCCACATAATGCTCTAATACCGGCGAATTTGAGGGCATGCGAATCGTGATTTGGCAGGTGTATATAGGCAATTTCGGAACTATTTTAGTATTTACAGGTCTGCACCCCAGAAGGGCTGTGTGTATTTTTCCATGAAACTTGGCGAGTTCTTAAGGAGAGAAAGATGCGCGGCGGTTGCCGATATCTTGCGGCAAAACACGTCCGCATAAAATGTGATGTAAGCGGTCGGCTACCCCTGTCCTCCAAGCGTTTAACCCACCGTTTACTAGCCTCACGTTCATGGCCCCACCAACTTTGGAAGGCTCTAGCAGATAGTCATCTCAACCAGTCAGCAGGGTTCGCTCAAGTGCAAACTGCACCGTTTGCGCGCAGGCCAGGCCGTGCGCACAGATTAAATCTGGGACTTCACACCGCTTGACTGTGTGACGGTGCAATGTGCGCAACGGTTCCCGAACCGCACTGATGTCATTGCCTGATTGCGGAAATCAGTCAATGAAAAACTCATCTATGGTCTGCGCTATCCTGGGGACTGTTTGCTGGAATTCTGGGCATTGTAAAAAGTGATCCAGTTTGAATTTGTTGGGATTTATGGTGTTCAAATAAACCAGTGGCTTGATGATTTGGTCGTTTCATTTCTCGAAGAGGGCTCTCTTTGAAATCGGTTTTAACGCATCTTGATTACTGTGTGTCTTACAAATCCATCTTCTCGGGTTGCTTTTGGTATACGCATTTTTTGCACCTTTAAAATCATGCGAAATATTGCAAATGAAATCACGTAAATTACGCACGCAGTAAATCCAACCTTCTATAAATAAAGTGCGGAGCGTTGAGGGATTTTGTAACCAAACAATAATGAAAGTTGACATTTCGATCGTAATGCAGAGGGGGGACAATTGTAACGGGGTCTGTGAGTGACGGTACTAAAGTTACCTGATGGGCTAGCCGGAGATACACGTTTACCACGTCATGACGAAGCGACACCAAATGCAATAATTCAAGAGATGCAATCTTGTTAAAGTTGTTATCAAAATCGAGCGGTCCCATATCGGTTTACTCTATGTCCCCCCGGCGAAATCGTGTGATTACCGGTAAAGAAAACAGACCCAGTTCTGTGAACTCCTCTCAACTTTGTAGAGATGCGAGCGGAACTTCCGGCGCTCTAATGTAATCGGTATTTATTTATTTTTTTTTTGGGGGGGGGGTGTTTCGGGGGAGAGAAGAGACAGGATAGTGCCGAGATTATCTCGCCACCAAAGTGATTGATGCAGTCTAAGACGCCAATCAGATTCAATTTAAGAGCGAAAATAATGATTGTTTCTGGGTCTAAAGCATTATCGTGCATTATGAAAAATATTGGGCTCCACAAGAACGTTATTTAGAAGAATTAGGAGAACAAAATATAAACGCAATTTATCGTATTACCAAACTCGTTTGAAGAAAACGTCATTACGGTAAAACAAGTCAATATATTGTTTACAGTCATATTGGCACACACGAACATTTTTATAAATCGGATAGTGAAGCAAAATTTAAAATTCACAAAACACACTCGATTTTTTTCAGTGAATACAAAATTTAACAAAAAAATACCGCAGTCTGGCAAGACTTGAAACGTGAATATTTTTAATCTTGATCTAAATGCCTCCGCTCATACTTCCTGCACATCCAAAGCTTTTTCTCCACTTCACTCGATTTCTCCTTAAAACACGGCATTAACTACCTGTTATCTTGTCAAAATCGCTCTTTTCATTGTCGAGTACAATATTTTATCTACAAAAAACATTATCTTAATGAAATCATCGCCCATCGGATCACTTTCAAGTACTCTTCATGTACTCAACAAGAGGACGAGCGAATGATACAGTCGTTAATTTATGCGAAACTTGAATCTTGATGTATGATGTGCGTCGATGTATCTGGCCCGTATATGAATCTAAATTTACCTACCTGACCTCGAGAGAAGTTGTCAATTGTCATCTAGAGCCAGGTGCTATAATTATGAAGCAGGTGGACTTGTGTCTATTTTAGCATTCGAGATATTTTAGTTTAATTTGTGAAGAACAATTTCAAGATCAATGTTTTCAAGACCCAATTTCCGCCGATTATACTGCATGCACTGCCTCATTGGAAGCTGCTGGTGGACATGGCAATCATAGCTTGTATGAAATGCAGCTGCTGTTGCTGTTGTCGTTACTATCTCTGTTTCTTTCTGTGCTGTTACAATCACTATACTAAGTTTTTGTTGTTGCAGTTGTTGCTGGTTTACTGCTGATGCTGAATTAAGGCTGATGCAGCGGCATGCAGTTGCTGTTGTCGCTGTTGCTATACTTTCTCTGCCACTGACGATTGTTGCCGATACTAATCTGCTGCTGTTGTTGTTGTTGCTGCTGCAATATACTGCTACCGAGACAGAAGGTACTACTGGGTGTACTTCCGCTGCTGCTGCTACTACTGTTGTTGTTGTTGCTGCTGCTACTACTGTTGTTGTTGCTGCTGCTATGGCAGTTGTTGCTGCTGCTGTGGCAGTTGTTGCTGCTGCTGTGGCAGTTGTTACTGAAAGTAATGATGCTGCAACTACTGCTGCTGATTCTGCTGTTACTACTTCAGCTACCGCTGCTGGTACCACATTGGCACTACAATTGCTTTGACATTACATTTCTGAATCCAGTTACCGATGCTGTTGCCGCTGCTGTTACTGATATTTCTACTGCTGCTATTTCGATTTTGCCGCCATTAAGGCATCGTTGCTATTCGGGGCTGAGTCTGGCATTTTGATTTGTATTGATTGAATTTCGAAAAATCAGCGAAGGTGGCACAATGCTCGCCTTTTCATCACTCAAATGTTGTTGCGTGATACCCAAGTCTACCAACTTCAGACGAATCTTGAATTTCCTGTCGTCCTTTGTCCGGACATCCTTAACCAGTTGTGCAGTGTCTGATGCGTTTGGTAATTGAATCAGCTGCTTCGCCTTTTATTGTTGGGATCGCGAACGAATCAATGCAGATGTATCATTCCTGCTGCGTAAGCGAACACGATGAAACATACTATCATGACACGTCCCGATTATATTGCAATTATTAATTAATCCACCTCATTTTACGCTACTTTTTAAACAATGTCCAAAGCTATTGTCTTTGGAGATCAATAGCTTTTGGTCGTGCTTTCGTTTGGTTTCGAAATTCTGCGCGGTATTAATCCGCAAGGCTCTAGAAGACATCGAAATCCAAGATACTTTTTGTTTTCTCACGGCAGAACAACATTGCTCTTTCAGATCCAGTTACTTCACATGGAGCATTCCCAAAAATCTCTTAAGCTCTTTTTTTTCTGAACAAACTAAACTTTTGCATTCCTCTTTTTGGTTCCCACATGCAAGTGATCGTCGGCCACAAACATCAGTTGTCTCAAAGAGTTGTGTTCTCATAAAGAATTGTTTCAAAGCTGTTATAAATATTTTATGTAATACTTTTTTCTTTGTTTCGGTGAGCAATGTTGGATGTTAAGTTCATTTCGGTTATCACAGGCAGAGGGATGGGGCAGGATTCAGGGGCCAAATATAGCAACCGACGCGCGGGAAACAGTCGTAACGCGCATTATGTAACGAGTCATTACGACTGCACTCGAGAGTGTCGAACAGAAAGCGCTCGTCCACGAGACACTGAGTGAAATTAAAAAGTCATGAGATCAGTCGCCGGATTGGCGGGTGGAGTGGATGAGCCGACTCGTATAGCGGCAAAGAGGGTTGTTTGAGTTTGTTGGAAAAGACTGCTAGACTGTGACATAGTCTTTGGTCGGGGAAATGGTGAACATACTGAGAATGGACATGTAGGCTTGTCTGGCTTAGTGAAATGTTGTAGATTAGCCATCCTTTAAACGCAGATCAGTGTTATCATCTTCGAATTTGAAATTCGTCGTTTTTGTCCGAATAAAAGGCCGGTGCCCGACTAGTTGTTCTTTAACAATTTGGATATTATTGCATATCCGTCATTTAGTCAAATTTTAATATTAGTTATTTGACTGCTTCCAGAGTCAATTTTGACCGTTTTTTTTTTCTTTGACTGTTTTTGTTCAACAAGTTTTGGGGACTGTTTCCAGCCTTTTTCACTCTATGTTCTCGTCCTGTATTTTTTTTGATATTTTTATATCTAGGAACCTTTTGTTCTTTATATCGAAACAAAGCCCTCTCTGCATACATTAATACGTGTTTGTTTGTTTATTTGAACGAGCCTGTATGGTAGAACAAATTAATGAGAGATTTAGCAAAAAAAATAAGAACAAACCGAAACCTATGGGCCTCGGAATATTGTTTGACAATAACAAAGGATGTTCGTTGTATGGACCAATTTAAAAAACAAAAGGACAAAACTGACGCGTTAATCGGTTGCTAGGCAACTCCCTCAAAAACGTTGGACCTGTTGCCACGTGCCGCCCTAATGGACCGTTGCCCGTCACTAGGATACGGAGAGAAAGATTTTTTTATGGACCGCATTCGCCTGGAAAAATATTATCCAGCTGTATGGCATTCTGGCGAGGCAGATTGTCAAGCCCGCCGATTTTTTCCACCAATCACCCGAAAACAAAAAAAACTCTTCCTGCCCAGCGTTGGTGCCAGTGCCTGGTGTCACATTCATTTGTCTTTAATTTGGGCCTTCATTAAGGCTCTTCGCTTCGTCGCCCTTGGGTGCTCCTTTTCAAAATTGCCTGCGTAAGGGGGGGGGGTCGAATTGAGTTGTATTGTTGCATAAGTAATAATCTACGACATGTTCGTCAGAATTACGATATAGTGATGCTGAATAATTTACCAGGCGTCATGAGAGATGTCGTATATCTTCACTTAAGCTTATATTATTCTTGCAATCAGCTACAGACGAAACAGTTAATAATCTTTACTAATTCCTGTTTCGCGCGGTTTTGGTTTCCTCATGCAAGGGCGTGGGTTTGTTCTTTTCATACGTACACAAGAGCAGACATGTTGCTATCATATCCACTAGGCCTATAGGTTTATGAGGTATGTTCTGCAAAGCAACATTAGTTTGGTTTGTTTTAATGAGAGTGACTAGATGTAATGTAGATTGTCGATTGTTTTTCGCACAAGATGTTTGAGTGCGCATGTCCAAGATTCAACCGTTTTTAGAATTAGACTTTAAATTTGACTTAACCATTTTACGCCAAATCGCATGCATTGTAGACCGGCTACATATTTTACTTGGAATTTCGTTGTCTGTGTATGTTATTTTGTAAACGGTGGGGCTCTGACTCCGATTTTGTCAATTTTTCCCCAATTTCACACCGTGAAACGTGTAGGCCTAAATTCATTTTCAACGCAAGGACAAAACATAGAGTAGGTTTTGTTCCTCACTGTGACTCTTTGTTTCACAACTTACATTCCTCTCACCCGTTTTTTTTTTCAGATCTGAACACACAATTTAGTCAAGGAGTTTGGCATTGTCATGTGAATCATATCAATGTGGTGGCAGCGGTGGGATAAGAAATAGAGCGCCGTGATTGTCCAGTTTCAGCATACAGTTCTGCACAGAAATTCCTTTTTTTGTGTAATGTTCGGACAGCTTTCAGTTCCACCGCTGGGGCACTTACTGATGAACAGTGCGGAGACTGTAGTGAAGGGTATTCAACTCGCAGCTGACTCAAGAAGCGAATCTCAGCTGTTTCAATTGTAGCATTCAAAAGCGTCAAATTACACTACATGAACAAAAAATAAGATATTTCAGTCAAGAAAGATCACAGACAGTAATTGTACGCACGAGCGTACAATTGGCTCCCTGAAGCAACTGGAGCGCTTAAGTTTCGTTTTCGGTCCGTGCCGTTACATTGTCATGCTACTTCGTTTCCGGACAGTCTTTTCTTCCCATCCATTTGGAGTTTTCCGTATTTGTCTCTATTCGTTCTCCATTCGATCCGTTTCCCCCCCAAAAACACCTGCAAAGTAAACCTTGTAAATCTGGCAGTATATACCATTGATGAATTGATCAGCAGAAGGCCCTCTGGGGGCGTGTGCGCGTGTAGGGAGGGAGCGCCCGGCCGAGCAATTCTAACGCCTACTACTTCTCGCCATTATTTCGTCCCCCCGGATGTTTTCGGGCGATTGCAGGTCTGATAGACCAGCAGATCGCTCATTTAATTCCTGCAAAGCACACAAACCCAGAGCCAGGCAGGAACAATCATCCCAGAATGATCGTAAATGGGTTTGCGAGCGATCCATCATGTACTGTTCGCATTATAATCGTCGCGCGGCGTTAATGGAGTTCCCTTCAATTCCAATCTAATTGGCACTTAGTCGGCCATATTACCTACGACAAGGGTTTACGATTCTCCCCCCGAACAGATAGCGAGACTTCTTCGAATCAAAAGGGACTAAAGTTAAGCAAACACCCAGTGGAGTTGCCTTGGTTATTTGGTATGAATTATAACTCGCCGGAGAATTTCAAACACATTTGTCTTCTTGCTTTACCTATTTAATCGCGTAATGCATTCGTATCCATAATTAATTACAAAGAACGTCATGCTTGACGATCACGCGCTCGTTGGGGATCCGAATCCCCGTCCCCACACATTTATCTACATGGTCTACAACACGTTTGTAGCGCGTGAAATAAGATAATTACCGGTAGACAGTGGATGGAGCCATGAAAAAAAATACTTTGATGATGGATTGGTTCGATAATTGAAAGTGCTAATCAACAACGGACTAAATACGTAAAAGTTGGTAGACAAACTCTGCGACTGATCGCGTTTGCCAAACCTTATCCAACAGCTTTCTGTGAACTCCTTATAAGGGAACAAACTATACTCCTTAAGGAAAACGGCAAGTCAGTCTCTCGTATGTTGCTAAAGAACTTCCTTTGTTCTCCTGTTCATTGGTGTTTTCCATGAACGAATCAACAATCATTTTATTAGTTGCGTTTTAGACCAAAGTCAGAAACATTTAGGTTCAGGAACCCCGACCCGCATCCCAACCATCCATAACCCCCACTCTATCACGTTCTTCTGATATTTTTTTTTGTACCAACTAAGCCCAAACAAGTTCTAGCTGCACATTCAGAGACATAAACTGTTTTGATTTGTGCCTGTGCAGAGTCGCGTTATAATAATCCCCAGCCAAATCCGCAACGGCTGCCTTCCAGTTTTGTATAAACAGAGAACAATTAATGATGTTTCCAAACGTTGTTTCTTTACACGACGACAACCACAAAGAAAACAGACAAAATACGAAGAAACTCTGTTTATTTATCCACCACGTGGCTGACTCTGTTTAAATTGCCCCGTTCGAACCTTGACTATTATTTGGACTCAAATTACCCCCCAAAAAATGAAAACATGTTTTCTTTCCCTCAAGACTTTCTATCCTTACAACGCATTCTTTGCCTCTTCAATCCATCAAACCGGGAGCCATAACAGTCACAATGTCACCAGTCACGGCTATTTTTTTTTTTACAGCAAGCGCGCAGTGCTAGCTTTGCACATTCAGCACATTAAAGTTCAAAGCAGGACAAAATATAAATATAAGAACAAAAATATAATTACCATTCTGCGGGTTTCCAATGCAAGATTGGCGATGTTGCAACAAACTCGCATTAGTCTGTCCTTCTGTTTATTTCACATTTTTTATTAGATGACTCCGATGGAATTCACAATCGTCAATTCTATAAGGATATGTTATGACCTTCTTTAGGTGTTGGTGTTTTTTTCACAATGTATTCAAGTGAGAAAAATAAGACATTCCTTTCTCAAACATTATTTCCCTATAACGGGGCTTTCTGGTCTACCTCTATACAGCGTAGTACTCAATCTACTAAAGGCCTAAGCGGTTTCCAACGAAAAGAAATCAACCATTATGTCCTAAAATTCCCTTGAAATGGTGTCAATGTATGGGCTGACCTTATTCAAATTGAAGTAGGGGCCTAACCCATGGTTTGCAACACACTGTATGTTTTCCCATGTTTAGCTCATGTGACGATTTTATTCTTCGTGTAATCTTATTTCCTTTTTCGTAGGCAAACACATCTTGACATATACAATACAACTCACAAGGATTTGTCATTCATTCGACGGTATATATGAAATTACACCATAATTTGATTTGTGTCAATTTATTCTTTACATATTCCGGTAGACCCAGGAAGAACCGCATGCATGCAAATATGGTCTATGTGATAATGTTCAGTCCAATTGATCTGGTTTCGTTTATAGCCCACCTTTATACCTACATGTATTAGTGAACATGTAGTACCAAGTAAGTAGATGTATCTTTATGTATTCACCAACATCGTTTTTGTATTCAATGACAAACTGAACTATTCGATTCGATCAGCCGTTTCTTGTAAACCTGAAGCGTTGGACGATGGAGACAGAAGCCTAACTATTCCAAGCAGAGTCAGACCATTGTTTGAGCATACGACGCATGTTAAATCATCAAAGTGCGCACAAGCAGAACAGCGTTGTTATTTCTATATATGTAAAACCACACAGCTGTTCGTCGAATACTAGGGTGATATTAAAAACTTGTTGTCTCTTTTCCCAGGCTGTGGGTGGGCTTTCCGAATCCACCCACCCTTAATACATCCCTGTAACATTAAAAAATAAAAAATAAAAACTCTGAACGTCGGTTTGAAAAAAACAAGAGCCAAATCAATTTTTCGGGAACCTAACTGATTAGATTACAGAAAACATCAGGTGTGCAGCATCGGGCGGACTGCATTGCTGGTATGGTGGAAAGAACGGTGCTCGGTAACTAGTTCATCAATCGACTGCAATGCACGCGCGATCCAGCTGCCACGCTTTTTGCGCTCGAACTCGCTTCGCGCCAGTAAGAAAAACAATGGGCGATGACGTATTTCCGGTGACATCCCCTCTACATTACACCGACCTAGGGTGACCGCTAGAGTGCATCTGGGGGTCGGGGTACTACCCAAAGGTATGTAGAGGGGAATAAAAGTGCCGGTTGCCTTTACACCCCCCCCCGCCCTTGCGCTTAACATATACTAGACGGTTTGTCAGAGGTGGACTACATCGTGTTCAGGAATGGCCGCAACGCGTTTGTTAACAAGCCTGCCCCGGGCGAAGATTGCACAGAACGTGCAGCCAATATAACACGGCCAAACTACTCCGTTTGATGTTTGGACATGAAATTCATGTTTTGGTGTCACGGAAATCGGTCTTACTTATTATGTTGGTTATAAATATGGACGGCTGGAATTTGCAGCATCTTTACTATGAAGTCTTTAGCAAGATGCTGAACAACTCATTTGGTGCAAATCACGTGTTTTTCCTGACACCAAAGCTATTTTTGCTTTGAGTCTATATTAGAAAATTTGAGTCGTGAAATGATGCCTGGTTTCCATCCTCATTGGTTTCTTCATCGCTTTGATCCCCACCATCGCTGGTACCGCTTGAACCCCTGACACGGCCTTATTTCCGCTTGTAACGCCCAAACCAAATGGTTTGCACTTTTAACATCCCCCTATGTATACCCCCGAACTCACTGGTAAACTGGGAAAGGTCACATGTCGTTTCGGACTCTCTCGCCCAAGCAAATACAAAGCTACATCGATCAACCAATTTTGGATCAGACTGGCCATTTCAGAAACACGATACTGAGCCTCTCTTACAATAGATGAATCCGGGGCCACAAAAACAAGCAAGTCGTGATCTGCTATACCTAGCTGGCGTGCGCGGACACCTCAAATTTAACATTGCGCACACATATGTGTGTGCAATGTTAAATTTGAGGCGCTCGAACATTTGGCCAAAAAAAAAAGTCTCCGGTTTCTGGTATGCGCGCGCGTCGCCGTAGCCATGCGCGTCGGCAAAAAGAAAAAGTTTTGTTTTTTTTCAATAAAAGATGATGTCTCAAAACCGCCAAACTCACTAGTTTGACTGAAATCCTGCAGCTGCACAATTTCAACGTGTTTTTAGATGGGGTTATGATCGAGAATAAGCTTTATGTGGCCTCTCTGGACTCCCATATAATTGCACAAAGTTTAGTCGGGCACCATTTGCAGTCATCAGCCGGCATTTGAAGAAAAGAAACAGGTAAAAAAAAAGAAGCCGCGTCGCCGCACCACTTTTTGGGCAAGCTCCATACCAGAAACCGGAGACTTTTTTTTTTTTTTGGCCTTTAACATGAAACGTGTTTTGTAGAGCTTGTACAGCCTACTAGTTTCCATATCGACTTAAGAAACGCAAAGTGAAACGTAAACAGGACCCAAACTGCAATGCAGACCTATGGAAACATTTCATCCGGAAGTGTCGCTGGCAACTCAGATAGACGCAAACTACCCGGGCAGGCGATCGGCACAGTTGAACCGCTAAATTGAATGAAAAGGACGAAAAAATTGGCAACCGCTTGATTGACTTCATGTCAGGGATGTCTAACCCTTTGCCGATATAGTCACCGAAGGCCCGTGTGTTGTTTTCATGCTAAAGCACCCCTGCATCCCCAAAGAAACTGTGGCTCGAAGTTCATTGCATCCTGCCGTGAACTTTGAAGATAACGCAGTCCGCGATGGATGGAGTGAGGTTGACATCTTCTTGTTTCATAACAGGTTTGCAACAGATGGTCGATAAATCACATCGATGTAAGTGGATCAGTCAGATATTTCTCGATCCGGGCTTCCCCTTTAAAGAAGACTTGAAGCATGAGCTTCTGGCCGGTGGATATCCGGCATGACGTAGTTACCGACTTAAAGGGACTATGCCGTTTTAATTTTTTCTTAGCTCTTAAAGTATTTAGGCTTAACAGGGTTTTTTTTGCGCGATATAATTTGCTACAAGAGCTCAAGCAGGATCGCAGGTGAAACAGACTTCGTATTTCAAGAGCCAGTCTCTTTCGAAAACCGCCCTCTGAGACATAGTTACACATCCGCTGTCCAGTTTCCATGGCAACTGCTCTCAGCGCATTTCTGATATAATGTGGAAGAAATCTAGGGTAGGGGTGGCCCGGTAGTTGATGCATGCTTGGGGCCCGATAGCGTCACTTACGGAAGCACAGTTTTTACCTTTCCCTCCCAGTAACAAAAATAAAAAATGAAATTATTTTACGTCTAACGTGGACTTTAGATTTTCCATCATTCGTAAAAACGTTGGACATTCTGTCAGCTTCTACAGTGCTCATCTTTGATATAGAACGAGGTAATTTCGGTTCCCACCGCATTCACCTTCGTTTCAATGGAGTTCAGCCATATAATATTACCGACCTCGTGTTTGGCCAACTCTCGTAATTTGCGTGATTTGAATTCCGTGCTTTGAATCTTTATCGGGAGGATAATGTCGGCACACAAGGACCATGCCTGTAAAACGTAATTGAGTCGTCTTGGGATTGTTGAAGGATTCTCTCTTTTTGATTCGATATCCACTCACAATTCAATTTCGGGAATCCTGCAATGTCGGTGTACCTGGCTATTCCCCAGTTATATAGACATTTTGGAAAGCAGTTGAATATCTTTTGGACTGACAAAGCAGAAATATCTTTGCAATGATTTGTTTCACTCCGGTTCTTATTGCTTGAAATATATAGCTAGCCAGTTTAGACGCTGATAATTCAGCCATACTATCAATGAACGAAATATATTAGGCAAATATCTGTTGATGGGATATTTACGGAGGCATAATGGCGATCGTCTGGTGAAAGAATGGTTTGAAAACCGTTCTGAGAAAGGTTCTTTAACCAGATATTTCTATAACTCAACAAATTGAGGACCTATAACTTTGCGTCATTTACTTACAGCATTTTAAATTTTGAAAGGTTTAAAAAATACTTGATTGTTTTCCCCATTTTAAGAAGAAAAGGGCTAAAAAAATATTGTTTCTTAGAAAAAAAGGCATCTTCTTAGAACTCACACCAACTCTTTCATCTCTCGGAAAAGCCCCAAAACCCAATCGCCCATAAAATAAGAAAAGAAAATAAGAAACAGAAAGATTGGAATTGTTTGTTTTGCTGATTTGTTAGGAAGAGCATTTTGTGTTTATATTGAAAAGAAAGGAGAGAGCAGCAAGATGACAAATCAAAGAAAAATGAGAATTTACGAGGCTTTAGGAGGGCACGAATTTACAATTTGAAAATACCAAGATGTTACAAGTAGCCAAAAAATACGACATATCCTTTCGAATCGGTTTGAAATTGAACATACTCAACACCTATTTCCTTTGGGCCTCCGCTCAATTTATTCTAAATGTCCTGCAGGGAAAAAATGTCTCTCTACAGAAAAACAACAAACCCACAAGCTCAAGCTCAAAATCATGACAAAATGGAAAGATAGATAGACTTAATGTTTCGCCATTACTACCGATTTAGGCCCACTTTACGGTATACGTGTTCCACATATAGCTGTTTCTCAGCTACAATAACAATCGTTCAATATTGGCCAAAATAAATAACGTCAGGGGAATTCATGCCGATTTCCTCGTTGCGTGCATGCAACAGCTGACCGCGTAGCGGTGGGGCCCTGTCGAAACATCGGTTAAAAGTTCCTCCTCTCCCCCGCGACCCTTCGCAGATGCCCCCTTTCAATTTTAAAGGGATTTGCCGCCGTGCCACGGCTGCCGGTCTCCGGTTACATCCCAACGAGTAGTCTGTTCGTTAATACATACAGAATCAACATTTATGATTGCAACTTCTTATGACACCTGATATGCGGCAAGTGGTGCCCTTAATGCATCTTCCCCCCTGGAAGACACTTGTTTCAGCGTTCCCGCGGTATATGAGGGGAATTTATAGATCGACTGATGGGGGATGTCTGTAATAATTCACAAAGATAATTTATAAATCCACGGCGGGCAGGGTGTGCAGTAGTTCAAATGAACTTTGTTTGGTTGATATCGATGAGTTGTAATCTCCGGACTCCACACACCTGCTCAATTGTCCAATAAACAACCATCTAGAGAAAAGAATCTGGGGCTTTTCGAGATGTTCCGTTTACTTGATTATCATGTAACATGAACGGGGCAGTCTAAGCGGTTCCAAATGCTCTTCTTCGATTTCCAACCGTCTTGAGATCAATGTTGGTCAGACTCAGTCAGGTGGGGATTAGTACACAAGTGGGCTATTCATAAAACTTGCGACATTCCCAGAGTATACTTCTTGCGAATGCTTGTGATTGCGATTGTGATTGGTCAAAGAAAGATTACAGGACCTCTTCAAATGAATTCAATCTATGGACTGTTCAATCTGGTAAAACCAAAAGGGATTCCCTGATAGTTTATCTTTCGTTTGAAAAATATTTTTTAAACGATTTGTTATTTTATATGTGTGAAAACATGATCGCTTCACACAAAAGAAATATCGAGGGGAAGAACGGCTATAGATCGATTGCATGCAGCAGCCGTGTTTGAGGTGTGTTTTACACACCTCAAACACGCCCAAGACTTTTTTTTTACTTTTCTGCAATTCCAAAAAGTCATCATCGTTGTATCATCGAATACAATGAAAGTGGAATTGGATGCGCATACTTCTCGGTATTTTGACAACCGAACTGCACTTTTAGAATTCTTTTAATCTGTGCGGTAAATGACAGTATTTAAAAAATAAAAACTGGCTTGAAGGGTGTTTTATTCAATTTTCATCCCGGGAGTCCAAGGCAGCCCACGCGCGAACCGCCCCAAACACCAAACCACAAAATACCCTTGTTTTTTTTTCGGAGAACCCTTTGACTCTTTAAGGGGAAAACCTACCACGCCTATCTCATGATCCTTTCGCGGTAAGTCGTTTTTCCGATGAAGCGCGTTGGCGTTTGTGACTTGCACAAAGCGCCGAATATCATCTTTCTGATGAAAAGACCAAAAAAATTACGGTGAACCGGGAATGGCTGAGATGCTTTTCCCTAAATTCCCTCGAAATGGCATTTCTGAACATGACATTTCTTTGCCTTATATAGACACACTCGTAATCTCATGTTACGTTTTTCCTTTCCATTGTTAACTCCCTCCCAGACCAAACAAAAATATCTTTCACTCAACTGAAGAAAAAAAAACGTATTGAAAGGAAAGTCTCCGTCTGTGCCCGGGGATCCGTTATGATGAATGCGTGAGGTCGGCTATCCGCTTACCAAGTCAAAATATCAGCACAAAGGCAAGGACATGCCAGCAAATCACAAATTATTAAGATAGCTCTGCGAGCCGAGAAAAAAAAATCAACCATGGCTGTTTTGATAATGGTTCTTTTGTCATTTACAATCAATAGATTGTCTTGGCGATCGGTGCGTGAGTGTCCCCCCCCCCTCACAGATTAAATAAGGCCTTATTTCTAAGCCAAGGAAAATCTGTTAAGTTCACTTTTGTGGTAATGTTTACATTGTCCCTAAGGTCTGGTAATCCTACTTTGTTCCCAACAATCCTAATTCGTTTCAGAGACAGTGCCGTATAATATTTCGTAATTCAAGGAACCAAATTTACAAAACTAATACATTATAGGAAGGTATGCAATTGATTGTCTTTATGCATTATATTTGCAATACTCATAAAAAGAATATAACGGCAGATCCCACAGATGCAGATGGTAGTTGGACATCACAACTATATGAGCTTCCACATTTGTTCATAACCTTAGCTTTATGGGTCTTTTGCTGTGTGTTTTTCTTTTAAACCATTGCTATGACGTCACACTCATTGTTAAAAGTGTGGATTCGGAACGACGGATCTTTAGTAAAGTGTGGATCTGAATTACTAATCCACACCTTGAACATGCATGCATGAAAACTTTTCATTTACCAATGCATCTTCACCGTCAGATTCCCCGCCGTCACTGAAAAAAACCCAACAATTTGAGTCCGAAAGAAATCGTCGTCTGCACTATCCACGTTGACGGAAGGAGCCTACAGACAAAATGACTTGGTTGTACGGGTGTGGCGATACACATGCTAAACAATTACCACGCCACAATGCTTGATTATACGTATAAGAGCCTCGGAAAAAGTCCCTTGTAAATGACCCTAAAGGCCACGACTCGACACGAGATATGCAAGTCTTTTCATCTCCACTCACTGGACTGTTAATGACAATACTTCGCAATGGTTTAAGTCAAAGAATACGCTCGCAAGGGTTGATTCTTAATTTACGAATTCACTCGGCGCTTTGCGCCTCGTGAATTCTTGCATTACGAACCCACACTTTCTCTTGTATTCTCCTTAACATAATACATTGGTGCAGTCGCTAACTCGCACGTATATTTGCAAAATTGTATTACATCATTGATATTTGAGGCATTAAAGGCACAATAGGATCATTTACTTTTATCCCAAAAGTAGCGCACCAAATTCGTATCAAAAAGCTTATTACTTGGATTAAAGTCGTACATGGTACTAAATATACCCCGTGAAATATTCCGTCTGGCTTTCTATCAAAGTAATCAAGAAATGTGTATAGGTGATTTCAAACAATCGGTCAATTAACTGATTTTTGGTAATAAAGTGTGCTATTGACGAAATCGTGTTTCGTGATCAAAAGGTCGGGCGTGTGTTTTTCACTGTTTTCTCGAAAAAAGTGTAACATCCACTGACTTGAAACTTCAGAAGGTTAGGTCCGGAACATTCCTCGTGGGCGGAATGAGTGATGTTTTATTGGAAACGAGCGCAATGCATGAAATGCAAATGATCGTATCTTACGCCCTTATGTCAATCACATGTCAAATCACGCGTCAGAAACAAGTGACGGGAGGTGAAGGTGCGTGTGAATAATCTGTCATGACTTGACTTGAGACTGGTCTGGCCAGGTGACTCTTGTGATTGAATTATGTGATTACTTGCCATTTTGATTGAAAACCTGAATAAACAAGCATCGAAAACCAAAGGGTGGATAATATTACTGAGTGGTGATATCCTTATTCAGCTATACGAGGACGGTGCATGCAGAAGTGACGTCAGTCACAGGCAAAGTGCATTAAGAAATAAAAGTGAAAAAAAATAAAATGGGTGACCACCAAACAGTGCAGAACGACGACAACGATGAACGATGAACTTATAGGGAGCGTTAAAACCATACTTCTTGTGATGAGCTAGAGGAGACATGAGCCCACAGGTAGCCTCATTCCTCTGATGGCTGGTAGGGCGGCTTCCCGGAAACTGGTTATGGAAGGTGACACAGTACAGCGGCTGCTGGTACTAGCTGGCTCCATAGTCGGATGGATCGTAGGTATAGAAGTATTTGTAGGGGCTATAATAGATGCATCTGGTATGGTGAACTTTAACTGGTGGTCAGTCATGTCTTCCTATAAATGGTGCTGGTTGACTTGAATGATGTGTGGGAACTTTGTGTTACCCAGTCCATGATGAATCTTTGAAATCATGGTTAGTTGTGCCTGCTTGTTGAAAGCGTAACCATTACGACAGGCTGTATCGCTCTCAGCAAACTTTAGGTAGTGGCTTCCTGCACAGTCTGACGTGGGAGATCGAGACGATACCACAACCCCCGCTCTCCACCATCCTAACCCACGCTCAAACTGTCCACCCCTCCGTGCTATAGATAACTCTGCAGCTTCTTGGAATGCAGGTGATACCTGCTTCCATGTTCAGATTCCGGAGTCGAGTAGTTTTGGAAACACGATAAGGTTAACAAGGTGAGGGATCCCTTGTGTGGGCTGAGCTAGACATCGTGAAAAATAACCACCTTAACATCTTGAGTACCTCGGGGCGCGGAATGTTATACACGACGGATGCCCCACATAGGCTAAATCGTGGTGCTTAGCTTTAGTTAGTCGCAGATGCTCGTATTATGAACCGAGCCCAAACAATCAGATTGGGACCATTTTGCAAAGCTAGGCGTATTTTCGGGTCTCGGGCTTCACTGGTATGTAGTTTGATACTATAGGGCTGGTTCGGAGATGAAGCCGTTATTTGAGAAAAATAGCCGTAGGGGGAGGGAAGTATACCGTGATGGCGTATAACAACCAAAGGAATCCCCAAATGTCAGGCCATTGCATTGGCTTTCCGTGCATTTTGTTCGTTTCCAATAACAACGCCACTCAAAATCCAGAGAAGAATGTTAAAAACCTAACCCTTTGAGGTTTCAGCTCTGGGGATATTACACTTTTTGAGAAAACAGTAAAAAAAAATAATAATAATAATAATAATAACAATAACAAACACCGTGCTTCACGTTTTGATCTCGAACGACAACTTCGTCAATGGACCATTACCATGTTGCGGCCATCTTGATTTGTTTTCCCATTCAAATCAACGTAACCAAAGCGAGGCTGGAAGGAACAATAGTATGGTTCCTTTTTGCACAAAAGACATCGTCATTCAGTACTGTTATTCGATACAGGGAGCATGACGGAATTGGTAAAGGTCTATAACACTCTTTATTTAAAAAAAAAAATCAGTCAATTGATTGATCGTTGGAAATCACCTACATTTCTTGATTCTAAATGGCAGCAAGCCATGCCGATGAATAATTTTCACAGGGTGTTGTTATATCCAAGTAAGAATGTTAGATAATAGTTCGGCAGGTGACTTTTAGGATAAATGCATATTATCTTGCATCTAGACTTGCCTGCAATTATTCCTTTGGTATGGCTGCAATATGCCCATTTAATGGCCGATGTGTGTGTGGGTGTGCGAGCGTCCAGTCACACGCTTATACCTTCCGTGATCCACCGAATCAATATTATCGCTTCTAATAATGTATTTTAACAATTAGTCGCATCGACTTGGTTCCTGCTCGGGTTCGTTATTACACACTAGGCGTTCGGGGAAATGGTATATCGTCTGCTTAATCGCTTATGGAGCAGTGGCGCGAAACTGGAAGGCCATTTCAATCTACCGCTGCTGCTGTCCGTTGTAGGGTGAGCGGGTAAACCAACGGACAAAATATCATGGCGTGATGTAAAGATCGCAGATCTTGAACTTTCTCCTTGGTTATTTTTTTAAATTTATTGCATACACATACAATAAATGTTTAGATTCCGACATCTTCTCTTGTGTTTTGTACAGGAGAGAGTATCCAACAATATCGGTGGACCTAATTTAGCCATGTTTGGCCGACTAAGCTCGCTAACACTTGTCCACCACCTTTTTTTGGAATGACAGAAAGGCGACAGTGAAGCATGATACAGCGCAAACTGGCATAAACATGACATTGATATATAACAATATACGGTAGCGCATGCTTCAGTAAAGGGTTTGACAGGTACTATTTGAAGTACATTTTTTTTTTGCTTATTCCAACTAAAAAATAGGTCTATTTTTGCTTTGTGCAAAACCACCAACTGTCAGTACCCATTGTCTAATACGTAAGTCACAACACTGTGTGGTTCCATTATACATGGGTGTACGTGTACGTTTTCGGTTGCATTTCGGTTGCAGATATGCAAACCCATGAGTAATAAAGCGCGCCAAAATTTGGCGCGAATTTATCTCAAGGTTGATCGAGCAGTGGCGTTATTAGTCTTTCCAACCGCCTGACTTGACAGACCGCTACGAAAGTCCCTACGGTTCTACGTAAATTAAAAGGGCATTGAACATAATAATCTTTTATTAGCACCTTCGGAGTATGTTTGGATATGTTTTTGTGTTAAAATTACATCGTTGAGTTACGGGGGAAGGGGGTGGTACGTGTGACCATGCTGTATGTAGCATGTATGCGACTCATCGACGTAAATGCTCAATTTTGTCTAGTATCTTGAGAATATTTGGATAATAACTTGCACTATACGAGGTATACAATGTTCGTAACGTTGAGGCTACCTGTTGGTCAAATTATGAATTGCAGTGAGTTCCAATGCTATGGATATATATTTCACAAAAGGGAGACATACTTTTATTCAGACACAATGTCAAAGAGAGCAAGACATCGCAATTTGAGCTACATTTTGCAGGTGACACAAAATGAACACGTCAATTTCGTAAAACTTGCGTACATGGTATCCCCAATGCGGAGAGCAAGTTGGTAATTAGTTCATCATCAAAATCCACATCGCATAATGGAATCACCTAAAAGGCTACGCCAAACCCATATACTTAAGCCCTCCAACGAGGTCATTTATAAATGAACGCTCTCCAATGTCTATACCAAATTAATTATCCTGAAGACTTTAAGAGCCACGGAGCGTGGTCTTTATTAGGTCACTTACCCGGCCGTGGAGATTAAATCGCCACGAGCAGGCCGGTTTTTTACTCTACGAGCACCAAATGGCCTCCGAGGATTGAGACGATTTGTCCCGACCGACTGACCGTGATTCGCTCGCCTACTAATACCCGACGTGCCCCGGGGGACTGCCAACCGAAAGCAACAGATATCCATTTTTGCACCGTCAATAATGACGCCCTTCAGAGTGTAAGCCTGAAGACAGTGCGCTTAAAGCCATCGCCCTTTACTTATTATCCAAAATGTCCTTGATATAACTTTGAACTTTGTTGTTACCGTGACATCAGATCACATCGATGAGTTTGATCAATTCATTTCATTCAAGAAGTAATTTTCTGTGAGCTTTATTTATGTTGTAGATCTAAAGGCATACAACACATCTTAGATTATGTTTGTTCTTTGATTTTCTTACGTTCTTTAATATGTTTTTTTAAAGTCATCAGGCTGCCCTCGATATGATTAAACAGCCTCCTTTTATAATACGCACAGCATACTTGAAATCAACATTGGTAATCTGTGCTACTTTGGTCTGTGAGGGATGAGCGTGATACGCCAACCTAATTCCCGTTCGACGTCGTGAAGAATAATAAAAGAAAACACGATTATTAAGAAACGTATATATTTGGAAGCCTTTGCGAATCACAGTGGAAACAAACAGCAATCCTAGAAACCCAATCTCACAAAATTCCTCAAAATCTAACAGTACAGCTAAACACAATGATTTAGGCGCAACAGTTTTTTTCATCCGATTAAGCCACCACGAAATGCAATTGACTGCAGGTCTACCAAGCAAGTATCGACGTATAATTCATAGCGGATTGGCCGCGTTTCCAGACCGTTCCTACTTGAGCGTTCAATTCAACGGGTCGCATCAATCCGTCTTTCTTTGGTGTTTGTCCGTAGGCTGCCCAGGTAACTAAATCATGGCTGAATACGGCGGTTTTCTTACCATTTCTTGCTATGTCTTGTGTCGATAACACTGAATTCTTGTGCATCGATCCGGAATACTCGGAAAAACTGTGTTTCATTTGACACAAAGGCATGATACTTGACAATCAGGTAGCAATACTGTGGAGCCATCGCAAACTTACTGAATCAGGGGTATCTACATAAATATAACCTATACAGTCAAGGGCTGATCCATAACCAAATTTTCGGGGGGCGGCAAGAGGGCTCTAGTGGGTTTTTTTTCTGAAAAAAAGGGAAGGGGATGAAGCATATAGTATCGTGCACTATTTCTACGTTGTAATATTATAACTAAAAGGTGTGTGTAGCTGTATGGCTTTCGAGGGAGATTCGCAACGTTTTAATTTTATAATTTCTGGGGTTTTTTTTGGGGGGGGGGGGCAATGGCCCCCGTCGGCTCCCCCACCCTGGACCCGCCAATGTGTATAGAGTAGTAAACTGCTCACCTTATGGTGTTCCAAAAAGAGCCAGTTTTATTTTCCAAAGTCGTGTTTCAATTTTCGATGGTCGTGGTTAACATTTCACACGTCGTGATTTACTTTACAATCGCCGTGGTTCGGTGTTCCAACGTCGTGGTTCAACGACATTTAAAAACAGAAGCACGATATCAACCTGTCCTTTTTTGACCACTGTATCAAAGTCGCTGGACGAAAGGCCGCTTCCCTTCACATTTTAATCAGAATTCTTCAAGTGCGGCCCAAGAACGAAATAAATTAATATAGTCGGAGAAACTGATACGGGTATAGCTTTCAAATTAATAATCCACTTCGACCCTTTTTTAGCGATAAAAATGCGTCTGTCTCCGTCACTTGATTATTTCTGAACCGTGATGGCAATGTTTTTCTTTTCAATTACATTCGCTGATTATTCAATTAGTCAAATCCTCCAAGTGTGAACGAGGCACTTACGGTAACCGATCTCCCGGGGGCATGTTGCTTGGACATCTTTGCAAAATTAATTCGAGTGGGTGTCGCGACAATTTCGTGGACTTCCGTTAATTGATGCGACAACTACGACTGAATGTCACTTTTTTTGAAGAGGGTAAAGTAACTCTAGTGAGAGTGGGGTGTTGAGTTTCATGTTAATTTAATAATATCTTGCAAAGATTGCCCGAGGGTTAAGTTTGAGGCATCAACAAAGACTTAAGTCTCGAGTAAAACTTGTAAGGATATAATAGCCGAGGACACCGAAACAAATGCGTGTATGGCCCATGTTAGAAAAGCGAGACCTACTTTTTTTTCAGCGAAAACAGCTGCCGAACACGAAGACAGATAATGACAATGAAATGCCTATGAAAACACAAGATGAAGGCTTCAAAGCTCATATGACAATTCTTACTTCTGGTATGAAGTTGTATAATCATTTGTTCAGCTATTAAAGGGAAGATACAACAGTTGCAAACATCAAAAAACGAAATGATCAACTATCACGAAATATCTTACTGGATTTGTTAGGGAATGACAGTCTAAAGCATCCTGTAAAGTTGTGGCTCCTGGTGTGCAGACATTTTCAAGAAAAACTGTATTTTTCAAACGCCGGTCGGCCGACCAGCGTTGGAGAAAACTGGCTTTTTTTCAAAACGTGCTCCTAAATTTTCATATTTAGTTCGTCTGCATTTTCTTTGCAATTGATTACACACCTGTGAAGACCACAAGCCTGCTAGACTGATTCTCTGATCTTACAACTCCCCAAAGTCTATAAATTGCTCCGTGTCATCTTAAGTGGGGTCAGGGAACAAGACTAGAAAATGTGATTGGTTTTCTTGGTTTTTCCAGCATCTACGAACCCAAAACGTGAAACAAGTCAGTGTGACAATATTTGCTATAACATACTAATCCTCCAAATCCATTTATTACTGAAAATTACAGCAAAAGCAAATGTTGTACATTCCTTTTAAACAATGTTTGATTTGAAGTACATTCGACAGCGTATGCATGTAGTTTTGTTTCCCCTCGCGAAATGAAATACAGTTTCTTGTATGGGTCTTGGGTGTTTGACTCAACTTGTACGATTTACTGTGCATAACGTAACGAAGTAATCGGCGTTGTGTTGCTCAAGAAAAACTAAAAACTGTCTTTTATGCTTTCGTATTTTTCCTATACTACATGATTTTGTACTTGAGTAAATGAAAGTACAAAGGTTGTTAGTAAAAGAAATACCTAAGCAGCCTTTTTTCGTGAGTGTTTGCCTTTTTATCTCACTTTTGTACGATTTTCAACCGTCACTTTTAACAGGTATGAGCCTTTTGAAAAACAGTTGATCGGATGTAAATCTCAGTAAGTACGTGCTATTTTCTTGCGATATTTCCGTTCCGAAGAGAACTAAGCTGTCCCTCCAATTCCCATGACGGTGTGATTTAAAATCATTTCAAAATATCCTTAATTGTACCCATCTCGTTCGGCGGCTATTTTGAGGTCAACGGACTCACATTGAAAAGCTATACCTTCCATTCTGTTCCCAACAGAACACCAGTAATTTTATTTATTCCAAAAGAATGTGCAGTTTGTTTGGCCAAATTGAATCAGTAAGCCGAGGACAATAAAGTAGCTGAAAACCAGCGATATCATTTCCATGGAAACAATTTACCCTTGATGGTAGTCATTAGAAACCGACATGTAATGAGCAGAAATGCTCAAGGCAGCTAAAGAACAACCTCGCTTGTCAATTTCTATCCAATAACTTTTTTTAATGAATCTTTAACATTTATAATCAAGGTCGTGTTGAGGAGCCTTTCGCATGGACATTTTTAAAAAAGTATGCAAAAAAAAAGAAAAACTCCCGTTCATTCCCTGAATAATGGTACACTAAATCTATTTGCTTCAATGTTTTGTGGTAGAAGGGGATTTATATTGCTGTTTCTCGTCGAATACTATATGTGAGGCTATTTAATGTGCCAACATGCGTGACTATTTCTCTCACAAAATTCAATAAAGACAAAGTGAAAGACATTGTGGACATCCGTTTAGATTTGTATGTGTCCAATATGCTGGAATTCCAGGTGGGGCACGTGTAGGGTCGATAGGTGTATACGTTGGCATGAGGTGACATTTACCAATTTAATTTATTTAGGGGAGGGATCGTAGTTGATCGGTTGGTTGTAGCCATAAGACCGGACGTAGTCAGCAACCCCCTCCCCGCCCCTTGCAAAGCACTCAGCATCGCTGAAAAATGTAATTTCTATAACCTATTTAGGGCCATTCATTCGCTTTCCCAGTTTTCTGCATGACTTAGCCGCCAGATAAGTAGAAATATGAAACACATACACCATGCACCCACGCGGAAATATTCCAGGAGATTCTAAGAATCGATTTTCCGCCCTTTTTAGGTGAATGGTATCAGCCAAATGACTTTTGAAATAAGAGCAAACGGAAACAATGCACCTATCCACTTTTGAAGTTCAAAGCTTACGGAGAAATCGATCTTGAAAGAGAGTTGACAGATGGATCTCATTATAGCGCGTATATAAAATGTCAACCCCCCCCCTCGTGTCTATTGTGGAAAGTATGGTTGATTTCCGATCTTATGCCTAAGATGAATGGTACAGTTTTTGTGGTTTTTCCTTTACCGTTAAGATTTCTCAAAACCAACAGCGAAAAAATACGTAACATCCAAGTTTTATTGCTGCATGGTTATTGCTTCAAAAAAAGTTACAAGCTGCTTTCATCGGAAATTCCTGCGAATGCCAGTAATAAATCTTGAAAATTATAATGGCATATTGAAGGGAAAAAATAAAACAATCCTGGAAGTTAGAGTACTATAATGTTGTTTTTTTTCAGTGGACTACAGTTAAATGAAATCTGTTATCACAATATGTCCAAACGTTTGCATTGTTTTGTTTTATATGCTAATGTAATTAAGAAGTTTTATTTTAAGTCGTAATAATGTATCTTGTTTTCTTGATGCATACATACGTATTCAATGCTTCACATAACAAGGTTTTAGTTTGTGCAACGGACATGTTGAGTAGCTTTTCGCTCGCGTAAAAAAAGTGCGGAGGGGGGGGGGAACACATGTTTTTCTCTTGCAGAATTTTGACAGCATCTAATTGGTAAAGGGGCAAACCGAGATGCGAACTAGTGCGATGGGGCATTAGCGGTTGTCGATCTCATCAAAAACGGATTTAATTAATCTCAGTAATCGGGTTAGCATTGGGCGTACAGGTTTGTTACATCCACTTAAAGTATACACCGACGACTATTTTACGTGGAAATTCTAAGATGTTCACCAGAAGCGAAGCGAAAAATCATCGGCCGTGGAAAAATCGACGCCCATGCCATTTAATATACATTAAATTAACAGCAATATGAATCGCCCCATATAGTCTTTGTCATTTTCTTTTTCCTTTTTGTTTCTCTCGTTTTTTCGGCTTTTTTCTGTTTGCTTTTCCGGGAAAAAAGTCTAACCCTCGCTACGCCCATGATTACATTCAAAAGGAGATACCTCCCGAAAGTATAGGATAAATTGAGCAAGTCTTGAAATAGTCGTCGGCGACGATCCTGAATGTTAAACGGAAAAGTGGATCGAGTCTGATCAATCGCTAAACACCGTGTTGCGCCCGGAGCTGTTTTGGCCATTTTCCGCGGCGCACTTCCAACGGTGTTCACTCCCCCGATCCCGTGCGCTTCGTACGGCGGCAAACTTGAAGGATTTCAAGCCACTGAATCTGGCCAGAGCTGATGATCCGTGCACCGACAGGAGATGAATATAGCAGTTGATTCTGCAGACGAAATCTCGGCATGTTTTTCACTATTTAAACTCTATCGTTCCAAAGGAGTGATGAGGGACCAGACGATTTAAAGTGAAAATCACTCCGAGTTGAGATTGGAATACTTTGAAATTAAATCAAAAATTCTGCCTAAATCGTCTTGTCGTATAGTTTCAGTCGGCCTAGATTGAATCTGCAGTCTACAGAAATAAGAGAGAAATGGGGTGGGATTTGTTTTTTTTTCCAAGTAAATCAGCAGTAGTTCCATTTCTTCATCGGAATCCGAAATGTACCGATTGTTTATACCAGTTCATCGTGTTTTCAGAGAAAATAATGTAGGAGCTGAGAATCAATTAAATTATGCCCCACGACAACCATGCATGCACGGGTTGCAGACGCGCAGCGTCGCCTTTGGCTGGTGGGGGAGATCTTCTCCCGTTTATGACACGTCAGTTGCGTCATCACTTTTTTATGTGTGGCATGGGTTTTGCCGCTAGTGACGGGCGATTCCCTTCGTGTTCATATCTATAGTTAATCCAGCAACACTAAGTCAGTTCCTTGACAACCCAATCCCCCCCCCCAACAAGAAAGTCAAATTTAGGTGTCTTCCTTACAGCCTCGTTGTTATGCACAGTGACACAAAAATATTTGAGCTGGAGTAAAGGTATTTATAGTGTTTTATGATTTGTTTTTTTCTGAACGTGAGGTCATTTGCGAATGAAATTAAAATATTCTGAGACATACTTTTGCTGAGAAAAATTATTATATGAAGGCAAACTTCTACGATGGGAAGTCAGACCAAGTTTGCAATGAGTTTTGAAATGTAGAGATTTTAACAGATAACTAGAGAGAGTACGTGGACCTAAGACCTATCTAAGGCAATAGTGTACCAACACTTTACCGACTCTGCTATAGTCAGCCTTATGAAGGGCACTTCTCAAACTATGAAGTTCCTTTTTTCTCCACTCCTATACCAATAAGGAGCAAATTCTCAAGACACACGATGGGTAGATCAAAGCAAGACATAAGTGCAAATCAGAGATTCTAAAATCCGTATATAATACCACGCCACCGAAGAACGTTGCTATGGAAACGCGTTACCATCGGGACCACTAAACTCACACAATTGACTGGTTAAGCCTTGAGCTGGATGATATCCAAAGCACACGAGTTTTTCCATCACCTTGGGTATAAATGTCCAAAAAGAGATGAGATCGCATTGTTGTCTCCGATGAACAAGTTTGTATAGTGGTTATCGAGTTAACGGATTTCGTCTGATATTAAGTCAGATATGTTGTGTCAAAAATACGGATTGGGGAGTTCCGTTAAGTAAGTTTTGCTGCACAATTTAACGCAATAAAGAGCGATGGGTGCTTTGAAATGTCTTGTCTCTAGCTTTTACAGGAGAGCCGTAGGGATGAGGATAGGCGGATACGGGAAAATATAAACGTGGAATACCTATTTTATATATTTAGTGATTTCTTTTCTTTGTCTTTTGTGACACAGGATGCAACTGCCATAGACAAAACGTCAGAAGGATTGTGTGCAATTCCGGTGGTAAGTGACCTAATCTTGTTTATTTATTTAAGCAGAAGTCGTGCTCTACTAATTGACATAAATTTTTCATTAGTTATGCCTCAATATTTCAATAAGTTTTCAAGACAGCACCCAAAAAGGGGGTGAAAAGGTGAAACGTATATATTGTAATGAAAATATCCAGGGCCCCCAGGGAGAACAGTTCATTGACAACTGATGGGGCTACCCTGGTAAAATAACACGAAATAAATAAATAAATAAATAAAAATGAATAAGATACAGGTTTCTTCATGCTTCGTGACCTTCTGACCTTTGCTGCGTATAATTTGCATAAAGGTCAAGTTTCACGTGTTTCTCCTTGCTTCTCCTCCGCAGGTCCTTGTAAACAAAGTGCAGTAGAGAACGCCATGGAGCTGTGCCTTCTAAGATGTACGTTTTCAACTTTTCACTGTCGCTTTTCATTTGTGGACATTTTTGAGATGTGAGAACTGAGACGTGGAATTAAAAGTTTAGATGCCAAACTAGAAATATGCAATCTTTACGAAAACTGAGGGTAAACCCACCAGCATTTTTTCCCCCCAAACCGTTAAAATTTAGTTGCATTCAAATTTCTCGGAGGTAACAATTTCCGTTGAAATGTCTGCATAAATTATATGAATTTTTTTTATTCTTTACTTACGGTGCAATTTGTGAGTAAAATAACTTTTGAGTAATTCAAGCTGTGCCCTCCTTTTTATAAGCATTATAAAAATCTTGATTTATCCAACTCCATTTGACCCGGAATCTGGATTCCATATGGCCTGACAATTTTTCGGGTCAAAACGACACTATTTTAAGCCAAAATAAAACCCAATTTTACGGGTCAACCTTACAAACAAATTTTTTTACAGTGTAGTAATGTATTACCATACGACTATCGAGCTTCCGCACTCAAATTTGGTCATTGTTGAGTTCAAACTCGGCAAATGATTCCAATCCCATACCACATCAGCCTTTTTTTCTCAACATGCAGGATTTGACACAGCTTACATAACACAGCACTGAAATTGATTAAGGCATGGAACTTGGTCGCAGTGTCCAAAAATGTTGTTGTGCTCAATTGACAATTGTGCAATGATGCGTGACTGAAGTTAAATGAAACTCATAGGAGTTGAGGCCAAGGCTTATGAGTATCTGCACATCCAACAATTTTTTTAAAATTGACCACATGATTTTGTAGTTTTTCAAAAAAAAAAGTCAGATAGACATAATTTTTTTTTTGACATACTGTATTAGACATCTCGCGTGTGTGAAGTACAAACACCCAAGGCGTTTTTATTTTAAGTCAACACTTCGGCCAATTACTTTCTGGCCAGTTTCCTCAGCGGATGTTATCTTTCAGGACAAATATCGAATTTCGCAGCGGCTAATTGCGAGTAGATGTTTCTCCCATGAGTCGTGATGGGAAAAATCAACAGCAGAAAAAAATTGTTATATTTTTCATTTTTAGGCGGAAATCTTTTTTGTTTTTGGTAATAGAGCCTGAAAGTTCACCCCTAGTTGGTGGCGCCCTTCTTGAACCCTTTAATAGGAAAGTTAAGTTAACGTGGAAAAATTATAAAATTTGCAAATTTTGTTGGGTACATTAATTTCTTTAGAAAATCTCCCTCGAAAAAGGCTTTTTTTAAATTGTTACTAGCATCTCAATTTATGGAATCTGAAAAATCGCCTGACGTGAAAGAGAAATATCGTGCCAAAATTTACCTCTAATTTCCGAAACTCTAAAATACATGTGGACTAGTGGAACTCGGTGTACTCGTACAAAGATAAGAAATTATAAAATAATTTTGCTCGGTCATTGGGTGAAAACTGAAACTTAAATAGTGTAAAATGCGCATAGGCCGGCCGCGCAAGGGGTCTGGACGCTCGCCGCGTGACCGTTTACGTTCACGTTCTTTGATCTTAAAGCACATGACTGTTTCTAAGGTCCGTGGTGGCCAGAGACAGGTGTGATACCGTATTAACAAAACCACGCAATTACCATTCATCAATCTTCCCTCAAATAAAAAAAAAAGAAGCTGGTTCGACAAAATGTGTTCAACCAAATCTGTTATTGATGATAACTTTTTTGTTGCTGCCATGGACATATTTATGATTACCTTTTCTTATTGTCATGGATACTTCCCCAGGTAAGAAAAAAAGGTCGGATCCCACGGAAAACCAAGTCCGACCCTGGCAACACCCCGCTGGACGAACAAGCGAGCAGGTGATTCACACTCTTTGTTTTACTCCCTTTCTCAATAATATTGTCATTCATTTGCAAATTGTTTTTCGTGGAAAGACAACCTTCGTTTGGTGCATAACAGTTAAGCGTCCATCTTTTATTTTTAAATCGCCTAATTTACAGAGAAAAACGCTTTGTCTTTTACTTGAATAAAGACAATTTGTTTTTCATTTCTGGTAAAAATTCTTGAGAAAATTAACAAGATGCTGCCTTAATGCAGGTTTGCACCTGAGGATAAAATGAAAATCAGAATAAATTTATGAAAGGTAATGACATTGTAAAATCAAATAGGAAACAAATGACTAAATTAAAGGTCAATATTGAAGTGTTGATTAAAAAACAACGAATAGTGTCTTAAAGGCAAGGGCGGATCCAGAACACAAATTTTTGGGGGCCAAAAAAATTCCCCCCCCCCTTCCCCCCCCAAAATGAATCGAACATTAACGGCGTGGGGTCCGGGGCCCGCATAAGGGCCGTGGAAAAGTGTTGAATTCTAGATGCTCTGTGGTGCGATCTGGGGCAAGTTTTGATCACTTTAACCAATTGTTTTGAGCAAAAGATGATGGTATACGCAGTGGCTGCCTTTTTTGAGACGTCACTTTAAACAAAACAAAAATTGGGGTGTTTTTTTTGGGGGGGGGGGCAAGGCTCCCGTTCCCCCCCCCCGGATCTGCCGTTGCCTAAAGGGGCCTAAAACTAGATATGTAAATAGGTATTTATCATAAAGCGATATTTAGTGTTTACTACGTAGTGATTCCTCACTGACTTCTTATCCAATCATCAGCTATAGAATAACGCTGTTACGCAGCACAGTTGCGATTCTCAATGTTGATTGGACGATGTCAGTTTCTTATTGCACTTGTTGTCCAATCAACAGCTCTGGAACGACGCCAGTGAGCTACAGAGTGGCGATTCTCAGTGTTTATTGGACGATATCTACCACAAGCTGGAACCCGTCTGGCAAGAGAGAGTTATCAAGGTACGACACAAAAATCAAACACAAGCTGTCTCGAAATTTCATTTTTGTCTGTTATGCTGAGGGGAGGGCCCTCTTAGTGTGAAAAATAGGCGTGCGTGCCCATAATCAAATTCGATTCACCCAATCTTTGGAATTCGCAAGAAACAATTTTAGCTATGTTTTAATAATATTGTTAAAGAAGTTTTCTTCGATATTGTCACGACAATAGACGCTTAGCAAAACCGGATGTCGATTCGTTGTGTCTTAGACTATTCTTGTGAAACCTCTTTACAACGACCAAAGTTAGTGGGCAGTTGAAGACTCATTTTTTTGGCATTTTCTTCATTGACAAGCTGGCCCCATCCCCTTTCATGTTTCCGGAAGTTGGACTATTTGAGGTTGAAATAAAACAAAAAGTTAACGAACGACTGTTTCACACGAGGGTCACTTTGGTCAAAATCATGTCTTACATTTTGACGAAGCGATGTCGATGCCAGTGTGGCTAAAATTAGCAAATCCATGGTTATAATTTCAAAAGTGGCCATGAGTCGATTCCGCGGGTATAAAAGGTTACCTGACCCCTCTATAGAGCGTATCCAGGGCGCCGCCATATTGGTCTTGTACCCTGAGGCACGGATCACTTCCGAGTATTACATTTCGTTGGTTTATAAGCCCGGTTGAAATTTGCGTCATCTAGGACATTTTCTTATAATTCAACAGCTAGCTACCACGTCTGTGGTGTACAAGTTTGAGTTTTTTTTCATGTCGTTAAGGTTTTGAGAAAATCGTACCAAAGCTCTTATTTTTCCAGTTTGGCATCGAGATTTTCCGGAGGCAGCAGATTCAGATCCCACTTTGTAAATTTACTTTGTTCATCCCTTTATAGATCCAGCTTTTTAGTTCTTTTCTTAATTTATAAAAGATTGCTTATCTATTATGATGGCTGAAGATTTAAGTGGTGAAACTGAGTGAAATTGGCTACATTATCTTGTAAAACGCGTATAAAGTCAATTAAGCCCATAACATTTTTTTATTTACGACTTCTGTCTAACACACTGTCATTTTCCCTGTAAGCTCTTCTTTTTTTATCGCCATTGATCACAACATCATTTCTAGTAAACCCATTAAATTTGTTTCGATAGACCTGACCTATTTTTCTCCATCAATTGATGTTCTCTTCAGTCGCTCATTCAATTTCAATGGCAGATGAATTGTTAATGATTTCATCGAAGCGCTAATCGAGAGCCCGGTCATACATCATGCCGTTCTCTGGCGACATATTACTCAATAGAAATTGTCAAGCCATCTAGCGCAGCAATGGTGTAATGGAAGACTAATTTGGGTAGCTTTACCTGGTATTGTCTTTGTTGTTTAGTATTAAAAGGCATCAGTTTGATAATGTCCATATAACACTGACATAAGGAGGCACACACAAAGCTATAGCCTATATAATATACCCCTGACCATCATCAACACTACTCCAAACTCCTAAAACTGCACAACCGCTACACCATCCCAAGTTCAAACTAACATACTTTGGGTAGACCTTTTGGGTGGACCCTAAGAGCCACGGTGCTAAACTCGAAACTCCAGCAACAGAAATTGTACGGGTACTTAGCTCTATTTCAAAACTCCACTTTTTGGAGAGCAAAACTGCAGCTCGATGATAACAAGCACTTTTACATGAACTTTTCGAAGCTTTTTTTTTTAAATTTTTTACAAAGGATCCTCCAAGGAACAAATGGAGCAAAGCGCTCCGCACACCGCGCTGAAAGCTAATGCGGGGAGGAAATGAGCGCTCGTCACAGCCAGTTAACCATCGTCGTCACAAAAGAAACAAAGTACATGCTGTGTGGTTTCAATTGTCAAAACAGCCACCAAAATGAATTATGAATTATGAACAAAATAATAAGTTGCATATGAAAAGCAAGGCTTTGTTTGGTGTCGCCTGGTCTGGAGGTTTTTTCTTGGCATTGATGAGACAATTAGTCGGGGAGAATTATGACCACAATACCATTAGCTGCTTCTACGTAATTAATTAGATTTAGGCTGCAGAAAAAACGTGGGTTAAAAGAGATGCTTAAAAGTTCGACAACCTCGTAATAAAATACGACCCCGTTATACGCATGCCTATCTATAGGTTGATTTTCATGTTGACTTACGTTTGAATTTCAAGACTAAGCCAGTTTCATTTATGAAATGGGAAAATGACAATGATTCTCAGTTTGAGGTTTAGACCTCGAACGCAGGTCATCAAAACGAGACATCGAGTTGATGAGAAATAGTCATCCCCTAACAAAATGGAAAAGAAATTCCGGGTCAGATGTGAACACGACTAGTTAATACATTCAATTCGGTTCTCTTGCTCATCTTCCTTGGGTTTTTTTAATCGAGGGGAAATGGGTGGGCAAAATGACTTCATATCTTCAGAAAAAGCAAGACTAGGCCTGTCCAGTCGAGCGTGACTTAGGTGAGGTCCCAGTTATGGACTTTATCTATATGCTCAGTGACTCAGTCAGTCGGTCGGTCGGTCGGTCAGGACATTGAGTTTGGCACGGGCTGTGGTTGTTTGCCTCACTTCATATTAAAAAAAAACACCTTTAAAATGTTCCCTGTTTATCTTCTTTAATTTTTTTCTTTGTTTCATCTTTCACTCTCTTTCTGCAGTTACTGAAACAGGCAGCAGAGGGCACTGAGAAGTAATCTGTCGGCGGACGCCATTACTCTCTAGTGCGTTGGATCTGTACTACCGTGCCAAGAAATCGAGACGTTGTGTCAGAGTAGTAACGGAATCATGGCGAAACAGAAATATCACTTTGGTTTAAGGAGTTTTAATAATACTAACTCAAGTTTAATTTTCCGCTCTCTGGTTTATATTTTATTGGTGTTTTTAGATTCTTTCTTAAAGCTCTGTATCCAATTTTTCGCTTACTTTTGAAGTGTTTTGAAACGCTCTTTCTTTTTGCGGCGTCCCATCGTTCACTGCATGCGACTGAGGTTGATCTTTCCAAGTGCGATGGACTAGGGGCTTATCAAACTATAGCGGGCAGCAATCATAATGAGTTTTTGAATGAGGAGTTTGGGTGACCTTTTTTTTTTACTTATCTAATGGGAACCAAGAGTTGGCAGGGAAAAATTTCACAACTTGTTTTCCCTGAAAGCAAAAAATTAAAAATAAGGCGACACGAACTAAATATTGAGTACAACATTTAAACAGGGGTCCCTAGTATTACTGTTTACACATGAACGGCTTTTGTCCTTTTGTTTTGTTTTGGTATTTTGTTTTTATTGTTTAAAAACATTGCCAACATTTTCGCCAAAAATATTAGTCTTTAGATTACAAATAATTCCGTAACCGTGGTATTTTCGGCTACCAGAGTTTAACAGTTTGTATATAAATTACACAGAATTTTGCGCCGAACAAATTACGTACTCAATTATGCTAATTGTTTGCACCTGTAGAAAAGAGTCTCTGAAATGCAAAATACACATCAAGATGTATACTCTTTGAAACTACATACATACCCAGCTCGTCACCTTTGGTTTTGCTTTCCTTTCCAGAGTTCACATGAAGCGTGTGGGGCAATAACATAATTACCGAAGTGTTCTACAGGGGACGGGGTTGATCAATAAGTCTTTATAATGCTGCCGACATCTTGGTCTAGTTTCCTGAGGCATAGTTGGTGCCCCTGCGCTGATTTTCGAATATAAACGTTGCCTGTCTAAGTTAATTTACCCAAAAGACCTATGGGACAACCTCGTTTGACCTGAATAGATGGGTGAGCGACTTTTATTTGAAGGCGGGTGTTGTATCACTTAAATCTATACAGTTCACGCGACATCTTTAAAACTGAAAGTAAAAGAGGATTGCATTTCTTGGGCTCATTCAATAGCACGGAACATTGTAAATATTTTTAGATGTAAAATTGGTATTTGACGAAATGTGTTTAACAAATGAAATGAAAAGCGTGTGCGGTAATTCGATTCGATGCATGTTAAACACTGTGCCAGCAAGTCGGCGAATTCGCAACACACATTAACGAAAGGTTTATACATTTCTGAACGTTAGCAAAGTACACAGTGAACTTTAATTTTGTTAAAGTATGTTGAGAACCCTCACAAAAGATGTTACCCATAAAGCCTGGATCCACATCTTAAGTGTCGCTCTGTGTGAGTATCGGCATTTAAGGGGAGTTAAAACGATCCCTACTCGCACGTCCGTTTCCGTGAAAAAAAAATGAAATACCTCCTGTTAAATACTTACGACAGAAATTTAGGAGTTTGTAATAACAGATACTTTCACTTTTCTCCAGTGACACCCCATCGACGTGTTTCTGTCTCTTCCTCCGACCTTGAGCAGCTCCATGCAGGAGTCACTACCCTATTATACAATATATTTTATCCCAAACCCTCAAACACAATCAATAAAATATTTCACTTTGGAAGAACGGAAGCCAAGTCTTGACACGTTCACTGTCAGGTCCTAAATAATTCATCCACTATCAAGCAGAGGACAACATAAATATCATAAAAACGTCAGAAGAGCTCGTCGTCGGGAATATCGCCTCCTCGATTGTTCGGCGACATCAAAAGATTCCGACAGAATCGTTTTCCGTCCTAACAAGTCGTTTGTCACAATTTTGACAACTCGTTGGAATTTCTCATTGTTGAAGCGCGGCGGTCCATTGAGAATTCAAGATGTCTTTCGACATCCTGTCCTGTTTGATGTAACACACTAGATATTTGCGGTCCTCGTGGGTTTTAGGGGTTGGAATGGGGAGTAGATGCTTCAAGTCATCATTATTATCCTGTTAGTGCGTGAACTATATCGCTGGCAAGAACGTTCGCAGACGTTTTGCTTGCTACGTCACATTGAAAGCCACCTGTGCAAATTAAAAGAGTATTTGTTTATGGTTCCGAAACAAACAGTTTGGCATCTAAAAAAAACCCTGCCACATAAAGATAAAGGAAGATAGCTTCCTCTTTCTCTCCTAAGTATTGTTGATGTAAATGTTCCATTTAGGGTAAAATCGATAGCAATCAACTGTTGAAATGTATTGCCCTTTATGACCGCCCATACAAAATGGCGCTCAATGTGTAAAGGTCTGTGCCATCTTTAATTCAATCGCATCTGTCACGTGGTGCAGATGAAATACCCTTCTTAATTTTAACATTGCAATTGGTGTTTAAACACCCCTCTTACTGTTGGAATGATGAGGGCCCGACCTAAGGTTGTATCTTCTTTTCTGAGGCCCCTCCCGAAACGGTTTTTTTGTTTTGGTATTTAAATGTACAAACTTCAGCTATCAAGCAAACTTGAAAAGATTTTGCGTAGGTTATAAATACAGAAATGTGCATTTATTAGTACAGTGCAATCGAGAAGTCAATGTTACAAAATCATCGAAACTTCTACTATAATATATTATGCACCGTATTTTTCTGATAAGGGGATAAATTGTTTAACTTTGCTGTTTAGTACATAAAAAAGGCCTAAATATCAGGCTTTGATTTTAAGACTTTCTATAAGCTATATCTCAGTGTGCATGTGAACACTCAATAAAAATCTATTGGTCAATATGTAGCAATTTGTATACGAGTAGAAAGATATGCTATTTTGTCTTTAAATGCTAGTATTGCTAACAAAGATGTATTGTAGCCCGTTGTGAGATTATGTAGAGTATTATGTGTTCTCTTCGACTTCACGGAGGCTTGTCTGGACGCCTCAAATAAAGCTTGTGCCTTATCACACCATTAACAAATGTTATATAATAACTTTATTCAACATTCGAGAATATTAAAAAAAAAAAGCCACAGTAGTTCGCGTACATGCGATTTTCTGTATGTGCATTGTGATTAAGATCGAGGTTTCAAGTGTTGACGTGAATCCTGTGCTGTTGAATTAGTTTTGTTTTCACGATTGCAGAATAACCTTGCATTGTGTTAGTCTATGGAATATACGCTTGCACTCAATCCCGCGCCTAAATTATGCAAAACAACACCTCGTCTTGACCTCAAGACTATTTGACCATTCAGCGGGCGCCTTCTATCAGGTCTTCGGTTTCGCTCGTACCCACCGCCCCGCAAACGGCATGCTGGGAAACGCTGATGAGCTTCACAGAATCTTGTGAAGGAAGTGGGAATGGCATCCTGGATAATTTATCAAGACCTATGAAAAATCTATAAATATAAAGCAATCTATCTATTTCTGAAAATAACACCAAAAGCAAATGTTGTATATTACCTTTAATAAATTGGTGAGTTAAAAAGTGAAATTTAGTATTGAAAACCTCTCTCCCTCCTATATTTTGGTACCGTCCAGGACAGCAAAGTATCAACGATGCCAACTTACTTGTACCGTTCAAGTACAACAATTATGGGATAATATAACCATTTGTGATGTGTTTTTTTTTTTCGTTTTCGAACCCACATCTCCTGTCATAATTATTAGCTATTTATTTAAACCACTCTATGTAAAAGAGGTGTGTTGACTGAAAATGACTAAGCACCCCTTGGGATTGGGATATAAATATCTTTTCATCTTAAAGTTCCCTGGTGGATAATTACGAGGGCCTGTTTAATTATGACGTCACTCGAGAAGATGAGTAATGGAACTGATGGCAAATATTGAGACCATTAGATGGACCGATTGAGGAAGTTTATGAGTAAAATTGCTTGAGGTGGGAACCTCCGGGACATGTAAAAAAAAGTGCCTTGTGCCATCAACGATTAATGGGGAAATTGGGATGTAAATCTTCCAGGGTGAAACCAACAGCTTAATCATATCGTCTCACAATACAATGTACACGTTTTTAAACACAAAGAAAATGGCGTCTGTTTTCTAATGAATTCATTGATTAAGTGTAACAGCCGACAGCGATATGTCACATGCCACTAGTTTTTGCTAGCGTTATCGTGAGGTCGCAAATTCGCTTTCGCGCAGAGTATGGACCGACATTTCATCTCGTAAATTATTTCATTCGTGAGAACGGAAAATACAGTATAAGGAGGAGAAAGCGGAGGCACTTTGGACATGGCCATCTTAGAGCAGAGACCGTCTAGCCAAGGGCGGATCCAGAACACAATTTTTGGGGGGGCCAAAATTGTTTTGGTCCCCCCCAAAAATTGGGTCAAAAAAATCGCGGCGTGGGGTTCGGGGCCCGCTTAAGGGCCCCGACAATTTTTTTGGATTCTAGATGCTCTGTGGTGCGATCTGAGGCAATTTCTGACCACTTTAACCAATGTTTTTTTGAGGAAAAGATGGTGGTGTACTCATTGCCTGCCTTTATTGCGATGTCACATAAAAAAAAATTGGTTTCGGTTTTTTTTTGGGGGGGGGGCATGGCCCCCTTTGGGCCCCCCCCCCCCGGATCCGCCCTTGCGTCTAGCTCAAACTGCACGTCCAGGATAGGAAAAGCTTGCCGAGGCCGTAGCTTCGATGGTGAACTGAGTGTTGCCTTCGACTACCTCTAGTGCAACCTAGAAATCCAGAATGAATCGGATGTTATGAGATTCGGGATGGGGAAATCAAAAATAAAAGATAATACCACTTAAGGTCTTAAGATATAGAAAAGTTATACTGAATAATTAATGTATGATCGACAGAAACGTTTGACTCTTCTTGTATGATGTTCGGGGTGTGATATGCGCCTCTACTTTAGCATTTTGATTGGCCTGCCTGAGTGCAGTTCTTGTAGAAGGACTGCTTTTCTTTAGGTGTGAGATTGTAGGCAGGCGGTAGTTCCTTGATAATTGAGTGATTAGGCAAGCCCCGGTCAATTATTATCTTCCCCACCCATGCAACTTCGACGCTGCTGGTGGGTTCTTATACATCATGTATTACAACAGTGCAAGTTATATGCACCAATCCGGCGTCGTGTAGCTCCATCAAGTCTTGCGTGACGTCACAGCAGACGTGCATCCACTTTCGTGCCTTCAGGCCGTCCACGTACCGAGCCGTCAGGAAATCCAGGGCCGAGTTGTCACCTCCATCCCCTATGAACTCCTGGGCAAAGGGAGGAGTTGTCGATCACGCCGACCAGCTTCGGGAAGAAAGGCCCTGGGAGGAGCATATACAGCTTGCATGGCGGCCACCTCTCGTAGCATCGCCTTATCCACTGTCTGATCCTGAAGCGGTTCTTGGACAGTCTCTTGATGGCAAGGAGAGTACCGTCATCATGGCGACGCATCAATAATACCTCCCCGTTGTCACATTTCCCGAAAGCCCTGTCCGCACTGCAGGGCTTAACAGACTAACTTGGGTCCAGACTAATCCTTGACGTACTCCAAGTCACCCGAGTCGATGGTTGGATAGAAACCTCGTAGGTGGCTAGGTACAATTTCTTCAGACATGATGATGCAATCTTTAATAGGATGCGTAGTCTTAGATGGCGAGGTATTCCCGATGCTTGGAGTCTTGATTTTTGTGATTTTCCAGATAAGGTAATCCTTAGACTTGGAATGTTGTCCTGAACTTGCGAGGATGCAATGGACTTTTTCTTCTGCACTGGAGAGGCAGAACTCTTTTAGCGCTCAGATTGACACGATCGAGGCTTTGAAAGGGTTGATACATTTCTTGAATTCCAAGAACTCGTATAAACTGATGTATTGAAAGCTACAGTCAATGTTGGCTTACGCGACGTTGTTTTTGTATCGTTACTATAAACACACCGAGGTTCTTTATTTTGCATCACATTTTCTAGTTACTTACCGTTATTTCGTGTCTTTTTAGCTCTATTTTGCCAGTATTCTATTTTGGTTGAACTGCGGTCACCACGAGAGTGTGCTTACACTTCCCCTCATTTTTGGTTAAAAAAGGAACCCAGTATGGCACTTTAATTCTCATGTAAGTGCTTGCACATTTTGCACACAGATAGATTTTGAATCAGTGATATTATTGCCGGTCATAGCTAGGGGTGGAGCGTTATAACTACTATCGGGGTAAAACAAAATCATGGTTTTTTTGGGGGGGGGGATTTTGTTCTAAATTTTTTTCAGCCGAATTTGGCTCAAATTGTGTACAACTACAAATGTTAAGAAACATTGAAAATCAAACAAAACAAACATCTTTTGCAACGACGGAGGCCACATTGGAATCCCTGGCGGCAGTCGGCGATAACGGCAATCCAGTTTAGTTGGTTTAAGTTTGCATTAAATTAATGTTGGCATTGCTGGACCTTATTGGACTGTAGAGGGCGCTCTTATTATCTTTATCGTGGACGGCAAAGGATGCCGCACAACGATTTCCACCCTCAGGCTAATCGTCTGGGAATCACCCTATTGTTAGATTTCTTGGACGAGCCGTAAAAAAAATCAATCGACCGTTCACCTCACATTTTCTTTATTTTGAAGGCCCCAGGGCATCTGTTCTGTTGTCAATTACAAATTCAATCGACCGTTTACTTCACGTTTTCTTTCTTTTTAAGGCCTCAGGACATGTACCCATGTCTAACGTTGCCTCTGTTCCGCTGTGTCAACCTATCAAGATAATTGACAAGGAAAAACCATGGCACTAGACAGGATGGAGAATCGATTTTTCGAATCTCGAACCTCCGCCCCAACACCAAACCGTTCAGTGAAAACTGCGAGACAATAATACCTCAATAAAGATTTAACGATTTCTTTTGCTATACGAATAACGCATCATTCGCAGGAAAACCGGTCGTCCAGCGCCGTTGCTGTCTTCCCATACTTTTGTGTACCTTGTGCAAAAAAATGTGGGAAATTTGTCAACTACGGTGTCCTTATTTTATGAAAAAGGCCCATTTTCTGGATTACTGCATGGTGACTCTATATCAGTGGACGACATTCTCAAAAGCAAGCCCATCATAATTTAATTATCCATCTCTGCATCTCAGCAGATTTCTATTAAAAAAAAGGGGGCAAATTTGTTCTGTTTCACATAATCATGTCGAGATAAGAAGATCAATGCTGCATGTATACTTAAAACAAGAGAAATTGTCGATAGACATTCCAGTAGCAAGTATAATTAGGTTGATTTCACTTCTTCTTTTTTTTTAATCTATAATATGCTGAAAATGACCACGACACAAAAAAATATTGAAACTCGCGATCGAGTTGTCGCCGAGCCGAGCTGTCACAACTTCGGATGACTTAATAAACCTGTCGTCTTAAAGTACTAAGATTAATTGCACCCGGCATTCTTTTTATAGAGTTCCGACCAATGAAGTCAAACCCAACGATGGCTCTGGTTAAGACTTAAATAATCATTTGTGTCTTTTGGACTATTGTCCCTCGCGAAATCGGCTTATCTTCACCTGACGTACGTCGATGCCTACAGCGTACACGCAAGGTCGTGTTCTTCCCTTTGAGACAAACACGTTGAACAAGTTAATAATTGATCGGAAAGTTGTTCATTTTTACACCTAGCTGCTGTCAAACACAAGTATTATACAATTGTCTGGAAAACTTCTTTAATGCAGTGGCACCTTTCGTCTTGATGATAGTGTATAACGAGTGCGTCTGGCGGCCAGGAATCAATCAACGACAACCCTGTGTTTTCAGCGCGGCTTGCGTAACCAAACGATCTCTGACCGGGACGTCATGTCCGAAGCAGGGGATGCAAAAGGGGTTTTTGCGAGGTAAGATTTCATCACTGCATGGATGAGGCTATATCTAATCTTACGTTTGTTTCTCTTTCAAGAATCATTCTCAATTTTAGTTGATGTTAATAATTGCAAAACAATAGTTAGTGGCCTGACGTTTCGACCCTAGCAGAGTCTTTCTCGAAGGCTTCGAGGAAGACTCTGCTAGGGTCGAAACGTCAGGCCACTAACTATTTTTTTGCATTTATACCATAGGTCCTTTTGGTTGGTAGGCTAAGCAGTTTGCAACAGCTAATTCTATTTTTCGATGTTAATAATTATACAATGTAACGAACAATTCTTCTTCTTTTTTTACTTTTGTTTAAAACGAGCAAGGCGTCATATGTGACGGTTAGGAGAATGTCATTGAGGAATTAATTCTGGCGGAGGAAATACCAAGTCACATTGATTATCACATTATCAAACATCCGTGTTCCTATATTTTGTTTTTATCAATGGTGCTTATAGGCCTAAGGGCACTTTTTGCTGGTCAGATCATGTTCAATCTGAACGGTGCTAATTTTCATTACCATGGAAACAGTAGTAGCATGACTAAGGAGGGACATGGAGTGTCCCCCTGCCCTTGCTCAAAATATTGGGAAGGTAAAAATGAACTGTTTATTGTAAAAAAAAAAAAATCAAAATTGTGAGTCGCCTTCCTGAAAATGAGGTCCCTATATAAATTTCCCCTCTTGTAAGTTAGAGCTCATTACGCCCTTGGGACACCTGACAACACATACAAAGAAAATGGAAGAAGCTAATTATTAAATTCTGATTTCTCACCATTTTTAAATCACCAAGGGCTGATCCAGAACACAATTTTTTGTGGTGGGGGCAAAAATAAAGAAGTGGGTCAACAAAAATACGGCGTGGGGTTCGGGCCCCGCTAGGGCACGGAACATTTTTTGGAGACTAAAAAAAATTAGGTTGGGGGGGGGGGGGCGGGCCATCGTTGGCCCCCTGGATCCGCCCTTGGAAATCACTGGACCAATGGACAACTAGTTGAACTAACCGTTTCAAATAGTTAAACAAAAGAAATTGGAAAATTCCGTGTGCACATGTTTTCTCCTGTATGCCCCCTACTTTGATTCCTTAATGATAGCCATAATTAACATTTTTTACAGTCCAACTTTCTGTAAATGAAGGTTTCGTAAAGACACTGCCGTTTAGAGTGTTACACACCGAAATAACAAAACAAAATGTGTATGGCGTATGGGCCCTGCTCCTACAATTTCTTGCCCTTTTGATGGCAAAATAGCATAACTCGAAAATTGAGCTATAAATGAATGTTGTACAACTTTATAATCAATTTGTATGCATTTGCCGCAAATACAAGTACACTACACGTATAAGACTTTGAGGGTAACAAAATGCGTATCTTACGTAAATCATAACATAACAGTACACACTAAATGAATGACTAATACGCGTATTTTCTAACAGCTCAAGTTCAACTCAATACGTGCAGGCTATTAGACTGAAAATTACACAGTTTACCATTAATAAATATTTTGACGCGTTGTCGCGCGACTATTGAGCTTCAATATTGCCCATGCGTTTCTCATCATCTTCATTTTATAAAATTCATGTAACTCTGCTCTTTCAAAATGTAGGCTTTTATGACTAAGCGTCGTACAGTGATATTTTTTATTTTTTATTTGTGCTAAAAACATTTTTTTTCACATCCCAAATGATTGGCGAAGCATTGTCCTGAACACTGATTGACAACAGAGGGCGCTGCGATGTCTGCCGTTGTTGTTGCTAACCAACGGATCACTGACTCTTGGCGGATTGATATCTGGTATCGAGGACTGATACTTATTTTATTCCACATTTTGACAGAATTGAAAAGTACTGTTTGGTGACCATTTCAGAGAGGTGGTCATTCCGTACTCCGTTTTAACAAATATCGATTTGAAATTGTCATATTAAAAAAAAAAGTATGATTTTTTAGGACTATTTTTTTGCAATAATGTGAGGCGCATGGGTACATTATTTTGATTACTTGAATGAGTGTGCGTCGCGCGAGAGCGAAGAGATTGGTGCCAGAATTTGAGACTTTACGGTAGAGAAATTGGTGTAAGTTGACAATTCTTAAAACTATGATTGAATGAGGAAATAATTATCTGAATTAATTCGATCTTTGGGTGGCTAATGAGTTTTATTTGGAGGGACACAGCCTCACAGGACCGGTGCTAGACATGCTAGACTCGTCCGTTGTGCCAAGTCGATCATGTCAGTAGTTGTAGTTGTTGTGCCCGCGCCAACTCGACCGTTCTGCCAACACAACTCGGCCGTTCTGCCAACTCGACCGTACATTAATTTTAAAATTCTTGAAAATCGGCACAAGTTGCACTAATTTGAGGAACACTATTTTTTATTATAAAGTCCAACTAGTAATAGCCTACAACCTACATCATTACATGTATTGTATGGCCTTGTTTGAGACAACATGAGTCCATTTGATTTTAAAAAATGCCTGATCATGTCGATGTCGGTCACTGGCAACAGTGGATCCAGAGCAGAGAGGTTGCTGGCGGGAGGGGGGAGGGGGTGCGGGAGGGGGAGGGAGAGGGGCGTCCCCTCCGCACCTCCCTGGATGCGCCACTGACTGGCACGTAGTCAGTCAAATAGCTTCATGAGACCTGCATCAGCAAATATGTTGACATGCGTAGGCTAGCTCTACTGAGCATGCTGAGTGGTGACGTTCACACGTGGCGTCCGTGAAGCCTCCAGTGCAACGCTCCATCGACCAACGCTCCCACGATGGGCTCCATCGATTGCACCCCATCAGACGCACGATCACACACCACACAGTACCAACCCCAACGACAACACAAAGACCTCACAAATTGAGAGAAGAGATTGCAAATGAGAGAGATCATTACATGATTGACATATACTACATTCTCATTCCATTAGATAGACACATAACAAGCAAAAAAAAAAAGCAAAAAAATAGTTCAAAAACAGAAAAAAACAAGTTGTGTCTTCAATTAGCTTGTCCAGATGAGCAGACGGTTGCGTCGGTCTCGTCTGACGTGGCGTTCAAAGGCGCTCGGGATGCCAAGCTTCGCTCTTTGCTCGTCGATCATTCATTCATTTCGTATACTGATCGGCTTCGATCACGAGCGTGCATCCTTCAGATCAACTGTTGTTGTTGCTGAGGTTATTTCTTATTTTCCCGATGAGCAATGACGGTGGACGTACACGAGACGTCGTGACAAGCACGTCCAAGAACCGAGCCTCCCCTCAACACAAACACATGTAAGTTTTTGTTTTCTTTTTTTTTTTTTTTTTTTTTCAAAATGTTCGTTGTGGGAACACAATATAAGGTCTCTCTGGGATGTCAAGAATGTATAGATACTCCAGGATTTGGGGGTTTTTTGTCCTCGGTTTGGTTGCTGTGCTGTGCTGATGGTGCCCCAAAGTAAGTGACAAAAATCGGTGCGTTTGGTATGGAGGGGTACCCGTAATTCAACGCTCCACTCAGTAGAGCTATGCGTAGGCCTACATACATGACATAGCCCGACTGCATCTTTCTGGCCATAAAGCTCTGTAGTACGGCCAGACAGCCAATGCTACCCTAAACGCTGAACTCTTATGTATTAATTTTGCTACTGATTTGGATGGAGATTATCTTCTCAGGGACAGAAATTTCCAAAAGTAAGGTTCCCAGTGCAGTCGTAGCTATACGCCTATAGTGCAGTCGGAGCTTGCGATACGGCCAGATGCAGTTGGGCAAGCCTAATCAATAAATGTGTTAGCCCACCACTGTACCAGCAACCACTTGTTTTGTACCAGCCTGTATACTTTAGTTGTATTCATGTTGAGGGTGAGTTGATATGTTACATATTACTTCTCAGAGAGCCAGGGTTTGTGTCTGTTTCACGTCTGCATGCATGTATTCCAAGCCTTAACAATGAGCAAGTGAGTATCGTGGTAATTTTTCTAGTGATCCGCTGCATTTCATGTCACCCACCTGCATATCCACAGACGTGTCATCATTTTCATTGGCTGCTTCATTTGTACCAACAACTTTCCCTGAAACGCATGCAGTGTTAGGGTAAGAGTTTGCGGAGCATCGTGGTCGAATGGTTACAGTGTTCGACTCATGTACTGTAGTTTGTGGGTTCAAACCCTGCTAGGGAAAATGACGCTTGTGTTCTCGGGCAAGACACTTTAATACAATTGCCTCTCTCCACCAAGGAGTATATGGGTACATGTGAAGGTAGGGATCAGATTGCGCTGATCTCGAGCTGCTGCTGTAAAATTGTATCATGGCCTGATAAACAGGGTTATTAATTGTGAAGCGCTGTGAGACCATTGATATAAAGCTAAGCACCATTGTGACAATTGTTACGATGTTTATGATCATCCTTAGACTACAAATCTGTGCAATGAAAGTTAAAATATCACTTAAAATACAATACTACATGTAGAGTCCTAGACAATGCCGTTGTGAAATATTATGCTCCTGTTAGAAAACCTCACCAATCTTCTTTTAAGCATTTGGAGAAAAAAAAGCAAAGCGCTTTCACGGCTTTTACATTATCATTTGCACTGTCATTAAACGAGGGACATCATTTTCAATTATTTTTTTCAAGTTATTTCATGTAATTTGCACAACATCTGCATATTTAACACTGCCCTTATAGCGAGAATAGAACTTTTAAAAACCAAATGATTAAACAAATTCTGGCATCAAAGCACCTTCGCTGAATTGTCACATGATCAGAGAGTTCCTAGAACCCACTCAAATCATTACATTTGGCTGAGGCGTCATGTTCTTAGTCCTTTTTGTTAAAGTTTTAGGAATGGCATCTCAAATGTCATTTTATTTTTTTCAACAAAAGTGGCCATTTCCCACAACGTTTGAGCAAATTAAATTATCTTTGTCATCCTAGTAGCATGCTGCATATTATCAGATTATCATCCAATTCCATCATTTTGCATGATTTGTAGCAAAATGTTTTGACAGCTTTATCACATTTGTTGTGTTTAATAAATCAGCCATCATTTGACAACTTGATAAATCATGCCTTGGCATTGAAATTGTGAATTTAGCTCAGGGGTATATTCCGAAATCTGAAAAAAAAGAGGTCACGGTTCATGACAGAAATAAGGTTGTGCAATATTCACGGTTTATAATTGAAAGATGAAACTGAATAAGAGCCAAGATTTGTTTCATGTTCGCCTTTTTTAATTTACAGCGCTGCAAAGAAAGTAAAGATGGGTAAGCGAGTGGAGAAGGCATTGAAGGAGAAGGCGGCTGCCTCCTCGTCTCAAGAAGCTACCGAGGAGGATGCAAATAAGGCTCCAGGTGAGAACCCTTTACTGGTAACATAGCAGTACAGAATCGCTGTCAGACAATGCTTTCTGCTAGGCTGAGCTAGTCATGTATTGATCCTGTACGACTTTCAGCAAGTCTTTTCATTGATAGGGTTGTTAAACCAGGAAGTTGATTTCTCGTTCTACTTCAACAGAGCCCTACACGTGTATCGGTCACTTTGATGCCGACTTCACGGAGCTCTGCCGGCGTGCGGGCCTCCCTCCAACCGAAATCCCCCCTGTGGTGCTACGAGCCAAGAGACCGGGCACCCCTCCCCCTCCAGATCCGAAGGCCAAGGACCCCACGCCCCCGGAGGAACCGGTCGACGTTGCGGAAGAGGAACCAAAACCCAAAACCTACGTCACCAAGGAGAAGTATTCATACTTCAAACCAAACATACAGGTGGAGATGGAGCATGAAGAGAAACCGGCAACAGTGACTGAGATCTATATCAGAGGTAATTAGTAATAGACCCATCCATTCAGCCTGCAAAATAATCTGTTATATCTTGAATGTGGTCCTTGGAGGGGTGACCACTGCCTCACTCCTGCAAAATCCTCCAGCAATCACTGTCAATATGTTGAGGCAGAGCCAGTGACATCCTGGAGCAGTGCGGGGGATTTCAATTAGGCCTAAATTTACGCACGGCTGAGCATAAACAACACATGGTTCAGCCCAAGACATTGACACAGTGCATCCCCCAGAATCAGCCACACATTTTTGCCATTATACATGTTATAGCCTCAATTCTGCAAAATCCTCCATTTTGCAAAGAGGATTTTGGAGGATTTGGGAAGGTCGGGGTTAACGATAAAAAAAACCGGTTATAACCTCTAACCATAATTGGATGTCAGATTTGAGGTAGCAATATACTCTGGTGGAGGTAGTATCCTCCCGTCTCCTTCAATGCTCCTTCGAATGATAAAGTGTTCAGTACTTGCTAAAATGCATATTCAAATTATAGTCGATGTTATTCAAATGTAATGCTTTAACACTCTTAGTGTATGATCATTCACAGACAGTCAAAACTTTCATCCACTTCCCCTGCCATGCATTTGTATGCTGTCTAGTAAAAAAAAACAAAAAAACTGTCCAAAATCACATTCGTGTACACGCTGTGACTAGTCAAATTCCAACAACAGACAAAAGAGGTAACTGGTACATGTAGATACAGCTGGCATATCAATCACCTCCAGTCAAAGTATGGCTATGTCAAATTAACAAGGGAATCCTTAACTGTTAAAAACAGTCACTATGTTGATTTTGACTGCTGCGATGGCGTAGCTGATTTTGCCAGCCAGAGAGGGAGGGTTTAAATGCTGGGACATGAGAATGGTTCCATAATTGTCGCTGAGCACTGCCCACTTCAATAGTCTTGGAAATTGATGTGAAAAACAACGATTTGAAAATGTTTGATAGAATTCTGCACATTGTTATCCCACGCAGGTTGGAAGATAGACGACATGATGGTTGATATATTCAGAAACTGCTTCCCAACGATAGAAAAGCTCAACACCATTAAGTAAGTAGTGAAACAAATTTATAAATCAGTATTTTTCTTAGGAAAAAAGGGGGTTTGGAAGCATGCGTGGTATCAAACAAATACTTTTATCATCTGATATATTCAGGATGAAATGTTGACCTCTCAACTCCATTGAGTGATTTATTGGGAACCTTCCCCGCTCTTGCAAAATCCAACACCAAATGGTAAACTCTACACCCAAACTGTTGGACTCTGATTATGGTGGTATGCCTGACCACATGTAAAGCATAATCAGTGTACTAGTGCTGTACCCGCTCCAACAGATTCCAACATGCAGTTGGATTTTGATTGGTTGGGGTGGTTAGGGTTAAGAATAGAAATTGTCATTGGAAGTTCTAAATAATTTATAAATTGTCTTTTTTGTTTTCAAGTTTATGGAATGTAGGATTGACAGACAAAACCCTGAGAGATTTAGCTGCAATCTTCCCACAGTGCCCAAACCTAAAGTAAGTTCAAATTGTTCATTCTGCGCCAAAGAGAAGGCTTCTTTTCTCTCGAGAAGAGATGGATTTTTTTGATGATTTGACATTCACATTATGTTATTTTCAGTTCTCATTCTCATTCTTTTTATGCTGACAAAAACACATCTGATAAAATTTTGATAACAATTTCTTTGGAAATGGTTTTGTAATTTCGATATCGCAGTGGACCTGAGAACTCAGTTGGTAAAGTTTTACAAAAGTTGGAGGTTCAGTCAATTTTCTTTGCACTATCAAAAAAAAAGGATATTGGTTTCTATTTTTGGTTGATAACGTGTGAAAAACATATCGCATAATTATATTGAATTTCTGTGGATTTGTTGTGTCTGATGAAACAATGCGATTACAAGCCAAAAGATCAGAGGAATTGTTTTGTTTTTTACTGAAATAGAAAACATTCTTGCCTCCTTTGCACTATCAAATGTAATTTTTTTCCTTCTGTATTTTTCCACAGAAATGTGTCCATTGAAGGCAATCCGATTGCAGAGGAGCCATGGGCATGTCTTATTGGAGAAGACAGCCTGTAAGTCATCCACAAATTCAAAAACTTTTTTAAATGGGACCATAAAAATCAAACCAGGAAAGGGGCAAGTTCCTTGCTCTATGTTGCAACACATTTTGAAATCTGGATAATACCTTAAATGTGTTTCCAAACATACTTGCGTGGATTTTGTATAATGAACACAGTTGTTTAATCTTCAAAGTCATTAAATTGTCAATGTTTGCCTTTATGTAAACCGTCTTTGGATTTGGAATGCTCAAGACCCGTGTGAACAGAATAAATTGTGTCCGCAAAACTGATTGCAACAATTATTTTGCCAAATAGCCATCTAAAGTACCTGTGCAGAGCCTATTGACAATCCACCAACCCCAATTAAAAGTCATCACTCGAGTGGCCCGAAAGCAATGCGCAAGTTGCACGCATGTGAAGAATGTTCCTTCAACCAATTGCTGCTGAAATATGCTTAGGGCTCAATTTTCAGTATGCCTGAGAGTGTGGCAAAACATCAGTTACAGTTCAAATTATGGTTGCAGAATTATTCTGTAAATCTAACTTGTCAGATACTAACCACCTTTCTTTTACCATTCTCCCGACAGAATTGTCAACCTGTCCCTACGCCACAACGAGATCACAGACAGAGGGGCTTCAGGCATCGGGGCTGCCCTATCAACGGTCACGACATGCAATAAGAATCTCATCTCACTCAATCTCAGCCACAACAAGTTCTCTGATGTGGGCGCTGAGGCAGTCGTCAAGGTAAAGGAATGTCTTCCAATTTCAGAACGCTCCTGTTCCGTTTGAAATACTCCATTTGAAAGCAGAAAGTTTCAGCACAGACTAGATTTCTGTTGTGAGCAAAGCCTTTGAATTAACGGGTGTTCCCAGGATAGTCCCACTGGAAACAGATCGGCATAATATCTTGCCATTTTAATCAGCACACTCGTGTTGTTATTGTTATTTTTCCAGGGTCTTCGCATGAACAGGGTGCTCCTGTGCCTTTCGTTAGCAAGCAACAAGATCACAGACAAAGGAGCGGTCAAGTTTGGTGAGTTGCTGTCCCGATTCCCACTCACGCATGAAGAGGTGGTTGAGAGAAGGAAACTACTCAGCGACAAAGGCTCGCCTGACAGGGGTACCGGCAAATCGGTGAGTACCAGCTTTCCAAAAAATGATTGTCATTTTAGTTAATTTGGAAGTTCTAATAATTTAGTTTTGCCCTACACCAACATAATTCCAAACCCTGCACTTGTAGGCAGCAGGTAGCGGGTTCAAGTCTTCAAGTCCCACCTAAGCAAGTTTGTGATCTTTTTTCTTCAAGCTATCAGACAGAACTGAGTATATATGGTCAATAAAACTGCATTGGTTATTAAAATTTCAATTTCAAAGTTGTATCTGCCTGATGCTAAAATATCACCATAAAAATATTTTTTGGCAGTGTGCCGAGATTTCACACTCGTAGACTTTTTCCACATGGTGTTACCGCAAACCTCTCACTTATTGATCTTTTCACAATGCAAACCTTCAAGTCTCAGATTTTTTGTACACATGTAAATTGAACCTGCCAGATGTTGTAGTCACTGACTTTTATTTGTTTGTTTCTTTTCAGCCACCCCCCTCCAGGAGGGCGGAGTCTAAGGACAGGCCAGGCAGCGTCCGAAGCGGCAGCCATCTGGACAAAGGCGATAAGAAAAGAGATAAATCCTCCAAGAAAAAGGTGACATTTCCTTCAGACATTTACATTCGGTTAATTTCACGAATCATTTAAATTCAGGCTTTGTTGAACCCGCCTCCCAGGGTTTTTGGAGCTGGGATCCTCATCAGGAAAACATTTGCGTATTCGTCATTATGTTTCATTTTGAGAAGCTTCAAATCCTACGTATGTAAAATATTGGCTTCAGCTCTTACTGTTTCTTACTCCTTCAGAATTCCCAAGTGTTTTTTTTTTGGCGTATCTGCGAGGGTCTAAGCCTTGTAAGATGTGAATTACGTTTTGCAGTATCTCGTTACAAGTCTTTTCGATAATCTTAAAAGTCGTGGAGAAAATTTCCCCATGTAGGGTTTATTTTGTCCTATAGAAACTCTTCATTACTCTGGGGAATTTGACAGAGAAACTTCTTCAGTTACTGCTTGACTGAGTAGGACTGTTCATTGTACAGAATGCCTAGATACAGGTGACTAAGATGCAATCAGTCAATTTGGGAAAATCCCCCCCCCCTCCAGATAATGTTGGTACACACTCATCAACGTAGTCTCCAAATATCTTACCCTGGGATCAATACTGACCCGCCTTGTGCCGTTCAATAATCAGTTTGGCATTTTTGCATTCTTAGATTTCATCGATGACCATGGAGTGCTGGGTACCGGTTTAGACTGTGCAGGCATAGTACAGCCGTTTCCGAAACAGAGCAAGAGCTATGTCTATTGTCAGCCTGTTCCCACGTATATTGTAGTGGACAAAGACCTAGACAATAGCCGACACGGCCTACTTTTTGCTGCAATGTTTAAGAATTTTGAAATGTCAAGTTTCTTTCTTTCACAACCGCCAACAGGATAATAAACATGAGAAGAAAAATGAGAAGGAGGATGCTGGGAAGGGAAACAAGACGGTGGTGATGATGGTAAATTCAACCAATCGGTGGCTGTGTTTCATATAATTACTCGAGTGTCATCCAATCGGTGATGGTGTACCATGAGGCTAAATGTCATGAAAGCTGTGTGGATTTGTGCGATTGGAAACCAGTCTGGCTCCTTACCATGTGGCTTTGTTGTGACCAGTCAGAATTGGTCTTACCAGTTGCTTTAACCAATCAGCAGCAATGTACTGTTAGCTGTTTGCCATTGAAGCTGTGTTGTGATTGGGTTACATTTTAACTTGCACATCTGCTTCACTTTTCATTTGATCCAGCTGCTATAAAGTGTTTGTCAAATGTGCCTTTGAAATGCAGTATGTGAATTCCTTTTTCTTTCTTTTTTTGTAAATTGTGCAGTGATGCTGTATTTCAGTTGCCTTTTGACCATGTATCCTCTAAAGACATTGTTTTTTGTCCAGCAAGTATATCAACACATCTGATTGATTTCTAATCAGTTGTTCCCAAAGTTGGTAAATTGTCCACTCGCTTTCAAATGCAGCGTTAAATTTTACAGGCATTGTTTATTATGACAGCAAGACCGAGGGGTATCATGCACACCGTGTCTGAACTATTTGTGTCACATGTGGCAAATACTGTACATTGATTGCTGGAACTCAAATAACAGACAATATTAATAATGCCAATAGTCTATGTAATCAGTAGGCAAACAGTGTGCATGATAACTTAATAATAATAATAACAATGGGTACTTAAAATGTTTACACATCGAGCTAATAAAGGGCGCTCATGGCAATACTGGGCGATTCACGATGGTTAAATGCTTTAAGGATCATGTGCAGATGAACCATGTGAATTACTTAGAATTAAGCGCCTGTAAAGGTTTTAAACAGATCGAAGATGGCTCTGGATTCAGCACCCAATTAAAGTCTACAGCCCCTGCCTGAATGAATGGTCCCGCAAACAGTTGCAATTGGGCCATGGGACTCCTTCAATTTGCCGTCAACAAAATCAAATAGATGTTTACAACTTGAATGCTGTTGCTCTTGAAATTAGAAATAAAATCAACGAAATAAAACAAAAAGTAATAACGGCAAATGATCTTGCTGGCATTTAACCACAAATAACACGCTTTCCTCTGGAGAAATGTTGTGCAGGTTCCTTTGGTATGTGGCTCTTCAAGGCTCCTACTAATTAACTCTTAAAAAAACAAAAAATAACAATTCTTGTAATCCACAGGTTGGCTGCAAACATACTCCTGACATTTTTTTTTCCCTTGCATAATCCTTTTCTCAAAAATTAACAAATTAATTTTCAGATAGCGTCTACTAAAGCATGTGTGATGGGCCGGCATGCTTGAATAGTGTGTTGGCAAAACCAATGTGGATAATAATACTTTTTTAGCTGATATAACAGGATAATTTGCATGAATTCTATCCAAACTATTTAATTTTTGTTTTCTGATGGGAAAAAATGGAATAGTATCCCATTGCTCAACATTGGCCTAATCACATGCCTGTCAATGTGAATATTGCTTGAATGCTAACGTGTACTCAGCATACAAAGCAAATTAACAGGCAACTTAACCTTTGGTGTGACGGTTAAGGAAAGATTAATTGTCAGTGTCTTAAAAGAAACTGTTGCCCCTCTTCATGTTGTTTATATTAATCATTTGTAGCTTGAAATTCTCTTTCTATAAAGCCCACCACCCCACCCCCACCCATATCCCCTGAAAAAATGAATAGTTTCAAATGGTATGATTTTACTCATTTATTGAATATATTTGTGGCGTTACATCAGCCCATCACAGCAAAATAAAAGTGACCTGGAAAATTGTGTGTGTATAAAAATGTTTTCTCTTACAGCCTGCATTTCACGTAATACATTTTGATACAGTCGGTGTATGTACTTTTATACATGTACATGTATATGCTGTTGATTTTTTTTGCTGTGAAAAATCATACACTATTATTGCCCAAGTTTGTTACTATTCAATTGCACGCATCAAACAGTTGTATGTATTTAAAGGACCAAATTCTTTAGTTTGTGGGTTTTGTTTCTGCTTGATAATTCGCAACCCTTTTGCAAAATCCTTTCATCTTTCTTTGGTAGCAGGCTTTTTTTAGTTGTTAAATGCATAGATAAAAGAGAGTGTACTCACACTGGTGGCAAAAATGCTTTAAAAATTATCTGTTGGAGACAGATTCTTGTACTGTTGAACAACAAAACAGGGTTTCTGGCAAAACAAACACTGGGGAAAAAAATGAGGAATGCTTCAATCAAAGTGGATGAAAACTGTAGGCATTTGTAGCCTATAAACCAGAAATGACAAACCTCTGTGAAATATGACTACCAAAACGGACATTGTTCAAACCTGGTTTCTGTGGCAATTTTTTTTCCTGAAGACCAGTACAAACTTCATATCTCCCTTTTCAAGTTGTGTCTTGCTCATGTTTTGCATTTTCTGTAACTGCAGGACAGCAAGAAGGACAAAGACGAAGGGGCCAAAGGGGGTACCAAGAAAGACGACAAATGGAAAAAGGGTAAGTTGTGACGATTTACTTTCCATCAGATGCTGTATGCTTCAGAATCCATGTTTTAAATTTTAGAGATTGTTGTAGACAAAGTTTGTGCATTTTGTTTGCAATGAGATTTTGTGGTACTGCCTTGCTATTAGGGCTTATATCATTGAGCTGCTAAGAAGTTTGCTTTGAATAATGTACTTAAGTTGGTACATTATTCTGCTAAGCTTTAAAAAATGGAGTACCAATGGCAAGCAAACCACATCACACAAGTTTAAGCACAGAAACTAGTTCTTGCTTAGCAGGTAGGCTCTGTGCTTGCAAATTTCTGTGCTTTTTAGCTCCATGACAGTGGCCCAGGTATTTCATCTGCTTATTAGTGGGAAAAAAAATGTTTGCGGCAAATCTGTATTGAGAGTTACAAGTGAAGTGACGTTTAGAATTGCCAAATTAGGCAAGAGGCCTATCTCGTTGAAAATGGACTATGCCAAAAAGAAATTTCAATAAATTATTGTAATGGGCATGCGTCTCATTTTGTTGAAAGCCAGACAAAAAACACTTAAAATTTTTCAGTCCAATCTCATAGGGTTTGTACACAGGGTGTTGAGTGAACTTCGTATATGGAAATCTTTCCTGTTCAAAACTATTTAGCATTTCTTGAATCAGTGCAAGGCAGAGTGCCTAGAATCTGATGCACAAAAAAGGATTTGTTTTGATTTGATTTTAAGAAGGGTGTATATCTCCCCTTCCCCCAAAAAAGAAGTTTGCCCTCAAATTTTTTAATTTCTTTTAGCTGTGGAAATTCAATTGTTAACATTAAAATAACCATGTATGAAAATGCAGAGGAAATTGTGGTGTTTGCAATTTTCTATCACAAATTTATTAGGACAAGGATTATCTTCATTGTTGTTAATACATTTCAAGAACTTATCATGTATTCACGACGCTGACTTCGAATAAACTTGCTCTTTTGACATCATCACTTACTTGTTTTCAAACTTAGTTGGGAGTTTTATATTTCAAAATGCACCTTAGAAGCCAGTAGTTGAGGATATGGTGTGCTTTTCCTCATTGAGGTTGTTGGGGCAGACTCACCAAACAAATGCAGTTCGTGGAAGTTCTGGGACGGATTGTGTGTTGAGTTTGATTTGGAATTGAGCACAGAAGTAGCTGCACTGTACATGTAGACACAGACTTTAGAGAAAGTGTGTGGTTCTTGAGGTGTCACTCTGCAGACAAAAGTAGTTTGTAGCAGATTTTCTTACATAAATTGAAGATTTTGCCCTTGTTTAAAATCCGTAAAGTTTGGCATAATCAAACATTTTCCTTTGATGTATTTTAAATTCATTTGTCATGTGCGTGGGGTGTGATCTTCAATCTGTGTATCATCCACAACACTTGTGTACCTTTGAATGACTTCCAAAGAAGCCGAACTGACACTTTTTAAGAAGTTTGGAAAATCGTGTAGAAGTAGAATGTAGTCTTTAGAGATAAATTTAGCCAGTAGTTTAGAACTCAAATCAGCCAGTAGATGAATGGTTGAACTGTGTCCTGTTGGAAAATTGTATGCACTGCCCATGATTGTTCGATGGTCCTACATTTTAAATTAAAAAGTGATTAAGTATACCTCTTTGGCGGCGAGTTCAAGTTTACAGTTCAGGGGAAGCGAAAATATCATTTTGGCTCTCTGCACTACTGAAAACTACCATTTTTTAAAATTCATCATATCATTCTTTTTGTTAAAAAAAACCCAACTATTTTGACATTGCATACAATTTTGTCTTTCTTGGGACATAAATGTCCAGGAGTGGTGAAATGGGGTGCAATGAAGCATTTTGCTGGCTTTATGCTACTCTCAGAAATAAAAAGTTTATAATTTTGAGCCCATTTCACCATTCCTGTGTTTTCTGTGATTTTAAAGCACTCCGGTTTTTGTGGTGCATTGTGTAGCTAGAAGAATAGTAGAATCAGTATTTCAGATTAACTTTGTAGATATTTTCCCCTCCGATACATCCATGGAAAAAGGATCACACTCTATGGGTAAACCAACTTTTTTTGTACTTCTATTCTTGTTTCAACAAAAGTAAATAAGTAAATTCCTCATATGTACACGTTCAAATGTACGTGGTTTTCTTATCAAATAGGAACACTTACACTTGATTATCGTGATCATGGAAAAGAAATACTGACAATATTAGAGCTGCTTGTGTACTTTAAAAAGAAAAACCAATGAAATGACTGAGGCTTTTTGACTTAGAAGTCATGCACAGTAGAACTGCCATTGGAATCATTTTTTTCTTCTAAGAATTAAGATAAATTCCATATTTGTCCAAGTTTGAATTTTATACGTTAAAATGCTGAATCACGAATGCTGATATCTACATGACCAAACTTTGGAACAAATCACAAACTGTCATGCTACATGCATTAACTTTGGGCGTTTAACTACAATCTAGGTACATGTAGCTTCTTGTTTGAACAGTCGATGATTTGAAATCAACTTCTCAAATCAAGCATGGACTTTATATTTTTTTTTTAAAACAGCCATCATTGTATATTCCCTCAGCAAAAAACTGCAGCACTGCCCAACACTGCTTAGGTTGCCTTATTGCTATCGGTCCCCATTTCTCTACCATGATACAATAGTGTCTTGTTTCTTTTTTATTCTTTCCTCCTTCACTTTGCAGGGGCAAAAGCCGTCATGGCTGGTAAATAATCTGCACCTCTTCCAAGGGACTCAGCTCCACAGAGCTGCTAAGCGCAGAAAATATCTGCTTAGCAATTATAGAAACTGTGCACAAACAATAGATGACGCTTTTTAACTTTCAAAACTTGAAACTTTCAACATACCACGTACTGTAGGGTACGTGCACTGGTTCCCACCTGTAGGGTGTGACATACGTACAACTAACTTTATCTTCGTGTGCACAAACCGGTTGTGCTTCATGTGAGCATCAGGCACTGTTTTAACTTCCGTTCCAGTGTCTCATCCAACTCTCTCTTTGAGGGGGTTCATGTGCACTGAGTTCATAGGTTACCAGCCGGAGTGGTTACCGTTGATTGAGTTTTTTTTAAAGACTACCAAATTTGCTAAGCCTTTATATCTGCTGTAGCAGCTCTGTGAAACTGAACTCTTATTTTTTTTTTTATTTGTAGGGAGAAACCATGGCTCATTGTTGCCCATACATTGTCACTGACATTGCTATGCAGGTCAAAGCCTTCAAAAGCATTCATCCGCGTCCTGAGTCCATCTGAAAACATTAACATCAATTATAAAAAAAAAACGAAAACTGATCATTCACCAGTAGCTCTCAGGATAATTCAACCAACACATACTCTGTGTTTTTGTCTTCAGTGTTGAGGAGTAAAGCATTATCAGTGTTGCTCATATCTGAAACACATTTCGTGCAAGAAACACTCCGTTAATTGAAATGTTATTTGACAGGTTTTCGTGTTTGTCTGTTTGTTGAGAATCAGTTAATACCATTTTTTTAATGTTAATGGAACATAGTACTTACAATTCAAATTAAGTATTCAAATGTGTGAGGGAAGCACTGCAAGTTAAAAAAAGAAAAATGTATTACATACATTTCGAAAATACATTTTTTCCTACAATGGACTTAACACATATACGTATGCGTTGTTCTTTGCGTTGTCATGGCAATGTCAACCATGTTGGATTACGCACTGAGTCATGTGATCTGCCACACATTAATCACAGGGTGATGTGAAACACTGAATGTAGCTTGCATGGAGCCTGGGCGAGTTGTCGAGCTAACACGCACCGCACAAAAAAAAAAGCCCTAACAGATTGGCACGCAACACAACTCACACACCTGCACAGATATATATTGCCTCATTTGCCATGTTTGCTTTGAACACTATACATGTAGGCCTATTCCCGTTAAGTAAAATTAATGAAATTCTTTATCTTGCACATTTATTAATGTATATGTACATGTATGAAGTATGTAACTTTGCTTCTGTCTAGGTTTTACATGTACATGTAAAAGGTTTTGCTGTGGCATCTGTTTTTATGCTTACATTTTGATATATTTTATTTATTTTTATTTTTATTTATTTTATTTTATTTTATTTTTTTATTTTTTTATGGGGGCATTATATGACACCTTTTGGTTGAACCAAAAAGTGTATGAAACAGTGAAATTAAAGGTGGTAGCGCCCGTAACATCTTATGGTGAAAGTAATGGACACTTGACTTCTACCCGAGGGTTCATGATGACATTCACAATGCCCTTTGACCTTCCGTGACCTCTGACTCTGTTTGCTACATCCCTCTCTTGCAGGTGGAAGTCGGTCGTCTATTGTAGGACTAAGTATGAACTCCCAAAGTTCCATATTTCTGAACCTGTTTTCTGACCAAAGAAAAATATGACAGAAGTGTTTCTATCATCAGATTAACCAACCATTTTTTTTTTTTTTCGCTAATCTAGTTGTTGCAAAATGAAAGCTTAATTTGTTTCCATTTGTTCATGTGGAATGTTTTGTTCACACAAAAGATTGGAAAAAGAACCTTTATTCACACATTAGTGTTTTGATAATCTTTAATTGATTGAACAGTGCAAAGTGTTCCAGTACAGATATAATTGTTCAGTGCCTGTAGCATCTGTACGTCAATTTACTTCTAACACGTGATTTATGTATGCAACAACTCATGCTCACATACATTACAAGGCATTCATAAATACCTGAGACAGTTTACCTAGTCCTATTGGTCAAGAGCCTGTCACTCGGCTGGTTTTAAACGGTTGATAAAACACCAACAGGTTTTAAACACTTTTTCCGGTGTCACATGAATTGGGACTCCTATGAAATCTGGTCCCTAATACATGTATGCCCTTTTATTGGTTGAACCCTCACAATCTTCACTTAGGCATGCACAATACTACCAATGAGTCCGTATTTCATAGAGTCCTAAATTCACACTACACCGGCACTGCCGCGTTTTGCGCCACATCGTGCAGTCCCCGCTACGCGCATGCCAATCTCCATATAAGGAGATTTTTTAGTACAACTCGCGGGAGGCACATACCAAATAAACAAAACTAGAGGAGTGTTTTACAAAACATGGAGTAAAGTTGTTTAGCAAAATCGTTAGAAATTTATAACTATTGACTCTTTTTGACTTTTTGACTGAAAGGTATTTATGAATGGGAATAAAAAAGGTGCTTGGTCTGTGTTAAACAAGTACATTTACAACCGGCTTGGGGCCTCGTTGCCGATAACGGCCCTCGCCTAAGGCTTGGGCCATTAACCGCGTACAGGTCCCAAGCCGGTATCCGGCCAAGCAAATATTTATTCCCTTATTATATACACCAAACATCATTCCAAGTTTAATTATTAACCAACTTTTTACTTTTAATACTTGTCTTAAGTGACTAATTTCTTTAACCTCCCTTTTTTGTTTGTATTTTTTACCTTTTCTTTTGTTGCTTGATGTACGTCATGTAACAGATACTTCGCGGCACGGTTCCAGAGGTTCAAACAACTTTATAATTTTCTTGCATGATGAATCGACATTCTCTGTTTTTTTTCTCTTGTGAAGGGATTTTTAAAAAGTGGACTCATTATATTCAATCATTCATGCATGCCCACTCTTCATCGGTTCATTATGAGGAAACTTGGCCAAAAAGAGAGTTAGAATGCTGAATCAGTGTCATCTTCAAAAATAGTTTTTTTCTTAGTTTTAGTAACTTTTTGAAGTGCTTGTCCTCCCAGTCAAAAATATCCAACTTTATCATCGATTGAAATCCCAAAATTTGCTAGAGGAATTTATTTTATTTTTCATTGGTGAAGAATTCTTAGTTGTAAGTGAATTATTTCATGTTAGTCAGTGGACGGAAGTCTGCAAAATCCACATTCAGAAAAATATCTGTCATACAGAAGAAAGCGAGGGAGACACCTGAACGGGGACATTGCAAGTTGCCGTGGAGAACTTTAATTTGTGATGTTTCAGAAAGTTACACTTCTGTCCGTCAGAACTACGAACGATAACAAATAACCAAAAATGCAACAACAAAAAAACTTGAAAGAACAAAAAATAACCATGTAGGCCTATTAAAAAAACATGTAATTATTAGTTCAGGTGGCTTGATAGTAGAATTAAGGCTCAGGAAAAAGTCATTTGCACAACAAATCATCTTGTTCATCTGTTGCCATGGTCACCAGGATCATTTTGGGTTCACTGGTTGCATGAACTGTTTCCATAGTAACTGTGGACGGTAATAAAAAAAGTGATGCATTTTTCATACCTCCAGTTTCTGTTCTCTCAAACTTCAAACTTTGAGGATCAATGTATCCATAAAGAAACTGATGCTGCATGTTATTCTTCAATTTTCATCAAAAGTCTTTGTCAGCTTTCTGTTCATATTGTTTGGTAATAAAAGGTTGCATTCTTTTCAAAGTACAAATGCTATACATTTGATCACATCATACATAACATATTGTACAACATCTGTTCATATATTTACCACTATTAAAGTTCACTTTCATCTCTTTTCATGTGGCTTTGGGTCTTGAAATCAAACATTATAAACCTGTGTTTACATGTAATTTTTAATTGTTATTTTTTTGTGGGTGTGCTTTGTTACTAAATAAAAGTGTCAGATTTTTGGAAGGTTGTCATCTACCTCCAGCTGACCCAGAGGGCCTACAATATTTTTTTCAACTTTGTAATAAAAAATTGGGGGGAGGGGGCATTTTGAAAAGCATCAAAGCTAATGTTTGAAAAACTTTTTTTCAGTTTATCAGTATTTTCTTGTACGAGTTATATATATAGATTCCAGGTACTTTTATTTGTTGCGTTAGACTTTTACAGTCTTTTTCAGATGGAAAATGTGTGCATTGTAAAGAATATGCTTGGAATTTTCATGCTTAAGAGTTTATAGCGCTAAACAGTGGTGCAAATGCATCAAATGCTATGACGTGTATATTTTGTCCCCTTGTTCATGTATGCGGTTTTCTTTGAAGAATTCATATTATACTCATTTTGCATGGTTTTCAGTGCATGACGTTCAAACTGCATGAATTACTAACGTAGTTGCTATACATGTACACACCTATAACACTGAATTATTCACTACACTTAAAGTACATGAAAGGTGTAAAAGCCCTTTATGCCCTTCTGTCAAAACAATTAACTTGTTCTGTTACATGTATCACAAAACCAACTGAAATTTTGTGTGATTTCATGATATCTGCAATTAGCAGAAGGTCGCTAGTCTTTGCAAACTTTCATAGCATCGAGTATGCGGTGCGTGTAAAAACTTACATCTGTGAAGACAAAAAGGCCAATATTCAACATCCATTTTGTGTTAACCTCGCTAAATGTCCCTTCGCTGAACAAATTCAGTCGCAACTTTTTCCTGTCCATGGTGCTTTGTACCATGGAATATTGACGCAAGCACTTGTCAAATCTGTTTTCCTTCCAATGAGAAGTGAACAAACATGCAAATGACCAGGCCGGTTTTTTTTATTCCATTTTTCATTTCATTGTTTTGTTCCAATGAAGGTCATTTGGTTTGCTATAAGAACCCACATTGTTTTCCACGTTTGTGCATTGCTTGCAAGTTGCTGTGCATGCCAACAATTTCATCACTTTCCACACCTAGCAAGTCATCCATGATTGTCAACCATATCTTTCATTTATTTGTTCCACATTTTTAGCATGGTTATTTTGTGAGACCAGCACCAGTAAATGAGACCGGTATTTTCAAAATCTGACGTGAAATGTTGAACCTGGAGATTATTCTTATCTCACAGTGACAACAGATTCATGAAGGGCGTGTGTGTGACTTAAAAGCAGTGCTTGGAGATCAAGTTTTGACTCGTTTTTTGTCCAGGCAGCTTTTCAGATCTTGAAACCTCAGTTACATTTCCTGTTGCTGGTTCTCATTTCTAGAATTCAGTGTTGTAGTCAAGTCAATCACAAGTCAAACACAAGTCTGTCACAAGTTTGTCACAAGTCAGTCACAAGTCAGTCACAAGTCAATCACGAGTCAATCTCAAGACAGTCACAAGTCCATCACAAGTGAAATGCATTCCTATGTGATTGTTCAACCCTTGTTCCTTGTTACTTGACTTGAGGCTGACTTGTGACCTGACGTGTGATGTACTTGTGACTGACTTGTGATTGACTTGAGACTGACTTGTGATTGACTTGAGACTGACTTGTGATTGACTTGTGATGGACCCTACTACAACTCTGGTAGATTGCATGTGAATTGCGTATTGTGTCATCTGTGCTAGCCCTGTTCCTATCTTGATTTCCATCTGTATGTTTTCCCATGTCTTGAGTGTGTATTGCATGCATGCATGTGTAGATCACAGTAGAAATCTTGCTATAGATGAACAGTGTCAGTACGCCATCGTGTGTGGTTCTCAACATGTAGAATTATTGCATTTGAATGAAAACAAATTGGCCAGGTGAAATGTTCGATCAGAGCATGGTCTGCATTGAGCTTTCCATTGGGCCTGTCATATTAGTTGCAGTTACATTCAACTATCTATATTGCAAGGCTGTTTTGCAGTGAATAGAATAATCAATGCATGTGGTTGAAATTGAGAAAAGTGCCTTTTGAAATTGCAAAAAGTGGTGTGCATGTATTGTGTTTGAATTCACATGCACATTTAGAATGATAGGCAAGGAGGTGGAATGTTTTATCTTACAAGGATCACGAAGAACTCAAAAGTGTGAAACCTGTTCGAGTGTTCAAACCATATTGTCAGAATCAGAAGTATCAGAAGGGAGTCCGTTAAAAGCCAAATTTGCACTTCAGAAACCATAAATCTAGTCTTGCTCAGAGCTTTCCAAACTTCAAATTTCTCGTGTCTCACTCTAAGGGAAAAATCTGAATCGGTCACAAATCGAAACGAAAACATTTTTGAAAGGGAATGCAAGAAAAGTGTCCAAAGAGTTGCACAGAACCTGACAGGCCTCAAGTAAAGAGTACATGTACTTGTAGATACTCCTCTCACCCTTTTTTAACTTTCTTGGAAAGTCTGACATTTTTCTTTGAAAAACTTGTTCCAGTTGCTAATTGAGAAAAATAAGCACTCAATAGTATTATTGGAATTGGAGTAATAAAGGTAGATCTATCTATGTGATGCATGCCATGCAGTACCTCTTCAGACTTTGTCAAATCTCTGGTCCGCTTTTTCTCTCGTCTTTTTATCCTTTACTTTCCTTCCTTCCCCCCTGTCTTCCTTCCAAATTCCTCTCTCCCTGGATACCTACCACATACTGACCCTAGCTTCCCTTGTAGCTGAAACGGTTAACAAGACGACCAAGGGAAAGAAGACGACATCTTCCAAGGATAAGAAGGGAGGGGCCGCACCCGAATCGGAGGTAAGGAGAACTTTCTCTCACAGAATATGACAAAACCAGGCAACATTTGCTGTTCATTTTATTTCTGATAAAGTGTGAATGTTTTCAGAGTGAATTTGGCAATAAGAGAAATTTTGGGGTTGTACCCATGTGAAAAGAACCTCTTGTGGTTCTGACAAGGACCGTTGGAAAAACTCCATGTTTCCGACAAAATATGTTCTGTCTTGTTAGGAAACATTTTTTTCAACCAGTTCGTACTGAAACCAGAAATAATCACAAAAAGACATTCCTTTTCAATTAGTCAAACTGCTAACTTACTCATTCTTTTTTTTTCTTGTGTCCTTGAAAAAGGTATGGACAAATCACTTGGCTTGTCTTTAACCTTGAGGACGAAATCACAGTTGTCCAAAAATATTCTCAAAATGTCCCATTTTCCCTTTTTGTTTTTTGTCAGTAGGTTTATGAGATGCCACAATTGTACACATTGGAAAAATATTACAGTCGTTTTTCTCCAAGAGAAAACAATCCAAACTTCTGACTGATTTTGTTTTTCTTTTTCAGTCTCCTGACATGGTAGAAGCCATCAATCCTTTGCTGGATTCTGTAGAGTCTATTGATGGCCAGCTGTGGATCCCTGGCAACAGGTCCATCATCAATCTCAATCTGTCAAGTAAGTACTCACGAAGCTACCGATCCAATGGTGGGAACCCCTAACAGAGTGGCATTTGTAGTGGACAGAAGTGACCATAACTGACAGTCGGCCATTTTATTTTTTTTCAGTGGAAGGTTCTTAAAGTCTTTTCATGTAGTTCAGGTATATAGAACTTAACAAAAAAATGCCAGTAACCCTCCTACTATTTTAACAGTCACAGACAGTCAAATATTTACAAAGGCCTGTCACCAACAGTCAGATCATATTTTTGGCAAGCACTCTGACTAGTCAGATTCAGTCAACAGACAAAAGTAGGCAACTGGTAGGCACAGCTGTCTTCGTCTACAATCAAAGCATAGCTGTATCAAGTTACATAAACAGTCACAACCAGTCAATCCTGCTTCAATGTAGACTGGGAGTTCTTTACTGTTGGAAACAGTCGCAGAATGTATGTTTGCATAGGAAAGTTAATGCACGTGCTGCATTCTTCAGAATCTCCCATTTCTAAAAAGTCACCGAGTTTTGCTTCATTTTTAAAATGCCCCGGGCACTTAGCATTATACACTGAGGAAAGTTTGGTACTTTCTAGGCCTAAGGGGTTAAAGTTTTATTTGTTAAAAAAAAAAGGGGGGGGGTGAAAAAATCACACTATTTTTGTTTACCCCACTCCCCTGAAAGATCGATTAAGTTCAACACCTGTTATCTCCCTAATCATTCTTCTCTCCGATGATGTAATGTGCTATTTATATCTTGGTTTGAATTACAGGGAATGAGATTGGTGAAGCTGGTTTGAAGTCTTTGCTGTTAGCGTTGCAGTACCAGATCACGTTAGCCAATCTGGCTCCCCATCCGGCACTCAAGGGGCTGATGAGGCTGTCGCTCGGTGTAAGTCTACATTACTGATATACGTGTGGTCTAGCGGTGGAGCACAAGATTCATGATCGTGAGGTTGTGGGTCCGAGCCCCATCGTGGACATGCGTGTTGTGCCCTTGAGTAAGGCGCTTTACCTCATTTACCCCTCTCCACCCAGGTGTTAAATGGGTACCAGCATTATTCAATGCTGGGAAGGTAACAGACTCGCTGTGGAGGAGGTGTGGCGATCCCCGCACAGCAGCATATGAGTCTGGCCCAATCGCTAAGGAGAGATGGGCACTCCGTTCCTGTTAAGACAGGTTCTCCCCCTTTACCTTTACTGATGCAGAAACAAATTTCCAAACCTGAACAATCCAATAAAGATGTTAATTTTTTTTTTTTTCACGATTGGTACACCCTTGCTTTTTGTCTCCTTTCCAGTAAGTGAAAACATGCACCACTTCTCCTTGTCAAACAACACTTCTCCTTATTAAAGAGACCAGTAGGCCTCCTCTCAAATTTTATTCTTGCAGTACACTGTAGTAAAAATATTGACAAACTGCCTGTTTAAGGGTCCACGTCACTGAGGTGGTACAGCGCTAAGCTGCATATCGGACACACTTTTAAATTACATATGCGCTTATATCATTGAGGTTGAACCCTGAGGTGCCATGTGAAACTTTACCAGAAATCCTCAAGGTAAACCTCGAGTCGCCTCTCGTTTATTTTGCGTCCTCCCCTTTCCAAGTCTTTAGCTCCAGGATGCACAGCTGTCCGGAGCTTTCAGGATGAACTCGACCGACATTTTACCCCAGCCTCACCCTGATTTTATTCTGCCTTCTCCTCCACAGAGAAACCCAATCCGTGCGGACAGCGAGGCCTACCAGAAGTTGCAGGACCTGCTGCTTACCCGAGACCCCTTCTACAAACCTCAGGCTAAGAGCCCTGATGGTGAAGTCCAGTCACTTGCCGGCTGATCGGTCTTCAACAAAAACTTCCGGCGACTGAGGAGGAAGCCTATAGCGCTCACAGTGCAATTGACTTTTCGCGGTAGAATCGTGTTAGAGTCGCGTCAACACAGCTTGTGAAATATTGTCCAATTACGTAATATACAAATCGATGCGGAACCGAGACAAACAAAACTGAGTGCACACAAATTCCACAGGGTTGTCTAAGGGGCGTGGACAACTCGCAAACGACAATAGGTCAATTCTAAAGGTTATCAACAGGCTCGGAGCAAACCACATAATACCAAAACATCTTTTCAATTTACCCGAAAATAATTTAACCCTAAATATTTTTTTCTTCACCCGAGGCTACTAAATGATGAAATGATGGTAAAATATAATTCCGTCCCCCCCAAAAGCCATAACACTCAGATTCATATTTGTAGATCCTAATGATTGTTTTGTTGTCCCACAAAGTTAAAGACGTTTGTTAGGCCCATTTGTTTTTCTTATTCAGCTGCTTTATGACTAAGCTTTTCACATAAAAGTTTCTTTAAGAAATGTCAACTCATTTCAATAACTATTTATGACAAAAATTAAGCGTCTTGTTTTTGAAAACCGAGTGAAAATGCAAGTTACTGTATATCAGATGAAATGGCCAACCCATAATGTTCTTGAAAGTCCGAGTTATACTCTTTCAACAATGATTATACTTGTTGTAAACCATCCGTTTTGTGAAGTGTTTTTAAGATGCGTAATTAATATATTTCCATTTAATTGCTGTATATAATCTTTGTACATAATTGAAAGAATTTTGTACTGAATTAAAGGTTTGAAGATTCCTAGTTCAGTTCTGTCTGTCCCTTTCTTTGCTTGTATGTCATGAATAAGTACTAGCCTAAAGTGGCTCCACATGCACAAGTTTTTTGGGGATGAGAAACTAAAAATATGTGGTCTGCCGGCATTCTGCGGGTTGTGGGTTCGAGTCCAGCCTCGGTTATGGTGCGAGTGCAAGGCACTTTGTCATACAATTGCTTCTCCCCACACAGGAGTTAATGGGTACCTGTGAGGGCAGAGATAGTTGTGATTGATTGTAGTTGGTTTGTGCTGAAATGGCAGCATCGAGCTATATACTCCCAGAGCCGAGATGGTATTTGGAATTTTAAATGGCCCAATGAGCAGGGGTAATAATGATGTAAAGCACTTTGACCTTACTTAAAAGCGCTGTATAAAAACTGCTATTACAACACACACCAAAAAACACTGCAAAATTGTTGATGGCTTTTTATTTTGTTAAACTGCTAAGAACTCTGTCTAAAAGAACACTTTAACACAACTGTTACAGCACTGAGCCTATCAAGATTGGTACACTATAAGATGCCATATTCAACAATGTAATGTTGAAGACTTGATGGTATTTTTTATGAAAAGTTGAACAGTTATGCTCTTGAAACAATATGGGGTAAGATCCTAACTTCTAAAAATTGTACCAAACTATCATGTCCATGAGCGCATGACACATTTGAGCTCATTTTTCTATAAATTTGCTTTCAACTATATGAAGGACAAATATGCTGTAATTCAGTAATCGTCGAACATTCCAGGAATCCTTGCATAAATCAATTTCTAAAAGATCAATTGTAATGGTTCTGATTAATGCATGTACAATGTAAAGAACACATACAAAGTTTTTTTTTATAAGTTCAATATTTTAAACTAGAAAAACCCGAAACGTCGTTCTAGACGAAATGAAGGCTTGAAGAGAACATGGAACAGCAATGTACAAAACAAGACTCGAAGCAAGCGAAAACAGATAAATAAGTCGACAACATTTATATGTACATCTATGTACACCATCAGTGAAGCCAGGAATTATCAGAGTGACCTTTTTTGCAAAACAGATTTTTTTCGAGGGGTGGGGGATAAAAACTTGACATATTTTGGAAGTTCTCTTAATTATAACGAGTACATTATTTTGTGTGTGGGAGGATGGAACTGGTGGTTGTAGATGCATTTCCTAACCAATAAATTTTAGTTGACGGCCACGCTGCTTCGCTAGGTATGTTATCTCTGCAGTGTTCATGAAACTGATCGAATTTTTGTGTGAACGTGTAACCGATGCATCATCACGCCACACAAGATGAATCCAGGCACGCGATCACTGCACACACGAGACCCTTTTCAATGAAAAAAAAAAAAAATTCTGCACAATATTGTACAAAATTATCGGCCCATGACAGAGTAACTGAACAATAGCTAGCACAATGCTTTCGCCATTGAAGGGGGCCTTCGTGATGGAATTGATAGCATGCCCAGTTTGGTCTGAACCGTAATAGATAATGCTGGCTTGGCCATACAGTGATAATACATATCCAATGGAAGCAATCCAAGTATGAATTTTACCACTTAATAAAACAAAACGGGGCCCAATTTCATGGTGCAGCTATGCACCACCATTTCACTGACAAAACCACCTTCCATTTCATGGAGACAGTAGGCAAACTTATATCAACCTCCAAGACAAAATCTGCTTGGATGGTGAAGCAACAATAGACATCTGCATTGTATTCACTTCACTTGTATTCACAAAATATACTAAATGGTTGCGCGACTCTTTTCGCTATGGATTTGTGCACAAGTACCCCTTTCAACGATCACAAAAGTCGAGTTCGGAGATACCACTGTTTTGCGTACATTTACAATTTAAATTGTAAAAAAATTAAAAATAATCGTGCGTCCTTCGCGCCATAAACATGCAAAACAGTACGCGCCCGCAATGTGGCCCTCCACTGGATCTCTTACATGTGGTCAAAAAGCGCCCTCTACTGTCTGCGCATGGAGTCCATAGGCTTGCTGTAATAAGCAGCACCACGAAACTGGCAACTGGTCAGAAACATCAAATTAAAAACGAAGAGACAGGGAGCGGATTGACTTGACTGGCAGATCCTGTTGCATATCGCTTGACACATGAAGGTCATAACTTGGGATCACTGCAGTAAAGAGTAAAATCCAATAAAAAAAAATTAAAAATAACAAGACACACAATTTCAAAATCTTCTACAGCTTCTACACATTCCTATATTATTTCCCTCATCCCTTGTGATTACTTACCTCTGTAGGTCCAGTTTGCCTACAATCTCCCTGACCATGGCAATGAGATTGGCATTTTCCTGCGGGGAGTCCAGAATCAGCTGATGCAGCTTGTTCATGTAGGTGTCGATGGTGGCCAAAGTTGGGGTCTCTTCTGATCCTAAATGAAAAACAAAATTTGACTAAAATAATAAACACCTGTTTCCATCTGGCACTTAATAAGAGTTATGGTGAACCAAATAGATTTTGGTTTCAGACAGACAAACTTTCGATTTTGATTTTCCATTGACTGAGCTCTGGAGTCATTCTGAAGGACTGCGATGCTTGATCTTTTCGTTGATAACACAATTAACAGGTGGATTTTGACCACGGGTGAGTAAAGTTTGTCTTGTGACACCGTGGGGCCAACTTACCAGGGAGGGGGATGACGGCAAAGCTTGTGGTCAGGGAGACCCGCAGCGCCTGCAGGTGTTGCTGCAGCGTCATGTTGGTATTACGCTGCTGCACAGCCTCTGTCTCTAGCTTGGAGATGGCAGCCTTCATGTTGTCGATGTGTTTCTGGAGGATGGCGTTCTGCTCTTCGTACTCCGTCGTGGACTTGCGGAGCTGGCGCAGCTCATTCTCACGAGCTGAAAGAAAATAAATAAGTATATGAAAAGACAAATCTTTCCTGAGCTGTTCATGTTCGAAACCTCGATACATGTGAGGCGTTTTGACAAAATGAGACAGAATGACGGACTTTATAATGCTTACATTTGTTGTAGTTGAGGAATTCTTCAGTGAAAATGGGAACGTCAAAACCTGGCAACTCGTCATCCATCCGAATTTCGTCTGTGTACTGTCAAAAGAAAAAAAGTTGGTAACCTTTGCATATTCCTTTTTTTTCTGAGAAAATGTGCGAAAGACATTTCGTAGTTTATTAGGCTCAAGAAGAAAAACACAAAAATGTTCTTCAATCTGTAAGAGTAAAATTCTAAGTATAGTATTTAAAGTTTGCAACACTGGCCTGAAGTCCCAGTCAACAGTGAGACTCTCAGACACAAAACCAAAACCAAAGAAAATGTCATCAACTTTGCTAACAAACATCAGTACACATCTTCCATGTCCGAACACGTTTCCGTAGTCTTGACCTCATAAGGTCAAATATAATTTATGCATACATACACCATGTTCTTAAAGTCAATTGTGATCTCAGCCAATCAGATTACAGACAGTTACACGTAAAGGGCTATCATGACCAGTCAAAAGACCCAAGTAATCCATAGGGGGCAGGCATCCAGTCTAACCTCTAGTCCGGTTCCGTTGGTCTGGGTCTCGCCCTCCTCCCCGGCTTCTCCCTTCTTCTTCCTCTCCTGTTGTTTCTTTGTGAAGACTCTGTAGGCCTCGGTCTGCTGGTACTGGTCCAGCTCCTTGACGTATCTTTCCTTATCTTTATCTGCCTCGTCAAGATAGCACTGCAAAACAAAAAGAGCACATTTTATTTTTGGAACTTAACTAAAATGCACATATCTGCACAATTTTTACCATTACCCAATATTAGTCTGTTTAGTGGGCACATACAATGCCCGTCTCTGCACCTACTGAGCATACTTTAATAGTGGTGGGATTAAATTCAGATTTTTTAAAATTTGGTTTGAATTCCACTAATCAGTTTGGATTTTGGAAACCGGATATTCAAAACCAACCTTAAACAAAATTAGGCCTTCCATTTTTTTGTGGTACAAGCTAAAGAAAACAACTGGAACGTCCCCCTATTGGCTCCATGGTTCTTAATTGTAACTGCATTCACTCGCTAACAGTCTTCTTGGTAATAGCCTACCCACTCGTCTGATCAGAGACTTCCCACCCATTTTTTTAACATTACAACTCTCAAGAGTTTTGGTCATTCAATCCCACTACATGTCTACCAAACCAACGTGTACAGCATTGCATGCAGCACCTCACTCGCAACTCTTTTTTGACATGACTGTGAGCTGAATGGGAACCTCCGGAGAAATCAGATCAGAAAAAAATCAGAAAAAATAAGGTAACCGGATTTTGAAATCCCCGCTTTCTCCCACCACAGCTGGGTACCACAAATTTTCACACTAAGGGCACTTCAAATGCAATACTTCAAATGCCTTTCCCAAAGACACACACACTGTAACTGCACTGGTTGGACTCGAACCCCAAATCTGCAGAAATTGCCAAAATATCCTGAGTTTGATCTCAGACAACGGAACAGCTTTAACCAATGGGTCTGTTTTTATTCCAATTCGTGATCACGGGCATCTAATCAATCCTGGTTTTAAGATTTTGATGAAAAGGTCCAAATCCTACTGCTGTACTTTGTCATGCCTACTTACGGGCATGTTTGATTCCTACCTGTTTCTCACTCTGTGACAGTGTTGTCCATTCCTTGCCCAGCATGCGCGTGATCTCGGCGAACGACATGTTAGGGTTGTCAGCCCTTGCTTTATCCCGTCGGTCATTCAAGAAGCGGACGTAGCCGGTTAGCGGAGCTCTCGGGGCGTTGACGTCCTTCAACCTCCGTCGCTTCTTGCCCTTAGTCCAACCAGGTTTGCTTTTTGTCGTCTGAGAACAAATGTAAATATACAAAGACGTTTAACCCTTGCTCTTTCAAAAGTATTTTTTGGACTTTCAACGAGATGCCAATATTTTCCACATGTCTATATGAAAAACAGACAGTAACTCGTTTCAATTCATTAAAGCCTGCATATTTAAACTGATATCACTTAACACAATGTCAAACCAGATTTCCCTAAGTCATTATAGCTAAGTTCAATCCTGATATCCTCCAAACTCCAGTACTATGCAGGAAACCTTTTTACCTTATTTTTCTAACTAAAACTTTAAATAGGCAATAGGGGTGTGCATCGGAACCGGGCACCCGAGTACCCGACCGCAGATATCGGGAACCGGTTCAAAATTATGGGATCGGGTACCCATAACCAACTTTATAAATTCTTACTAATTTCTCAGACAATGAAAAAGTAAGGTTCTGAATGGCATTTGTGGGGAATTTTCAAAATGAAAACCAGGCTACATGGAAAATGATAACAGATTTCACTTTCATGTGCATTTGAACATGTAACAGATGATGCTCACGGAAGTTGCAGTTTACACACTAAAGCTATAAAGCCCTTCAGACAACTTCCAGGACTTGAATTTTGAGGTTGGTTTTTTTTTACTGGTACCCAGGCACCCTTGTTTTACTTTAATAGGGTACCCGGCTTCCGTCCTACCCGTAAATGCACACTATTGATAGGCACCATCAAGCATCATAAAATAATGTCTTCACTCCACCTTCCTCAATCCTGCAAAAAATAAAACCCTCCAGAACGTCCTGGGGGATTAGGGAGGAACTTGAGGGATGAGGAGTAAGGTTTGAAGTGTAAAAGAACATCCATTTGTCCTACCTCTTCTTTGCTGGCCTCTGGAGCATCTTGGGAATTATCTTGCTGAAGAATCTCAACTGCATTCATTCAAATGAAATCGAATGTCATCAATCCTGATATTCTTCCATATTTTTGACAAACTGTTCAAAAGTGTTTCAAATAGTCAACAGAAAAATTTTGCCATGAAGATGGTACAATTTGCAGCTACAAACACACTGCCCAGTGGTGCTGCACGCAACCAATATACATGCAGTTAGAACAATAGCAAGGATGACAAAATCTAATTAAACAAGTGTTTGTCATCCGGGCAATGTAAGAAAATCAATTAAATGTGAGCCACATTTGACGTCACAAGGAATTCACAGCAAAATGAAATTAAAAATGTACACAACGTATTCAAATACTTGACGTGACATCTAAAATCAGCATTCACGTTTGCTTTTGCATTGAGCGTAGACATTCTAAAGACATGTTTACCTTGTGAGATGTCCGTGATGATCTCAGGGTTGGTCATAGACTGACTCAGGCTACTGGTCATGTTGGCGCCATTACTTGACGGAAAACTGCTGCAATAAAACATTGCCTCCGCAAAATGACTTTTGAAAATTCATCACATGGCCATGATCATTCAGTCATTATTTATCATCCATCTCACTAATGATTCTAATGATTGTATTTTTCATTTGATTTACCAAACAAAGCAACAAACTAAAAACAAACAAAAAATCATCTAATGAAATCAAGTTGGAAGGTGTTTTGTAAGTTAAAGATTTTCAGAAATGTCCTAAACTTTTTTTTAAATGGAGGTGATATGAAAACAAAGAGATGAAGTTACATTTACTGTAGCATTTACACGACTGAGCTTTACTCTTCTTCCCCTTAAAGGTAGAGTAGATCATTTATCCAAAAAGAAACACTAAATTACGGTTAAAAAGATTACTTGGTTTAAAGATAGTAATGGCACTAAACTCACTGCGAAATTATTCCTTCTGGCATGCTGCCATTTTGAAGAAAACACTAAAAGAAGGTCATTTCCAAAGATGAGTCGAAATTTCTTTTGAATTGAAATCAAGATCCTATAATACTGTTGTCTCGGAATATACAGCATTAACAGAGTAAAAACGTCATCAGGTTAGTTGTTCAGCACCCGTTTTTAGATTTTGAGCACTTTTGTTGCTTCAAACGAAACAAATGCACAAATGACAAATGAGCTACTCTACCTTTAATGCCCCTAGGCTCTTTTATCATTCTGCTCGTTTTACTTTTATACGCTTCTCTCTTGATCTTACCCAGCATCCACAGAGAGGTGTGAGGACTCCTTGGTCACATCGTCTTCAAACCCAGAGTAGTTGAAGAGACCAGTGGAGCTTGTAGATTGCGGCATGAGGGTATGGCTTGAGCTACCATCCCCAAGATCCATGCTTTGGAAAACAGAAGAAAACAAAAAAAGACTAACTGTAATAAATAATCACTTCAAAGTGTGACGGTTTAAAAGATCCCCCACACATTTGATTCATTTCGGGAATCAAACAAATAATTCGTTTTCCACTTTAGAGAAGTGCACAAACGCTATGGGACTGGTCTGAAAATGTGAATTTCTCAGTAAAAATTCAAAATTTGTCAGTGTCACTGCTAATGTTGACTTTATAGAACAGATTACACTTTCTGATGGCTGATAGGTCATTTAAGGGAAAAATAAGTGATGGCCAGATATGGGAATCTTTCCAAGCCTAGCCCTAGGCATAACTAAATAAGTCCACATGATAAACATGGAGCTCCATGGTCAAACGTTGTCAAAAGGGCCATTATTGAAATTCAGAACCCGAAATTCACATTGGCCCTAGTCCAAAAACAGTCTAATTACTACTAGTAATACCAGCTCATTATTGCTTCTTACCTGTCAGAGTTAAGGTACAAAGCTTGGTTTGATGTACCTTAGTCAAAAAATAGCATATTTTGTTGAGCACGAGCGATTCAGATTACATTTTTTCACCGCTTTCCTTATTTGTTGCGACTTCTGCGAGCTTCTGCAAAATTAATAATGGCCAAAATTTAGGTATGGTACCTGCTACGGAACGACTCGATAGCACGATATATGGACATTGGAACCAGACGACTGGACATTGATGATCGCAAGAGGGCAGTCGTCACACAAAGGGAAATCGCACCGTTTGTGTCCAAAAGTTCATCGTCCTAAAAAGGGGGAGGGGGAAGAGGGTGGGGTGGGGCAGAAGAGGAAAAACGTGGGAGGGAATTCGACTTTATAGTGGAAATCGACACTGGTCATAAAGGAGGGAAATATAGAGTACTTTTTTGTTATTGATATCTTTTTAAAGTTACTAGGAACATTTTGTGTGTTTTGGGGGTGAAAATAGACGTTTATGTCACGTTTATATTAGCTACAGCAACTGTTCCGCTATTTTAAAAACATAAAAACTTAATTCTAGTACATGATGGTGTAAACAAATGATGGACAATTGTTTTGATTTTTAAAAAAGAGGGAAAAGTCTTTCCCTTCCTGATAATTATGTGGGCGTGCCTAGATCGTGTATGCAACGGCTTTCTTTAGGGAATTTCCGACAAAGATGTGATAAAGATCAAACAGTTTGCAAAGGACATATCGGACTCGAATATTGTTCCAGTTTCATCGAAGCGAAACAAGAGTTGTTTGTTTTGTACAAAAAACTGTCCAATATGTTTATTTCCATTGATTTTATAAGTTTTTTAAGTTATGAAATGCATTCTCATTTCATGTCATTTGCGACATTTTGTTTTAAAACCGTATGTCTACAATCTTAATGCCAATTAATTCATTGAACAATGTGATAGGCCTACATTTGAAAACGTATTTTTAAAACCAAATTTAAATGTAGGCCTGCGCATTAAATTAATTCTATTACGAAGGAGTTTACGAAGTTAAATTGCTGGAAACAACTCAGTGGCGGGGATCAATCCTCCCTCCCCTACTAGCGCCGCCACTGCATACAGTACTCTACTTTTGGTCTAACTAAGCTCTCAAAAAATGTATGCAGGCTGCTTTGGGGAACATAATCGCGAACTCTGTTTAAAATAATATGGGACGAAAGTGTTTTCCTTACGTATTCAACACTTTGGGCCCCAAATTAATGTTTCACACCCAAGCATTTATAATTAAGACTTTACATTTACAATAAAAGACTCAGCACTGAACGCACATGTTCAGGCCAGTACAAATGTATGGGAAATTTTCTGCCTTGAACCAATAAGGATTACATTTAGTTTTGTTGACATTAAAGATATTTTTCTTACCCGTTCCTCTTCTTTTTAATTTGTGGACTTTTGAAGTTGTTAAATGATTATTAATTCACATTAAATTTATTTTCTTCAACATTTATCGTATTCTTTTAGTATAAATAGCAGACACAACAAGCAGAACAACTTGAAACATCTTATGATATTTTTCAAAAGGAAAATTACATTAATATTTTTTACCTGGGAAATCATTAATGGGATGCCCGGCAAGCAGGGTCGTCCGGCATCCGGTGTTCCTCCTCCCTGCTTCCGGTTCCTCCGTGTCATCAGCTCCTGACATAAGCACTATGGCGTACTGGTCCTCCTAATTGCAAGTTGCTGAAAATAAAGGAAGTCTTCCTAGCGGAGCTAGGTTATGTTACTACAAAGTGGTTTCCTGATCAAATTTATGACTGGTACGGTGCTGTGGTATAAAGAGAAGGAAAATGTATATTAATGGTCCTTATCTGACCACTATAAAGATACAATCACAGAACTTTAAAGCTACTTAAATACTATAATATAGGCCTAACTTGGTGCAAAGTATCTTACATTAACGACAGTGAAGATAATCCAATTAGTGGCCCTTACCTGACCACTGTAATGGTTCAACCGTTTAGAAAGAAAGCTTAGCTTATTCTAAATAGATAATTGGCGTACCTACTGGCCGCGAAGACGATAATTCCAGTACAAAGCAGCGCGCATGAAAGGGAAACAACATTCACATTGCTGACCACTTGTGATCAGACTTATCAGAATTGAAAAGTACATGTACCATCGATCAAAACCTCCAATGGTGTTGCAGTTGTTAAAAAAAAATCAATTGATACACATCGTTTCACCCTGTAAATTCAGGCTATGCACCTTACAGAGGTGTATTACAATTAAGGTGTATCCAACGTAACAGTTGTCATTACACCTGATGTACAATACGCACAATTCACACAATGGCCCTAACATTAAAGGCAATTATCGATCTTTACGAATCGGATATTATAGAAGAACAAATCACAAACAATAATCTATGTCCATAAGACTCATTTCGACAAGGATCATAGACTATTTCAAGTCGCAAAATAATCGTGGAATCGTTGAAACCATCATTCTGATTACATTTCACTACCGTTACGTACATCAATGATGTTGAAAGGAATCTGAAAGATCTGCACATGACCCTATACATGAAGAGCATTTTTAAAACAAGTCATCTCCGAGAAAAAAATTGTCACGACAAATAAAGTAGATTTTTAAAACATGGCCCTAATAGAGTATTTTACTCCAAGAACCACAGTCAAGTTACAACAGGTTTTAAGGCTTCAAAATAGCAATTGATACTGAACACATGTCCCTAGAGTATTTTACACAGTGATTCGCACTCAAGACGGGATGATATGAATGTACAAGCAGTTTCAAGAAAATACACATCCAGCGGCTATTGTAGACATTTAAACACAACGGAGGAATATAAGATCTCTATATACACTGCACCACATGGCCATAAAATAATTTTGCATAATACATTAGAAAGATGTTTTACAAAAACAAAGTAAGACATGTTCACATGGCCCTGGAATCTTGTAGACAACGCAAGAAAAAAATCGGAAAAGTCTACAAAACGGCGATGAAAGTGTTGTAGTACACATGGCCCTAGATTTCTTTTTCACAGCGGAGAATCAATGCAGCACGACGAGAAAATCCATGATTGACGCGACTGGAATTTCAAAAAAGTTAAATTCGTACACATGGCCTCTAACATGAGCTGTTACAAACGGGGAAAAAATATTCAGTACAAGCATGATCCTATACATATCACAATCATTGTCTTTAAATGTCAAGCACGCAGGAGGCATTATTGCGCAAGATTAAACTAAACACAAATGTGCAGATGTTGCAAAAAGAGAAGTAAAACGATTTACTATACACATGGCCCCACCACTGATTTCGACATGAAAATCCTTCATAGATAGTGCTATACGTGGTTAAGCAGTTTTAAATACTTGTATTAGTGCATATAATCGATTTCCGACTTGTACTCGTGTATTTTTTTCGCACTCTAACTCAAACCGAACTCGTAATCGTACTCGCACTCGGAACTCGAACTCGGACGGTGTATAAATTTGTTCCCACTTCAGCCCGAACACGGATTAACTTTGTTCGCACTCGAACTCAAACACGAACTCGTAATAGTTGACGAACGATACATTTGTTATTTAAATCCATACCTAACAGGTTATATCCATCGTCTTATTTTCTTCCTATACACATATCGGGCAAATTAATGATTGACAATAAGGTTTTTTCAGCTTCCACGTTCCTGCTCCTGGGATTTTTCCTCATTTATTTACTACCCTTGAGGATTATCACCTTTGCCATCTTTTTGAAAGTCATTTTCAATCGAACGGAGATCAATTTAAAAGATTACTTCACATAGTCCAATCATAATTTCTCATATGAGTATGGAGGAACAAATCACAAATAATAATGCATGTCCATAATACATATTTCGACAAGGATCAGGGACTATTTCATGTCGCAAGTAATCGTGGAATCGTTGAAACCATCATTCTGATAACGTTTCACGGCCGTTACATGTTGCAATGAACCTGTAAGATCAGCACATGGCATGTAGGGCATTTTTTTTTAAACAATAAGTCTCAAAAAACCTTTTAGCGTCACACAGACAAATAAAGTAGATTGTAATAATAGAGTATTTCACGTCATGATCCACGGTCAATTTACAACATCGGATGATGAATACATATACAAGAAAACTCAGATCCACCATTTCCTATTTTCACGGCTTCGAAATAGCTATGGATACTTAACACATGTCCCTAGTAATTTACACAATGATTCGCACTCAAGACGGGATGATATGAATGCACAAGCAGTTTTCAAGAAAATACACGTCCGGCTTTCGGAAGAATTTATACAGAACGGAGGAATGCAAGATCTCTACACTGCACCACATGGCCCTAAAATAATTCTTGCAAATTAATTAGAAAGATTTTTTACAAAAACAAAGTAAGTCATGTTCACATGGCCCTGGAATCCTGTAAATTATCTGTCATATAATGACAGAAGATAACGCCAAAAAATGTCGGGTTTGACAGAAATCTCTACAAACCGGCGATGCAAGTTTTGTACACATGGCCCTAGGATTTTTTTTTTTCACAATGAGAATCAATGTAGCACGACGAGAACATGCATGATAGACGCGACTGGAATTTAAAAAAGTTTATTTCGTACACATGGCCCTAAATATCTAACACGAATTGTTACAAACGGAAAAAAAAATATTCCGTATACAAGCATGACCCTATAAATATCACAATCATTGCCTTTAGATGTCAAGCAGGAGACATTATTGCCCAAGATTAAACAGAAATGTGTATAGATGTTGCAAATTGGGAGAAGCAGAACGATATACTACACATGGCCCCACCATGATTTCGGCATACAAATCCTTCCTAGATAGTAGGTGGTATACGTGGTTTAGCATTTAGTTTTAAATGCTGTCTTGTACTCGTGGACATAATCGTCTTCCGACTTGTAATCGTGTATTTTTTTCGCACTCTAACTCAAACCGAACTCGTAATCGTACTCGCACTCGGAACTCGAACTCGGACGGTGTATAAATTTGTTCCCACTTCAGCCCGAACGCGAATTAACTTTGTTCGCACTCGAACTCAAACACGAACTCGTAATCGTTAACGAACGATACATTTGTTATTTAAATCCATACCTAACAGGTTATATCCATCGTCTTATTTGCTTCCTATACACATATCGGGCAAATTAATGATTGACATTAAAATTTTTCAGATTCCACGTTCTTGCTCCTAGGATTTTCCTCATTTATTTACTACCCTTGAAGATTATCACCTTTGCCATCTTTTTGAAAGTCATTTTCAATCGAACGGAGATCAATTTAAAAGATTACTACACATAGTCCAATCATAATTTCTCATGAGTATGGAAGAACAAATCACAAATAATAATGCATGTCCATAATAAGACACATTTCGACAAGGATCAGGGACTATTTCATGTCGCAAGTAATCGTGGAATCGTTGAAACCATCATTCTGATAACGTTTTACGACCGTTACATGTTGCAATGAACCTGTAAGATCAGCACATGGCATGTAGGGCATTTTTTTTAAACAATAAGTCTCAAAAAACCTTTTAGCGTCACACAGACAAATAAAGTAGATTTTAATAATAGAGTATTTCACGTCATGATCCACGGTCAATTTACAACATCGGATGATGAATACATATACAAGAAAACTCAGATCCACCATTTCATGTTTTCACGGCTTCGAAATAGCTATGGATACTTAACACATGTCCCTAGTAATTTACACAATGATTCGCACTCAAGACGGGATGATATGAACGCACAAGCAGTGTTCAAGAAAATACACGTCCGGCTATTGGAAGAATTTATACAGAACGGAGGAATATAAGATCTCTACACTGCACCACATGGCCCTAAAATAATTCTTGCAAATTAATTAGAAGGATTTTTTTACAAAAACAAAGTAAGTCATGTTCACATGGCCCTGGAATCCTGTAAATTATCTGTCATATAATGACAGAAGATAACGCCAAAAAATGTCGGGTTTGACAGAAATCTCTACAAACCGGCGATGCAAGTTTTGTACACATGGCCCTAGGATTTTTTTCACAATGAGAATCAATGTAGCACGACGAGAATATGCATGATAGACGCGACTGGAATTTAAAAAAGTTTAATCGTACACATGGCCCTAAATATCTAACACGAATTGTTACAAACGGGAAAAAAATATTCCGTACAAGCATGACCCTATAAATATCACAATCATTGTCTTTAAATGAAATGTCACGCAGGAGGCATTATTGCGCAAGATTAAACTAAACACAAATGTGCAGATGTTGCAAAAAGAGAAGTAAAACGATTTACTATACACATGGCCCCACCACTGATTTCGACATGAAAATCCTTCATAGATAGTGCTATACGTGGTTAAGCAGTTTTAAATACTTGTATTAGTGCATATAATCGATTTCCGACTTGTACTCGTGTATTTTTATCGCACTCTAACTCAACACGAACTCGTAATCGTACTCGCACTCGGAACTCGAACTCGGACGGTGTATAAATTTGTTTCCACTTCAGCCCGAACACGAACCCTGTTCGCACTCGAACTCAAACACGAACTTGTAATCGTTAACGAACGATACATTTGTTATTTTAATCCATACCTAACAGGTTGATATCCATCATCTTATTCTCTTCCTATACACATATTCGCGCAAATTACGAAGTGGTAATAATTAACGATTTTTAAACATAGCCCTAATAGAGTGTTTTACTCCAAGAACCACGGTCAAATTACAACAGGTGAGGAATACATAGCGCATACAAGAAAACTTAGATCAAACATTTGAGCTTCTGTTAAGCTTCAAAATAGCTATTGATACTTAACACATGTCCCTATAGAGTATTTTACACATCACTGATTCGCACTCAAGACGGGATGATTATGAATACACAAGCAAATTTCAAGAAAATACACGTCCTGCAATTGGAGAAATTATACAGAACGGAGGAATATAAGATCTCCACACTGCACCACATGGCCCTAAAATAATTTTGTATAATAAATTAGAAAGATTTTTTTACAGAAAAAAAGACATGTTCACATGGCCCTGGAATCTTGTAGACAACGCAAGAAAAAAAATCGGTTTAGCGGAAAAGTACGGAGCTTTTAAAGGGACATAGATGAAAAAAAAATTGAAAACATCTTCATTAGAAAGAAAAAAATCTGCGTTCGAACGAAAAAAATCTGCGTTCGAACGAAAAAAATCTGCGTTCTAAAATCTGCGTTCGAACGAAAAAAATCTGCGTTCGAACGAAAAAAAATCTGCGTTCGAACGAAAAAAATCTGCGTTCGAACGAAAAAAATCTGCGTTCGAACGAAAAAAAATCTGCGTTCGAACGAAAAAAATCTGCGTTCGAACGAAAAAAAATCTGCGTTCGAACGAAAAAAATCTGCGTTCGAACGAAAAAAAATCTGCGTTCGAACGAAAAAAATCTGCGTTCGAACGAAAAAAAATCTGCGTTCGAACGAAAAAAATCTGCGTTCGAACGAAAAAAATCTTCGTTCGAACGAAAATAAATCTGCGTTCGAACGAAAAAAATCTGCGTTCGAATTAAGTATATCTACTAATGGCTTAAGCCGTGTTTGTTTGGGCTGTCTTTATGCATGAGCCTTACAGACTCGCAAATAAAGAAAAGCGGTCTTATAAACATGAAATTAAATCATTGGTTTTCGGTGACTTTTTTGTGAGTTTGTAATTGGTATTTATTTTAAAGCCTAAAGCTTTTGCAAATTGACATTGCTGTTTACTTTAAACTTTATTTAAATCCATACCAAACAGGTTGATATCCATCGTCTTATTTTCTTCCTCTACACATATCGGGCAAATTAATGATTGACAATAAGGTTTTTTTCAGCTTCCACGTTCCTGCTCCAAGGATTTTTCCTCATTTATTTACTACCCTTGAGGATTATCACCTTTGCCATCTTTTTGAAAGTCATTTTCAATCGAACGGAGATCAATTTTAAAGATTACTTCACATAGTCCAATCATAATTTCTCATATGAGTATGGAGGAACAAATCACAAATAATAATGCATGTCCATAATACATATTTCGACAAGGATCAGGGACTATTTCATGTCGCAAGTAATCGTGGAATCGTTGAAACCATCATTCTGATAACGTTTCACGGCCGTTACATGTTGCAATGAACCTGTAAGATCAGCACATGGCATGTAGGGCATTTTTTTTTAAACAATAAGTCTCAAAAAACCTTTTAGCGTCACACAGACAAATAAAGTAGATTGTAATAATAGAGTATTTCACGTCATGATCCACGGTCAATTTACAACATCGGATGATGAATACATATACAAGAAAACTCAGATCCACCATTTCATGTTTTCACGGCTTCGAAATAGCTATGGATACTTAACACATGTCCCTAGTAATTTACACAATAATTCGCACTCAAGACGGGATGATATGAATGCACAAGCAGTTTTCAAGAAAATACACGTCCGGTTATCGGAAGAATTTATACAGAACGGAGGAATGCAAGATCTCTACACTGCACCACATGGCCCTAAAATAATTCTTGCGAATTAACTAGAAAGATTTTTTTTACAAAAACAAAGTAAGTCATGTTCACATGGCCCTGGAATCCTGTAAATTATCTGTCATATAATGACAGAAGATAACGCCAAAGAATGTCGGGTTTGACAGAAATCTCTACAAACCGGCGATGCAAGTTTTGTACACATGGCCCTAGGATTTTTTTTTTCACAATGAGAATCAATGTAGCACGACGAGAACATGCATGATAGACGCGACTGGAATTGCAAAAGGTTTAATTCGTACACATGGCCCTAAATATCTAACATGAATTGTTACAAACGGAAAAAAATATTACGTATACAAGCATGACCCTATAAATATCACAATCATTGCCTTTAGATGTCAAGCAGGAGACATTATTGCCTAAGATTAAACAGAAATGTGTATGGATGTTGCAAATTGGGAGAAGCAGAACGATATACTACACATGGCCCCACCATGATTTCGGCATACAAATCCTTCCTAGATAGTAGGTGGTATACGTGGTTTAGCATTTAGTTTTAAATGCTGTCTAGTACTCGTGCACATGATCGTCTTCCGGCTTGTACTCGTGTATTCTTTTCGCACTCGGAATCAAAACGACCTCGTCATCGTACTCGCACTCGGAACTCGAACTCGGACGGTGTATAAATTTGTTTCCACTTCAGCCCGAACACGAACCCTGTTCGCACTCGAACTCAAACACGAACTTGTAATCGTTAACGAACGATATTTTTTTTCTTTTAATCCATACCTAACAGGTTGATATCCATCGTCTTATTTTCTTCCGATACACATATCAGGCAAATTAATGATTGACAATAAGTTTTTTTTTCAGATTCCACGTTCCTGCTCCTAGGATTTTCCCTCATTTATTTACTACCCTTGAGGATTATCACCTTTGTCATCTTTTTGAAAGGCATTTTCAATCGAACGGAGATCAATTTAAAAGATTACTACACATAGCCTAATAATAATTTCTCATATTATGGAAGAACAAATCACAAACAATAATGTATGTCCATAAGACACATTTCGACAATGTTCAGAGACTATTTCATGTCGCAAGTAATCGTGGAATCGTTGAAACCATCATTCTGATTAACGTTTCACGACCGTTACATGTTGCAAGGAATCTGTATGATCTGCACATGGCATGTAGAGCATTTTTTTAAAACAATAAATGGCCCAAAAACTTTTTTAGCGTCACACAGACAAATAAAGTAGATTTAATCATGGCCCTAATGGAGTATTTCACGTCATGATCCACGGTCAATCAAGTTACAACAGCTAATGAATACACATACAAGAAAACTTAGATCCCAAAAATCAGGTTTTTAAGGCTTTAAAATAGCTTTTAATACTGAACACATGTCCCTAGAGTATATCACGCAATGATTCATACTCAAGACGGGATGATATGAAGCATTCAGTTTTCAAAAAAATACACGTCCGGCTATTGGAAGAATTTATACAGAACGGAGGAATATAACATAGAGACACTGCACCACATGGCCCTAAAATAATTGTGCATAATAAATTAGAAAGATTTTTTTTTTTTACAAAAACAAAGCAAGCCATGTTCACATGGCCCTGGAATCCTCATTATCTGTCATATAATGACAGAAGATAACGCCAAAAATGTCGGGTTTGACAGAAATCTCTACAAACCGGCGATGCAAGTTTTGTACACATGGCCCTAGGATTTTTTTCACAATGAGAATCAATGTAGCACGACGAGAACATGCATGATAGACGCGACTGGAATTTTAAAAAGTTTAATCGTACACATGGCCCTAAATATCTAACACGAATTTTCACAAACGGAAAAAAGTATTCTGTGCAAACATGACAGTATACATCTCACAATCATTGTCTTTAAATGTCATGCAAGAATATTATTGTGCAAGAATATTATTATAAACAAAAATGTGCAGATGTTGCAAAAAGAGAAGCAGAACGATTTACTACACATGGCCCCACCATTTCGACATAAAATCCTTCCTATAGCAGGTGCTACTCGTGTAATAGGCCTAAGCCTACTCGTCTTACGGTACTCGTGTATTTCTTTTTCGCACTCGAACTCAAAACGAACTCGTACTCGTTAACGAACTTTAAATTTATTGTTTATATCCATACCTGCAGGTCGATATACACCGTTTTTTTTCTTCCACAAATCGGACAAATTAATGATTGACAACTGATAGACATTAACTTTGTTCGCACTTCAACTCAACACGAACTCGTAATCGTGACGAACGATAACGTTTGTTCCATACCCGCAGGGCCATCGTCTTATTTTCTTCGTATACACAAATCGGTCAAATGATTGAAAAAAATTAATGCTTGACACTGACTTTGTTCGCACTCAAACTCAACAAGAACTCGTAATCGTTGAACGAACGATATACATTTGCTGTTTTAATATTACCCGCAGGTACTTCGTTTAATCCATCGTCTTGCAATCAGTTTTCTTTTTCGATTTCACGAATCCGCTCCTAAAATTTCTCCTCATTGATTTATTTTACCCTTGAGGATTTTTGCCTTTTAATTTATACATGGTATCTTTTTGATAGTCATTTTCAAACGAACGGAGAGCGCGCTAGTGGTCATTTCGAACGCATAATTATTTTCGGAATCGTACATCACTGACACCCAAACCAGTTGGCATTTAGGATCAAATTATCTCCAATTTATTTTGCACATGTATCCAAGCGGCGGGATTTTAATTGCTTTCCCATCTGGTGCTTGGTGAGATTGTGTCTTAATTAAGAATCGTGTGGAGAGGTTCCTTGGAAAATTATTATAAATTCTCTTTGTCCTCTTTACAAAGTATAATCTCGTGCTGGTTTTACAACTTTATACATTAGTAATTCTTTAGTGTTTCTCAATAGTATAGCACCCATCAAGGGTGTCGTATTTCTCAATAGAAACACCCATCAAGGGTGAGGTCTTTCTCGATAGTATCACCTATCAAGGGTGTCGTGTTAATCAATACAGTAGCACCCATCAAGGGTGTCGTCCTTCTCAATGGAAGCACCCATCAAGGGTGTCGTCCTTCTCAATAGTAGCACCCATCAAGGGTGTCGTCCTTCTGTATAATAGCATTAAGGGTGTCGTATTTCTCAATAGTAGCACCCATCAAGGGTGAAGTTATTCTCAATAGTAGCATCCATCAAGGGTGTCGTATTAATCGATACAGTAGTAGCACCCATCAAGGGTGTCGTTCTTCTCAATAGTTCCACCCATCAAGGGTGTCGTCCGTCTCAATATTAGCACTCAGGGTGTCGTATTTCTCATTATTAGAACCCATCAAGGGTCACGTTATTCTCAATAGTAGCACCCATCAAGGGTGTCGTGTTAATCAATAGTAGCACCCATGAAGGGTGTCGTGTTAATCAATAGTAGCACCCATCAAGGGTGTAGTTCTTCTCAATCATACTTTAACGGCATTCCAATGGACATTATCCAACACAGCAGTTTACAGGATTATTTCGCAAAAGTTTTAAAGGAATGCATAATGAACATCTTTACACCATTAATTCTTCAAGGTAATTGCTTTGTCTTTATACAAAAATAATCAGCAAACGTATTATGGTTGTGATGCGGCAAAGCTCAAGGCAATGCTATTGATTTTACATTGATTTCCGTTGATATAATATCTCCGAGGATCCGTCTTCATCGCTGATTCTTCAGTTTGTATTATTAAAATAAAATATTATTAAAATTAAAATTATTGCCAATGCACAAGGCATTGTCAGGATAACGTTGGCAAAAATTAATAACTTTCGTTCCCTCCCCGATTCCCAATGTTCCTAATTGTCTTGCAAGCTGCTACTTTCTCGCTTTTTGCAGTACGCTAAAGCTCCCTAAACTTTATTTATTATTATTATTATTATTATTTTATTACCACCTGCTCTTTATACACTTTCGTGTTTATATTTTTATTTTACCACATAGCTTTGTCCTAGTCTTTTTTCTTTAAAAAGGAAAACCTCTTTGATTTTTTTCTGAACTTAAGATTTAAAACGTCTTGTATACATTTTCATATTATTTTCCAGTTAATGTGTTTTATTGGAAAAGCTGTTTTTATTAGTTTTATTCAGTAAAAGATAATTTTTTTTCAATAATTATATTTTAAAAAGCTCCGTAGTAGCTATGAGTTAATAACATAAATTGCTTTTTTTCACGGAAGGTAGACATCTATCATCCGTTTTGAATGAAATAATTAACTAATTTGGTATCGGGAAATATATATCAATATATCGTCAACCAGTGAATAGTCATCTCTGGATGACGATATCCTACAAAATATCATCAACCCGAGAAATATTTTACTTTCTCGAGAAGATAACATCTCACCTAAAAGATATCACCAATCCGTGATGAAATATTATCTCGGAAAGACGACATCTTACCTACAAGATATCATTAACCCGAGAAATATTTTACTTTCTCGAGAAGATAACATCTCACCCAAAAGATATAGTCAACCCGAGAAATATTATTTTTCCTCGAGAAGACGACATCTCACCTAAAAGATATCACCAATCCGTGACAAAATATTGTCTCGGAAAGACGATATCAAACCTACAAGACACCATCCACCCGAGATATACTTTTTTCTCGAGAAGATGACATCTGACCAACACGATATCTTCAACCCGAGAACTGTTTTCTTTCTCGGGAAGAGGATATTTCACCTACAAGACATCATCGACCAGAGATTTTTTTCTCGAGAAGACAACGTCTCACCCTATACAAACAAGATATCACCAACCCGTGATGACACATTATCTCGGGAAGACGATGTCTTATTTACAAGATATCATCAACCCGGGAAATATTTTTTTTCTCGGGAAGACGGCATCTCACCTACAAGATATCACCAACCCATGGACACTTTTATAACATCGCGAAAACTACCCCAAAGATGTCTTCCTATTTTATGATTGACGGATGCTCATCAACCCATGTAACCTTAGAGCTGTGTCTACTTATATCAAAAACCATTAATTGTTATTAAAAAGAACTTTTCTGATATTGATATTAAACATTGTGTTTTTCCCCATTAGAATGCACTATCGATACAGATTTTTAATTGACTACCGTTAATTATTTTTTTAAGGATCAAGCTACAATTTGCCCGACGATTTTTACTGTGCCTCGAAAAGGTAATTTTTGTAACTTTGTAATGGTTTTGTTAAAAGATTTTTATAAGTTAATTTTTACACCATGGCTGTGCCAGGTCACGATCCCTTACGCTGCTGCTGGTGTGCTCGGCTGCCTACGCGCGCCATGTGCCTATACCCCCACCCCACCCTGCCTTTAATCCTACGCCTTAACCTGAATCGTAATATTTCATTTAATACAATCATAACTTTGCCTTATTTGCCTTCTTCCAAACGTCCAATTTCGCTGGGCTTGATCTCAACAGCAGGTCGTCTCCAAATCTTATGAGCTTCAAATAATTCTGTCGGCTATCTTTTAAAATCTAAATTTATACAATCATAATCAAAACAATTCAGCTCTCAATATGTTTTCTTCTGCTGTCCTCTTGAACTTATAGTAGCATTTATAATATACAAGTTACCCTAAAGCTAATGGTGTAAAGATAATTATTTTGAGCCATTTATACAAACTTATTTTGAGATCTGTGGATACATTATCCATAACATTGATTTTGGTCCATTGGAATGCCGCCCTAGTATAATACTCTAATTAGTTAGCGTGCATTCAATAATTTCAGGTTTATGATAAAATCCGTTGGCTCCGTTGTTAACTCCTCGAATTCATGGTGTTCAGCTTTTTCATTTCATCTTTAAATACTTAAATAAAAGCTCGAAACTATTATTTTGTTCTGGTAAGTTTTAAACCAGTCAATTTAATACAATTATAACAAAAAGGCAAACCAAATTCCAAGGAACCCTCCAATCTTAACGAAAATCTAAACATGTTTACTCCAACGTTTGAGTAAAGTCCTTAACCCCTTTGCTGGAATGTCTTTGAAAGTGTAGCAAAGACGGTGCACCTGGCCGCATACCGCGCGCGCGGCCTTTCAACTTTTCAACCAATAAGAGTCGTCGGAGTCAATGAACACGCCCACACTGCGCCGGCCACGAGGGGCTCACGTGCACGACTCGCGCTACTGGCTCTCGATTTGGCTTGTGGAACAATGGCATGTACATGTATGTTTGACAAACAAATTGGCAGGTATTCACATGCAAATTAGTCTAAATCAAAAGGGCTTTCGCGTACAGGAATGGCATTTCAACGTACAATCAAAAGACAAACTCAATGTGTAGGAGACTCAAAATGGACGAACTTTTGTTGGCAACGACCACACAATGATGGTGCTTATTCTGATACATGTTTCTAGATATATTAAAAATGAGATACTTAAAGAGAAGAATTGCAGAATTTTATCGCACAATATTCAACAATGCCAAATGCAACCTCATGTACAAAATGCAATACACTATGCTTATAGTAAATAACATCACAAATGTTTCATTAAATGTGATTTAAGGACCAAAGTTAAATAGAGGAATTTTTCTGGCTAGCTCAACTTTACTTCGAAGTGAGGTTTAAAATGCAGGTAGAAATATCAGGTGCCATATTACTCACAATGCAGAATATTGAGACGCTTTTTCCTCTTTTGGTTCTATGTGAGCCGTGGAGAAGATAAATTTTCACTCACCTCGATAGTTCCTTATTTAAAGTTGGACTTACCCCGACGAACTCCAAAAGCTTGACTTCAGTATTTTCCAAAACGTCATTCAGATGATTCGACAAAATTATGAGTTCACAAAAATTCCATGTGACCATTAAGTTCAGTTCAGCACAAAATGAGCATTCAAAGGAATGCAGTTGCGAAGTCCAGTTCAGTTTAGTCAAACAAAACAGCAAAGTTCAAGTCAGTCTTTCAATATGGGTGACGACAGCGCAACATGTGTGCGTCGAAGCTTTGCAGTGCGTACATGAGACCGTTTTTTGGTCGAATTGCAAGACTCCAAGCGTCCAAATTTGATGGGTTTTTTTGCGCCCATGACGACTCCAAGGTATGATGTATAAGTTTCCGCGTTGGGGGCTTGAAGCTGGACGGCAGACTCGGAGGGTGAAGTGTCAAGTTTTGCTTGTGAAATTTGAGACAATTTTTCTGGTGACTGACCAAAATAGCGGAAAGACATTGCGAGCTGCCTCCCAGTGTCCATTGACCCGTTCTCGGTAATTTTCCATAGCGTAATGATACGGAGGTGAAAAGTGTCATTTTTTTATATCGCTGGCTGTTGCTCCATACCGGGGTCTTTGCGCAAATTGGTGGGGCTGCATCCGAATCCGTTGTCTAGAGCTAGGTCTAGGTCTTCGCTCCATTAGAAATACGCGGAGACGCGCTGGCAATAGACGTAGCCGTACGTCTGGAAGCCCGTTTCGGACACGGCCTTACGCTGCTTTGGGTCAAAGTATTCTGTGTGTATTTCTCCGCATACTAATTTTCTCCACTTAGACCTATTTAAACATAATGCCAAAATGTCATCGTGAATGGAAAATGTCAATTAAAGAAAAAGAAACAAATATGAAGAAATAATCTTCATTTCCAGTTGGATAAGCATCAATTTCGGGGAGGAAAAATGCCCTATTTTTTTTTTTTAAGACGGGAGGACATTCGAGGAAGTACCCGTGACGTAGCACGCGTGGCTCGCATGACCTGTCTGTCTCTCATTGGTCAGAAGTATGTAGGTGACATCTTCTCGTCAATCTAGCCAATTCGATTGGACGAAGGAGTCTGTTAAAAAAATGAGCAGACGAAAAATGTTGTACATTGGTACATTACAGGGTGACGTTTTAGCCGATTTTAGGCTAGATTTTGACAGAAAGCTTGGACAAAAACCAGAACCTGAATAGCTCGGGATAGGCAGGCCAGAGTCCTAGCGTAGTAGCGTTGAGATTGCCTGACGTGTACGACTACACACAGTAAAGTAAAATAGGCATGGCAGCTATGCTAGATATGCGCCAATAATAAACAATATTAACCTACTTCTTTCTTCTTCTTTTCAAGGAATTTTTTTATATTTTATTTTTATTATTTTTAATTTTATATTATCCTTTTTAAAGAAAATTGTATAACATCTACATGTATATGTGAGTATAAGTGTATGTAATGAGTTTAGTGTAACTCTGGGTGATTTAGCAGATTTTTGTTTGATCCAGAACTTTGAAATGCATCTGGCAGAATTTTGCGATTTTCATCTAGTCACCTTGGTACCGTATGCACACTGAAAACACGCGCCCACTTATCCTGAACAAGATAGTGCAAATACATGTGCATTAGCAACAATCCGCCGCGCGGTCGTCGGCGTGAAAAAAAGTTTTGAAATGAAAAGATTTTGTTCAAAACTGCCAAACTCACTGGTTTGACTGGAATCCTGCTGTTGCACAATTGCCTGCTGTTTTAAGATTGGGTTATGGTCGAGAATAAGCTTAATATGTATGTGGCCTCTCTCCCCTGCACTCACTACTAACTATCAGCAGGCATTGCAGTTTTGCAGTCATCAGCCGAGTCATGAAAAAAAAAAAAAAAAAAAAAAAACCGCGTCGCCGCACCACTTTTTGGGCAAGCTCCATACCAGAAACCGGAGACTTTTTTTTGGCCTTGGCAACTTTTTTTTTTAAAGTCAAACTTCCAAAAAAAAAACTGGAACAAAAAATTGTGAGCCCCCAGCCAAATCCTGGGTGCGCCACTGCACGTCGCAAGGCTTGCGCACAAAATGAGAGCCAATAATATGATTCCAAAGAAACAGGAAAATGTAATAAACATGGACACAGAAGGTTTTCTTTAAAGTTTTAATGACACAATGACGCACAAAACATCTCATAACACATGCAGGTTGGTTTGATATTTACAATTTGCCCAAACTCGTTTTATACATGACAACTAATGCGCTACATAAAAACCCTGGCTTACTGTCTATTGCTATGCACTTTAGGCTAAGAAGTAAATTGCAGTTCGTCCGGTTTGCCAAATTTACTGTTATCTTGGTGAAAAAAATAGTTGCAAAGACCTCGAAGAAAAGGTTTAGAACACTTTGAAGGAAAACGTTATTACACATTGAACTTTGGCAGTTTTATTGTTTGACTGCTGGTGCTCTGAAAACTTGCATTGTTAAGAAGTAAACCGTTCATGTGACACGTGACTAGTTCATTATCGGCAACCTTCTGACATGGAATGGTCCAGGTATGCCGTATTCAGCCACAAAAAAAGGACACGTTCCTGGCGTCTTTGTAATTATGAGGGAGTTCAAGTCATAAATATACATAAGTAGGCAAAGAAGTCAGTGTTCCAGACATCGTGCTTAAATATTTGTGTGGAGTAACAAAGTTAGTTACATGGAAAAACAGGAGATTCAGAGAGTGTGCTTGAAAGAATAAAATGTTGCACAATGACCCACAGAAAAAGACCGGAAACGGTGTAATACTGTGTTTTCCTCTTGCAATAAAGCCGTTGCCTGATTACAATTTAACTCCCAAAATGTTCAATTTTATGAAAAGCGCAACAGATTTTTAAAAAATTAATCCATGATAATAACACATTAACTTTCAAATCAAATCAGACAATCACTAATATTACATATTGACATCTATTTACATTCACACTATGCGCTGGCATGATTCTTGTAGTTTGTTGTTTTTTTAATTTTGTGAGCCCTATTTCTTAAAAGTTAATACAAAAACTGCAAAAGTTGCACTGCTAAAAGGGTTTCGTCCCTATATTTTGCACCCAAAGGATTTGCACTCACTAACTTGTTCACAAAGACTAAAATGAGTAATACTAAAAATGAAAGCGGCAAAAATTGTGAAATGAATGCTTGCACCAAATGTTCCGGAGAAACAAAATACCATTTTTGGATTGCATCTGTCGAAATATTCAAACTTGAATACATAGTGCAGGTATGACACTTGGCTAATACTAAAAAAAAACGTTACCCGAATTCAGTAAGACCATGTTCCTGTTTGTAAACAGAATTTTATCCACAGAATTTTTATAAACATGGATGAGCCTTGAGCATTTTTTTTTGTTACCATTTTAAGCCCAAAATCCCAGAACCAGTTCAAATTAATATCACATGACTTTTTCATGGTATTTTTTTTGAAGAGTTTCACTTTGAACAAATTAATTTTTTGTTTTGGAATGCAGTTGAGCAGATTTGTGCATTTTATAGTTTTAGAGAAAAGGTGCGAAATCAAACGAGTAAGTTGGTACCACACACGTTAACTTACTTAAATCCTAGCATACCGGGTACCGGTTTCATCACCCACCTTGACTTAAACCCACCCAAAGTCTTAACATGCTCAGCGTTCCCTTAAAAAGATGTCGTTACGTCACCCTCCCGCAAATTGAACCACTAACATCAACTGTGCAAGAACTATGGCCACGCAAAGCCTATTTTTCACTATTTACACAACATGGTTTGGTTTTTTTGTATTTGCAAAAGCGTTTAATACTAGGCCAGCACAATACTGTCCGATCTAATTGCATCGTCATGATTTGTACTCTACATCAACTAACGCATTCAAGTTGCCACAGCTGTACCTCACTTCTTCATTTTCCTGCAAGAAAATTAAATTTGAAATCAGTCAGAATCAGGTTTGTTAAACAAATGCAAACATCAAAATAAAAAAAAAAAAAAATTTGAAATACCTTTGCAGATTGTGTTAGTGAATGAGTGTGTAGTAATCCTGTAAAATCATGGCACCTGGTTTACTGTCATTTTGTCATTTTCAAGAAAAGTGGTCATTTTCCAACGCTGGTCAACGTCAATTCAGCGTTGGAAAAAACTGCTTTTTGGCTTTCCACTGACCCCAGCACTGTTTCACATCGTTTACACACACATATGAGCCGAAGCAGGTACAAGCCAGCTACCCTCCTTTCTTGACCTAATGTATGTAATGTGCTATGTTCCTTTCCTTCTTATATGGAGAGAGTCAGGGAACAGGAAAAAATGATTGTTTTTTGGTTTTTTTTTTATTTCATTTCCAAAACCAAAAAAAAAAAAAGTCAGTGTAACTATATTTGCTATATATTTCCAACCCCCCAATTCCATCCATTTCTGAAAATTACAGCAAAAGCAAATGATGTATATTCCCTTTAAGATGAGGTTGTAAATTTAACAATGTTAGTGTGTTGTACAAGAATTAACCCTGACCCTGGCAGACGCAACACAGTGCATCAGGTGTAAACATCTGTGGGACTTTGCTGCCCTGAGCCAGTGCCAGTGCATAAATGGTCAATTCTGAAACAATGAGAGCTGGAAAACAAAGTCCCATTGAACAATGCCACAGTTGTATCCTGCCACAGTTGGTAACCACAGACTCTTTTGACCTGATGGGATCTTGCTCTTCAGAGCAGGCTTGTCAATTTGACAAGTGATGCATTTAGCAGGGTTTCTATTCTAGCCCAAATAACATAGGGGGGTTGGATTAAACCTTTTACAGGTATGCGAAGGACCACTTTCTAAGTACCCTCCGTGAATTTCCAATCTACTCACTTGCTAGGGACAATGTGTACGGCAGCAGGATCCGCATTGCCTGGTCGTCCCTCATAACCAACGGCACACTAAAAAAAAAAATAATAAATAACAATAAGTTCAAGCCATTGACAAACTGGGAGAGACAGCCTCAATACAGGGCTAGATAGTTCAGATGAAAAGTTAGGCCGCACTCCATGGTTTCTTCTTAAACCATTAATTGCTCGAAGATACCGTAGTCAGTTTTCTCTAAAGTTAACCGAAGAACATATACTTTCTGACTAGCGCCCCTCGCCCTTCTAAAACTGGCAAAATGCCACAACAACTTTAAGTATGAACACTCATGCGGTACCCGCTGCTACTTATGCGGTACCCGCTGCTATGTACATCAGATTCGAACCGGCCAACCGATCCCGTTAGCTCGGTGGTCGAGTGGTACAAGAAAAGCTGCAGGCAGAGGGGGTCGTGGGGTTGAGTGACCGAGGTTTTTTTTCAACTTTTCACTCGCGACTGAACAAACAGATAGTACAGTTTAAGAACGTCGGTGAAGGGCAAAACCTAATTTGAATAACACTCAGAAGGCTAAGGAAGTTACACAAGGAGCTGACTCAAAAATGATCCTGGAGAAACTTTATCTGATTGTATGACTGTCAGCAATAGCTCGGCACTCTGTTTCATAATCGGTCCTGCTCAGACAAGAACTGGTTGATGAAGTTTCGCAGTAAGATTCCCTAAGTAATGCAGAGTTTCTATCAGATAAAAATGACTCCTTTGGGGACATTTTTCTCCTAAATTTTTTTTTTCTGGGATATAAACAATTCCTTGGACTCACTCTTGTTTCGATGTCCGTCCATTCGCCACTGTCCAGCTCTTCCTCTGCGGCCCGTTTGCGATCCTTGGGGCTGGTAGAGGCCGGTCTCTCTGTCTTCAGTCTCTCAATGTCGGTGAACTGCACCGCTCTGCCACCACCGCGGGTCTGGAGAACTTCAGCCTTTGGGAGGAAGAAAAGAGAAGTCACAGAACCCTGAAATTCCTGAAGTTTTCGGGCCAAATTTCATGGAGCGCTGCTGAGAGAAAACTTTGCTTAATCGTAAAGTTGCTGCGGTTTGTGAGATTCCACTTTTTGTCAACACTAACTTTTTTTGTCGACGGCGGTTCACTGTTCCCATGCTTTTAGCAGGTTAAAGCCATTGATGATTAGTTGTTACTGCAAACACTCCTGTAGCCCATAACATCGATTGCCGCGCGCATATTTTAACCGGTGCGCTTTGTGTGCAACTTTGGACAGGTGTGGCATGCAGTTGCAGCTGGCACGCGAGTTTCATATATTTGAATATTCGGTCAAACGCAGTTTCGAAAAATCGAATACTAAAAGTATTCAAAAATGGACAGCCTGAAGTTGTGATTGTGAATGAGGCTTGAGCCAATCAGAGTGAGCCACAACATACGTGCATGTTGTCACGGTTACCTTGTACAGCTTGGTCTCCAGTTCCCCCTTGGAGTCTTCCTCCTGATGTGTCAGCATGTAGTTCTCCGTTCCCTTCAAGTCTTTGACGGTCGGCACGGCAACGGTGTGTTTCTTCTTCAGACCGGCCGGCTGCAGCACCGTCTCTGCTCAAAGAAAGATTCCAAATGTCAAAACGCAGAACAAACTTCTGGAGCTAAAAAATGGCTGAACAAACACATCTTTAAACTTAAGGGAAAGTTTTAGTTCCAAAAATCCGAAAACAATTACAAAAACCCGAACAAAAAATATTGACAATTGTTTGTTTCAAAATGTTTTTGGATAACTGACTCTTCGGGTTTGGAAAAGTGCAATGTACTCATAGTGATTGGGTGCATGTCCTATTTAACTGAAACAAACACAAACACACAAACGGCACAGAAAAAAATTAAAACAGTTTCCATGGTTATAACATCACAGCAGCTGAGATGTCTGTGTCTGTAATTCAAAGATTTGTAGAAAAACATTGAAGAATATGAGGCTACGAAGGAAATTTATTTGTATGGACACGTTTTTTCACTCTTGAGAGTTTTTTTCTACAAGTTTTCACAACAAAACCTTATACATGTCTTCCTTTGGCTCGTTGTGTCCATATTATACATAGTTCTTTATACACGCAATAAGTGTACATGGCATTATCTACAGAATGCTGCTTTACATCGCAACAAAGTTTCCCAAACTGGAAATGCACAACAACAGAAAACACCAAACAAAACTCAACACGTTTTTCACAACACCATGGAAGACAATCTCTACGTTGAATAAAACGGCTAAACATGATTTGCTCAAACACAGACACACAGACACACACACAAACAGACATGTACGATACAGTTCCGAGTCCAGAGGACTGTGAGATGTGACAATTTTCCTGTCAAAAAAATAAACAAACAAAATATTTGCCTTTTCACTTCTGTTTGAAAAGAAAAGAAAACAGAATACTGAATGCACGCCAAGTCCTAAAATCAGACACACTCATTAGTCATTCGTTCCAGAAATTTATGTATCCCAGGAGAACATTTTTAAAACATTGAATTTAAATGGCCGAGCTTGTCCTGGGAAACGTGCTCTAATATTTCAAAGACATTTTAAAAATTTAAATCACATATTATAATATAATTTGCCATGATGGAGATTAAAAGCTGTGAGACATCTAGGTTTTTGTTGAAGGATTTGGACTGGGCCTTTCCCAGACCAATATTAACCCCAAAGCAAATATCTTTGGGTTAGGCCAAAAAAAAAAGGTCGCTGGTTTCTGGTATAGAGCGTGCCCCAAAAGTGGTGCGGCGACGTGGCTTTTTTTTCCCCTTCAAATGTCGGCTGATGACTGCAAATGGTACCCGACTAAATTTAGTGCAAATATATGGGAGTCCAGAGAGGCCACATAAAGCTTTTTCTCTAACCCCATCTAAAACACGCTAAAATTGTGCAGCAGCAGGATTCCAGTCAAACCAGTGAGTTTGGCGGTTTCGAGACATCATCTTACATTGGGAAAAAAAAAACCTTTTTCATTTTGCCGACGCACATGGCTACGGCGACGCGCGCATACCAGAAACCGAAGACTTTTTTTTGGGCCTTATGAATTGCATTTTGATGTCAATTACAGGCATGAGATATTTAAGACTTTTGTCTGAAATTGGACTTTTTGTATCTGAGAGAAAGAAATTATCAGTATAGAAAGAAATTCATCTTTCAGACCTTTCATTCAAGTTTCAGATTTTTCAATTGACAACCTCATCCATGCAGTTACCTTCTTGCTTTTATGTACTCAATTGTGTAATCTTCTGGTCATTACATCCAACACCACATCATTACACTTACCAGTATCAAGCGTCGTTGCTGGTTTGTGGTCAATCCAGGCGTTGGACGTCGACCTTGACCGGCGGTGTCGCAGCTTGACAGGCGGCTGGGTCATCTTGGGAGGCGGTGACCGGGTGCGGTTCAGGTCCGCCTTGGCCTTGCGGGCTTTGTCTTCCCGTTCCTGCCGGGCGCAGACGATCTGTTTCAGCTGGCGGAGTTTCTCGTCCTTGACCCAGATCTTGGTCTGCATCTCCATCTGGGTTGCGCGGACACGCTTCTCCTGTAACCGGGTACGGAGATGGGAAGTCTTATGGACTACTCTTGAACCCCAGATTTAGTTTATTAATCTAAAAAATTGCAAGGACCAGTGGACGAACAATGCCAAAAGGATGCATTTGTCACAGTTCATCTGAGAGGCTTGTCAACTGACTCGAGGCAGGGTGACTGAACAAAACACCGACTAAGCAAAACATCAATTGTGGTACCCGCTGCTATACCAGATTCAAACTAGCCAGCCAATCCTGCCTAGCTCTGTGGCTGATTAGTTTACACGTCTGCACTAGTAAAACTTGTACGTTCTTGGACAGGACTTAGTATACAGGGCAAAGCCATATTAAAGTACACAACTTTAAAGGTAAAGTCCATCATTTGCAGCTATTCTAAAAGTATTGCAGCTATCCTAAAATTATTGCAGATATGCCTACCAGGTTTAAAGACAGTAACGGGACTACACTCCATGTGAAATTATTCTTTCTGGCAAGCTGTCACTCTGAAGAAATCAATGAAAGAATTAAGGCCTTTCAAACGATGCATCTAAATTATTCGGCGAAGCGCGCACTAGCGCTGTTGCTATAATTCGTCGGTTCAGTGCGCGACATTGCGGGGCTGCAATCGGCTCAGTGAGAACATGTACCGGACGCTGAACTCAGACCCGATTCAAAACATGACTCGGCAACTTTTGATTTGAAATCGAGATCCTAGAATATTGTTTTCTCGGAATATACAGCATTCACTGAGCTGAAACTCCGTCAGGTTAGTTGTTCAGCACCCTTCTTCTTTCGATTTTGAGCACTTTTGTTGAACATAATGTACAAAATACAAAGGATGGACGCTACCTTTAACAACAAATCATGTGTGCATCCAAGCACATCTTTCTTGTCATTAACTTCAACCGATTGATTCACGAGTCCACTCACGCATTCCTTCTCCCACTTCATCTTCTCGCTGCCGGCCACGCCCTTCAGCGCCTGCCTCAGACGCTCTTGCTCTTGCTTCTGTTTCTTGATCTTCGTCTTCTCCTCATTGAGCTACAATGTAAGGCAGAGACAATCAGACAAAACTGATCATTGAACAAAATACAAAGTGTCAGCATCCTTTGGAGATGACACTAATATTCAAAAACAATTTTATGAATGAATATTAAAGAATTTTTTTCAATGATACATTTTTCGAGTGCATTCCAAAAGCCATAACCAGCTATTCATCTTGACGCCACTCAGTATGAGACTCAGTCTTTAAGAATATGGACTTTATGTGGGTGAAAATGTTGACAGTTCTTCTTGACTTCTGATGTACACGATTTGTTTAAGAGCATATATCTCAAAAGTACCAGTAGCTTAAGAAATGTTAGACTCGCATTTTGGTGCATAAGCAAATTATTTGGGGGTAATGACAAATACATTTGCTAAGTGTTATCACTTTGCACATCTCTCTGTATCAGTTTACCACAGGCTAGAATCAATACAACTTAACTACCCCTCATTACATGGTTCCAGGAAGGACTATACGCTGATCCATCAGGGGTAATAATTGACAGGGACGAGTTTTGCTCATTACCTCCGTTTCCAGCTCCCTCTTGGAGTACTCGTAAGCTGTATGTGTCCTCTGCAGCATCCCGTTCTCTTGCTCCAGGGTTTTGATGCGTTTCTCAAAGCGCTGAAAGTTCTTGTCTTTGGACGACAGCTTCATGTTCAGCTCGTCGTTCTGCTGTTTGAGCGTTTCCATCTCGCGCTCCATCTCCATCAGATGAGCCCGAAAGGCGCCCTCTATTGGTAGAAAAAGGCCAATCATATATGAGCGTACGTTGAAGCTTTCTCTTGTTTCAGATTCGTCTTTGTTTCCAGAATCATTTACGAATCTTTTAATGTCAGAATAAAATTGGAGAATTTAAGCAGAAATATTAGCTGCAATAAATTGGAATCCCTAAAGTCAGGGGTCCAGAAATATCTCAAAGACAGAAACAAACTTGAGAATTGGAATAGCCTCGCCAATCCACAGATACTAAGCATTTCTTAAATTTATCTCTGGATTTTGGTGCTATTATTCCCATTGTTCGCTGAGGTTTGATGGAAAAGCCTTGGTGGCAAGAGTGCTGTGTGGCCTTATGTACCGAGGACACTTTTAATCGTGGGATGTGCTCTTCAATGACTTGGCTCTTCAGTGACTTGCCTGTAGGGTTCTTAACCCCATGCGCGAGGGAAGCGGTCATGGCCGCGGCCGCTAATCCTCATTGGAATGCAGTTGCCAGCTGTGGTATGCCGTGGCACACGGCTAGTGGGTAGTTCCACAGCTGCTGCTTTTGTGCAGTCCCGCTACCACACAAAGGCTGTGCAGTCATGCGGGCCACTTGCTCTATGTGTGGAGGAATGTCCCCATTATAACCCGTCCTTAAGGGGTTAACAATGCATGAGCAGGTCAAGTCTAAGAAAGCGTACGAAATGCTAAAGCAGTTACAGCTTCAAATTGTAGTCAAAAGATTATTCTACTTTGCAAGGCGGTGTTCACCATACAAACGTTGACTTACGCTTGCGGGTGAGCTCTTCCTGCAAGGTGTGTCTTCGCCTCTCTCGCTCAGCCAGGAAAGCAATCAGGTTCTGCAGGGTGGTGTCTTCGTTGGGGTCATTGATCTTTAACATCAAATAAATACAATTACAAAGACTTGGTTCACTTAATTCCACATTACCTACAATCCCGGCCAACATGGTTGGGACACTTGGAAATAACCTTAGCCTCCCACGGTCACCCACTCCCCCGGTCAATGTTGTTCTCTCCTGCTGATGGAGCACACACCGCGCAATGAGAGACAACATTGACAGGGGGCCAGGGGGGTTGGGGGCCCAGCGAGATTTGGCCAGGATTGTAGCTTTCAAACAAAAGAGGGTGCTTTTTGACCACTTTCGAGAGCACACAGTCGTGAATTTCTACACGCCTGAGGACAACGCTTTATGTTTTCCTTTGTCCTTATAATATAACACTCTCCCGTAGACTAAGCACATAAACTTATGATCGAGGACTGTTTTCAACAGAAGACCCAACGCTCGAGGACTGAAAGGATCTCTGTTCTCCCTTTGTGTGTTCGCCCTCTATCGTAAAGCCATACATGTACCCAGTGGACGGGACACACAGCGTGCGCGTACTGGTTTGCGCATAAAGTGCCAAGTACGCACAACTAGTATCACTGCGTAAGTGTCAGGTGTCTTCAGTGTTACCGTTGACGCGGTTCTTGTGCACGGAGCCCATTACAGAAACAATATTTTCTGCTTCTCAGCTCGTAGACATTCGGCCCAAGGCACAAAAGCAGCTGAGAAACATTCACACATTATAAATAACACATAATATTTATTATATATAGCACATAATATTTGGACAGGTGACCTGTTTTTTGCTAAGCCAATATTTTGTTGAGTTTAATAAATTTCTGTTCTTAGCAGCTCCATGACTTTGGCACAAGATCTCCAGTCTGAGATTCTATATCTTACCTCTAGGCAAGGGAATGCCGGGCCAAGATTGATAATGACTGGTGTCTCCATCGGAAGGTCCTCCAGCTCCGCACCATCTTCCAACATCTTCTTGTATATCAGGTTGGCTGTCGTGGGAAAATACACACACATTGGTTTATAACACAGACAAGAAAGCAATGACTGTCGGTAGTTTTAAATCCTGGGTCTTGACATCACGCACGGATAAGTTTTCTGAGCTTAAACGATGCCAAAACTGTTTACAATTGTTTGCCAATACTCACATGCTGATATTTCACCTTGTTATTTCAGACAGAATTGAAAACAGATTTGGGAAAAAGACAGCTAAATAACTGACGGACACATTCCGCAAATTTTACCTTAGTTATTTCAATGATAATTTGTTGCCCTTTATTCAACAATTATCAGCACTAAATTTTTCAACGCTTTCAGAGAGAATAAACTTCTCAAGTTCTGGTGAACGTCGTATGGGTGTGCATTTACGGGTAGTACGGGAAATGGGTACCTGATAAAAAAACCCAAAAAACCCCAAAAAACACTGGTACCCGTTAAACCCCAAAAATTAAATTTTGGAAGTTGCTGTTCAGATTGTTCATAAAGAGGTTCACACGGTAATACTACTACATCGGTGTGTCAATACAGTATTAAAAAAAAGTGTGTATACTGTACAGTGAGCTTTATAGCTTTATGGTGCAAACTGTAACTTTCGCGAGCGTCATAAATGTGTAATATGTTTTTTCCCCCAATGTAGCCTGTTATTCATTTTGTAAATCCCCCACAATTGACATTCAAAGTTATTCTGTTTGATTGTGTGAGAAGTCACCAAGTAATTTGTAAAGTTGGTTACGGGTACCCGATCCCATAATCTAGAACTGGTTCCTGACATCACTGGTCGGGTACTCGGGTACCCGGTTCCTATGCACTGCCCTAGGGACTCGAACCCACAACCAATTACCCACATACCTCTTCTCCTTCCTGGGGTCAAGCCGATGTCAAATTTGACGGCCGTAGGTCGGGCAACTTGTACCTCCTGGGTCACTTCGGCAAAGCGCATCACATGCTGAAAAGAATAGAAAAGCATATCACATCAATCAAAAAGCATCGCTGAACAAATCAGTGCCTACAACAAAGAATGCTGATAAAAGAACAAGATGGGAAAAAAAAGGAAAGAAACAAATTGGCTAGAAGAAATGGATATACTTTTTTAAAACATGAACAATTTAATATGGTGCTGACATAATAGTATGGCTTGATAAGTGAGATCAGGCCATGAGATCATTTTTAACGCAGCAGTTTGAGATAATGCAATCTACTTTCTGCTATCAAAGGTACCAAATATACTGAGAGACACAACTGCAGTAAACGTGTCTTGCCCAAGGCCACCAGTTTCACATTTCTCATTGGGGTTAGATCCCATATACAGGCATGCAACTGGTAATTTAGAAAAAACAAGGAAATATCAAACCACACAAGACTTTGTACAGTATTTTTCAATTTGTAATGGCATTCGTGAAAAGGAAAAAAAGAGAAAATCAGCGGATCCGAGGAAAAGTGGCATGCCTGCACATATATATATGACAGCTTAATTTCCGATGTTACATTACCGGTTAAGTAGTGAACTGAATAACTTTTACACAATTATACATTTTTTTAATACTCAACTCACGACTTTTTCATTCGGATCACGAAATGCAAAGTCATAATCGGCTTTTACGATTACTACAAGAGTTTAAGCAGGCACAAAAAGAAAATCTGAATACAGTTACAGCAATATGGAAGATATTAGTTGAGTGTCACAATCTTACCGTGGTTTCATCATAGTCAGCACTCTGTGGGTTGACACAAACCACCATGCGCACTTTACCCTCGCCGTCAAAGTAGTTCTTGAATATGTGGGTCACTTTGGAGTCCCGATACGGGACGATCTGAGATGAAAACAAAAAACGAAATGACAAAATTCAAAATTATGAACTCCATGAACTTGTATATCTTTACTTTCGCTTTGGAGAAGGATCTCCCTGGAGTTGGCACATCATGCTTTCTCACTTTTCTGACACATCTGTTACTTGTGTTATTTTTTAAGCAAAATTATTGCCATGCCAACATGGTCAAGTGTGTTCTCCTCCAGCCAAGACAATGATCAGGTTTCAGGATATTCTCGGAAGGGCAGATTGTTTTAATTATAAAATGGGATATTATTACATATAAAGTAGTGTCGACTTAGCTGTGCTATCCTGAATTGTGGATATCGTAATTATGAGTGTTATTGTAGGCACATTTGGAGTGCATAGGATTTCATAAAAATACTTATATCTCAGAACCACTTGGAGGGAAGGGATACATTTTTTTTATCATTTTTTTTTACAAACCTGACTACACTAGTGAAATCATGATTCTATTCATTTGTGAAAATACAGGTCTTAAATTTTGGCAGATTTGGAGCATTTGTGGTGCGATCAAGCTAAATGAGTTGTTTGTCGACCCCGGTTAAAAATTGTTTTATTACAGATTTGAAAAGAGCACAATCTCAGTATTACTGCTGTGAAAACCGCATGCTGATACCATCTTTAGTTCAAAAATTATGGAAGTCGGAACACCACGCCTGTATCTCCAAATGAAAATTCTGACAAACGATTCATGTAGCTTGATCGCATCACATTTAAGATGGTAAATATCATTGAATTTCTATCTAAGAATCAGGGTTTTTTTTACGAACCTTATTGAAGTTATTCATCTGATTCTCTCTCAGTACTTCAATGCAGGTCCTGAGGGTCATCAGTGATGCGTTGATGTTTCCCGCCTCCCTCAGCCTATCACCAGAGTTCTGGGTACGTCCCGTCCGCTCACTGCCGGCCAGATCCACCAGGGAGAGCTGGGCCACACATACCTGGTCCTTATCCTGAAAATCCAAAAGAGAAAAACAGAAACTAAACTCAAGCAATAATCAATTCAGTGTTGTAGAACTCGTACACTTACTCGTACTCAATTACATTTTTGTTTTACTCGTACCCAACGTACTCCTGAGAACTTAACTGTACTCGTACATACCTGTACTGATAATTCTACCCGTGGCAAATTTCTTGTTCTCGCACTTGTGAAAATATTCTTTCCCGAGTTAAATTTTGTTTCTTGGCATATTCAGGTAAAGAACCTGATTTTAACTGTCTGGTGGGCTTTTACATACGTTTAATGCCTTGTCAGACACGTACTTGTACTCGTTGCAAAAACCTGTATTCTAAAACACAGATACTTTCTTTGAAATTGAACAGGGCCCAGTAAATTTTTGGAGAAGTGCATTTTTTTTTACATGAATGTAGAACAGTGTTGTAGTCAAGTCCATAAGAAGTCCATGAAAAGTAAATTGTAAGTCCTTGCAATATACACAAGTCAGGTCACAAGTTATATGGGATGAACAATCCTTTGCAACCGTTTATTTGAACAGATTTTGAGTTGACTTAGATGACTTTTGATTTACTTCTGATGGACTTGTGATTGACTTCTGAATGGCTTGTGATTGGACTTGTGATTGGACTTGTGATGGACTTGTGATTGGTTTGTGATGAAATTGTGATGGAACTGTGATTGACCACAAATGACCAGTGATCGACTTGTGATTGGACTTGTGATTGGACTTGTTATGGACTATTGATGGACTTGTGATTGACTATTGATGGACTTGTGATTGACTTCTAAATGGCTTGTGATTGACTTGTGATTGGACTTGTGAACACACTTAAGATTAGACTTGTGATGGACTTGTGATTGATCAGTGACGGACTTGTGATTGGACTTGTGATGGACTTGTGATGTACTTGTGATGACTTGTGATTGGACTTGTGGACACTCTTATGATTAGACTTGTGACGGACTTGTGATGCCTTGTGATTGGACTTGTGATGGACTTGTGATTGGACTTGTGATGACTTGTGATTGGATGTGCGATGACTTGTGATGGACTTCTGATGTACTTGTGATGTACTTGAGATTGGACTTATGATACGTCAACTACAACACCGTTTCATCATAAATCATGCGTACCTGCAGGACTTCTTCCCCTACTGGGTCCAGCGGAGCCTGGACCAGCCTGATATTGAAGACACTGTGACTACGACTCGACTCTGTATTCAGCTGAGTGTGAGCCACCTTCCTTCGTCTTTGACCTGTGTAAGAAAGTCAACAAGTCTTGTTATTGGGCACAAATGTAGAGTTATCGTTTAGCAAGACCCTACAACAATCAACATTTAGACATGTCATCAGACAATTAGGCAATCAACAATTAGACATGTAGTGCATAGACTCTGTGCACAAACAGTACATGGCGCTTAGTAAACACTTTTGAAACTCCCAGTGTGAGGGATACACAGTTGCTAAACTAAGGACAAAAAAAATTAAAAGAAATAAGCTTGGTTGGATGGGAACAGAATTGAAAGCTAACACATTTAAAAGTCATGATCACACGGGGAGTCAGGTTGGCGTAGCAGTACTTTCCTCGCCTTCCACCGTTGTGACCCAGGTTCGAGTCCCGCCCGGGCCAATATGTGGATTGGGTTTTCAAGTCCCTACCTGATTCCGTGGGTTTCCCCCAGAATATTCTTCTAGGCTTTTCCTCCCACCTCTAAAACTGTAATTTCTTCTCATTGTCTTCTCTCCACAGGTTTCTTCAGGCTTGCGAGCAACAGTGCCTAAGGCGCTTTTGAGGAATCCTTGGTTTCATTACCAGAAATGATTAATTATAATAATGATAAAAATATTAAAATCTTCCCTGCATTTCCCCCCTCCCAAATTTATTGTCCTACTTTGTGAGGCCAATTATGCTGCTACCTTTCATGAAGATCCCATAGGCCTCTTCCGTGTTCTTGGTTTCTATTTCCGTGCAGTTGGCTACGTACATGTTGTGGTTACTGTCCTCGCGTAGTGTCTTGGATTGCAAAGGTCTGGTGTGGACAAAAAAAGCAGACCGTCAAGACGAATAAGGGTCAAGAATCGATATAAGAAAGGAGAACGGGTTAGGCATTTTCAAGAAATGATGACAACAGTGCGAAATTCAAGGCATAAGGACACAAATATTGAATACAATTCGCAACTTTTTTTTGGCAGGAGGGGTTTGGAGGAAGGGTTTGTCTTGCCTGGCTGTCAGGATGGGAACTTTTTGAGGCAGATGTTAGGAGATTGCCCAGCCAAGGTAACTTGAAAAGTTCCAGCTCTTGTGAATTCAAGCATCGAAACACAGCATTTCACTCGCCCTCTGGTTAAAGGTGCATCCCTGTGCTATTTTTGAGTTTCACCTCGAAAAATGTATTTTTTTAAATTTTTTTTTCCCCAAGAATTATAAAAGTTTTTTTCACTTTTGAATGAGACATACGAAAAAAAACACCAACATTTCTTTTGGTTAGAATCAGCTAGCAGTACAAGAAAAAAAAATAAAAAAAAAATTCGTAAGTTTTGCAAGGTAACATACAAACTTGCCTTGGAAGAGATATACGATTTGCAAGAGTCCAACTTCAGGTATTGTGTAAAAAAACTGCACATGCTGCATTGCTAAGGCAGAGACAAATTACCAATTCGCAACTGTTAGAGCAATAGCCGACACACTCAGCAAAGCTTAAAAAATAATAAAAAAATAAAAAACACACAATAAAAGCAACTGTCACAATGAAAGTGGACAGTTATGGCAAGAATTAATTATCAGAGTTGTCACATATTATTGATACAGGGTTAAAAAAAAAAACACCGCACAAAAAACACAACAATCACATGAGTGGCAGGGATGACTTTGTTAGTAGTGAATTGAAACGATCGGACGGTGAACGTTTGGTGAGAGAGTGACGTACATGGCATTGAGATCTTCCCGTGACTTTGGCGTCTGCCATTGCCTGTGGGGTACAAAACGGAACAAAAAGGAAAACAAAATGGCGGGAAATAACTAAATGAGATGTTAGTTTCTACCAATACCAACGTCTCACGGAACACCGCCTACCTGAGCTGGAATACAATAGACCGATTCGTTAAGCCCTTGCCCACCGCGCAAATGCCCAACAAGCACATGCCTCTCCAATACCAAATTGCATGATGCAGCCGCGCACGTCATATGCACGTGTACGCATGTCGCACACTTGTGCACGCATTGGTTCAAACATCATGGGGTGAGGTTTAATGAATCGGTGTATCGTTACTTTGAAAAATACTCAATGAAAACAACTGAAAAGACTATTTCATCTTCCAAGAATTTATATCAGATGGTTAATATTAAGTTTGTGATCTGATATTGTGAAAACTGTTCAGCAGATGTTTGTAAAATGCAAGGCTTTTTTTGGCAACAAAATGTACATAAATTATTGTACAAATTGTGAGATGACTTAACATGCTCAGGTAATTTCCCAGAAATTGACACCTTATATTGAATTGAACTTTTCACTTAGTTTCTCTGAGAGCAGATTAAAGCCTTGATTTGTGATTTTGGAGATTTGATTTGCATTTTAGACACAGAGTGTTTTTGAGATTTGTTGTAAAAAAATCCTATCCACCGTTTACAATTAGGATGACAAACATGTGGCAGGTCCCAATTTCATGGCGCTGCTAAGCACACAATGTTTGCTATTAAACAGAACCTCTGTCTACTCCTCAGGGAAGATAACAGTAAGCATAACAAAGAGAACGCTAATTCCAGGTGTAATTTGCTTAACAAGCAAGAGTGTGCAGCCCCATGAGTGTACATAATTGTTAGCACATTTACGCCATGAAATTGGGTCCAAGTAGTTGTTTGTAGTACGTGAGGCATTCTGGCAAAATGAGACGGACCTCGACACGGGCCATTTCTGAATGGGTTGATTCGTTTTATCTTCAGATTTATTGATAATTGTAATCTTTGATACGTCTAGTACACATATTTTAAAGAAATTGTATAAAAATCATGGAAAAGTGTTTAAGGAAAAACAATTGGCACATCTCATTTTAACGACTACAAAACAGTCGAAACCTTCCAAGCCTTTTTCTCAGTATTTTACTTTTCAGACATATCGATGAAATGCGAACTTTAAGCAGTTATAACTTTTCAACGGAATGTTGGATTGAAGTGCAACAAACAGTTCTGTAAGGAGAGTTTTATTCTCTTTCCTAATAACCGCAAACCTTCAATACGACCTCTGCCCAGTTCTGTCTCATTTAGCATGAACGCCTCATATATTGAAAAGATGAATACTGTATCAGTTTAGTAAATCCCCTCCCATGAACTGTGCTACCTACTTCTGGTTTATTCCATCGGACTGCGTATCCTCCAGCAAGTCATAGATGTAGTTGTTGTAGATCTCGATGTAAGACACAAACACGCTGTAGTTGTTGTCCTCGTCCACTGAGCCGATGCGATTGGTGTCCGGCACCCTCACCATCGTTGCTATGTCATTCTGGGGTGGTCTCCTGTTAGGGGAGGGGGGGGGGGGTTTAAAGGGGACAGAGGCAACACATATATTGTCAGATCACAGGAAATCAATTTGATTCTTTCCTCGCCTTCCACCTGTATGGCCTGGGTTCAATTCTAACCCTGGTCTACATGTGGATTGGGTTTTCAGTCCCTACCTGATTTCGAGGGTTTCCCCAGAATGTTGTTCAAGAGATTTTCCTCCAACCTCTAAAACGGCAGATTCCTTCATTGTCTTTTCTCTACAGGTTTCTACAGGCTTGTGAGATACAGTGCTATTTCTAGAAATCCTTGTTTCCATTACCAGAAATAAATAATTACAATAAGCTCACATAAACGTGTTTTCAAAATCGCCGGATGTAATCACATTTTGCAGGAAAAAAACAAACTCCTCTTATCGACAATGCACATGGATAACTTGAAATATGAGTTGGTTTGAAAATGTTGCACCTGATCGGGAAAGTGAAATGAGAAAGATACTTGGATGGCCATTTTGCCTGAGGTTAACAGACGGGCAAGACATTATAAGTGTCATGATCTACACATGCAAACGTTTTATTTCCGCAAAAGTGCAAACTGTTAGACCCGAACTAACTTCAAATTGTGAATATAGTGAAGTCTGGCCTATGCCTATGCATGATCGAACCCCTGTGAATTCAGACCACATGTCTAGTTTCTAAGCATTACATTGCACAGCACCAGATCTATTCAGTCCTACTAGTCCAACTTGGTAACAGACTCTACTGTACTGTTGTAAAGCAGAGCATGTGGAGGTCTTTCAGATCATACCTTCTGGGTGTTTTGGGCGTGCTCTTGGGTGTCGGGGGTGGAGCTAGGAGTTCCTTCTTTTGTCTATCCATCATAGCGTCAGCCTCGGTCTGAACGTCAAAGCCGTTAGCCCTGTCCGGCTTGAACACCTAAAGAAGAAAAAATCAAGATACAGAAAAGGTTTCTTTGTGTGTACAGAAGCATTGAATTCATTGAACAGCATGTGTTCCTGATTGGATCTTTTCCAAGCGTTCCAAAATATTTTACTAGGTCCTGCTCCTTGGATTGTACTTACGTATTTCCTGGCCTGCAGGTCTCCAAGGCTGTTGAAGAGCACATCTAGACACCTGGGAAGGATGCCGCCATCGCCTGGCGTTCCTTGCATGGTGTGAGTCTTGCCGGAGCTTGTGATGCCGTACATGAACAGAAGGGCTGAGGTAAAAAACAGTTAAGAGTTGAGGTCAAGTTGGCGCATTGATACCTCTTCCCCCAACACTATTATTGAACTTAGCAAGATCTGACACAAGCGAATAAAGCCCATTAAGACCCGTGTATATCTCTAGTTTCTTTGGCATAAAGCGAATGAGAATATTTCTACTCCCTCTGGATGGGATGCCAGTCCATCGCAGGTCACTCCCCAGCTAATGACGATACCCATTTAAACTCCTGGGTGGAGAGTGACAAATTGTGGTGAGGTGGCTTGCCCAAGGACACAACATATGGCCAGCGGCAGGATTCGAATCCCTGACCCTCTGATCATGAGTCAGGAAACCTAACCACTAGGCCACACTTCCCGTTTACAGCTAGACTTCAATTCAAAATCAAATCAGAGTAAAGGCAGAGACCTTATTGTCCGATTACCTAAACTCTTCAACATTTAATGCTCTTAAACATTTAATACAAATTCTTAAACATTTAAGGCTCAAACATTAAAAATCTACAGCCTTAGGCCATTCTGATAGAGGCGGCCTTACCATTTTTTCCATGAATGAGGTCGTCCACTAGGGGAAGTGCCACGTGGTCGAACAATGCCTTCTGAGAAATCTGCTCGGGGAAGACAAACTTGAAGGTATGCTGTGTCTGGAGGTCCAAATGGAAAAAAAAAAAAAAAAACCAAATTAGGAATCAGGGTAAAAAGATAAAAAATTATACGGTGCATGTCATGGCGGGTGCAATTAATTACATGTACAGCATAATAACTGTTTTAAAACTGGACTTTTTTGGCTCAAAATCAGAAAGTCCAGCAACATTATAGTCACAAACAAACTATGCTTAATTAGCTGTTTCGGTGTACACACCGAAACAGCTCTTGTTTCTGTTATTTTTTTTTTTCTCTTTTATTTTTCAGACTTTTTTCTCATAGGATAACACGTGTTTTCGTTCTACAAGTCACTTTTTGCTTTTTTTCAAATCCGATTGACTTCAAACCTGGCACACACTTAGACCATCATCTGAAGATGTGTGCCGAAACTTTTCGTCATGCCGACGTCATCACGTGATTTATTATAGAATTTTGAATATTTAATTTTTCCCATAGACTTTGTACACAGAGATTTAAAAAAAAATGTCAATTTTCAGATGGCATTTTCGACTCTTTGCCAGTAATTCATTTACACCAATCTTTGTCCAAGCAAAGACTCTAATTCAAACAACATTGTGTAATGATGACATCATGATGACGTCATCCGGTGTTTATTTATAGGCAATTAAATTGTGACAATTTTAATATTTAAAAATGCATAAGAAATCAACCGTACGCGTCCGCAGCATTCTGTTGCCGGCAAGTGGTAGAGTAGGTTGAGGTCTTTATTTCATTCAGTGTGCGTGAAATCACGTGACCCTTGCTTCCGGTCGAAAAGGCCCGAACTGAAGTGGCTTATTATTTGAAAGTGGTAATAGATATGAACTTGCTTTTAACGGTGTTAGTCTCTTGTCTGATAGTATTCTTTAAATCATCTACGGATGACGTCATGCAATCTTCGAGCGCCCTCTAGCGACAGGTTGAAAATTTTCAAAAATGTATTTTGAATAGATGTCTGTGGCGAAGTTTGTCGGAATCGCCTAAATATTGGTGTATAGAATGACCTTGACCCACTTAAGACGTGTGCGAAGTTTAAGGTGCATGACGTCATCAGACCGGAAGTTATAATGAAAAGACTCTTTTTCCTTAGAAAATTCCTGAAAAATCAACCATGGCAGTTTTTGTATTAGTTTTTACTTTAATTGTCTATTTAAGGGTAGGTCTAAAACATTTCAAAGCTTCGAGGCAATAAGCAAACTTGGACATGCCCTGCGCACGCTTAAAACTTCAGGTTGACAATAACTCTGCTTTAAAACATGCACAGTCCACAATGTACATGTACATGCATGTACGTTGTACATTTCGTATGTCAGTCAGCCCGCGCGCAGCGCACGTGTTGCTGAGGTCAAATCCTGTCCACAGTGACCGTTTTAGCCGATTTCCGGCTAACTTTGACAGATTTCATGTTCATGCATAGTCAGGGACGTAGGATAGACACTCATTGTATAGAATACGCATGTACATGTTCATTCGCCCTGGATGAAACTCCTTTACGGCAGTCATTAAGAAAACGATCGAAACAGCTCAGTGTTTGTCCACAAACACATTTCTAGTTTCTTTTGGGTTACTATTGGTACACACGCCTGTAAGTCTTACATGTCATTTCTACATGTACTTGCGAGTCTTAATATACTCTTGAAAATATATTTTGAAGTGAGAAAATCTTACCTCTTTATAATTTCCATTCTTGACGGCAATTGAATTCTGCGATAACAAATGATAAAAAAAAATCAAATTATGTCAGTTTTATTGTTTTCATTCAAAATGAGGGATGTATTGTAATTTTTGGCTGGGCTGCAATTCCTCATGCTGGGTATTAAAAGTATTAAGGTTAATTGACATACCTCTGGCGGCTTCAACTGAATGGTGTTGCTATTGACAACAGTGACACAGATGTCTAGATCCTCACTGATTGGACGTAGTCGACAGTAGACCTGAGCATTGAGTCGATGTAAAAGAAAGTAAAATTGTATTCACATTTAAACTTCAATCACTGTTAAAAATTATGCTTTTGTACATTCAAAAAATGTTAAGTGTTTATTTTTTTTAATTTTTTTTTTTACATTTTACAGTTTATTATCAAATAAAGACATTTGAAAGTGATTTCTTAACATAAAGATTTTAACCCTAACTCCCTAGCAAAATTTACGAGGAACCATGCCCATCCTGGCCAATTCCAACACCATATGGGAAACTGCACGAACATATTTCTGAATTTGATTCTGGAGGTGTGCCAACCCAATGTAAAAGACTGTCAGTTTAGGGGTACTGCACCCATGAGTTGAGTTCTGTTAGGGTTCTTGAAGACAGGGTGCAACATTTCTAAAAAGGTACATTTGTACATTACCAGTCAGTAGCAAAAAAAAAACCTGCAAAAGTTGTGAATGTGCCTGAATGTTTCCACTTTTACCTCCATGACATAAATCCAAACCACTCACCTCAACTGGGTCTTTATTCTGAGGTTTGCGTGGTGTCTTCTTAGGGGTCTTACCCCGCCTGGTCACAAAGAAAATGGAAAATTTAATAATCAAATTCAGTCCCAGGATGATCCTCCAGGTTTTGTACCAGTAACCAGGAAAAGGGGTAAACTGGCTAATAACTTTGGTAAACATGATTTCAAAGTTGAAATGTAAAGAAGCAGCTTGTGAAGGCTACACAACCTACAACTTACAGTGTTTGTTACATGGAGAACACAGGCTGAAGCAGATCTGTACATTTCAAGACAACTGGTGGTTGCACTGCATTGTGGCATCATCAAGGAATTTGTGCTATTGTGAAGTTATCATCAGTCCCTCTTTCATTTTGTCCATAGAGTATTTTTATCATTCCAAATGACTTCTCCAACCACTTAATAAATTCTGATGACCCATTTTTTTTAACCGTATTTTCTGGTAGAAAATGAACTTTTCCCACCACTACACTTTATGGCATACAAATCAAACACAGTTTTGTGCACGAAGCATTTCAGTTCATGAAATGTAGAGCATTCCCAAAAGTGAAGTCGATGATAGATTTTTTTTGACCGGGGTGTGAAACAGGGCGTTATTTACAGTCAGCTCTGTAGGTGATTTGTTTTCTTCTGGCTCTTATTGAACCTGGGTTTATTTTCAAGATGTCAGGCTGGCATTCAGAAATTGAAAACCTTTTGAATTTTTGAAATCGGATGACCAAAAGTCTGGTTCCAAGAGCCTAAGGTCCTGATGTTGATTATTGTCAGGTCAGGGAACCAGACGGTCGACTGCTGTGAAGCCCGGTTCATACTTCACGCGAAAGCGAATGCGAAGCGAAATTCATGACGTCAACAATACGTTTGAAGCGCGTCCACCATTGTTGACATGAATTTCGCTTCGCACTTGCTTTCGCGTGAAGTATGAACCGGGCTTAACTGAGTTATTTATATGGCTAGGTGGGCGCCGACATCTGGGAATTTTTCACATTAGCTTATCTACATTGTACATTTACATGTAGCTCCCAGACCTATGTTCTTGGAAATCAATGTTTCTTCAGTTAGGGGTGTTGAATGGTGGTACATGTAGCACATGGCAACCGATGAAAACTGGTGTGCAACTGCAAGTGGATATAGGTGTTTTTAGGGAAAGATTTCCATATAAGAAGTTCACTCAACACCCTGTGTACAAAGTGTTTTCTAAGAAAATGCTTGTATTTACTCACTGCTCAAATTGACTTTGATGACATGAAATTGCTATCTGGGGGCTTGTTAGTCAATACAGAGAAAAATTAGTGAACTTCTTATATGGAAATCTTTCCGTTTTTAGTACTGGATGACGTCACTCCGCCCCGATCTAGCTGTTAAAATTATCACGGCATGACTGAACGCTTCTGCTTTCAACCACTAAAAAAGACCCTACAGTAGGGCCTACATGTTCATGAGTGACAATCATTACATCTAGCATTCAACATAGACTTCATTGAATAAACCTGACATTGTGGCATTGATATTGAACAGTCAAGTGAAGTCCATGATGAAATCATCAGAAAGCAGAGGTGTAGCCCCTTTACCACCCCCACCCAATATTTTGTAAAGACTGCCCTTTGCCTTTTCACCATCATTTGGGGGTGGGGAGCACAATATTTGTAAAGAGTTTCCTTTTTTTTGTAAATTAGTGCCTTTTTTGAAGAAATGTTGCAACCTGATGCCACGTCCGCGATTGTGTACAAAGTCTATGGAGAGTCGAGAAAGTTTTCTAAGGTAGTAGGCCCTATTTCCTAACAAAATCAAATTGGAAATGTTTCTCAGTCCCAGAATCATGTCTTGCTTATCATCATTTTTGCAATGAATGACCTTCATTGAGATGATACATGAAGAAAAAAGTGGCGTCTGGTTGCAACATTCTTTCCGCATTTTTTTTTAAACAGGTGCCCTTCTTTTTAAAAACCCTTTTTGTACCAGCATGACCAGCGGCCTTTTTCTTTTAATTACGAGTGCCCTTTTTGGAATTTCGCTCGACCGCCAGCAATTGAGCTGCCCTGAAAAGAGCCATCTATTGTCCGATATTGTGCATGACTGGTATATGAACAGCGCCCCCATCGGAAGATGGTACCAGCCCGCCCCCCCCCTTTTTATTTTAAGGCGAAGCGTCTGGAGAAAAGAAACCTGTCTACATTTCAGCAAGGTTGTACAAGCATGACGAGTGCCCTTTTTGCGAACTTTTTAAACCCCCTCCCTCCCCGATAAAAATGACCTTGCTACCCCACTGAAAGTAGTCAGCAGGTGAGTCATGTCATAAGTATTAAAAAGACAAATTGACAGAGTAGTCAGCAGTGCAGTGAGCATGGCAAGTGAGCATAAAGGACATACTCTGGGCCAGGCTTCGTCGAAAGGCAGCGCCCACCACTACCTACCTTCCGCTCTCTCACCCTGGTATTGATTTGTTGCATGTTTTTGCAGACGTATGCAAATGAGGAACATGAGGAACAGTCTGGTGCCTGGATATGCTATACATTTGCGTTTGTTTTGTATGTGTCTGGTAAAAACAGAGTTTATCTCGTAGCGTGAGTTACGAAAACACGATTTTTAAAATCAAACTGTTACATCAAACTGTTACGATCTTATCAAGATAACATGGTATCATATTTCATATTAATGAGAGCAAATTGGAATTAGTATTACATTTTCGAGAAGGAATGATCTAATGATCGCAACACGTATCAATGCTGTGAATATATAGCACCAAGTACACGATAAAATCCATTAGCACCAGTGCGTATCCAATCAGGATACAGGAAGAAAGTTTCCTATCCAGGGTTGACTATTGGAAACGCGGTTGGAAATAAAGTTAGCACTGGGGACGAGGTTGCCAAGGACAGTCATTGACAGTAGGTCTCATTTTTTCCGCTAACTTTTTTTGGGTATTTTCTACATATTTTCCCGTTATAGTTCAACAATACATACTCAGTTGTATTCTCCGATACTTACGATGGTTTCATGATGATGAATTATAATCAATCAGTCGCTCAAGACAGTGTAAAATTGCAGTGAAAACCCGCCTCACTTCCAATTAAAAAATCTCACAGTTTCGTGAACTTCGTGTTGATCAGCAATGCGTTCGAATTCCAGCGCACATGGTCCTTCAGCCAATCACAGCTCTCCTTTGCGCCGTTTTGTCTGGAAGACACTAGAGGGCGCTGTAATTGACACCGCTACACCAACAGATTGTCAAGTCGCCACTTATTAAACTAGGACACAAGTCAAAGCGTTTGCTTTGATAAAAGTCATTGAAATAGAAAAGTAAGATAACAGTATATGAATTATACTATTTTTTTTATTATAGATGTAGTTTGAGATTCAGATGTATAAGTAAATCCAAGTAATTATGATAATAATTGGCGGATTGATATTAATAACATAGACTGGTCCCTACTGCACGATCCCGCTACCTAGACTTCACCCCTTCACCGCAATCTCGCGGCGCGCATGCAGTGGCATAATCGTTGATCAGATCAATGGGCATAATAAACACAATGCACGGGACAACAACACACGGAGTCTGTTAATTCTGTAGCTCCTTACCGACCCTCTTATTACCTGCCGATTTTGCCGTTTTGGCGTTTTCTGTAAGTATTGCACAGTTTTTGCGTTGATTTTAAATTTTGCAAGTGTATTGTGTTATTTCATTCATTATTCCTTTTTTGTTTTGACTTTTGTTTGCTTTGTGAGCGTTTTCATTTTGTTTTCCATGGCCATGTCATTCATGACTTTCATGTCGAGCGCAATTTGAGTCCTCCGCGCAAGTTTAAACTTGCGCGCACGCAAGTTTAAACTTGCGCGTGCATTAATTTCCTTGCTACAAATTGCGCACGCAAGTTTAAACTTGCGCGCTTTTTAGATTTTCCCCATGCATGCATGCAAAGCCGCCAAACTATTTTTTTTCCTGGTAAACTCATGCAGATAATCAAATGATATGTAACATTATATTTTTTTTTTCCAATTAATAGCAGTAGCACCACTTTGCTTTGTGAGACAATGCCTTAACCCCTTAATGCCTTTTTTGAAACATTTTATTTACAGTATTATGCTAATGAAGTTGACTGTGTGGGTTCAGAGATAAGGGGTGGTAATGCGAACAATTTATGCACTTTCATGTGTGTTTTATTGTTTATGGCTCATTAGGATTTTTGTTAAATAAACAACATATTTATTCATTAATTCGAATTAATTAATTAAATTGATAAATTAAATTAATTAATTAAATCATTAATAACACTCACTGCGCATGTTCAGTGCCAGTCAAAATTGAATTTACATTGCCTTTTTTTTGTTATTATTTTTTATTAGTAGGCCAGTGGGTTTGGCTATGGGCTCCGTGCACAAGTACCCCCTCAACGGTAAGAAAAGGAGAGTTGGGGGAGACCACTTGGAAGAACATTCAAAGGCATTGCCGACAATGCCCAGTGCTCATGCGAAGAAGCTATGGCTTTGTGCACATCCAGAATAAAATAAGGCGTGCATACTTCGCGCCATACGCGCGCGAACCAGCACACATTCCCCGTGTGTCCCATCCAGGGAGCTCTCAAAGTGGTAAATAAGCACCCTCTCTTGTTGTGCACGGAGCCTAATTTACGGAAGCCATAAAGCATTTTTGCTTTAGGCCTAGTTACAGAAATGCCACATGTAACATGACAAATCTGTACGTACATGTATGAGGTTTAAAATTCCTACAGCGATATTTTTGGAGTTGCTTCGGTAGCTCAATAGGATAAATGTTCTTAACTTTGCTATTAAAATCAAATTTATGCATGTATGCAAAAGTCGACTTCCGTAAAAATACTACGAACAGCACAACAGCAAAGTGTCACCAAGATTCTAACTCAGCACCTTCGGCATTCAAAATGCATACATTTATTCTATTGAGCTAATCAAGCGCTTCGATCACATGAGGAATGTAAAACCTCGTAATACTAAATTTGCATTGGATTCTTATGTTCCAGTCTCAACTATACCTGCTGCAGGTTATTTTTTTAAGAAGCTCCCAAATGTGTTGGATTTATGTTGTAAGCATGATGATTAGACGGAGTAAGAAAAAAAGCAGTTTCTCATCAGGGCTTTTTGAAAAAGTGAAGAGAACGAGAGCTTTAAATAAAAAATTTCCCAAGATGGCAGATTTTCCAAGTTGGCAGATAAAATCTTCCATTTTCAAATCATGGTGAAATCATACAGCAATAAAACATGCAGAGGTCTATCAATTTCCCTAGTCCTGTCCCAAAATTTGGGACTCTCAATAATGTGTGCGCACTTTCCCTAGTATAGTGATGCATCTGAAAAATATTCTTCATGCTTTCTTATCAAAGGAAGTCACTACATATAACAGATCCATCAATAATTATTTATGAGTAATTGAACAGAGAATCTGCTTCGGAAGGGGATTGAAAGGAATCATACACTTAAAAGTACAAGAAATTTTAATACAGTCATGTTAATTTTTTTTTTATCTGTATTATATTTTAATAAGATCTGCATTGCTCAATAGTAAACCAGTGCTTTGAATTATGCGTCATCTTAGCTCCAAACATGTATTAAAAAAGAAATGAAATCAGCTAGACAGAATGCCTAGTAGGGGGGCAATACAGGTATGGTGTGAAGAACCTGGCATGCATGTGCCATGCTTGGGTTAATATCGCTGCATTTTAATGCATTGTCTGGCAGTTTTTATTGCTTTAGAAAGTTGTCAACCTTGGTGTGCCTGGGTTGTTGGTAAGCTGGTACTGGGGTCTCTAAAACATACATGGTACATAAAACATTTATGTCTGGTTTTGTTAGGGCTTGTTTTGACAATTTTTTTTTTAATAAAGGGGGTTAGGGGTTTTGGAGGGGGTATTGTACAATAGTGGCAACATTTGGTAAACAACTATTATTACACATTTAAGGTAGCATTGCATTTTTTGTAAGAAATAAAAGTAATTTTGGCGGTTACAGTAACTTGAGTACCTCCTGCACCTGTGTGCTGGTAGATTTATTTTGCCAACATAGAGTTCATTTGTCACCATCAGTTCAAACAGAAAGGTGATGATTTTTAAAGGGGCATATCAACCTGAAATCGCTGAAATGTTAATGTTTAAGATTGTTTACTTATCCTATTTCAAAAGGTTTGGTTGAAAGGAAACTGTAACCTGATGTTGCACTGTTCCTGAAAAAAAGACCAAAAAAAAACTTGGTCAAAGCATTGTGCGGGTATATTTTCAGCTGTTATAAGTCTCCTCCTTTAGTATTGCCCCCAGCTTCTGTGTCCATGATGTTGCCCCCCCCCCTCCTGTGTTCATGAGGTCAGATGATTTAATGTACAGTCCTTCAAGGACATTGACTTTTTAAACAGAGACTGCTGTTTCAAATGACTTTGTTTTCCGCCCCCGTGGTGCCAGAAAATTGTTTTCAAAGGGTTTGAATTGGAAAGTTATCTAGAAATCATCTAAGCCCTTCAGATTTGAACATTTTTCCCACTTGGCGACATTGGCACAAACTACTTGTCAGCCTGTTTAGTAAATAGGTGAAGTACTGAATGCATATATTTCTAGGGCAATATTAGCAGTGGGCAAATGATTGACCCAGACAGACTGGGGCCCCTGACAAAAAAAAATGGTTCACATATTGTTCACAGCTCTTTTTGGAATATTTGTTATTGTTATTAAATTGAAATGACTGACCTGTCGTACTGGTATGGAAAAACTGCACTGCAGTTGTGTTGTTGACAGACTTGCTGGCAAGTGAAGCTCTAGAGGCAATTTGATTGAACTGAATATTTTGAGCCCCTGAAGTCATTTTCTCAAGTGACTCCAACTTTGAAATTTGCATAATTTTAAGAGTTCCAGCAGGATGAATTTTTGAATGTGGTATGGGTGAACTACATGTGCAATGTGCGTGAAAGTACGGACATGTGAAGTTACCAGTATATGTACAGTGTAGATGATTCAAATAAAATACAAAGATAAATGTATGTACATGTATGTGTACCTGTACAAAATGCATTCTAATTTACAAAACTGCATCTAAATTACAGGTAAGTTCAACATTTTCAATGTTCTACGTAATAGGCCTACTAGTTTCCTGGGAGTATACATTTTACATTAGCTCCAAAATTGCCTTACATTGTATTTTTCAGATTTATGCCTATATAGTACATGTACCACAGTTTTATGCTCCTAGTCCTATTCGCGATTCATGTTGCATCCATGCATGTTTTGCGTTGTATTGGATTAGGGATTATTACGAAACAAGCGTGGAATGCGGCTTGTATTCTGAATAAATCAATAATGCTCTCTGAATGTTTTACATTCCACAACAACAGGCATTGATCATTGTTGCTGCATGCACCAACAAAGTAGAACCTATTCCTTCCTCCATGGTAGAACCACCAATTTGTGCAATGGTACGTGTACAATTTCTCATTTTATGTGACTGCTTCCTAATACCATGGATTACTTGACAAAATCCTATCATGACTAGCTTCCTGCTGCTGTAACAACCCCAGTCCTGAATGCCATTGTAGTTCTGCATAATTATGTACATTTATACTGTACAGGTGCATAATGCATTGTGTTGCTGTCAGATTCCAACAAACTAGTTTCTAAGCTAACTCCTGTAATTCCCCTAAACTATTAGGTCCCCTAACTAATTTTAGTTTCAATATTATTTAAAGGGAATGTACATCATTGGCTTTTGCTGTTATTTTTTTTAAAATGAACTATTTGAGGGGTTAGTATAATATTAATAGATCAAATATTGTTTCACTGACATGTTTGAAGTTTTGTGTTCGAAAATGCTGGAAAAGCCAAGAAAAACAAAAACGTTCAAGTAGTCTGGTTCCCTGACTCCACTAAAGGTGAAATGGATCAATTTATAGATGCCGGAAAATTGTTAGGTCAGGGAACCAGTCTAGCTGGCCTGCACCCGTTCATGAACATGTAACCAATAGCAAACAACATTTTGACTGAACAAAATGGTAAATTTGGAGCAGTAGTTGAAAAATAGTTAGGTTTTTCCAACGGTGGTCGGCCGACCACCGTTGGAAATTTATACAAAAATACCATTTTCTTGAAAATGACTTCACACCAAGTGCCATAATTTTACAGGATGCTTTAGACTGTCATTAACCAACATCCTAGTGAGGTATTTCGTAAAAACTTGGTAGTTTTATTTGTCGATGTTTGCAAATGTTGTATATTCCCTTTAACATTTGTCTGATATTGCAAATATCTTGGTATGCAGGAGTTTGCCATTGGAAGGGTTGGATGTTACTTTGAAAGTAATGGCATGCCTGATACAAGCTATGCTTTTAAGGTTTTGCCACCTCCAGTGGCCTTTATATTTTGTTTCAATACTTATATTATTTTTTTTCATTTCTGTCATGAAGAGGAAATATATGTGATTTGATTTTTAAAAAAAATCTACCGGTATAATTTAAATGGAAGTGGATGCATTTGTTAAAATAAAAAAAAAAATACAATTAGGTTCTGTTTTAATTTATCCTAGCCATGAATTTTAAAAAAAATTAGTCGTGAAATATTCTGTTTTTTATTTCATGTTTAAAGCAATTATCATTAATATTGTCAGGCAGTTGTTGTTTATTCTGAAATTTCAGTGGTGTTGACTCTAGCCCCGGCTGTATGTGCAACGTACATGTACATGTAATTTATAATGTATCGGTACTTCACATGATCAATCCCAAGACATTATCCACGTGAGATGTACATGTACATGTACGGTAAGTACCGGTACATGCAGGCCATTAGACTGATCGAAAAGGCTTGTCACAAAAATTGATCATGGTGCTCAATAATCGTACGTCACTACTACCGGTAGGTTTCTGAATACATGTACATGTATTGGAGGCATAAATTACCGGTATTATAAAGTTACTCTCATAAATTTCATCTGTTTTGTGAATATTTAATGGAGAATTTTCTGCAATGTTTGTGTACAATGGATTGTAGACAATGTATGGCATTCTTTTCAATACACCACATTTGACACCATTTTGTAATTTTTTTTTGTTTTTTTTTGTTTTGGAGAGTTCATTCATGAACTTGAGATCTGTTCCATTCGCTTTTTTTATCATGCTGGAGATTTACAGTGTTTTTGCATGCTTACTTCACGTTTAATTAAATTAAGTTATTTTAATTTGCTTTTTATTTTTAATTTTAGCATGTTTATGCTCACAGTAACATTGTACACTAAACCTACTTGTAGGTGTGGAGGCCTTTTCGTGAGTATCACCTTACAGTTTGTGTGGGTGGAATTGGAAAGTCTCAGAGAAAATACAAAACAGAGAAAATACAAAACAGGGAAACTCAACTGAAAGCTTCTTGTGATCTACACCCACTCCCACTGAAGCGTAGAGCTATTAGCTTTGTTATGATTTGGTGATGTTTGGAAGGTGGTGGAAATTTGGCAAATTTTGCTGCTTCACGACACCCTTGGCCCACCCCCTCCTACGATCCTGGGTGGAACTGCTTTTCAACAGTTGCTAAATTCACACAGGCCGTTGCTTTCCAGTGCAGCACGGAGGGCCGTGAACTTCACGCCTAGTTCATAAACAGCAGTGACTATGAGTAACCCATTGGAGAAATCGTTTGGCATTTAAAATGGGAAAAAAATATCCATCACACCTGACTGAGCACTTTGTCAGATCAGTGTGCCTCCCAACAAATTCTGTAGGCCTACAATTGTTATGTATCGGTACGTACGTGTACAAATACATGTAGTCTCAGTGACTTGCATTCATTTCTGTTGACTCTCTCTGTAAAATTGGCGTGTTTTGCTGTGAACCTGAAAGGTGAGTTGTTTTACTGTTTTGGGAAATTGATGGCTATAAGTTTCACTGTGCTTAGGTTGTGCATATTGGTACTTCTTGTGCACTGTATGTACGTCAAATTTGTAGGTTTACATATTACATTCGCATACTGTTTTACTTTTTTTTAATACACCAATAAACCACAAGGGTAACTGACTATAGGTAAAAGATTCTGACATTTTGGGAGACCGCCAACATAGGGCAAGAAAGCTCAGTTGGTAGAGTGCCGGTACGGCATTCCGGAGGCTGCAGGTTCGAATCCCGCTCCTGCAAGTTTTTCTTTGTTTACTTTGAAATATTAATTTTTTTAAAATTAAAATTAAAATTAAAATTAACCCCAAAATTTGAATCTCAGTAGTTGCTGTTCTGATTGTTCATCAAGGGCCGCGCAATACTACCACATCGGTGCTTCAATACAGCAAGATACCTTGCTCTATATGTTACAAGTGTGTACTGTGAGCTTTATAGCTTTATGGTGTAATAAACTGCAATTTTCGCGTGCGTCATAAACGTGTAATATGGTATTGTGTTCCCATGTAGCCTGGTTTTTCGTTTGGAAAATTCTGCACAAATGACCTTAGGCAAAACTTTTCTTTTTTATTGTCTGAGAAGTTACTACTAGGTACATGTAGTTTGTAAAGTTAATTATTTACGGGTACCCAATCTCTTAATCTGGAAATGGTTCCTGACTTCAACCGGTTGGGTAACTAACTCGTACCGTTTGGATGCGCAGCCCTATTGAGGTTTGCCTGTTAACTGTCACCCTAATTGGAAAGAACAAGAACCAGGAAGTGAAGACCTTGACATGACAACGGCTAAATTCTCTGCAGATGTGAGAAACTGAAAGAGATTTTTTGTTTTGAGATATTAAGTAAGAACTCTCGGGTACTTGTATGAAGTTGAACTGTTACTGATATGATAAGGGGAAGTCTGTGGGAAGGGCAGATGAGGAACATCTCTCCATTTAGAAATAGAAAGTACATGTATACACATGTATGTATCTTTTGGCACTTTTACGAATAAAATAACACTGAAAAACATTAAGTACAGTGCTAAAACAGTTTGAGGAGGTCCCTGTTTCATGGCTTCAGAAACATTAGCATCTTTGAACTGTGATCATTTCCATTAATTAAAACATGTTTTGTCCTCTGTGTGAAACTAAAGAAATTATATGTACACGTATGTACTTGAGTCTGGCATTGTGAAATTAGCTCAGCTTTCCAGTTTATGAAGTGTAATTTAAAGGTTTGGGGTGTGATTGCAACGTGCTGTGAGTCACCTCCCTCTTTTGTCATACAGTAGTAACTTTCATTTCTGCACCCTAATACATTGACAGTGATCATTGTACAGGAGAGGTTGTGCACTTTGACAACAAACCTATGGATCAAATACATTTGTATGAGCAATCCTAATTATTATGATGTAAAAAAAAAACCACCCAAAATTATACTGACTACAATTGACATGATGGCAGCTTTGATTATTCATGAATGTACATAGCATACTTTAACATGCCAAACTGAATGATTGATTTTCTGGTTTTTCCCACTTTTTTTCTCCATTTTTGTGAAGTTAATGTTGCATAGCACATGTAGTGCAAAGTGTTGAGCCTTTACAATTTTGGATTTTACGTATGTTCAGGGGAACTTCAAAACAACCCCTTTTCATATCACAATTTACCAACATCCTCAAAAATCAGAAGTCATTATAAAATTCCAGATAAAATGTTCGTACTGTTTGTTCTCAGGAATGTCAATATCCATCAATAGTATTGACTATTTTGTACTGGTACAACAGTGTTATATTTGAGTTGATGAGTCATCCGCAACTTTGTTGATGCTTATGAGTCTTATAAATCTATTGTTTTGGCTTTTATATCAAATTGGATTTTGAAAAAAAGTTGTAATATATTGTACTGGTACATATCCCACATGTAGGCTTGATTACGTGTATATGTACATGTACTGTACATCATGATGTACGTATGTGTACTGGCACATGTACCGAATGTTGAACTATGCTTTTCATAATTTCATTGCTTTTCAATAGTTTATTTTAAATAGAAGTAAAAATTTCTCAATTGGAGATTTTCAGACAGTTTCAATTGATCAACCTTGTTTTTGTTGTACCGGTACGTGTAAAATATTAACTTTTTAGAGGGGTCCACAAACAATGAACATTTTTAAGTGTAGACATCTTTAATTCTGTTATCATGCAATGCAGCAATACCGGTACCTTATCCTAGGCTGCAAAAAGCCTTCAAGATTATAGAGTTTGGAAACAAAGACAACAAAATCAAAGTCTGTTTTGTGACGACATTCATCCTTTTATCCTAGAATCATCCTGGAAAGTTCCATTCACCAAATGTAGTATAATTTCTTGACAACAAACCTATGGATCAAATACATTTGTATGAGCAATCCTAAATATTATGATGTAAAAAAAAACCACCCAAAATTATACTGACTACAATTGACATGATGGCAGCTTTGATTATTCATGAATGTACATAGCATACTTTAACATGCCAAACTGAATGATTAATTTTCTGGTTTTTCCCGCTTTTTTCTCCATTTTTGTGAAGTTAATGTTGCATAGCACATGTAGTGCAAAGTGTTGAGCCTTTACAATTTTGGATTTTACGTATGTTCAGGGGAACTTCAAAACAACCCCTTTTCATATCACAATTTACCAACATCCTCAAAAATCAGAAGTCATTATAAAATTCCAGATAAAATGTTCGTACTGTTTGTTCTCAGGAATGTCAATATCCATCAATAGTATTGACTATTTTGTACTGGTACAACAGTGTTATATTTGAGTTGATGAGTCATCCGCAACTTTGTTGATGCTTATGAGTCTTATAAATCTATTGTTTTGGCTTTTATATCAAATTGGATTTTGAAAAAAAGTTGTAATATATTGTACTGGTACATATCCCACATGTAGGCTTGATTACGTGTATATGTACTGTACATCATGATGTACGTATGTGTACTGGCACATGTACCGAATGTTGAACTATGCTTTTCATAATTTCATTGCTTTTCAATAGTTTATTTTAAATAGAACTTGAAGTAAAAATTTCTCAATTGGAGATTTTCAGACAGTTTCAATTGATCAACCTTGTTTTTGTTGTACCGGTACGTGTAAAATATTAACTTTTTAGAGGGGTCCACTAACAATGAACATTTTTAAGTGTAGACATCTTTAATTCTGTTATCATGCAATGCAGCAATACCGGTACCTTATCCTAGGCTGCAAAAAGCCTTCAAGATTATAGAGTTTGGAAACAAAGACAACAAAATCAAAGTCTGTTTTGTGACGACATTCATCCTTTTATCCTAGAACCATCCTGGAAAGTTCCATTCACCAAATGTAGTCTTTTGTGCTCAAGGATTGTTCACAGTGATAAGAATAGAGCGAGGAAGTATGGGGCGTAAAGTCATTGTTGACTTTAGCCTTGAACTAAATTTAGAGTACATGTGAGAAAGACCAGGACATGACATTTAAGAGGACTGAGGAACATTGTTCGCTCAAAAATCAAGTGTTTAAGCCAACGCCTACGGATGACAGTTGTCAATACCGTACATGTACAATGTATGTATTTTGTCATTGATAATGATACGTGACTGATGAGTGACATTTAAGAGGACTGAGGAACATTGTTCGTTCAAAAAACAAGTGTTTAAGCCAACGCCCACGGATAACAGTTGTACAATGTGTACATTTGTATTTTGTCATTGATAGTGATGAGTGACTACATGTACAAAATGTACATGTACAGTCGCGTCTCGTTATAACAAACTCGTTCGGACCTAGCCAAATTGTTTGTTAAATCAGAATTTTGTATTAAGAGGAACATTAGTCCCATTCATTGTGCACATAAATGCACAGTCGGGACCAAGGCTTTAGTTTGTTATAACCAGAATTTTGTATTAACAGAGTTTGTACTAACGAGAGTCGACTGTACGTGGATCTATACAGAGGATTCTTCGTACATTTGTACTTCTTTCACAACATAATGTTCACAAATTATGATGTAATAAATGTCACTTTTCACAGTGTTTCTACTACATTGTAGATGGCTGTTTTGTGTCAGGGTCAGCAGGTTGAGTTGAGTTGACCCTAAATATTGCAACAATCCAGCTAAAAGTAAAACCTAGAGGCAGCAACAGGAAAGTCAAGGGCTATCACTTAATCTTTGGTTGCTCTAGTGTCTCCTTCCTGCAGTTCCTTCAGTTTGATCCCATCCAGCTTACCATATTGGCTCTGCTTGGTCATTTATATTTCCTGGTTGAATTGCCAGACAATTTTGGTCGCTGCCTATATCAATTGCACACACTGCCCTCGTTTTGTGTTTTGTGTTTCAGATCTCCTTGTTATATTGCATCTTCGGGTAACTATCTTTCTCAAATCAGTCTTGTTCTAGATCTGGCCTGGAGGCTGACCACAACTTTTTTTCCCAGTGCCTCTGGCTAGATAATTATGTTACAAGACACCTCTTAGTTTTTTTGTGTGAACATGCACTGCTTGTTTCCCTCCCCCTCTCATGTTGGGGTTTTCTGCATATGTACGGTACATACATACATGTACATGTACAGTATTTAACATGACCCGGACCTATCAGCCAAATTGACCATCGAATCACTGCAAAACCTCAGTTACATCATGGAGGAATACATGAACATGTAGATTCATATTAATGACTGGTCTTATTGGTCAACAATACACACTAGCCTTCGCTAGACATGACGACATACAAATGTACATGTGATGATGTACCAGTATTTTCCACTGCCACCTGTTCCGGCATTCCCCAACCACCCAGGTGCTTTCTGACTCAGTCAGGAAATATGCGTACGTGCAGTAGTTGAGTATTTGCTCATCATGAAGCCACTAGTATTATGAAAACTTGACGACAAGTTATTGTTCTTAAAGTGGCCATACATGTAATCTATTACATTATGCACATACATGTACAAATGTATGATGACATAATTTTTCATTTGAGTGCAACTTCTAGGCAAAGTGTCACCCCCCCCCCCAACATAAGGTTGAATTCTATGGGAGCTGTCCTTCACTTCGTTGTGTTGGACGATTTAATAGCTCTTTGCCTGTAATCAATGGATTCAACAACTTTTTATTACTTAAGAGAACAATGGTGGATCAGTTTTAAGCGTCTGTTTTACAACCAGTTAGGGGCCTGGTCGCGGATAATGGCCCGCTTGCACAATGTGGTTTTCACTGTTTCTAGTGAGTATTTGCCACACAGTGGCATTAAAATAGTTCCTGTGAGGCCTTTCTGAGACTGTGTTTGGTTTTACAACTCCATGCTTTAGCCAGCCAGCACTTGGGGATGTCTCCATTGTAAATTCCCACTGCCTGTGTGTCCCCAAGTGTCCCCAAGTTGTTGACTGGGCTGACCTTGTATGGTGTCTTGTGACACCAAGGTCTGGCCAACAGAACGATGTTGATACAACAGTTCATGTTGTGATCCAGTGTTGACTGATTGCTAAACAACTTGAAGTGAGCCAGTCAGGTTAGAGGTTATATGGTTGCCCTGATGCTTGACAGGTGGAATGTCTGGGCTTTAAAGGGAATATACAACATTTGCAAACATTGAAAAATAAAACTACCACGTTTTACGAAATACCTTACTAGGATGTTGGTAAATGATACTCTCAAGCATTTTGTAAAATTATGGCACCTGGTGTGAAGTCCTTTTCAAGAAAATTGTATTTTTGTATACATTTCCAACGGTGGTCGGCCGTCCAGCGTTGGAAAAACCTAACTATTTTTCAACTACTGCTCCAAATTAACCATTTTTTCAGTCCAAATTGTGTTTGCTATTGGTTACATGTTTCATGAACGGGTGCAGGCCAGCTAGAATGGTTCACGTGCCTTACAATTTTCCATCATTTATAAATTGATCCATTTTATCTTTTGTGGAGTCAAGGAACCAGACTACTAAAACATTTTTGTTTTTCTTGGTTTTTCCAACCTTTTTGAACACAAAACTTCAAAAATGTCAGTGTAACAATTTTTGATCTATATATACTAACCCCTCAAATAGTTCATTTCTAAAAATTACATCAAAAACCAATGATGTACATTCCCTTTAAGAGACTTTCTTAATCAACAACCCTTCAGAACATTCTTGGACCCTGTGCCAAGCAAGAACATGGTGTCATTTGAAGCTCTCTGACTGACACCCAAGTTGAAACCTTATAATCCCAAAGCCTTGAACTGCAGACACTTCAAATATTCTAGTTGAGTCATCAGACGCATACGTGTACTTTGTGGGGATGTAAGTAAACAAGTTTGTTTTGTGAAAATCGGACACATTTCTTGAAAAAGTGTGGACACCTTTCTCTGTTTTTTATTCACGAGCAAAGAGTTGCTGAGACTAGAATTGGGTTGCGAGAAATTGCAACATTTCAGAGCCTTTTCAAATGTTGCACCTCGATTTGGAACCGTTTGCCGGCCGCATGAACTAATAGGGCTCTGGTTTTTTTAACATATACCAAAAAGCTTAATGGCACTTTGAGAGCCTCAAATTTTGTAAAGATACAGAGCTGGAAATCAGTTTTCATATTTTTTTGTAGCATAGACCTAGATTACCACTAGGACTACAATTAAATTACATGATATCAGTAATAAATACTTTTTTAAATTTACCCATTACCCCATTAAAAGAAAAGTAACATTATTTTATTGCAGTGATGTTGTTTAAAACTTTTTTCAAAATGAAAAGTTATCACATTTTTTATAAACAGTTTCTAAAGGAATTGCAGAACCTATATTATTTTCATTTTGGAGGAAGTAAACCTGTTTAGTTTTAAAACAAATCTATACATAAATTAGATCTTGATATCCAACAATGAAATGTTTAAGACACTGTATGTGATGCATGGCATTGGTGGATTGTTCAAAAATAAAGAGAAATGAGGGAAAAAAACTCTTTTGAAAAAAAAATAAATTTCATTTTAAGTCACCCTGTTGTGTTTTGTTTTTTTTTTTTATATTATCTGGTCTTGCTTTCTATGAAGGTAATTCCAACTTAATATATATAAGAGTCTATTCTCAATCCTGTGTATGGCAATTACACTATAGTGCACCGAATTTAGATCTAGATTTTAACTTAACAAAATGGATCATGATCACATGTACTGTATGGTGGGGATCTATGGTACTTTGTACTTTTGTTTTTTTGTACAACATTTTGATGGACATATTCAGTTTGTTAACATGTATAATGTAACAAAAAAAACAATTCCTGAAATGAAAATATATTACATTCCCTCTATATTCTCTATACAGCTTAAGGTTAGGTGTAATTATTTGCATGTAATTGGTCAGTATTAAAATTTATCTCATGTAAATTCTTTGAGATGGGGAAACTGTAAAAAGTTGAAATACGCGCCCAAATAGGTGTTACATTGCTTTTAAAATGTAACAAAACTAACTGTGGAATAAGCACGAATATTACATGGGATACTGTACTGTATACTGATGTTTGTGAGCCAAAAAATATAAAGCAAACAGATCAAACATTAGCAAAGTTTGTAGAAATTGATGATCTGATGTTAACATTATGTAACATCTTACCACTGCAATCATCATATTTTTTTTTTTTTTTCCATATGTATGCAACATAACGTTCTGAAGTACAGATAAATTAGACAGATCCAGTTGCAATAAGTGCAAGTGCATGTACCTAACTCAAAACTTCGCATAAATAATCTCTGAACCATGCTCTTAACATTAAACATTCATTGCTAAAGAAGTTGGTAGCATGAGTTGAATATCACCATTTGAGATGATGTAACAGTTCGTAGTGAAATATACAAATGTTGTTATGTTCATGGATGTTTCACAAGTTTAGGATAAAACTACATGTTTCAAGTGTGTTAACATATTTTCAATTTTTACCCTCTTGGTTGACAAATATGGGCATGTTAAAAAAACCAGAGCCATAGTAGACACGGAAAATATCACACTGTTCACACAGAAACTCAAAACACAACTCTTTATGCTGGCTTTTTCCAACAACTCAGACTGAGGTTTTTTCTTTGCATTTAGACCGGCGCCTTTGAATGGTTTCGAGAGATATACATGTACATTTGGTGTTGTTATTATTGACATTTTGAATCGAAACCTTTTTTATGTAAACATACATGTTTGATATGGAAAGATTTCAATTTTATCAATGAGAAATAACTTGTTTCAGTCAACTTTTGTCAACAACAAAAAAATTGTGGAAAAGGTAGTCAAAGTTAACATTTTAGTCATGCTGATTTGGGGTTTCTTCTTTCTTCTTCTTATCCCGTACACCTGACAGATTTCTTGCACTTCTGACCCAGAAGTCATACATCAGCCAGAATCTTCGAAGATTGAAAAGCTAAACTTGTGGGTGATGGTTTCTGCGGAAAGCTTTTCTTGATGATTTCCTCCAGAGGCTGATTCAATCATGACCTGGAAATGAGCCACGATTCCCTAAGGTAAGGCACCCGTGTATTGCTTCAACTTCAATATCCCATTTGTATAATACTTAGCCTTTTGAAGTCGGAAGGTATCCACTTACCCCATTTTCTCCACATTTTCCAGCCCTGCAACTTTCTTGGGAATTTCTGGTTTGGGAATTTTGGTTTCGTTGTTTTAGAAGAAGAAAGAAAAGGATGAATGCCCCCAACTTTCCGTCTTCCTCTCTCTCTCTGCCCTTCGAGGCATTTGGAGGTTTGGGATTTTGCTGTTTATATTGCAGTTTTGGGATAAAGTGATGCGTTGCTCTTTTGTTTTGATTCATACATGTAGTGTACGTACCTTGGTCACAATCATTCATACACCCTGCCCCCATTTGGGAGAATTTTTTAGTGTTGTGTGTTAATGCGTGCGTGTGTTTCCTCAGTAAAAAAAAATCATTAAAAATACAGCCTAGAATTACATTTGGAGTGCAACAGGTAAACATCAATAGGATATTGAGTGAATTACCGGTACGTGTATTGTCCCACTGGAGGTTAAAAATAAAACCCCAAATAACTGAAATTCCACTAAATCAGTGGTCCAAACGCTTTCCTTTCATAAACAACAAACAAAACAAATATTCTTTGAAGAGGAAGCACGAATCTGTCCAGGTCAAAAAAACTTTCCCTTTTTTTAATTGTGAAATGCATACATGTACTTCAGCTTCACAGTTTGTGAAAATTACCGTAGGTCAGTTTCATGTTACCACACTGGGCTTGTTTTTCAGCAAAGTCAAAGCCTGCTTTTGAACTCCATGCATGTAGACGATGTTGATTGTAATTTTAAACCTCCAGCCCCAGGGTCCAAGATATTTCATCACTTTGACCAAAAAAGGCACTAGCTACAATGTACGGCGTATAATTAGAGCAAGCAAAATCTGTTGAAATTTTAGCGTGTACCAAGGGAAAGTGGCCAAAAGACCTTATCTTGTCGTGCACCTAACATGGATCCTAATTTTCCTAATTTTCCCCCTCCCCACCATTCCTGCTGGCTTGCGTAGGAACAGTGACCAGGCTTGAGTGATTCTGCGGACCATTACAAATCACTGCAAATTATACAATAGGGGGCCAGCAGCAATTGTTATCCTAACTGAATGGCGCAGTCGTCCAGAACTGTGAGAACTTTTTACAAATTGTCCACAAGCTCTCCCAAACCCCTGGCTGGTATTATGCCTGAGGCACTCCTCAGGAATTCTAATATCCCTGGGGCTGTGTGGTTGAATCAATTCATCAGGGCAGCATGCTGTTATTCTCAATCGTGCAATTACGGTATGACTGTATTTTTTAAGTGTACAGGAATGTAAATTGTACTTTATATGCGAAAAAGTTGTGCAGCAGTATTTGACATGTTTTTATGTAAAGTCCCAAAGCCCCAAGGGATTTCAAATACGTTGTACTTGCACCTGTACGTGCACAGGTGTAATGCCAACGTGAAGTTGCAGTGCAAAAATGTAAACTATTCAGTCCAATATGTACGTGAACATGTTTGTACGATGTACTCGTTGGAATTTCTCAAAACAAGGACAATAATTACAATTCAAAAGTTGTGTAAAATATTGAATTTGTACTATACAGAACAATATTGCTTAATTTCAATTTTTCTAAATTGTCTATAAGTTGTTTACGTGTGTATATTAGCATGTAATCATGGGAAATTCTTTCCGGACTCTTTAAATTCTTGATTTGATATTTTTTTTTTGGTGGGAGGTGCCTTTGTGTGTGTGTGTGTGGGAGGGGGGGGGTGGTTAATTTATTTTTTCTCAACTTCAACTCTTGACAGACTAGTATTCGGTACATATCGTTACCTTTGCAGCGGTGCATGTAATTTATTGTAGATGTATATATCCAGGAACTTATCAGCACATCAAGTTAAAAAGTTAACTTTATACACTTAAAATAAAACCACGGAAATGCAATGAATAAATACGGTCAAAAGTCATAGATGGGTGTGTATGTATCGTGCTTTCAGAAAATCTGAATCCTTATGGCCAGTGATTTAAGTTTGATCCAGTTCCTAATGCTCTATGTTTTATAATCTGACTTGTGTGTAAATCCGACGAGGAGCAAGTGTTTCATCCTCTTGATTCTTAAAAAAAAACTCACCATCTCTTGAGATGGAAGTCATAAATCTCCAAGATGTGTCAGCCGCTAGGCACATTGCACATGTAGGTCAAGGTTGGCATGTCATCATGTCATGAATTAGTAATCGATGACCCCTCGATACAACATGGTTGGTTTTATCACGGCCACAGAACAGGAAACTGGTGTAGCTTGGTACCGTAAAAGATCCTTCCGCTGGACATGCAAATGGAACTTCAGCAGGGTTTGAATCATTCCAAAATTTGGCACAGATCCAGAAAATGAAAATGACTTTTTAGAATTTCTCGATTAATTTGCTTCATCAGATAAATGTTACGTCCAAAAAAAATATGTTTCTTTAAACTTTTGGTGTCCTCAGTAACCCCTCTCACTCCCTTCTCGAGCTCCGCCTTGAAACGAAAAAAAAAGGAACTTCCTGAACAAGCTTTTTTGCTTCCTGTTTAGACTCAGTCTATTAGTTATCTGTCCAACCATGCCAAGCAAATTAGTGAAGCCACCAATCTATCAATTCTCTCTTCTTGTCAAATCGCTCTGCCCTGACACTGCAAAGCACAGGCTGTGGCATGTTGACTGTACAATACAGTCGAGTCTCGTTAATACAAACTCATTCGGACCTAGCCAAATTGTGGGACTACGGCTTTATGTTTGTTATAACCAGAATTTTGTATTAACAGAGTTTGTACTAACGAGATTCGACTGTATAGGCTTCTAGATCCTCTTGCTTGCTGCAGGGCTTTATTGGTAGAGGGCAGATAAGGACATGTTAATTTTTTTAAATATCAATCCTGTCATGGCTTCTTAATGCATGAAATGCATCTCTGTGCACTCCCATGATCATACTCTAGACATCCAACACGAATGGATCCTCTGTTGCTTTCCTTCCCTGGGCCATTAAATGCCTCTTGGCTCTATGCTTAACCTTTTTTTAATGCCACCCAGAATCCTTTCCGTCACCCCAGCACCCATCAGGAATATCCTGAGTGGAATTTTCAAAATAACTATTTGTTAATTTAGCCTGTCATTTCCCCCCTTGCTCCCCTCCCCCTCTTTTTCTTTCTGGTGACACACAATCAAGGGTATCAAGGAGTTTCACTTTCAGTTTGGTACAATGAAGACTTCTTATTGAACATGGAGTTCCAATTAATTTTGGAGTCTCATTCAACAAGTCCCAAGTCTGTATGGTACCGGGTATTGCACAGAAATATATGTATTCATACAAGTGATATGTGCGCAACATACCAGAGATGATAAACATGTCCATGTACGCACATATGTACAATGCATGTGTGTGTTAATATACATGTACAATGGGGTGCATACCTATGTTCCCCAATACCGATGTTCCCCAATACCGATGTTCCCCAATACCGATGTTCCCCGAAATCCCTACCAATATACCCTAACCCTAGCCCTAACCCTAATCCTAACCCTAATCATAAGGATTTGGGGGAACATCAGAAGTGGGAAACATCGGTATTGGGGAACATCGGGTAGATCCCGTACAATGTACATGTATTTACACCCATCAGTAGAACAATTCATAAAAGATGGATGATTATGATGTGTGAATATGACAATTTTCTATTACCGATTTAATTGTATCAAGAATAAAATTGATGTTCAGTGTTGAAGATAAAAGTGTAATATCGAGGTGTTGTACCGGCAGCTGCAACTTATATTAGCAAACAAAGGTAAATGCGCTTTCGGAAATGAGTGATCTTGAAACCACTTTAAATAGATTTTTCCAGCTGGGTTTTCCCAGTTAAAACCCAAAACTATCAATTTGTTGCATACTTTGTAATATTTCAGGAATATCAAATGTGCATTGTTCTTAGTTCAGTTGCAAAAAGTATCTTCAGCAACCATAAAAGAAATAGCTACATGTACATGTACTTAATTATCTATTTCTCTACAAAAATAATCCATCCATTGAATGGCTTTTAATTGCACAACACAAGTAAAGAAATGATTCTAAAAACCAACACTCATCAAAAATAGTCGTCAGGCTACATGTACAATTGTACATGAAGAATGTATACTACCGGTTTGTACAAATTGAACAAAATTTTACAAACTTTTTTCTCTCCCTTTTTTTAGATTATGAACTGAAAATGTCTGTAACTTTCTTTGTTTCCTGAAAATTGGAAAAAGGTCAGATATCAGGCCAAGACTGTTTTCAATCTGCAATATAATATGTTCGGGTGTTTTAGTTCCTGGATGCGTCCCTATTTATGACAGGGTCATATATCTCACGTATTGAACTTGTTTTTTTTTTCTGAACAGGGAAGTAATCGGGATATAGATAAACTCTGCCTTGTCAGACAATGCAGAAGGTCAACACACAATGGATACTAGAGTGGTGTGCATTGTTGTCCAATTGTTGTGATCAATTGTGCCTGTGACGTCCTTAATAGGGAACAATAGAGTCAACAAAAGACACTCTGACAGCTTATATTCTGAAATTCTGATCTCTCTTTTGTTGACGGTCCCAGCAGGACTGAGAAAGAGGATGTGACTGCAAGTAAATTGATGAAAGAGATGAGTTAATTGTCGTTGGGGGATGGCCTGTTTTGTTAAGGCTTGCTGGTTTTGTGACAATGATGTTTTGTACGGATGAGTGGACTACAGCAGTGCAATTTCAAAAGTCTTTGTGGATTCACTTCAAATGTTTGTTTTTATACTACCGTACGTAGGTTCAAGGCTGTTCAAGGATAATTGTTGGTTTTGAATTAAAAAAAAAAAACAGTGGGGAAATATTCCCAAGCATCTTGAAGTTCAAGAAATGTCAAAGCATTGGAAATGAAGAAGTTATTTCATTTCATTGTTTTTCTTTTATAAAAAGGAACTGAAAGTCACAATATTTATTCAACCTTTCCACCAGAACATTCTCTAAAGGACACAAAAAGAAGTGAGTTTTCCATTCCACATTTTCTTTGCTTTTTGGAAATTTAATAACACAATGTATTTTGGTACATAATATATCGAGTATCAAATACTCAACATTTTGAAGGGCATTTTAGTACTTAACATTTTGGATCGCATTTTGGATATTGAAATAAAACAGGGTTGAGATTTGTCAGGATTTTTTTGTTCTGATTTCAGGATTTTTTGTCAGGATTTCTAAAGAAAACCCTTTTCATAATCTGCAATTCCTGAGGTTTTTTTACCATAAAAGTTTACATACATGTACCCGGTACATGTACTGTATAACAAAAGAAATGGGTATTGTAATGAGTGCCGTTAGAGAAATGCAAACATACATGTAAGTTTATGGCCCTATGTGACCCTCACGTGACCCTCACACCCGCTGCTGATTATTCCGCAGATGTTTCGTTTTCTCCCAATCTCACCCAGGATCAAAAGTGCTCTGAAAAACCTTGTTTTATTTGTCTAATCCCCCAAAACTCAAAGAACAAGAGCAAACACATTTTATGTATGTACATACATGTACCGTAAGTGGGGGGGAATATTAGGGAGAAACCCTGTGTTGTTTTGTTTCTGTCTGCCCTGCCGACCTTTGTCCTAGCCAACTATTAGTTTAAATATTGACAGAGAGCCAATGCCAGTGTTGTACCTGGAGCAGAGTGCCTGGTATCAATGTTTGCACAAACATGCCAAGAGCTGCAATGAATAATACATATCTGTCAAAAATACCGGGAGCAAGTTTTTCCAGGACACTGGGATATTTACTCTGGAGTTTTTGAATATCGTGACGGATTAACTGGAATTAAATAACAGATTGTGGATTACATGTATCGGTATGTTCATGAGCTTTGTTAGTTTTGTGATCAGAGTGCCTGGCATCCTATTATCTTGTAACCATTGAGGTAGTAAGACATGCAGTTGGGCAGCGATTTTCAACGTGTATCAGTATTATTTTTGCATTGACACCATGCACATGTTCATGGTATAGTTTCTAACTTGATTCATGTACACGTATGGTGGTTCCCACATCTTCTGAGAGCATACCGGTACGTGTACAGTGTACTTGTGAATTTGAAGACGAAAAAAGTTGGTATTGAAAAATAGGATTTTAGCCTTTTCATCAATTTTTGTCACTTGTTAACAAAAGTGTATCATGCGCGGTGTTCAAGTTATCAACAGGAAGTATGAATTTTTCGGCATCCTCACATTTGCCTCCCTAAGATCTGAATCATGATTGAGTAACAGCCTCTTAAAATAGACATCTGGTGAAATGGTACACATGTACATGTACATGATCTGTGGCCTTGAGATAATTGATGTACATGTAGACACTGTCAATAACTCAAGACGTTTTGCTTTTTTTTTTCCACCAGTCTAAGACAGTGCTGGATGTTCTTCAAGAAGATTGGAGGGACAGCATGAAGCACGGAACAGGAAACAAGGCTTGATGAGTTTACCAGTTACCCCCCAGGGAGGATTTCGTGAGACGTGACTTCACACGATGAAAGAGGATAACAAGCCCAGCAATATCGCATGTGCATCGTTTGTGCCGCATCGCTTCAAGGCCACACAGTGCGGCCGATGCTTCAAGTCTCACGCCCAGCACAGGCAGTTCATGAGAGGGAACAAGAACGGCCATGCCCAAATCATGGACCTTCATGCCGACCATGTTGCCCGAGATTCTTCATCAGACGAGGACAGGCCGTCCAGTGCAAAGCTAGTGATCATGAACGGCAGGAACTCACTGCTGGCTGATGAAAGTGGTGAGATCTCAACTGACTACTATGCTCCAGACTCGGTGATGAACACGGAGGAGGTGAGGCAGCCGGTTGATGGCAAGGACACAAGACCACGACGGCAGATCCCTAGAAAGTCAGCTGCTTGCAGGACAAGAGAAGCTGGTCTGAAGCGATCTTCGCGGGAAAGTGGTCTCAAGTTAAACATTCCTGTTGATCAAACCCCATTGAACAATCTTAGTCTTGTTTCAGATGCCCATGAAAACAAAGAAGGCAATGGATTTGATTCAGTGTCAGACAATGGAAGTGAACATTACAGAGGCTCTGAGTTGTTCAGGGTTGTCAAACACAGTGGGAACGGTAGGATCAGTGAAGGTGAAAAAATCCTAAATACAACGGACAGTGCTGGGATACAATATCGCAAGGCTGTCCGGACATCACGCAAGTCATCAATCACTATCTCCAAAACTGCCAGGGAATCAAACTCGGATTCCAAAAAGCTTCAGGAGTTCCAAGAAGTTGCCCGGAACCTCCGTCACGTTGCCAATCCATATCTGGATCTTAACGAATTGAATGGAAATCATTGCCAGACTGTGAGCAGAAGTCTTTCCATTTCGGACAGTGACACAAGTCCGCCATTGAACAGACAGGACCTCGAAGAGAGACAAAGGACAATTGAAGCAAAGACCATAGAGGAACTTGCCTATACAGCATTTCAGACTTTTTCGGGTCATAAAAGTAAGCATGATACTTTGCCACGAAACCTAGGCACAGTGGTTGCTAGACCGTCAATTGTGAATGGTAGCAGGCATCAGAGACAAACATCAGATCCTGAGGTGTTCCTGCCTCTTGAGAAGGAAGAGATGCAAGTAGTGTCAATATCCACCAATGAATCCCCCGGGTCTCGGGACCTTACAGCCAAGAAGCAAGTGGTAAGAAGCAGTAAGATAAGCTCTGAGATATTCTTTGGTATAAGTTCTTCGTCAGGCCCAAAGCAGAGAAGCTCAAGGCAAAATGAGAACTCCCAAGAACACATCAAGGCTTTTCTGGATCACCCAGAGAAACCGGTGATGATTGTGGCAGCGGATGGAAGCATCTCTCATTACCGAGGATCAGTAGAGACATCCCTTGAGAGCAACGACTCAAAAAACGAGCGGCAAGGAAAGAGGCTTTCCCCTCCTAGGCATCTCGCGAAACCTTATAAAGTTGTGGATGTGCTGCAAAAACCGCCTGAGCATCCACCAGACGTTGAATTTCCTGCATCCCCAAAACTTCCCCTTAGTCCCTCACCTAGGTATATGTCTTCTGACCACAGTACGCAGCAAAACTCGGAAGTTTTTGGAACCAAAGACTTGAAATCTCCTCTTAGTGAAGCTGATGGAGACATCACACCACCCTTTCCTATTCTCTTGTCTGAAACTGAATCAGAAACAAGTCAGAAGTCTGACAAGAGGAGACACTCGAACTCTTCAAATTACAAAGTCCCAATTTTCATCAGTCCTAAAAACTATGACAATGTGGGAACAGTTTTATCTGACATAGAGTCGGCCAAAAGCGATCTTGCAAAGGACACTCCGGAAATGAGCGGGGAAGAGAGTTACGGATACTTGACCCCCCTACGTCCTATAATGGAGATGAAACAGGTTGGTAAAGAAATCCCACCTGTTCCACCTGTTAGGACCACTTCTGATACTCAGCTGCATGTGTCTGAAGTTGAGGAAAAGTCGATGAATCCAGAGAAGTATAAGCAGAAGGTGCAGCCCAGGAAACCCCGAAGGTTCCAAGAGCAGAACTCCAACAACTCTCAGTCCAGCAACGAATCTCGCTGGCGGTCCAAGACACACCCACTCGGTGAAGAGCCTTTGTATGCAAAGGTAAATGTTCAGGCCAAGAAATCCAGTTCCCCTGTGTCCAGATCAAACACTGATGTTGGAAAGTCTAAGCAGAAGCGTGTTGCCCCACAGCCTCCTAACGGGGACATCCAAGATGCCATCTATGTCTTGCCTGATAGTCTCCCCCGTGGCCTTCCACCTCCCCCTCCAAACAAGGGAATAAGGCGATCTGGTGAGATGGATCTTTCTGAGGCTTCCCCTGTCAGGCCAGGGAAGCCCACAGCTCCTTCTCCACCAACTGAAGCTCAGTTTGGATCAGTCTATGAGGCCATGGATCGTAAAACAAGCCCCACTAAGACGGCTCATAATGAGACCGCTACTAGTCCAGCCAAGGCAATAAAAGTGACCTCTGGTAGTCGAGTCCAAAGTACGCCTAGACAAACTTCCCCTGTGACACAACGAAGAACTCAGTCTCCACAAGGTAGGCAACCACCAATAACCAAGGGAAAAGTTCAAAGCCCCACTCAAAAACGGAAATCTGTCCCTGAATCCAAAGGAAGAAACTCCCCTCCCCATTCCACGTCCCCTGTGGCCACCCTTCCACGTCCCCTGTCACCTCCTATTCCCTGCACCCGCTTAGAGGTTGTGCAGTTACCCGATAGCTCCCCGCACCCAAGTCCAAATAACAAGGAGACTAAGTCTAAAAGGTCCAAGCTTCCATGGAGACGGAGGAGGAAACGGGACGATCGAGGGAGCCCTGAGAGGGACTTTGATGCCACCGTGGTTGAGAAATGGCTTGAGAGTGTCCATCAGTTAAGGTTAGAAGAAGATGCCCAGAGGAACTCCATGGATCGGATGGATGTAATCAACGCCTACCGGGGAGAAAGGACAGCTTTCATCGATCACTCTGACTTGCAGTCACCAAGTCTCAGCACCTCCCCTGAGCAAAATGCTGATGACTCGGACGGGTCAGGTGTCCGAATGCGGGCCAACTCCTCCAACAAACGAAGAGCTCCTGAACCACCTGCATCAGGCAGGCCAGCAAGTTGGATGGCAGGCACTCTTGACTCTCCAAGTGGTTCCACAGAAGACTTCCTACTCCTGCGGAAGAGTTCTTCCTTGTCACCTCGAAGTAGGAGAAGAGCAAGTTACGGTGACACTATGGTGCAGTACGAAAATACAGGTGAGTTCTACTGATGCTCCTTATCAGGGTAAAATCTTTTTAATAATATTTTTACCTTTTTCATGAATCCAGTTGACTTGCTCATATACATGTAGAAACCGAAGTTCGCGGCGTATTGTGTTCCATGCGCACAGCTTAAGTGTGTGAAGAAATCAGCGTGCGAACCAGAGTGAACCAGATCAATGACAGCTGACGTCATAATTCGGTACTCTATTCAGCAGCGCTATTCGGTACTCTATTTATATTGACTGGGTCATGTTTGCTATTGCTTTGGATGACAGTCACCATCACAAATAGACTTGTAAAAACAAGTTAAAAGCCGCCTCTTGTTTTATAACAAACAATTGCGTTCAACTCCTAAATACATTTGAACATGTAAATATACAGTAGAAACGGAAGTAACCATGGGAAGAAAAAACTACTTATTTGAGTTCAGATTCAGTTCTTTTACATGTACTCCGATTGCTACAGGAGTACTTCGTCAGAGACAGAAAAGGCATGCCCCTCCCAAGCCAGAACGTAGACGGCGCAACATGACAACAGGCTTTGAGAATTTACCATCCAACAAAGAATCAAACGTCATACCACCTGGCTTTATGAGACAGACTTCATCAGACCCGGATTTCACCAAGACGTATGACCTGCTGCCAGGTGCTCAACCAGTCGTATCGGCAGGAACGTCTCCTCTGAAATCAGCGCTGAAAACCCCTCGCTCGTTTGAAACAAAGAAGGCGGAGGGTGATGCTCAGGCTCAGCCCAAACGCCCTGTGAGGATCATCGCACCGCAGAAGAGCTCGGAGAAGGAGCCCTCATTTGTGAACATCTACAGCAATATAGAGATCAAGCAGAGGGGACTGGGAACCTCCGAGGCTAAGAAGTCCTCCACTTCGGTGATGTTCACTGTGGATGCTGAAACACAGTGTGCATGGACAGCACCAGTGGAGAATGGAGAAGAGTCCAGTAACTCAGTGGGGGATCCTGGCATCTGCAAGGACATTTTGGACATCAACAGGATGGCTCTAGCCAGGCTAGCCGTGGCAGCACCAGGGCATGCTGGGATCGATGAGGCTGATGTTGGCGTGATGAGACCTTGGGAGGAATCTCATCTACTTGAGGATCAACCTTGCTGTACTATACCAGGTGGAGCCTTCTACAGGATTGCTCATCCACAGCAAGAGCATGTGGTCTCCGCTGTGATGGTAAGTGAATAATCTAAAAGAGTACAGTTTTGTTTTGTGATAGTTGTAAGCCAGTGTGAAACTGCTCACTATTCTTTTTAAGGTCAAAAATATATTTTGTAAGAATTACAGACAAAACATCCTCCAAGTTTTTCGCGTTTAACCCTTGTTTTGAGAATTTACAAACAGATTCACCTTTTCTGCAAGTCATGACAAGGCAAACAAGGCTAATTTTTCTTGAAAGAAGTTGTTTCTTATCAAGGCACAAGTAAAAATGCCATGCTTGAGTGTGACGTCTACTTGTATCATTGACTGAATCGATGTAATAATGAGATCTATTTCCTTAAGTCTAATCATTGATTTTTTTTTTCATTTACCAGATCGGTACAGATGCTACCAAAGCATCTACCCTCCTTCATGTTGCTCAGTGCATCCAGATGATATCAGCTCATCCCAATGTCTTAAATATCTGCCATGCCTCAATTGAACCAGTCCGGCATCACATGCTTAAGGCAACCGGCAACCAATCAAAAGTTGGTCCGAAGGAGACGTCCAACGGCCAGAGTGGGGAGAGGGTTGAAACAGCCGTGGTCGCGACGGACAAGGCCCCGGTAACTCACATTAGGAACTATGTGAGCCACAACAGAGAGATGCATGAGTACCTCCCAGAGAAATATGAGCACGACGTCACTCTGCTGCTGCTGCAGGTACTCCAGGGACTCCAGCACCTGCAGATGCACCGGGTATGTCTGAGAAGTCTTAAACCAGACGACTTGCTGCTCGTCGATTCAAGCCTGCCCGGCGGGGGATCACTACTTCAGATCAATCTCCTCATGAGCCACCTCCAGCGAGAATCAGAGGGGGACAGTCCCGGGGACATCTACGGATCGCCTGAACAACTCGAGGAGAAGATTGCAGAATTTGACGTCGGGCTCCTGGTGTACGAGTTCCTCCACCGGACTAACCCGTTTGCCGTCAAGACAAGTTTGATCACGCAGGAGTACGAGCCGGCCCACTTGCCGCCCATCCCGACCAGATCCAGGTACTCCCAGGGACTGGGCCGACTTGCCGGGGAGCTCCTGAGGAAAAAGTCCTCGGATCGGCTGGGGACCAGTCAAGCCATCAACATGCTGCAGTGTTTGTTATGGGGCCCACAGGCTGACCTACTACAGGGAACCAGCTCACAGGAGCGAGCGTTACAGGAGTGGATGGCCACTGAGCAAGCTAGGAAGGTTGCCAGTATTTGTCAGTATTGCATTCCGGGTGCCAACAGTAACGGTACAGGGTATTCCCTTACAGACCAACTACACTGTCAATTTCTGAGTGACATGTCTGTACAAAGTCTTTCAGAGAGTATGAAACTTCTTTATCAATGAATACTACCAGTTTACCAGTGATAACCTTAAGTTCAAGACAACCCCTTATTTCAGACAAAAACTCCTTTTTTTATATTTTCATCACTGACTAAATGTTCTGTGAAAGCCGGCTTTCCATCTGTACTTATTATATTATTTCAAAACATGAACAAATTCTTAAAATACGAAAACAAGTGCCTCTCATCTGTTAGAGTGTTCCCCAGTGGCTTTCTTTTTATTCTGTGTCATTTGTAACTGAAGTGGAAAGCTGAAATGTGATGATTTTTTTTTTCAATTTTAAATAATTTTATGGAACAGTAATGAAATCAGTAACATAAAGGCAATGAAATATATACAAATTCAAGATTAGTTTTTAACTGTACATGTACTTATTATAAAAAGAAACTTGACGTGAGCACCATTCATCAATTTAAAATGGTGCTTGTAGTGTACCTTAGACAGTTATTTCATGTTAGATACATGTACGTAGCTCAGTTTTTTGTACAAAATCTATTTGTTCATTTCTGTTTTGCGTAGCTGCTGTGTTTTATTATGTGCATAAGATTGTTAGTAATTATCCAACTTGCCAGATTTTTTTTAAAGCGATGTTTATCTTTTCTAAATATTTTGCTGTGAGTGGAATAGTACTGTTTGTGCAAAAGTTACCTGATCACATGACCCTTGCATCTTCTACATGTAATTTTAACTAAAAATCAAATTCATTTGGACTTGGATGAGATGTGAAGTGTTGCATCAACACTGTTCACTCCATGTCTTCGCCAATGTTAAATCACTCTTAATTAGCATCCAATTGTGACCTGGTTCAAATTTCTTGAAGCTGCTGAACACAAGTTTTCTTAACATGGAAACATTTTACTACTCAAAAAAAGTTTATATTTTAATTGAGTTGAGCATTGTTAAGCGTGATTACTTGCTTTGTTGTAACTTATCACAGCAGCTTTGTGCAGAAAAAAAATGCATACACGAAGTCATGCAGTACATGTATTATGCATAAATTAAATGTAAAAAAACTCATTAAAAATCTGGTTTGGAGAAGAATGTAATAAACATAAACTAATGCTTTCCCTCCTCAATCCTTCAAAATCCTCCTGCCGGTTTTGGATGATTTTAGAGGATTGAGGATGAATGGCAAAGATGCATCGCTTGATTGTGGAGGATGCATTATGTCAAGCCAGTAGGCCATATCCTGCATTGGTTATGTTCAGTCATGCAGAAATCAGCCCTGTGTTTTTCTCGTATTTACTCCGCACTGCTTGTAAACGCCATTCGCACTGCCTCAAACCATAGCCGTAATTGGCAGAGGATTTTGGAGGATTGAGGCAGTGGTCACCCTCCACAGACTAAATTCAAGAAAATAATGGATGATTTTGGAGGATTGAGGCTGAATCAAATTTTTTATTGGTGGCAATCGCAGGATTGAGGTTGCATCCTAGCCAGAGGGCCTAGGTGGTTAGGGTTAATTTCACTGGGTATATAAAATTAGATTCTCCACATTTGTTGCTGGTTCCAACGAGTGATCTTAAACAGTACTTAAATGTACCATGTACATGTATGTATGGAAGTTTTTTATGATCATTTTCAAAGTCATAGTGGTTACTTGATTTTAGCCTATTTGTAGTGAATGCAACAACTGTAATGTTTTGGTTATTAGACTCTGTACCGAGAATGTGTGAAACCACTTTGTTCTTGATAAAAATTGTGACGTGGTATGTCAAAACCATGCAGAATCAGGCAGAGCTACGAATGAAGAAACGGCTGCAAAATGACATGGTCATTTTCAGCAATTTTCAGATTTTTTGACATTCGTGATGATGCTGATTAAAACATTTTATATAAGTTTCAAAACTGACATTTCATGGACAAATTATTTTTGGACACAAAATGACACTTTGTTCAAGATTTTGTTCTGAAATGACTCAAAATTCACGTAACATTTCAGACAGTACGATTTCAAAATTTAATAACTTCGTTTTAGAATATCCAGTTTCAAAAACCAAAGCAGCTTTTGAAAGAACAAGGTGTATATTTACTAATATTGCAATAACTCAAAATGACTTATTGCTCAAAAGTGCCAGAGGTTGATATACCACATCACAAAATTTATGTCTGAAGCATTGAAAATTATGATTACACATTTAAAGCAAATGCCGCCGTGTTGGCCATAAAAATGCCCCTGAAATGTTGCAGAAACTGTCTTCGTTTTAGACATGAAATGTCTGAAATGGCGAACAGAGGCATTTTTAAAACATTCTTCAATTGTTCATAGCCGTGAAACTTACACTTGCAGCATTGTAATGGATAATTTCATAATGCGGTGTCTTAAAATCGGAGGTTTTTTTAAAATATAAATTATGAAGAGTTTTCTAAAGTGAGATATTTGGCTCTGTTTTAATGAGGCAGTTGACACCACTCAAAGCACGGACAATTTAACTTTCAGGCCAAAACTGCGCATCTAATGAGTTAGGTCATGTAATATTGTTTGTCAGCCGAGACGGAGTTGATCAGGTCACATGGGTCCAATAAATATGTGTTCAAATGTATCACTAAAGAACAGCATCACATTAAGTGCTTAATGAGCTCAAAATAGATAGCATTTGCGTGATGTGCGATATTAAACATTCCTTAATTATAGAAGGCCCATGCACAACACTCTGCATTTGTGCTGACTTCCGAATGGACCGATCCAGTAAGCACCGCCCCATGGTGTTCTGACCAATCACAGCCGTGATTTATGTCCGACGTGCGTGCACAGAAGTCCGACATGCGTGCACAGAAGTCCGACATGCGTGCACGCGCGTATGATGCGCGCGGCAGGAAAATGCAGTGTGGCATTATGGAGAGGAGCACGTGGTAATTTTCCCACGTGCGCAGTGGGCGGGCCTTACTGGATCGGTCCATTGTGAAGTGGGTCACTAGTATGAACTGCAATTATAGCATTGATGATGTTCTCCTTTCCGTTGAACAATCTTTTCAGTGTGAAGTAACTGCTGCGTTATGTTTTGAAGCGATGAAGTGCCAAGTTTAAATGTGGAAACAGGAAATGCTTGCATGTCTCTTGATTCATGATTCATAATGTAAGGCTTCATTTCAATAGAAACTTAATTTTGACAGATTGGGATAGTTGCAAGACATTTTGGGCAAGGAAGGGTGAACCAAATTTTAAAAAAAATTCAAGTCAGCATTTTTAGTTCAAAATCTTAAAGTTACTTTTTTTGGTTCTTTATAAAATCAATATTTTTTTTATAATTACTCGTTTGGAATTTTAAACCCAGTCCTGTAATTGGCGGTTTTTCTGCTGTTGGATGTGGATAATAAATAAATCATATCTTACACCTGAAAAAAAGATCTCAGAAACTTGTTAAATGCTGCCCAGAATAAATTTAATCTGAAGTGGTTTTTCTCTTACATTCAAGGACAGAAAAATCACATTGGAGCCCCGATCCCCCAAAATATTTTGCTGATTTATAATGGTGCATTTTAAATCTTTGTTTTATTTTTGGAGTTTTTAAAAATATACGTTGCTGTGTGTTTGGGTGTTTTAGTAATGTGAAGTAATATTTTTTTGTGGAAAGCAGATTACATCAGCTGTGCAGTTCATGGGTTTTGTTTCAACATTTTTTTATTTTTTAAATAGCTATATGCAATGTGTAATATGCATGCTTTATAGATACAGCGTGTACCATATATGCAGCTTTATGCTCTAAATTATTGTAGATTTCGCGAGCCTATTTATTTTGTTGCAAATTTAAATGTTATTGAAAATACTTTTGTTTGGGTTGGTGTGTATTAATTTAGCATAAAGATGCAAAATACAAAACTATCAAAGGGAAGTGTACGTCTGGTTTTATTCTTTCCTCTGCGAGTTTTCATTTATCTTCAGTTTCATTGCATAGTATTATAAAGCCAGTACAAAATACAAGCGAACAAAATACAAGCACATGCAAACATAAAACGTAATTTTGAATACAGTGGAATCCCGATAAGTCAAACCTCTGGTTCTTTTCAGAACTATTCTCTTAGTTGAGAAATTATTCGCACATGGTGTTTCCGCAAACCTTTTATTCGTTAGTATCTCCATCATGCAAAGCCTCAAAAACGTACTTAAGTTAAGCAGAGTTTTGAGTTAGAAAATTGATTTTCTATTCAACAACAGTTGACGGGAATAAATTTTACTTTGTGCCAGAAGGGATTTTTCGTTAATAGGTTTTGACTATCGAGATTTCCCTGTATTCAGAAAATAAGCCGAAGCTTGTACCGGGTCTGTCCCTTTCAAAAAGAGTAAATACATTATTTTAGGCAAAGAATATAATAAAGAAATGAGAAATATACAAAAGAAGGTAGGCGTATTTAATTACGTTTTTAACAGTTCAATGGAAATGAAGCGCTTTGGTGATTTTTTGTGTCGGCTGATTATAAAATCACATACAATTTGCTCATTAACAACGTGCAAAAACGAACTTCTTGTCGAAACCAATTAGATCTTCAGTTGTACAGCTGCAGAATTAGTGTTGCGTGTAAGGTCACAAAAAGTATATGCCACTAAAGAGGGCGCTATACAAAAACAGCAGTAGTACAAAATGCTAATGCACACTGAACAATTCCATATTGTCGCAGAATTATTTTGCGAGAGTTTAGAGGGAGTTGCATAGGTTACCGGTAATCATGTGTGTGTTATTCTCTAGTTTCACCCCCATTACCCAGCCTGCTTGAAAACAAAAACGAACACTTGTTACAAATAATACAATTAGGACAAAATCGGCAAATCCAAGAAAATTCTAAGGAAATGCAGGAATCTTTCGGGGGGGGGGATATGCCAGTCTAAGAAGTTTCAATTTTATAAAGTGAAGCATGTGGAGGGCCAGAGGGCGCTCTTGTGTTTGTGTATGTGTTAATATTTTTGAATAAAAAGCTTTTGACTTGCCTCAAATTCTGGGCAAGGAAAAATGCCTCGAGCCGGATGGGGTCGTGCCCCATCCCCCCCCCCCCGGGCCCCGGCCCCATCCCCATCACTCACGCCATCTCGGCTTAGATTCGCCTTCGATATCAGCGCTGACGATTCTTTCCGAATTCGAGAGCAACTGATATGGAAGTGCAGACGCCACTTCTTTGTGTTCAAAGCCCAAGCGCATTTTCAAAGTAGTCTTACAAAATTGGAAATGCTTCTAATGCAGTCCCAGATTCATGTCTATTTCAACATTTCTGAAAAAAAGTGGCGTCAGGATGCAACATTCTTTCCGTCGGGAAAAAAACCCAATTACTTAAAGTGGTGATTACTGAATATTCGGTTTTTTTCTCTCAAATAAACCACAAATCTGGCTTGCGGGTTTATGGCTTCTGACCGGAACGGCGATCCGGAGCTAACCCGGCCGGCTCCAGTCAATTTTTTTGTTCAACTTTTAAAAAAGAACATACAGTAAATCAGAGTGCGTCTTTAAACTGTGCTCTTGGTACTTGGTGGTTATCCTCTTCAGAAGTCCTCGAGGAAGTATATTTAAGAGGCTTGGAGAGTGGCATTAACTAAATCAATGATTTAAATTGATTGTGGTTTGGGGCATTGATGACATCTTGGGGTAATTTGTTCCATTTTCTGACTGTTCTTGGTAAGCTGTTACTATCCTTATTATGCTCGCTGTTACTATCCTTATTATGCATAATGTGTAAAATTTTGATGGATGCTAAATTGAGGCAAAGGTACTTAATTTCAGTTTTGGGGGAAAACAACTTTAAAACGGACCATTTAAAGCTTAGTTTAGGCCTATTATATAAAACGAGTTTGCCTCCTGGACTGATGAATAAACTAACGTGTTTATACAGCATGGTGGCGCTATTTCCAACAACAAATAGTCTGAGAGTAAAATGTCTGGTATCTGCACTTCACATCACTTCTACCATCGATATACACATGTACTGTACTTTGCTCCATTTAATATCTCCAGCTGCATAACATTTTGCGCAAGAGTGAGGCGACCAGGAAGGCAAGAAAATATCACCATTTCAGCTGAAGTGTAAATAATGAAGATGTTTTGGATTTGTAAATGTCCTTCAGCTTGACGTTTGTCACCTGTAATTTCTCTATATTCTGATCCCAACGAAGTGAAAACGGTGTTAAGTTTGAGCATTTTACCAGTGTCCACCGACTCACCGACATCGTCCGCATCGCCTTCGCTCTAGTCTTGTTTCCTCGAACGCACTACACATGCACCGGTACGTATGACATGTATGATGTAGCAAAATCCCCGCGGGGCCCCGTTTCGTCATCGAACCATTTCTCTGAAGGTTGAATTCTATCGCTAGCATTTGCCAATCAGCTGAACAGCGATTCATGCCCAAGCACCTTCTGTCTTGTGTCCTCATTGTTTGCCAGTCTGTCACGTCAGTGGCAGAGTGCCATCAACTTAACTGCATTATCTTCACTACGATAAAGTACGAGTACGACTGCAGGCAGGCGTGGTGTGTTGGCATTGCTGATCCATTTCAAAACCAGGTGAGTCTTTTAATGTTCACAATCACAGTCACGTGCCCAATAAATAAATAAAGTACTACAAAAGTACAATCATCAGAAAAAAAATGTATTAAATCCTGTTGCTTAACACAAAGGTTTAAATTGCCTTGACGAAGGCTTAGCTCCGAGCCCCATTATATTGCTTGGCCACGCAAGTTGAATAGCTGTGTAAGTCCAGTGCATGTCCATAGAATGGGACTAATGAGGGCTATATGGATTCATAAAAAAGTTATAATATGTCTAACAAATTAAAAAATTGAAAATGAATACAACTGCTGCTAGGAAAGATTTCCATATACGAAGTTCACCCTGTGTACAAACCCTATGAGATTGGACTGAAAAATTCTAATTTTTTTTCTAAGAAAATGCTTGTATTTTCTCACTGTTCAAATTGACTTTGATGACATGAAATTGCTATCTGGGGGCTTGTTAGTCAATACAGAGGAAAATTAGTGAACTTCGTATATGGAAATCTTTCCCTGCTGCTAACTTGTTGCTGACTGGATTGACCTGAAAATGTACAAATAAAAAAAAAATAAAAAAAAGGAAGGCTCAACATTTTCATCCTGACCGGATATTTGAGGATTCACCTCAAAGCCAGTTTGGCAATCTGAATAGATTTTTCTAGTTCTACATTCTTTCCAAAAATAATTCCCAAATTGCAGCTGTATCCATTTGTAACTTGCAATTGAACTTTCACTTTGATATCCTTGGTAGTCCTATGTAAATTGTTCAACATTTTTAATATGCGTGCCGAGACGTTTTCTTGCTTTAAAACAGGACTTTAAAAAAATGGAACTCACAGGAATGTTTTTTTGCTGCTGCTGCCCTTATGCACAGAACACATGAGTCGGAAAGAATGTAGTCTCCAGACGCCACTTCAGCGGTTTCCTAACAAAATTGTCAATGTTTCTCTGTCCAAGATTCATGTCTTTTCAACATTTTTGCAATGACTGACCTTATTGAGGTGAAATATACATGTACAAAGAAAAAAATGGCATCAGGTTGCAACATTCGTTGCAACATTCCCATGAATCACAGTAAAATAAAAAATCCTTCAATTTTTAAGATTTCCTCACCAAGTAACTTACAAGGAAGCATATTTTCCTGATTTTATAGGTAGGGGTATCGAAGATAAAATGTTTCCACAAAAAAAGTGAAAAGTCTGTTGTTAACTTTGTGGTTGTGAATTGATCAAGACTATTATTAAAAGGAATTGAGTTTGCTTGAAAATGAGCCATTTGTTATTTTGTCCCACCCCTCCTTATTAGTATTGTAGTGCAATGGTACAACAGATTAGTTTGTGTACAGTGTGCCAAAACATGTGATTTTGAAGTTACTGTTTGTTAAAGGCTAACAATTTGATGAAAGACAAAGTGTGGAATGCTTTTGACTGATATAATATTTACATACTTCAAACTTTGGGTGGCCACTCACTGTATTTCCCATAGGTGGGTATGTAATGTTCAATTTGGGTTAATTACTCTCTCAGCAAAACGGAGAGTAGTCTGATGAAAATTGGAAGTTCATTGTGTAATTCTGAGCATGTGTATCGCATTTCCTGATTTGTGTTCTTGTAGTCTGGGATAATCCTACACGTCCTCTGCAATCATCATCACTAAGGGATGCCTCATCTAGGCTCCACCCATCAGCCGCTGATCTCCTTTGACTTATCGACAGGAAGGAGGAGCTTTGTCTTTTGTGTCGCCACAAAGTGATTTGGAAGTGGGATGATAATGCAGTTGATTGTGTGTCGGGGGCATGTACGGACAGACCATCTCTACCCAGGCAGGAGACGGCCGGTGCGGTTCGGAGCTGCGGTGTCCATCTCGTCAGTCTCGCTCGTAGATGGAGCCCTCACGGTATGGCCGCCCCAGCTAATGACAACGACCTCTTCAGTCCGCTATCACTGAGTGTCGTTTGCAACCTGTGCACCGCCAAGATGCAGACTGTGGCCGATTTGCTGCTGTTGACCAGCGACACGCGGCCTGTGAACACGGACAACGTGACGGGCGCAGTGGGGGAGTCTTTCTCCAAGTGCCGGGACACGCTCATCGCCAAGACCAAAGGGGTAGGGATATTAAGCCGGGAAATACGACTGCAGTTCCTCACAGGAAAGCTACAGGAAACAGCTGAGATGCTGAATGAGTTGACGGAGCTTGTTGTGAACATCATAGAGTGTTCCAGCCACGCTGCGTATCTGGCCGCGATCAGCGAATCGGGATCAAAGCAAGCTGTGCCCGGGATCATCGATCGGTATAAGATATCCCGAGCCAGGTTTGACATAGAGCATTGCTGCATGAGGCTGCAGTGCACCCCACTCATGGAGCTTACCCCGCAAGTTGTAGTTGACATCTCCACAGAGATTGCCAAGAATCTAACCGTCTTAACGAACGCCAGCAAGCTCGCCAGCGATGCCAGTGACGACCCTTTCCACAAGGAGCAATTTAAGCTTGCCATCAAGAGCGTGACTTCCTGCACCAGCACACTTCTCTTGAGCATCCGGAGGTACAAAGTGACACTGGATGAGGCTAATCGAGGACGGTGCATCACTTTTGCCAAACCCCTCGTGCAATCTTGCCAAGCTCTAGTCGAGTACGCCACAGAGAGAGAACACATAGGGACTCCCGCACAGCTTTGCGAGAGTGGCCGTAAGATCCAGACAGCGATACTCGGTGGATGCATGAGCATCGCCAGCTCCTGCATCCAGTTGGCCAGCTGCCTGCGAGCGGCATCCCTGGACCTGCACAACACGGAACTCTTGCAACGATTAGGGCTGTGTTGTAACGCCGTGGCTGACGGCGGCAAGCTGCTCTCGCAGGCGTTGCGGGACAAGAGCTCACCTAGAACGTTACCGTCCACCTCAACCAACTCGCTAAGTTCCAACGGGTCGACTAACTCATTCCCCAATGAAGGAGACAGTCACAGCAGCTGAGACAGGTCATAGCAATAAAATGATCAATGACTTACGTGTGCAAAATTAATGAATTGTTTCCTGTTACAAGAAGCAAGTCAGCCTCCAGTAGGGAGCTATAAAGGAAGGCTGCATCAGGGCGTTCCAGTTGCAGATGAATATTAATAATATGTATGCTTCATTTTATTTCATAGACACTTGTGCATCTAGATACAATGTGTGCTTTATTTGACATGTACGTGTACACCCAACATACATGTACCTACGTAGTATGAAGGAAAGTATGGGTGGGAAATGTCACAATTTTTATTTAAAATGTAAAGTCGGTCCCAAAGTTTGGTTAACCCAAAGAATTCACATCAGGCCAGTTAATAATTATTTCCTGTTTACAAGGGTTTTGAAAAAATACATGTATTGCTGGTTTAGAAGGCAGGTTTGGACATTGAACTGATTGAAGGACACATGAACCCCCCACTTGAGAATTAACATGGAATCCACTGTGGAATCCATACTGTGTTAGACTGGAAACAAGACTAAGAAAACTGCTGACAAATTTTAAATCCCTTCAAATTTCTGAGTAGATTCCATGAAATGTTGGGGAAAATGCACTCAGTTCTTCCCACGAGGTTTATCTAGCGCGTACAAGCAGCTCATTGATAATATTCACACAAAAGTAACTCATTTTTTTGCTGAGTTTTGGTTCCAGCAGTATTTTATGAATCAATTTTTTTTTCTTTCAAAACTCTGTTTGGAGACGGACAAACTTGAACTGAAGAGATACACATGTAATGTGTACAAAATGTACATGTTAAGTTGAGAAATGAAACACAGTTTATGGAAACAGTGCAAAAAGCCCTAGTGAAAAATTAATACAAAGTGGCTAAGTATACATGTAGTGGTCTCCTTTTACTTTGATTGTACATGTACATGTAACAGAAACTGAAATCATGAAATCCCCAGTAGTACACTGCATTGTTGATTGTTAAAGGGTGGGTTTTGTTTACCTTCAGTAATGTGCATTGCACAATGCATGTTCATGTGTACACGCACCATGCAAATGCATGAATCATGTGTGTACACATGCACATGTACATGTACACTATACATGTACTGGTACAGTGTATACACAATGTACATGTGTGCATTTTTTTCTTGTGGACAACTTTACCGCAATAGTCTTGTCAGATTTCTGGGTATCACAAATTGTTGTTTTTGGTACCTGTTTTACATGTAAGCATGTTTTGGCCCAATTTTATAGAACTTCTTTGCCAAGAAAAAAACTTCCTTTTGGTACATTTTTTGTGTAAAACAAAAGTGGCTGTGAACCAGTTGCGAGCAATGTGTACAGAATTCCATGTAAATCCCATTTTTTTTCCTGGTAACTTTTCCATACAACTCTGCAAATTTTACTTCCGTAGCAGCGCTGCATGAAATTGTCGTCTATTCATGTATGTAATTTCCCATTGGGCTAAACACCACTTATTAATTGCCTACAAAAAATTAATCTCAGCTATTGAAAACGGAAGCACATGCAGAACCTTGCCTTGTGCAACACAGAACAAAAAGTAGATTTTCAGCTGAAATATAACCTGACTTGTTCATTGCGGTTTTCATGCAAGTTCCAATCTGGCACCACCTGTAGTCTTTGCACGATGGTTGCACGCTCAGATAGTAACTTTGACTGGACTGAACTTTGGAGTCTATATTTGTGGGCATATTCTATTTGGTTGACCCATCAACAAAGTGAGTCAGTGTACAATAGGGCTCAGGACCTTTGCATGTCTTATTACTGTAATTGCAGTATTTTCTCAAAAGCAGTAAAACGCTATACATCGCTAGTCATGCAAATCCCCTCTCCACCCCCCAAAAAAAGCACAAATCAAGGGCTTCGTGTATTATTTAATATTGTGTTTGGAGAACCGATTTCAATTTTCCTGTTTACATTATGAGGAAGTAAGATAAGTATTTGTGTGTGTGTGAAATAACATTTATGAGGAATTCATTTTGCGCAAGTTTTTAGAAGTTTGTCAAAAATTACATACATGTAACCAATACAAAATAGACTTACATGTAGTTATCTGAACATTACAATACACATACCTACAATGTATGTACTTGAAATAGAAAAGACGATTTAGGACCATGGGAATACATGTAGCTTTCCAAGCTTAATGTAAAACATGTACATGTAGTGAGGCCTGCTCGAACAAAGCGATATTAGGCCGAATAAAACAAAAAACATGTTTCTCGTCCGGGTTTTTGAAAAAAAGAGGAAGAGGGGCTTTTTATTTTTTATTTTTTTCAAGATGGTCGCCATTTTAAAATTTCCTGCAACCGTTGGTGTTTCCACTGTTCAAAGACACTTTTAAAATGAAAGACAAGTTGGACAAGGGAACTGAACATATTTACAGTGTCATTTAGAGTTCTATTGGTCGCATATTTTGCAAGTAGTTATTTTCCAATGAATTTGTGGACTTTTTCGGTGTTGTTTTACTGTATATTTCAAAAATAAAAAATAATATAAAAAATCCAGGTGGCCTCCAAAAAGAAAGCGGGCGGGGACGAGAAACATGTTTGTTTTTTTACTTCGCCTTAGTTAACTAAAAGTTGCAAATAAATTGAGTTCTGAGATTTCATTATCTTTTTGACTTAAAGAGCAAAAACTTGTGACTTGTTGCAGGCAGATAACAAATTGTATACAAGCGTGTTACTACAACTAACATTTTATTACTGTCTTATTACATTAGAGTTGATAGAATTGAGTTCCAACAAACAAGAAAGAAATTTAGATTTGAACAAAGTGTCTGGATTTGATTGAATTAAAATGCGCATTTTTAATTAAATGAAAAGAAATACGTGACAAAAAGCTCATAATATTTATAGCTGATTCTTTCTCAAGTTAAATTACAAAGATATAATGATATTATTCCATCCTGATATTTTGTTGAGCCTTTTGTTTACACTCATGTACAAGTGAAAGATAATGTAAATGTATGAGAAGAAAATGTACATTTACCGGTATGTTATAAAATAATTTTTACCTTGATCATGGATTGCTAACATGCCGCAATCTGCTTTTAACACAGTGGGATATTTTAGTGTGCTATTTATAGACTTGAAATTGAGTCCAAATATTGGGAATAACTTTCTGTCGGCGAGTGAGAGACATCTTGGCTCATTTAAGGATTGTCTCCACAATGCGTTCCAGGTTCATTTTTAATGCGCAGTTTGAAAACTTGGGTTCAGCTGGAATGAATCGTTCCATAATTCGCCATGGCATTTTTGTTTGGCCATTACTGGGGTGCTTCTGTACCCGAGTGCCCATCACACTGACTCTTTAAATTCAAGCTGCATGTGCGCTTAGTGACGGTTTTTTTTGTCTCTCACCACATGACTGAAGGTGTATGCATTGTGTTAGATCTTTACCAAAATTAAACTTTGGATCTTAAATTATTACACATGTTGGATACCATTCCCATTTGGGATTAGCTGGTGTCTCAGATTATTCCATTTGGGAACAGGGTGTGTCTCCCCCCCCCCCCCCAAGTGTGTTATTACCAATGGAATGTTCTAAGAATTCTAAATATTGATACACTCCTTTCATGATGTTGGGTGCAATTTAATACGTTGATATGTACAGACACTCTTGATTTACTATACTCTCGAGGACAATGCTTTGTGTTTCCCTTTGTCCCTGTTATATAACACTCTCCTGTAAAGCCGGGTTCATACTTTGCAGCGAACGTTTCATGACGTCAAATTCACTTTGCCTTCGCATGATGTATGAACCGGGCTTTAGTTGCACCTCGAGGGTTATGTAGAACACAGTACAGTGCCACTGGACCATGTTTTGCATTAAACATGACCAATAAATGCTAGTACATGTACGGTATGTATGTGTATGTACATGTACAATCTATGTACATGTAGGTTGTTTCCAATATTTAAACTCAAGTCTATGAACGTACCATACCATGTTGTTGTACATGTACATTGTTGGGTGATAATTTTTTCCCCCAGTATTTAAAAGCACCGCCTGCAATTTCTATATATCCATACCCATGATTGGACAAGATTGCCTAATATTTTGCCAATAAGTGTTAATATACTGTGATGAATGAAATCAACTTTATTATATTATTATGATTACGATGAAGAGTTGTACAAAATTTATACCCTGGTGGGTCTGTTCATAGCTCAGTGACTTTCACAAGTTATTTCTCTGGAGATAATAAAAGTTTACTAGTTATTTATCAACGAAAAAAAATATTTGTTTCTTGTCTGATTCGCTCTGGATTGGTTTTCTTTCATGTACATTCCTCTTATATAATATCTCCATCGATTCGATGCAAAAGTTTCATAAAACAAGACGAGACAAGCCGAGCTGGTCCCAGAGTGCACAAAATTCTATTCAATAGATCGCTCTCAAATGATGTCACTGCCTACAGATTGCCACGTGCATCGGCATTTTGGGAGTCAAATTTTCTTGACCCGCATGGCACATCGGCTGCGCTGTATTTTAAAGAAATTTCAAGTAACATGCGCGTGTTTAAAACATTTTACACACTGTGCGTACACGCAACTGATGGCGTTGAGTACGCAGTTGTAATTTTCCTACAAAGATGGCGGACTATGAGAGGGGTCGGTTCATTCAGAATGGCTATTCACTGGAATTCTTTTCATGCATCTGATCTACACAGTGGGCCGGATTTAGCCCATTCATTGGAGTTGTTTGGGTAATCCTACATGTATACGATAGCAATGCCAGGCTCGTTTCACAATTCTACAACCAGTCCAAGTCCCAAGTGACAGTCTGTCAGTCGGGCCATCAGTCAGTCAGTGACATATTTGCAAAAGAGGAACCCTAGGCTGGCCCTCTAGCAGCAGCAAAAAACGATCGAGAGCATGACTTCATCAAATTCAAAAACAATCCTTATGACGACACAAAATTCAAACAACACCGCAAGAGTGACATGAATGTGCAGTCAGAAAAGGTTAAATTGCAAACTGTAAACCTGGGGCTCCAATATCACTGGCTGGAAATCTCATCTATAATTCATACATTCATTGCACTATACATGTACCATCTGATGCACTGTTGGCTCAGAAAAAAAATCACGGTTGGTTGCTGTTTTGTGTTTTACATACATTGTACACATATATGAAGAGCAGCCAGGGGAAAACGTTGACAGCAACGATAAATTCAGAAATTGTGAATCTGAATGAAAATTTGTTATGGTGAAGTTTGGTGAGGATCCTACAAGAATGTTTCAAAATTGTGTTATTTCCACCCTACCCACAAATGCCTACATATGTACATGTGTTTTTAATGATTAAACTTTTCTCCTTGAATTAGCTAAAATATTTGAAAATTGAATTATGTAAAAAAAAAAAATCTGTTTTGTTGTTGACATTTTGATGCTCAACAATTTGGGCAGTTTTCTTTCCTTAATTGGGTCTGTTGTTTGTATCACCTGTACAATTTATTAATACCAAAATTTTGCCTATCAACACGGCGATCAGAGTTTGTTGCACTATGGATTCATAAAATCGTTGCTGAATTACATCATTGAAATCCCAGGAATTATAGGAAAATCCCAATTTTTGTTAAGGAAATAAAGGCCGGTTTTAAATAAGTACACGTGTACAGGGGCCTGGACGCGGGCAATAAGTCAAAAATTCAGTAATTTCCAACGATTTTGTTCAGCAATTTCACTTCATTGTGACCATGTCTATGGCATGTGCCTCGCGCGCACAGTACTAAAAAATCTCCTTATATGGCAATTGGCGCGTGCGCGGCACGTACTGCCAAATGTGGCGCAGAATGTAGCGGTGTTTTACCGGTGGCATAAAACCCACCCAAATGACGGGCTCTCGACCAATAGGAATTGGTAAACTGTCTCAGGTATTTATGAATGAGCTTTAAATATTAAATTCAAATAGCATTGAATGTTTGCATGACAGACTGGAAAACATAGCAACACATTTGTGAGCAAATAGCTTTAAAAATTACAACAACCTAAAAACCTTCTCTCCCCAAACCAACTGACTTTGAAAGTAGCCCTACACAGTGCTGTACTTGCATTTGGAATTTGTACACTGTCTCTCAAACAAGCACTACTTGAAGTTGGGCTGTGACACAGATCCAGTTGGATTTTGTACCCATTTCTCCATGAACGGGACACACCCACCCTGTACAGTACAAAGCTCAAGTCAGGGTTTGGTATATGTACATGTACATGCACTCGTTTCTTCAGCATCGAGATGATAACCAAACACACGTGTGTTGTGTGTGAACTCTGGACCGGGGCTTGCCGGCTTGCTGTCGGCTTTATTGACAACTCCACTCAACAGCGGGCATACACCCTGTTTGTGCACACAAACAGAGTACCAAGACAATAATAGTTAAAGTACTTGAAATCACTTCATGAAATATGGTTTCTAATGGAATTATCGCCAAATGACAGAGGGCGCTTTAAAAGATGCGACTAAGAATACAAAATTGTACACAATGTGTGCATATTTCAAAGATACATCAAAGATTATGTTTTGATTTTCCATTTTGTAATGCGGAGTGCTTGGTAACACTTTGACTTCGTGTTCAACATCGAAAGGAAGTGTGAAGCTATGTATTTTTTATTTCCTTAATTTGTTGAAATTTCTGAACAGGTCATAAGGTCATGGAAAAAGGATTTCCCTTTTGGTTGGAAACATCACCGCATGCAAACATTCTAGGAAAAAAAATGGTGCTTCAATGCATGCATTCTGCAAAAGACAAAGGCTTTCTCAAGTGTAGTCAACCTTTTTGTTTACAATTCCTTTCTAAATATTCTTCACAGAGGAAAAACAAAACACCCCTCCCCCTCAATAAATGGTTTGCCTTTAAAATAGCAATTATTTATAAACAACTGTTTGGCCATATAACACAGTGATTTCATTCAAGGGGCATACATGTATTATTTTGAGGTGCCGTGAAACTGAAAGTGTAAAACCAGCTGGAATATAATTTCTTGGTGTGAGTTTCGGTAAGAGTATATATTTGTCAGGGAAATATTTAGACTTAAATCACACAGTATACATGTACCTGGACACAATCCTTCTGCCAGAATGTTGCAGCGTCCTCGTTTATAACAGTTCCACTTTGAAATCTGAACAGTTTTATTTTGAGGGACCAAACGAAAACAAAAATGACCAAAACCCACTTTACATGTATGAGAGGCTAATTAGTCTTTTTTTTTTCTTGGCAATTCATTTTGTTCCTGAGAAGAATATTATGTTACAAACCAGACGGTTATCCACACCAGGGCAGGTGGAACAACTGGAGCTGAATGTCAAGAAATAGTAGGGATTGGGTTTCGGTGTCATTTCTAGTCATCAACATAATTTTTCACTCGTGCAAGTCTTTGGCAGGCCAGATTGTCAAAATGTCACTTTCAAGTCTGTTTTTAACCCAAGGGCAGGGTTGGCAAATCGCCCTCCTTTTTTGAGGGGGGGGGGGGGAATACAATCAATGGTCTGACTGTCCCATTATTTTAATGAGCTTTTATGGCTTTAGGTACTCCCTTTCAGTCAGTGTCCACACTATCTTGACTCCCTGCTAGTGATTAATCCACCCTTTCTGCACACGCTCCGATTGTGTCATATTCCTGAGTGGTGTCGGCTTACGCAGATCAAACATTTTACATAAATTAATCCCCAGTTTCCTCCCGGTTTGGCGTTGAACTGTCAACGCGGTTTCTTGGCTTGATCGAAACCAGCCGCAGTTCCCACGCCGAATGATGATATCATACATGTACTAGTTTCATGATCCCGAAACCAGCTGGCCGAGTCCAATGCACAACAGCTGTCGAAGGGAAGTGTTACACAAAAAGACAGATACAAGTAGGGACCCGGGATCATATGGTAGAAATAAAGGGGTGGGACTTTTATCAATCCAGGGGGATTGTCAAAAAGGGGGATTGGCTCCAATATCACTGGCTAGAAATCTCATCTATAATTCATACATTCATTGCACTATACCATCTGATGCACTGTTGGCTCAGAAAAAAATCACGGTTGGTTGCTGTTTTGTGTTTTACATACATTGTACATTGTACAGGGAAAAACGTTGACAGCAACGATAAATTCAGAAATTGTGAATCTGAATGAAAATTTGTTATGGTGAAGTTTGGTGAGGATCCTACAAGAGTGCTCAAAATTGTGTTTTTTCCACCCTACCCACAAATGCATACATGTACGTGTTTTTAATGATTAAACTTTTCTCCTTGAATTAACTAAAATATTTGAAAATTGAATTATGTAAAAAAAAAAAATCTTTTTTGTTGTTGACATTTTGATGCTCAACAGTTTGGGCAGTTTGCTTTCTTTAATTGGGTCTGTTTTTTTATCACCTGTACAATTTATAAATACCCAAATTTTGCCTATCAACACAATGATCAGAGTTTGTTGCACTATGGATTCATAAAATTATTGCTGAATTACATCATTGAAATCCCAGGAATTATAGGAAAATCCCAATTTTTAATAAGGAAATAAAGGCCGGTTTTAAACAAGTACACGTGTACAGGGGCCTGGACGTGGGTAATAAGTCAAAAATTCAGTAATTTCCAACGATTTTGTTCAGCAATTTCACTTCATTGTGACCATGTCTATGGCATGTGCCTCGCGCGCATAGTACTAAAAAATCTCCTTATATGGCAATTGGCGCGTGCGCGGCACGTACTGCCAAATGTGGCGCAGAATGTAGCGGTGTTTTACCGGTGGCTTAAAACCCACCCAAATGACGGGCTCTCGACCAATAGGAATTGGTAAACTGTCTCAGGTATTTATGAATGAGCTTTAAATATTAAATTCAAATAGCATTGAATGTTTGCATGACAGACTGGAAAACATAGCAACACATTTGTGAGCAAATAGCTTTAAAAATTACAACAACCTAAAAACCTTCTCTCCCCAAACCAACTGACTTTGAAAGTAGCCCTACACAGTGCTGTACTTGCATTTGGAATTTGTACACTGTCTCTCAAACAAGCACTACATGAAGTTGGGCTGTGACACAGATCTAGTTGGATTTTGTACCCATTTCTCCATGAACGGGACACACCCACCCTGAACGGTACAAAGCTCAAGTCAGGGTTTGGTATATGTACATGCACTCGTTTCTTCAGCATCGAGATGATAACCAAACACACGTGTGTTGTGTGTGAACTCTGGACCGGGGCTTGCCGGCTTGCTGTCGGCTTTATTGACAACTCCACTCAACAGCGGGCATACACCCTGTTTGTGCACACAAACAGAGTACCAAGACAATAATAGTTAAAGTACTTGAAATCACTTCATGAAAGGGTTTCTAATGGAATTATCGCCAAATGACAGAGGGCGCTTTAAAAGATGCGGCTAAGAATACAAAATTGTACACAATTTGTGCATATTTCAAAGATGCATCAAAGATTATGTTTTGATTTTCCATTTTGTAATGCGGAGTGCTTGGTAACACTTTGACTTTGTGTACAACTTCGAAAGGAAGTGTGAAGCTATGTATTTTTTATTTCCTTAATTTGTTGAAATTTCTGCACAGGTCATAAGGTCATGGAAAAAGGATTTCCCTTTTGGTTGGAAACATCACCGCAAACATTCTAGGAAAAAAAATGGTGCTACAATGCATGCATTCTGCAAAAGACAAAGGCTTTCTCAAGTGTAGTCAACCTTTTTTTGCAATTCCTTTCTAAATATTCTTCATAGAGGAGAAAGAAAACACCCTTCCCCCTCAATAAATGGTTTGCCTTTAAAATAGCAAATATTTATAAACAACTGTTTGGCCATATAACACAGTGATTTCATTCAAGGGGCATACATGTATTATTTTGAAGTGCCGTGAAACTGAAAGTGTAAAACCAGCTGGAATATAATTTCTTGGTGTGAGTTTCGGTAAGAGTATATATTTGTCAGGGAAATATTTAGACTTAAATCACACAGTATACATGTACCTGGACACAATCCTTCTGCCAGAATGTTGCAGCGTCCTCGTTTTTAACAGTTCCACTTTGAAATCTGTACAGTTTTATTTTGAAGGACCAAACGAAAACAAAAATGAACAAAAACCAGCTTACATGTATGAGAGGTTAATTAGTCTTTTTTTTTTCTTGGCAATTCATTTTGTTCCTGAGAAGAATATTATGTTACAAACCAGACGGTTATCCACACCAAGGCAGGTGGAACAACTGGAGCTGAATGTCAAGAAATAGTAGGGATTGGGTTTCGGTGTCATTTCTAGTCATCAACATAATTTTTCACTCGTGCAAGTCTTTGCAGGCCAGATTGTCAAAATGTCACTTTCAAGTCTGTTTTTAACCCAAGGGCAGGGTTGGCAAATCGCCCTCCTTTTTGGAGGGGGGGGGGGGGGGGGGGGATAAAACTAATGGTCTGACTTTCCCATTATTTTAAGGAGCTTTTATGCCTTTATAGGTACTCCCTTTCAGTCAGTGTCCACACTATCTTGACTCCCTGCTAGTGATTAATCCACCCTTTCTGCACACGCTCCGATTGTGTCATATTCCTGAGTGGTGTCGGCTTACGCAGATCAAACATTTTACATAAATTAATCCCCAGTTTCCTCCCGGTTTGGCGTTGAACTGTCAACGCCGTTTCTTGGCTTGATCGAAACCAGCCGCCGTTCCCACGCCGAATGATGATATCATACATGTACTAGTTTCATGATCCCGAAACCAGCTGGCCGAGTCCAATGCACAACAGCTGTCGAAGGGAAGTGTTACACAAAAAGACAGATACAAGTAGGGACCCGGGATCATATGGTCGAAATAAAGGGGTGGGACTTTTATCAATCCAGGGGGATTGTCAAAAAGGTGGACAGATAGCAATGTGAAGACAGACATTTAAAACCAAAAAATGTTTTGTCATATTGGGGTTCACGTTTGATTTATTACAGTGGGACCTACTGAAACTTGTAATTTCATTTCTTTAGTCAGTAGGTGGGGTGAGTGGGTGGTGCAACAATTCGTGGAGGAAATCTATTAACCACATACACTCTGTAAATGTTTGTACATCTGCATCAATGTCAAGTTCAAGACTTGTGCGCACGGCCCTTCTACAATTTCACTTGAGTTAAATTTTACTTGTGGAGCCACAGTGTGACCAAGCAGGAGTTAGCTTGGACAAGTAGGCCCTATGGGGGGAATTTAGAATTTTTACCTCTGCTTTTCAATTCTTTTGAGCCTTTAATGGATATGCTGTAGTGTAAATGACTAGCAGGAATCTGAAATGGCCTTATTAAAAACAAAAATAACAACAACAGCAACACAGGCATGAGATTTTTCAGACTTGTGTCTGAAATCAGACTTTTTGAATCTGAGAGAAAGACAGCATGAAGTATAAAGAAATGCATCTTTCAGACCTTTCATCCAATTTTCAGACTTATTTTTAAATTGACAAGCTCATCCCTGGCAACAACAACAACCACAACAACAACAACCACAACAACAACAACAACAACAACAACAACAACAACACACCCGCCAAATATATGAAATTTAATGAGGCAAATTTCATTTTTGAAGAAGAAAATGTACAGTTGAATCTGTTCCTTGCTCCATGATTGAATTTAACTCATTTGGAAGCGGATACATAGACCTTTTGCATTGCGGGCTGTCTGAGAGGGACTCTGTTTGTTATTTTAATGTATTAACAATGAATACCACAAAAGGTTTACTCATGCCTATCCAAGCGACACAAAACCATTGCCCTCTGACTCCGCCTTAACGCATGAGGTCTATTTAAACCTGCATCTGCTGACTTCTTGGATATCTCTCAAGTGCTTTTGCTCGTCCAATATTTGGTCAGACAAATACACACACTGGAGTTTCGTTGATTAGATCAACCGCCCGGACTATGGTTACCCCTAGTCTGATGGCTTAACACGCCAACACCCTCAGCAGTGTGCCTGGGAAAACCCTGCAGTAACACTCCCTCGTGCTGTCAGTTCGTCATCTCATAGGGATAATGATTTGACACATCTATGTCCACTGTTGTGGTATTATTTTACTTCCACGCCAGATGGTGTGTTGTGTTCTGGCTGGAAACTCCCAAGACGCCAGAAAATTTAAGTTATGACTAAATTCATGAGAGGATCTTTTGTTTTGGTTTTACAATTGTATCAGTTGTAAATATAATTTTAAGTAAATATTTTCAAGTTCAATTAAGCTGGGATTAATATGCTCATCTATCTGTATAGAGGCACAACACCTCAGTATGTAATTCTGAGAGAATTTGTATAAATTCACTGGATATTTGTGAAATATTGAGCAAGTTTGTGAACGATTTTCTAAGAGGACGATATTTAATCTTGAGCGAGAATCCAATCTAAAGCAAGAATCCATCATCGACCCCGAGCCTGTGCAGCCTGAAGACTATCAAAACGTGACCAGAGGCAACATTTTAAATATTTGCAAATTTGACAATGAGAGGTCAATATACATCCTTTAGAAAGAATTTTCAAACCAACAAACTTAAGTCAGCGAAATAGCTGAATTGAAAGATAACATTCAGAATATCTGACCTGACGTGAGAACTGAAAGGATTGCGATTCTGAGCCAGTCCTGCAATACAGATAGCCCATCTGGAAGATGTTTATTCAAACTCATCTCATTGCTGATGGTACTCCCTACATCTTCACACCGAACTCCCTACATCTTCACACCGACCTCCATAGCCATGGCATGTGTGTCCCCCCCCCCATGACTCATCGGTAGTCAGCTGGAGCATGGCTGTAGAAACTAGGGTCTAGCTCCGTTCAAGCAAGAGAAGAGGGACAGCCTATGTGATGTCATGCATAAGTGAGCATCAGCACACAAGATGTGCCGTTGGGAGAGAGGGGGGGGGGTTATTAACCTGTGACCTCATTTAAGATGCACTTTCCACCCCCTCGACTCTCAGTTTGTCTGTTGCTGCTCACCAGTTATTTTTGTCTCGCTCATGCCAGTACTGGGGTGATAAATTAATCATTAAAGTACATTGGCATGGCATTATTGCATTTCTTTGAATCTGTCTGAGTGTTTTGAACACGGATACAAGGTTTTTTTCTAACTGTGGATTTTAGTAAGTTATATACATTCTGTTTGGATGAGGTTTAACACCGTAATTTTATTTTAAAAGTTTTGTTGATATGAAGGAATTAATAGTTTCTTAAAACAAATTTGCCCAAAGACTTTGATAGATACTGATCAGTTTATATGTGGTGGCTTGAAAGAAATTATGAATTTCTGGGTTGAACTTTTTAGATGCAAATTTGGGAGCAAGTTTTATTTGTTGAGTAAAACGTTTGTTTTCAATATTTAAGACTTTATGCAGTCAACGTCTTTCTAAAAAATACATTTGGCCAAATTTTATGATCAATTCATTTCGGTTTAAGCTGATAAAAAGTACCAATACAAGTGTGTTCTTTTGTCAAGATTTGTATAGATTAATTTTTTTTATAGTTTTTAAATTATCCAACAATAACTATACATCTTACGTAAGTGAAAGAAGAAAAACGAAATTCCATTCATATTAAAATGCCAAGTTGTATTTAAAGGCCCAGATTTAAAGGAGGATCCCAAATTTGGTCAAATTTTAGTGTGACGTTGGCTCGTGGCAGAGGTTGCATAATTGTGTGGAGGATGGGATGGGATAACGTCTACTTATCTCAATTTTTAACATATTACTCATCGGTTGTTCATGTTAAACTTTGCAGACACTCAAAACAAAAAGGGAAATATGCCCTGAGCAGAATGTTTTCACGGGAAGTTTATTTATTTGAAAAATACTTGGCGATAAAAAAGAAGATTTACAGTCCGTTTGTTTTTCTTGTTGTCATATGGCACTGAACAATGCACGTAAGTACTGCACTCATGTATGCATGTCTTGTGACTAGTAAATGGCACCATCTTTTATTTAAAAAAGATGGAGATGTCATTATGTAATTTGTATATTTCATTGATATAAAAAGACATTGGTTTATTCAACTCTTTCAATTTTCACTGATGTTGAGCCACATCAGTTCCATTTATCTTGAAAATTATACAATTACTACAACTTTTCGAATTTGAAGAACAATTGGAACCTTCTAAAAACTGGTTTTTCTAATTTAAGATATATGTTAAATTCAATAATTAAATGTTTTTTCTGAATCAATTTGGGGACCGGTTTAGAAAAGTCAGCAAGCTTTTTTTGTGTAGAACTAAATGTAAAAGAAAATCAAGCAAAAATATTAAAATTCATTTCCTAAATAAAGATCAACAGTTAGTGGGGAAAAAAAGCAGTGCAGCATTTGAACTTGCAATTAAAGTGAAATATAAAATGTATTTTGTAAGAAACAATTGGTATGCATGCGAACGAATGAAATGTTTACAAATTCCAAATTTGACAAGTTGAAAAAAAAAATGCCCAGCTATATTGCCTCATCATATCCTGTAAAAACAGGATCTGACATTTTCTGTCATTGCCACATCATCAGAGCAGAGCACACAACTGGTGACAGGACAACCTTGAAATGACCACAGAGTAGAAACACTTCCAGTGTTGGCACCACTGACCCATTAGTATCCTTCCCGCGCTAATGAAACTCTTGGTTCACTGTACCCAAATGCCTATCTTGGGTGTGGTCCCGGCATTCTGGACTTGCCTGGGCCTCACCCAGGGTCTTTCTATGTGTTGACACCCCCCAGGGGTAACCCAAATTTTATGACATGTTGCTGGATTAGTTAAGTGCTAAAACACCCCTACAAGTGGTCTTGTTGCTCTGGTCCAAGTCTGGATTTTTAATTTTGTTTCCCCTTATGCCAGGGATTGGATCCTGCTGGCCAGTAGAAGAAAATGTTTTAAATCCAGTGTCAACTACCTCCATGGTCAAACCAAGACTATACCCTACAAAGGGCTGGCTACAAAGATGGGCACTTGCCCCCCAAAAATAGAGTTTATAGTACTTCTTGAATTTTTCTGTTTCCTTGTTGCTTGAGGGAGGAAGTTTAATTGATAACAATTTCAGACGAGAATTATGACTGACCTAGCAATAGCATTGAGATTTGAGCATTGCGAAACGAAAAAAAAAAAACATTTACAAGAGTAAGCAAAATTTGGGATGGAGTCAGCATGGAAATTGGAGGGGGTTACAGATGAGGCATGGAAGAAGGATTAAAAGCCATAAAGTAGTACTGCTGTGAAATTTTAACTATGGTAATCAGTTTTTAATTAAAAAACAAAACAAATAAAAGTATTTTGAGGAAGCGATACAAGTTCTGTACAAGTGCCCAACTGTGATGAGATCAATGCACTATGACTAGGATAAAAAAAAATACATGTAATGATTTGGTCGGTTGTTTCATAACAATTCTGTGAACTCTATTTCTGGAATTAGTTCCAAATGATAACTGAATATTATATGGCATTCAAAACTAAATTTGTGCTGGGGTGTGGCTCACTATCACGGATAACCCAGCTCAGCTAGTTTCATAATCCATCAAAAAGGTTAATTGGTTAAGAATATCATTCCTCAAGCATGGTGTATTTATTGACTTGTAATTGTTCTAAAAATAGCTTAGCTATAAGTTGACCTCGTGTGATGGGCAGCTGATGCTGTGTGCTGATCGACCTCGGCACATGATGACAATGGTGTGCTGTGCTGTCATGGTCAAGACAGGACTGTTTGAATAGATGTGGAATACTCATCGAAGTTTAATATCCAACTCTGTGGGAATACTCCACCTGACCTGCCTCCTCCCTCTTTTTGCTGTATGCCCACCCACTTTCAATACCCTGACCAACAGATGATACGAAAACATTTCTCAGCCCCAGAAAACCCATGACTTATTGTTTCATTGTGACAATGTTTTAATCATAACAAAAGGAGGATATGTTGTTACATCAACACCTTGATAACAAAACACCTGCTGTAGCAGTTGTGCACTTATGAACACAAGGATAACATGACTTTTTTCCCGCCTGTCCGCCAGCACAGTCTGCAATACCAATCAGGAAAGGGTGTGGTCAGATTGCATTTCCTCTCTTGTGTCACTGCATGGTCGGGGCCGGCAGATCTATCGGCCCAGCCGGCCCAGTCGGCCCAGTCCTTATTATTGTTTCCCTTAAAATACACGACCGCAAAAACTCCAGTTTGCCAGATAAAAAAAAGGTTCGGGGCTTGTGCGAGCTTCCGATAAAACAAATTGGGCCCGGATATTGGCGGAATGGGGGATAGTGTCGGGCTGTAATTGGGTTAGAGTTGTGGGAATCCCTGTGCTCTGACACAGCAGGAGTCCATGTCTAGTCAGAGTGGGTTGTGCGTTGTCTGCTTTGTCCCCTGCAGTAACCCACGGCATGATGGAAGCTTTGGAGGACTTCTCAAGTAAGGTGCATGGAATTTATGGGGATGGAATAAAAGGGGTCAGTCAAATAAACCATGGAAACGGTTGCTTTTTTTATTGTGAAGAGTTGTTGCAAAAAGGAGTTGTAGATGTAATTGACAGTATTTCTTTAGTTTTAGAGAGAAAAGAGTTTGGACATGTTGGATAATGGAAGAACTGGGGGGAGGTTAAAGAGATCAGATGAGAGTTGAATAAACCATGGGAACAATTATTTGAAAGAGTTTTATCATAAAGAAATTGCAGAGGTAGTGAAATGCAAAACCATTATTTACATTTCTGGAATGACAATAAATTGAAGCATTTGGGAAAATAGTCATGCTATTGGAGCTGACGGAATAAAATTGGTCATTTTTTTTGGAAAAAAAAATTGGTCATAAAATTGTGGAGGTTGGGTTAACAAATGAGAAAAGAAAGTGGTCATAAAAATAATTTCTTTGTTTGCCATGCTTTTTGAAAGACATTTTAAACAGTTAACAAAAGACGAATGTGGAAAAAACTTGTTCATGTTGGAATGACCAAGCCCAAGTATCTTCTCTGGAAAGTCTTGTCATTTGGTTTCTTAATTAAAGAAAAACAAAAATGGAATTTTTTTTTTAATTTGCAGTGTCAAGAGAGCAGTGAGATGCTGTCCATAGAGCGGCCTTGCCTCTTAATTCTTAAGGAGTCAACGATAGCCTGAAAGTGTGAAACTGCAAACTAACTATTGGCCAGAAGTTGATAACAAACAAACGCAGGCTTCCTTGACAGACTTGGTTTGAGATAATTAAGGGGTTTTATTCCCCCGTCGCCGATACAATCTGCACCATCACTGGAATAAAACAGCTTAGTCATTTGAGGCGATAATTGAATCAACACCTATCAAAAACAAAAAAAACGAAAGAAGATGTTTTTAATGTCCCTCGTGTATTGCTGTCAAGTCTTTTCTTTTAAAGTTTTGTCAGAAGTTTTTAACGGATGCTGGGCGGCGTTAAAACGCTGATGATGGAGGCAAGTGAAGCAGTCAAAGATAATTTACTTGAGGCTAGCTTGAAGGGTTACAGACAGCTCATACATGTTGGAATGGACTCTGTGACAAGGGCGGATCCAGAGAGATTACTGCCGGAGGGGGGGTTGGAAGGGCTCTCTCAAGTGACAAATGGCCTTATTCGAAGAAAAATTTGGCCGCTACTACGGGAGGGGGGGGGGGGCTCCTTTTGCACCCCGTGGATCCGCCACTGCGTAAATGAACAGTACATGACATTTTTTTTGGAGAGTTCTGTGTACATGACACATAACGTACACATTCACAATGTACACAAATCCACAAACACAATTAACGTGATTACCAGGGGTATCACTGTTTTGAAACAGTCATGCACTGCAAAGTCTCAAAACACAAACACGAAATTAACAATTATTTAGCATTGCTATATTTATATTTATTCAGTTTTATTTCATTTGCCTGGCAATTTACAACAAATATAAACACATCAAGATCATTCAACTGGATAGATAATAGAACATCCATTTATTCATATACTTTACTTTATCTGGTCCTACCCTTTATTCTTACATCTTTTGTTCCGTTTCCATTCAGATAATCTTTTCTTCAAACGAATTATTTGAAAACTGGGAAAAAACACAAATAGTACTGAGTACAAAGGCCTGACGTCGAGTATGAACTAGTGACAAGGATTTGTGAATGAAGTAAAGCGTTATTTGGAACTGCGTCAATGAGTGAAAAATCATCGTTGTTATTAATTAGGGGCCGGAATATATACAGCAGATTTTTATCTTTAATATGATTGGCCGAGCAGAGTTTACGTTGAGAAATAACTGGTAACCCTCCGATATGGCATGTGACGTCGCTTTACTGTGAGCAACTGGTTCACAACGATGTCTTCTTTATTTATCTGGCAGTATTAAAGCTTGCTTACTCACTCTCGGGCAAAACTGAAAAAAAAAATCTTTAAAATTGTCTGCAAATTTCAATCAATTTTAAAGTCAAATTTGTAAGCTTGTAGACGTTTTGTCAATACACTTTCGAGTGAATTCTTGTACAAAAACAATATTAAAGGCATAGATTAATCAAAATGTGTCGACATTTGTCAAACTTTTTGTACTAAAGTCTAAAAAAAAACCTAAAATGTTTGTAACTTTTAATTTAAAAGAATAAATTTTTATTATGATAGAAAATATATAATCATTTGTGGAGAAGATCTTTAAACAAAAAAAATCAACTTTATGCAGAAAAGAAATATACTGTTATGCCATCAGCCTGGGGGTTTGGTCAGTATCAAATCAGGGCATAAATGATTGTAGTGCGCATGCACAAGGTATACCGCCCCTAGAGTGGTAACAAGCATTTTCATAGACATTTTGAAAAAAAAGGGTGATAACACCCAAAAAGCTGCCACGGCTGCAACGCTATCACATATTTTCCTTTTCTTTGAACTCTGGAGGTGTACATGTATACCTTGCCAAAAATCGCTATGACGATTATTCCCCTCATTTGATACCGGTGGCCAAAATTTTGGACTGAGACTGATAGCCTATGTTGGCCAAAGATAGTCCAGATTTGTGGCCAAAAGTATGTTAACCTTACTTTTCCAAGTGCAGCAAAGTACAAAGTAAACGTTTTTTTCTTCTAAAGTAGGAAAGCAAAATACAGTTTTCTTTATCATTCATGTGACATATTTGAGATTAATCAACATAAAGTAAGATGGTTAAACCATCTTACAAAAGATTTCAATCTGATTAAAATTTTACAGTAATTATCAGAAAGAGGCATAATGTCACACATAGCCCTTTCCTTCTGATTTGCCCATTTGCAGACAGTACATGTTTAGCTATAGGCTTTGCCTTTGCTTTCAAACGTTCCATATTCAACGAGATCATCTTTTTCACAATATTTATTAATTTTTTTATTTCTTATTTTAACTGGGTAGCCCATTCGGTGAAATCCACTGATCTCCCATTGGGTCCCAGTAAAGAGAAGATAATGTGAAGAAATTACAGTTTTAGAGGTGGGAGGAAAAGCCCAGAAGAGTATTCTGAGGCAAACCCACAGAATCAGGTAGGGACTGAAAACACATGTTGGCCCAGGCAGGATTCGAGCCCGGGTCACAGCGGTGGAAGGCGAGCAAAGTACCGCTACACCAACCTGACTCCCAAACAATTATCACGTTTTGTTATTTTGACCTTACGAGAGGTCCACATTGGAATGACATTTCTATGACAGGTCTGTCTCATCAGTATGCGAATGCTGGTCTGTATATACCTGCTTCAAAACGGTTCTCCCACCGAAGAGCGTAAGCTGAACACCATTCACAAATGGAGCTTAACTTTGATCAAGTTCGGGCGAGGATCATTAGTTGACTTAAGATTGATTTGTGACATAACTTAGGCCTGCGCACTAATGGCAACACGCGAACACCTCTTGTCGAACACTTGTCTAAATGTCATCACAAAACTTCTTTGTCCTGGCTCCCTGCTATGCATTATGATGCATGCAGCTATTGATAACCAGTGATGGAACCGTGCCCCAGGTTTCGGTTCCAAATAGCCGATTAGAGTGGAAAAGTTAGCCGAACTATGGTTAACACTAGTCGCCGCTCAAACTTGCTCTTCATTGCCCTCACTTTCCTCTCACGTGCAGGCTAAATAGCCCCCTCTATAATTCATGCACTGACCCATTACTGAATGACCAACCCATAGTAGGCCTATATATTGAAGTTATTTCTTCGCGCATTATTTACAATCTCAATCAATGATGTTCATAGGGTCCTGATGATGGACAAATAGTGCTTCTCTGGAAACATGACTGTCACTAACTGGCACAGGAGGTGTGTGGCATCCATCATGCACTTGGCTGGGTTAAGGACAGCCTCCCTCGCGTACCGAGCATGCTCAGTCAGTCCCACATAGTTCCTGTTGTCGATGGCGGCGTCCAGCTGCTTCAGAGCGGTGTAAGCCAAACTTGAGGGCTTTGGGGCGTCCGGGGACCCCGGCGACTGTGCCTGAGTCTCCCGGTTTCTGCTCAGGGCACCGAGCTCATTGGGCGTTAGTCGTATCGTTCCGTTGCGCAGGACTTGGGCCGATATGAACGCAGCCATGCATCTGGCAATGATGCGAAATCTGTATAACAAAAATATAGGAGTGACGTTAAAAAATTATGACTGTCCCCTAGCATAATAGTTTAAAGCAGTGGGGGCGTCAGGATGTCTTTCTGACAATGTTTGGTCTCTTTCAATTACCTGTTTATTGAGAATATTGGCAGTTGCATTTTTATTTCTGACAATGTCAATTGGCCTTTGCATCTTTGAATGTTTTTAAGAAATGTTCTGTTCACAGTCTGACCTTCATGAAATACTTTATCCATTTATTTTGATACTTATTACAAATACCACAAAACAGGTTTTCAGTGTATGCATAGATTAAAGCAAAGAAAGCAATGATGTGCTGATCAGGCACCATTCTACAGGAGGAGGGGGTGGGGAAACATTATTAGGCGTCAAACATACACCTACTCCCAATCTTTCTAGATACACCATCTTCAACTTAACTCAAATTCTAAGATTAATCCACATTTAGCAAGAATCAAAAATACATCCTCAAATATTTCTTTATATAAAAAAAGATAACCTCCCAATATGTACATTTATTTACAACGTAAATTAAAAAAAAATTCTTGCGAAATATTCACATTCGTTCCCAATTTTCTCATTTTCTCCAACAACAACCTTTCGGTATAGAACTGTACCTCTTATCCACAGGGGTGTGAGTGACCACTAATAAAAATAGCTGAAAACAGCTGAAAAAAAGTGTACAAAAGCTGAACTTTGGAAATCTCCTATACTTTTGTACACAGCAAGTGAGGGAAAAAGCTGAAAAAAAGCTGAAATCCAACACAAAAAAAGCTGAAATCAGCTTTAAAGCTGAAATTTCACACCCCTGTATCCATGACAATCAGTGTGCCATGGTTAATAGTACCTGTAAGAAAGTTCCGACTGTCTTCCGAACCCGATGGCCCCCAGAAGCCCCGAGGAGCTACGGTCTTCACCCAGCGTCATCATGGTAGGGATGAGGTTGTTTAAGGAGCGTGACATCGTCCAATGAGGTGAGCCGAATTCAACCTGATGGATCGTCATCTGTAAGGCCTTGTGCCACCACAGGAAGACTTTGGCCTCGTTGGCCGGTCTACAAGGACGAAGTGAATTAACACATTAGTTCCCAAACTGCCTAGCCTTGACCAAGGCGTTGGGTGTGTCATGAATTCAACTGGTGCGACGATAAGTACTTCGCGCACCCCTGAACCGCTGGCCCTTGTGGTGTTACAAAACTTACCAGTGTGTAAGCCTTAATGTAGATGTACGCCGTGTGCACCCGTACTGTCTGCTGATACGTTAAGACTTTCTAGCTTCAAGTCTGGTGCATGATTTGATACCAAATTTATGGAAATTGACCTTAGGGTCACCGCACTGCCTGACATTATTTGAGGGTTGTCACCATAGAAATTGCATTTCCCTACATACCTTACATGGATAGTACAGCTTACTGTGGTAACAGTGTGCCAACTTGCAACTTAAATAATAAAAAAAAACACTTGTCTTATGAAAATCAAATTATGAGAATATTTTCAGATTAAATTTCTCTATATAGGTGCCAAATTTCATTCAATTTCGTTGCTCCATGACCAAGTTTTGTGAAATGATCCAAAAAAAAACCCGGCCATTTTATCTTTAAAGCAACTACCCTTCAACCTCGAACAGGACCACATTCGGAAAAATAAAATTGGATTCCTTACTTGACTTTGCACTTGACACACCAGTCGATCAACTCCGTGTACAAGGTATACTCCTCCTCCAGAGTCCGGCACTGGGGCGACCTCTGACCCACGTAGGCAAAGAGGGTCAGTATGGCGCCCTGCTTGGAGCACTCTTCAAGGAACTCATTGTGGGTGAGCTCTGGGATCTGGACAACCTGCAGGATGTTGGTCCAGCCACGGGAGGGGTCTGGGGACAAGTCCATATCTGGAAGGAAAGAATATTGTGAGTACTTCTGCAGAAACACAAACAATATATTATTGGCCATGTACTTATACTGGCCCTCTTGTGGGAAAAATGAACAGTTAACTTGCAAACCCCAAATGAAGCCATGTTGTGGGCATGGATGGCCAAAAAATATACCAAAAATGGTGAAAGGCAGCGCTGTAGTTAAGTTCATCACAAATGAGACCTGACAAGTCATTTCACAAGTCCAGGCACAAAAAATAAGGAATTCCCACTAACAAAGGAATAGTTTTGTCACAGTTCATTTGGATAGCTTGTGAATTGAAATTGACACTGAAGGACGAGTGACAAACTAGAGGGGACTTGTGATTGATCGACTTCAGCACTGGTGATAAGGTGATTGACCCTATATGGGGAGTCAGGTTGGCGCAGTGGTTCTTCCCCCGCCTTCCACCTGTATGGCCCGGGTTCGATTCCTGCCCTGGTCCACATGTGGATTGGGTTTTCAGAGCCTACCTGATTCTGTAGTTTTTGCCCCAGAATGTTCTTCTGGGGTTTTCCTCCCACCTCTAAAACTTTAAGTTCTTGTCACTGTCTTCTCTCTACAGGATTCTTCAGGTTTATGAGCTTTTGAGGAATCCTTGGTTTCAATACCAGAAATAAAATTATAATAATAAAAATATAAGCCATACAAAAACGGCGCAGTTTAGGGCGGTACAGGGAGTAGTAGGCAGGGTGGTTAGGGGCGCTAAAGGAATTAATGGGTTAAGATTTATGTTCCCTGTTTAAACATGAATAGCAACAATGTTCTTACTTGTATTAAAGTGAGCCTCTATGCAAGCTTCCACCACTAGGGCCGAATGTTTGACCGATGCTAGGGTGCGACATGCTGCTGTGATGCATGGAAGACCGAGGGCGCTGCTCGTCGACGCTTCAAACCAGGACAGTATGGCTTCCAAGATGGCGTCCGCGGCACCGTAGACCGGAGAGCAGTTGTTGAGAAGGGTTAGGAGAGTTGAAAGGAGGGATACTAGCTCTTGCTGTCTGTCTGCAGTCGGACCACCTACCAACAAATAAACAATAATGAAACAATGTCAAATTACTCCAAAAAGATTGACAGTATCTAGGGAGTTATTTGCTCATTTCTAAAAATCAGAACTATCACAATTTTTGAGGAATAAAAGACAGAGGTGAAGTGAGATTTTCAGACATAGGTGATTCCAACATAGGTGATTCAAATTTTTGCAGATTTGAGGAGGCTTCAAGAATATGGTGCTTTTGTGAAGAGACAGTGTTTGCATTATTAAGGTTTACTATGGAAAATGCACGATGTTAAGCGAGAGAAGATCACAATCTGTGAAATATCGCCTATTATATTTAACATTTATGAATAACGTAATTAATGTTTCCAGAGAATTCCTTAACAGTATTAACTATGTCTTTCATAGCTTCCTAGCCTTTACTGACTATTGAAAGTTTCTTTATGACGGTTATACCATTAAAATGGCTTAAATTCATTACGTAAAAGAAACTAAGATTGAAACAGGTCCCCGGGCATACCTGCTGTAGCTAAAAGCTCAATATCATTAAGTAACCGCTGTACGGGTGCGGGGAACCAGTCTTTGCGGGTGTCATCCAAGCTGGAGCATTTACACAGCAACTGGACTACCAGCTTGACGTAAGCTGCACGCTTGGAAGCATCGGCTGCAGAATCTAATGAGGACGGCGTGTTGAATCTTGCCACTCCACGCATCAAACTGAAATGAGATGACAATAGGCTGGTAATGATTATCGGAATATTTGATTCATTTCTAAGTAAACAACAAAGGGAAGTGAAGAAATTGACTGAAGCGGGGTTTGAACCTGCGACTTCTGAATTGCCATTCCAGTGCTCTACCAACTGAGCAATCCAGCCCCATAAGGTGGTTGTTAACCCATTGGTCCTTTGTTCAAAGGGCGCTAGTCAGAAGCCATAAACCCGAATGGCTCAGTTGGTAGAGCACTGGAACAGCTATCCGGAGGTTGCAGGTTCAAATCCCGCTCCAGTCAATTTCTTTGTTCAAATTTGAAAAAAAAAAATATTTGATTAGTTGATCAAAGTGTCAGTTACTTATTTGGCTACATTTTTCACTTTGATTGATTGAAAATGACTTAGTACAATACAATACAATACAATAAAAACTTTCATTATCCCTTTGCGGGAAATTCCATGGCCTTTTTACACGTAGTTTGATTTAAAACACATAAAAAGCACGAATGATAATGAAGGTTTTCAATAACATGGTGCATGAGCATGCAGTACTTTTTCGTTTAAACAATTTTAAGCCAAAAGCCTTCCTCTTTCAAATGGAAGTGACAAACACAAAAGCAGACTTTGAGAAAATAATGGCATCGGAAATTTTCTGATAAAGTGACTGTATTCTTATTTCACAAGTCCTGAAGTAAACTCGGCAGTATAGAACAACTTTGTTAAATGTGTGAATGAAGTTAAGAGTTTGTTTTGAAGAAGAGGTGCAACACCTTAAACGAACTGAGAGGGCTCTTGGTTTACAGCATGGATTTTTGGGGGGGGGGGCTATAGATTTGAGATTTTTTGCTGTGAGTTCTTGCAGAACATGTCTCATGCATTTGTGGCAGCTAGAGATAACAAAACGAGATATGTTAAAATAAAAAAAAAAAAATGAAAGCCGTAAAACATGCAAATATGGTGCAGTCCAGAGTTGTAACTGCAGCTGTGATCACAAGTCAATCACAAGTCAATCATAAGTCAATCACAAGTCAATCACAAGTCAATCACAAGTCAATCACAAGTCAATCACAAGTCAATCACAAGTCAATCACAAGTCAATCACAAGCCAGTCACAAGCCAAACACAAGTCAATCACAAGTCAGTCACAAGTCAATCACAAGTCAATCACAAGTCAATCACAAGTCAATCACAAGTCAATCACAAGTCAATCATAAGTCAATCACAAGTCAGTCACAAGTCAATCACAAGTCAATCACAAGTCAATCACAAGTCAATCACAAGTCCATCACAAGTCAATCACAAGTCAATCACAAGTCAATCACAAGTCATCACAAGTCAATCACAAGCCATTTAGCCTGTCGGCTACCGGGATTGCTTTATTCTAGTGATTAACTCAAGACTCTGAGATATAATAAAATAAAACTCTCGAAATTACATGAAGTTGAATCACCTGTTTGGAATTAACAGTCAAAGATGAGTGAGGTCTGTATAAAATAAATACTACGTTGATGCCATCAACTTAGATGTGATCTGCATTTTAGTAGGTTTCTTTAAATACTCAAAATTCTTGAGATTTTGGGGATTCGGGGGAGAGGGTGATTTCACAAAAATAAAAAAAATATTATTTAAACTTTCGCCCTTTTGAACAATGTTCTATAGGGACAACCCTGCATTTTTCTACTGAGCAAAATCTGTGAAATGAAAATATGCACTTTCCATGAGTGAGTTTTGTAAATGGACATGAAGTATTTTTTCTTGCATGAGAGAATTCTCACCTCAAAGAGATAGGGGAACTGCCATCAACAGATGAATCCGATCTACTCAACGCAGCAGGGATAGGGCAATGCAGCATTCAAGGGGGAAAAAATTGCATCAGAAAGTATTGGTGACAAAAAAATGAAAACTAAAATAAGACTTTTTTTAAAGAGGAACTACAACTGAGGAAATAACCTGAAAGTTGGCCTCACAAAATCTAAATATTTGACAAGAAAAGGAACCCTTCAGTAGGTCCACAGCCTCCACTGGAATCAAACTTGTTACAAATTTGAGTAAAAAATGTAACAATTAAGTATAGAAAATATCAGTATTTTTTGGCAGATATCCCTGCTGCTGAATCAGTGAGGGGAGGAGGAAAAGGGTTTGGGGATTGGAATTCCACCCCATGACATCTGCCCCCCCCCCCCCTCAAAAAAAAGCTGCTATACTTCCAGCAATTCATGCATATTCACAAGAACTTAATGCATATTAATGAGATTAAGTATTTAAAAAAACAAGTGGGCATTCACAACCAAAATGTTTAATACAGAGATTCCCCTTTTTCTATGATATGAACTGGCAACACTTCTACTTTGCAGATCCACTTTAAGAACTACTTGTACTTTTGTTAAGTCTCGCTTGCACCCACTTGCCGCACCAAAGGGCGCCAGTGATCTCTAATTTCTAGCAGCTCTCACTGGAAAGAGTATCTTGAACCAGGGTTAACACGTTCTTGTGCACACGCAATATATGCATGAATGATTGATCATACCCACAATATGCATTGCAAAATATGCATTTCCTCTAACTGCGAAAGCGATAAGCACTCACCAGCACACTCGGATAGAAAGGTGGGTACGGGAAACATCGCTCGGCTAAAGAACGGTCTATTTAGAAAGAACTACTTCAACTACTTCATCCTCATTCGAAGATCGTGAGTTACTTACTCACACTGATCAAGAAGCCTTGATTACTGACGTACCTGATAGATGTGTCCCCTTTCCCGTTCTTCTGATTCAAGACGTGCCTCGGGTCGCAGCGGTCGATTTGCCACGTCACTGCACAGTTGTAGGAAGTCACGTCCAGCAGTTGCCATGGAAACTCCTTGGCCTGGGCTATGAGATGCTGCATTGAAGCACCCTGATAACAAAGAGAAATCACCATGTCTTTTATTTTTAATTTTGTTGTGTTGTTTTTATCTTTGTTTTTGTTTATCGGTTTGTTTCTTGTTTTGCTCCTGCTTCGGCAGGACCCATATTTTGCAAAATGTATTTACATTTTAAATGTTTGAGTGACAATCTGAGCCTGCAGCCAATGTACTCCCTGTTGTTTTCATAAATTCCTCAAGCATGAGGTAAGGTATTACAAATAACTCGGCTGATTTTGGGTGTAGAACAATATGTATATCCATCGGCTTAGCAAGGTAATAAACGACTTCCTTTAACCAAGTTCCCAGGAAGTTGTTAGTCAAAATTTTTCAGAATACACAGAGGGTGAGATTACAGGCTGACATCGGACGTTTATTGACCAATGACCACACTTCTGCAAACAAAACCAAAAAGAAACAACCCCCTCCAAAAAAACCACAAATAAATATATACATAAAATATAACAGTACAATTTTTAAAAACATATTTGTTAAGTCAAAGTTTGTACTTTCCCGCAGCAGCTAATTTTTTTAAAGTGCTGATTCATTTTTGTCTATCCAAAAAAAGTTACACTTGCGCATTTCCATTTTTTGTACATGGGATTTTTTTAACCATTAACATTTTAAGATTTGATGGGCTCCGTTCAAAAGTACCCCCTCAACGGTGAGAAAGGGAGAGTTGGGGGAGACCACTGGGAGAGACATTTGAACGCATCGCTGACGAAAGCTGATGCTCACGCAAAGATGCTATTGATGGCTTTAGGTGCATGCAGAATAAAAATTAGTCGTGCGTACTTTAGCGCCATACGCATGCCTATCATAACGCGCACGCAGTGCGTCCCGGCCACTGGGCCCTCAAAAGCGCAATCTTTTGTTTGCGCACGATCTCTTGTTTGGTGATAAAACAAAACCTACCTGAGATTTCATGATGTTGTCCTCGTTCAGGAAGATGACCAGCAGACTGAGTAGATTGGATAGGAAGGCGTTGGAGGTCTCAGGGCCCGTCCCTTGGCAATAGCTATCTGAGATCTGTCGCCATGGGATACGAGGGAAGATGTTGCCTAGAAACGTCAGGCAGACCGGTCCCCTGTCCTCAAACACCTTCCAAAATAATGTTCAGATGAAAGTTCAGCTAACTCAGAGAGCCCCGATATGCAATTTGGAATTACACCTGATTAAAAGGTTAATAGTTATTCTAGGCTTCCTTATAATGGTTAGAGAAATCAAACATTTCAAAAACCGGTTATCCTATTTTTTTTTCAAACCGAATAACAGTAATTTCACCGGAATTTCTCATTCAGCTCACAGTCACGCCAACAAAAAGTAAAAAGCGAGGTGCTGCATGCCTTGCCCTCCTCAATGATTGGTTATGGTTTGCAAGATTCATTGTCACTAGATCTTTACAAAAACACTCCAGATTTGTGATGGTGAAAAAAAGCTGGGAACAGCAATTATTTGAACAGTAACATCTTGAACATCTACTTGGACTCACCCGAACCATGAGCTCCATGGAGGCGAGGTCCGGATGGAACTGGTTCCAGGGCAGCAGGACCAGGTGCTGGTGGTAGGTCATCAGGACGTCCTCGCGCAGACCCTTCCTGGCCAGAGTGTCGTGGTAGAACGGCCAGAGAAGGGACATAGAATTGACCAGGGGAGGGTCCAGGTAGCCTGTGGTCAAGATCAGATCACAGAGATTGGTTGTATGGAAGCAAGCGTTTCAAAAACCTAGGACACCATTTCAGGGCGCTACTTAACACACAATTTGTCTGCTAACAGATTCTCCGTCCATTTCATGAAAGCAAAAAACAAAGCATGCTAACTTCAAAGAAAAATGTGCTTAAAACAGTAAAAAAGTTTTTAAAAAAATTCCAACATAAATGAATGTATAGGGAACATTTCCAGAACACTGTGCACTGTTACCATGACAACCGACTTATCAGACAGTCATTCTGTCATATAACCTAAATCATGTACTTACAACAATTTAATAAACAAATATTAAAGCAGCTACTAAAGGCAACATCTTTAAAAAAAATTGTAATACACAATATTTATAAATAATTATAAATAGTGAGTTTCTGAACTTGATACATAGAAATCAACCAAAGATCACCCTGCCGTCACCACCTCGCCCCACCCTCTGCCTACTTTACCCCCCTCCCTCCTCCCCCAAAAAGGTTTCATGACTTTCAAGACAGGATTTCCATGGAGACACAGACAGACCATCATCCTAATTGAGAGTAGATTGATTTCCCTTCAAGCGCCCACCCTAAGGATCCTAGGACAGAGGCAAGCGTACGTGATTATGATCGTGTCAGGCTAGGTTAAAGCTGCAACTCATTACAAGGATCAAGTCCACCGGGGCTGGGAGTGGTGGAACAACGTCTTCATTAAATGCTCCCCAGGATACCAGACCCTGAACCTGACATAGCGACCTGGCTGGTAACACGACCAACCGAGTACCGGCCGAGTGCGGACAGACAATGATTGATGACTGTGAGACTGTCACTACGCCTCTCTCCTTGTCCCAAATAGGGCACTGACCAACGGAAAACCAAAAAAATCCTGCAAGATGCTTTCCATTAGACAAGGTTGGAAAAGGAAATAGATGCTTGAGTGTGACAATTTGTGATGGATGTGGCCAAGTCACGGTAACCCTGCATGGCACTTTCTCCAAATCCAAATACTCCTGTTTCTTTATTCAATGTTCGGCAAGCTTGTCTAGACCTTGAAAGCATAATAGGACATTGTTCTATCAATGAACTGATTATTTTGTTTTTCATCAGATATCCTTTTGGGACACACAAGAGCAGTTTGCTGCACAGATAAATCAGCCTTCATGAAAATGACCTCTGACAAATTTCCCCCAAACAAGGACATTAACAAACGGGGACACTTGTCAGAAGGAATACCTATATTAGTGTCACAAAATTCTCTGTTCACCAATAAGTATCAAATTTTGAATAAATAGAAGATAACAAGACTTCTTACACATTTGGTGAGTTGGCTCTGACATTTCTAATTGAACAGAATAACTTAAGACTTTGTCCCAAGTGGGAAAACAGAAAAAAAAAATACCGTATTTTATTAAAAAATAGCTTGCCTTTAAAATACCATGATATGAATACCCTGTAATAGAGTATATATGTTCAAGAGTGTGGAAATAGACATATAAGTGCCCTGACAAAATCCTTTTACGAAATCAAAATAAGCTGACGCATAAAGAGTGTCAAACTCCTTTACTAGGAATGTACTTTGCAAATTTAGTTCAGAAAAATACGGTTGGAAGATTTCGGATGTCTGACCGCAATGCTATATTCGGAATTACATAATATCCGTTGAACCGTGGTTCTCGTGACCTCTGCCTGACATTTCTGGACAGCTAAACACTGCCCAAGTTCAGAAAAAGAAAAGAGAAAAAGAAATTGACTAAGAGGCAATAAAAATCTGCCTAGCCACCCCAAGCGAAGCAATGAATCACTGTTGACCAGTCGCTATGTGTCCCCAGAGGCAATAAACGTCTGACTCAACCCCTGGGCTCGTAAGAGCCAGCGTACTTCTGCCATCCAGAAGCAGGAAGCGCCTCATTCACGCCAGCTTTTGTCAAGTCGATCCGGTGGGGATTAACCGTCAGCCAAACAATTGATTTAATTGGAAATGAAAAAGAGAAAGAGAGAGGAAAAAAAAATGTGGTTTGGAACTTTGCGGCTGGGTGGACGCGATTACCGTGACGCATGCAAAGAGCTGGATTTTTTTTTTTTACCGTCAATGCCACTGGGGATAGCCAGAACAAAAGTCATTCCTGCCACACCCTAGCGTCAGAACCGATGACTACAATGTCTCATTGTTTCATTTTAAACAGAAACACATGTTTCTCAGTTCCAAATATCATCTATTCAAACAGCCGAAGGTAAAGAACAATAGTCTTGTTGGCTTATAGGCTTATAGTCTTGTTGGATAGTGTCTTCACACTGTAATATGGGATATCCACAATCAAATTCGCTCAGCTCACGTTATCAAGGTTCATCAAAGGTCCAAGTGAAATTACCAACTGAGGTTTGAAGTTTTTTTGCATGGTGAAATAAGCAATTCGGGTAAGTTTGCGGTTGCGCATGTGGCAAGAAATCTGTTTTGTGATTTTTTGAGATTCTGAAACAAAAACAAACGAAGAACGTGACAAGTTTGTCACAAGTGTTTATCAGAAACTGCACAAGTGTGACATCAGTCATACTTGCAAGGTTAGGAGAGTACACAGGGGTTGAAAGGGGGGGGGGTGGTGACAAGAACGTCGCAATGACTCAAGACAGGTTTTTTTATCTTGACAGGGCGGAACCCATGGGAGGTCAGCTATTGTGGATCAGTTCTTCGTCTCTACGTGTACAATTCCAACCATATGCGAAGCCAAATTGGATAATTCTCAAAATCTGGCTGTCCGTTCCTCCAACGATTAAACCATTACGATCCGACCAGTTGGGGAATCGGGCCTAATGCGTGAGACACCAACAGTTTTTTTTATCTTCCTCCGTGCATCAACTTGTAACACCTCATTTATATATATACAAAACTGTCGTCTGATTGGTCGATTGGAGTTGACTGACGTCGAGCGGTTTATTCACGCTGGGACTAGAAGGTACAAAATGTCCAAACGTTTGATTTACCTTTAGCAATGAGGCTTGACTTCCTATTAGATTTATTTCACTTTGACCGAGGAAATAGATTATGTCGTTTGGAGAGCAACAAAGTCCCACAGATGTGCGCTTCTAGACTTCCACATAATGCATGAATTGATAGGATTAGGTTTGATGGGTGTGGCAGCTGCAAGATATCAGGGGGAGAGCGCAGTTTGAGTCTTTGTGCCATTTGGGAAATACAAGAGTTTCCTTTTTTGGAAAGTCTGATTTCTACTGAAATTTCTGCTGACCCACAACCACTTGACAAACGGCGGAGACCTTCTGTTGAAGCTAGGGACGCTGATATATAGTTTATGGTTTATTGGTTAAAAAAAATGGTCTTGCAACCATGTGCTAAATTATATGAAATGTACAACAAAATCAGAAAAACAGTAACAAATGTAATGAACAATTTGGGAGCCAGTCTGTTCTCAAAGCAGAAGTGTTTATTCCCCAAACAAAAACATACAAGTTGAACATTTATTCAAAGAAAAACAAAATGAATTTGTTGACGAGCACGAGGAATACATCTTCAACTGCCAGAGTTATTGGCTTTTATGGGATATGCAATACAGTGTTATTTACATTTCTCTATATTTAGTTAATATTATATTTATTTATTGCAACCATACCTCACAAATTTACAAGATTGGTTGGTTTACGTACAAAGACAAAACAAAAACTAAAAGTCACAGTGCAAACTTCTATGATGAAATGAACAACGCACTGCACGATCCCACAGATATGAAACTTTCCAATTTACTGTAAAAACTAAAAACGAAACTCACCTTGGAATTGTGCCTGTATGCATCCGATGGTATGTGTGAACATGGACACCATGCAACTGGCTGGTACTCGGTCCCCTTCAACCCAGGGTGGGAGCAACTGCTTTGTGTTTGGACTGAAGACAACCAAAAAAAACCCACAGAAAACAAGTTCACAACGCATTCATGTATCCTGACGATGACTAGAGCAGGCTAGTCGAAACGTTGAGACCAAAAACAAGTTTGTTTAGAACTTATAGCAGAACTGTTCTTATCAGAAAAAAAAACTACTTAGCAAAGTTGATAATAAGCAGGACAAGTTCTTTTCAGAACTAATATCTTCTAAGCAGTAGTTATTACCACATGGTGTTACCGCAAACCGAAACGATACCGATACCCCACCATGCAAAGCCTCAAATCTGATAGCATTTATGTATTTATAGTTATTTATAATCATGCTCAACATATCAGCAGTGATTGCTAGAGGATTTTGCTGGATTGAGGCAGTGGTCACCTCTCCAAGGACCACATTCTAGAAATAACGGAGGATTGAGGCTGTATGCTATTTTTAAATGGAGGCAGTTGGAGGACTTTGCAGGGGTAAGGTTGCATCCTAGCAAAAATGCTTAAGAGTCATGGTCAATAAAATGTCCTTCTCTTACTTTGTAGGGGACGGAACCTCCAAGGCAACGATCCAAGGATAGAAGAGGCCTGACAGAAGGGTCCAAAGATGTCTCACGGCTGGAGAGAGAGACAAGAATAAAATATGGACTTAATAGGTTTTTAACATCCACAAACAAATTTCGCAAATTTCTACATTTTGGTTTGATATGGTATATTTCATACCATATCAGGCTAATTTAACCCTATACTACATTGTAATTATTCCGTGATAAATAAAAAACAAAAACAAACAAACAAAAAGTGCTCAGGCAATTTGTGGCAGTATAGGGAGTAAATAGGCACGGCGGTTGGGGTGGTACAGGGAGTAATGGGTAGGAAAAAAGATTGCGTAAAAAAACTAAAAGTCAGATTTGAATTCTCATCTCAGATTTAGTCCTTTGCGGATGTAATTTGATAAGAACTGTATACTCTTGTGTGGAAAAATTCATAACTTGCTCAGGTTAGACTGGAACCCATGACCCCTCGCTTACTAGTACAGACGCTTCAACCAACTGACCATCAAGTGACCAAGTTGGTTTGAATCTTACATATAAAACAGTGGGCTCGTCATCAATGACTTTATTTATGGAACTTTGGTTCATGTAGAGTTTTAATATCGATCTTGGCCTTTAGAGTCAAAGATTTTGAGTCAAAGATTTTTCCCCTACCTTGTTCCACGTCCAGATTTGCCTCGATGACTCGCTGAGCCTCCAAGATGATGGTGTTGAGGATGATGTAACCAAGGAAACTGACCAACGACTGCTGGTACTTTTTCCAGTTGCTATGGAGACCAAACTGCCCACACTGGGGGTTGTTGTTGCGCTGGCGGCTGAAGTATGTCGTCATCCATTCGATTGTCTCTTGTAACTGTATAAATTATGCATAAATTATGAAATTCACAACCTAAATTTCTTAGAGACGTAAAACTCTGATCGATATCAATTGGCAGTTGATAAAACTCTGATCGATATCAATTGGCAGTTGATTAGTAAATTCACCAAGTTAAATGGTAGAGACATTTTTCATATTTGGGAATATTAATTTTTCCTGACCACTTTTTCCTCATTTAAGTTTTTAAGGTAAAATTCAACTTGAATAAGCAAATGATACTGTACTCCTCCCATGAAATATGTTATTATTTGAAAGAAAACTAATTTTCATGATACGTAAAGCTACCATGAAACAGTTGCGTATAGAAAATGCATATGTGCTGCCACACAAGTCAGACACAAGTCAATCACAAGTCAAATCACAAGTCAATCACAAGTCAATCACAAGTCAATCACAAGTCAATCACAAGTCAATCACAAGTCAATCACAAGTCAATCACAAGTCAATCACAAGTCAATCACAAGTCAATCACAAGTCAATCACAAGTCAATCACAAGTCAAATCACAAGTCAATCACAAGTCAACCACAAGTCAATCACAAGTCAATCACAAGTCAATCACAAGTCAATCACAAGTCAATCACAAGTCAATCACAAGTCAATCACAAGTCAATCACAAGTCAATCACAAGTCAGCTACAAGTCAATCAAAAGTCAATCACAAGTCAATCACAAGTCAATCACAAGTCAATCACTAGTCAATCACTAGTTAATCACAAGTCAATCACAAGTCATAAAGGAATATCTTTATCCCAGATCATTTGGTTTGCTTGTGACTTTTGAATGACTTGTGACAACCTGCAGTGACTTATAACCCTTCTACCTGAAGTGCTAAGGCTAAGGCTTTGTCCACATAACTTGACTACGGCTAGCAGTAACACATGTGTCTATGAGAAGGGGCGTTAGCCGCTTCCATAGACACATGCCAATGAACATATACACAAGCCGTAGCCAAGTGAATGGCACGTGGTCTAAGCACACCTGTTGAAGGGAGAGCAGTGGCTGTGTCATGATCAGCACCTTGACCTGATCCGGACTGATGGAATCGGAATTGATAGTCAGTATGGGACAGCCAAGAGACTTCAGGGTATCAGACCAGATGTCTTCATGTAGACAATGCTCCTCAGAACCTAAGAAGACGAATAGATCCAAATACACACATCAATGAACAAAGTCTTTGTAGTTTGTAGGCAGATGTCTTGCGGACGTTTTGACCCCAATTTCATAAAAAATTGGATGCAATATTCAAGAAAAAGGTCTTACTATGGACTCATTTACAAATGGAAGTTTGGGAAAATTGATGACCATAATTAGAAAATTCTTAACCTGATAGAATTTATAATATGCATTCATACGTACTAGGAATGAATGTCTCTACTAACATACCAAATTTCACAAAATTAGTCACTGCACTATTGATGTCAACTAGGGGTCAGGATTTTCCCCTCCCCCCCCCCAAAAAAAATCTTTTGGGATTAAGTCAAGACTTTTGCGGTTTAAGAATTGTCAGGCTACGAACCTTTCAGAACCAGTCTGAGCACGTCTCCGTAATGCTCAGGGAACTGATGCATGAGCATGGCCTGCAGGTGACTCCGGTAGATCTCAAACATCATCATGCTTCGGTTGTCCATCTCCAGGCCGCAGCTAGTCAGGGCTTCACCCACCACCTCGATGAAATGGGAACGGACCGCCATGACCGGTTGGCAATTGCTCAGCCACTGGGCTGGGTCAAACTGATCATTAGATGGAAACAAAGAAACACAACAGTTGTGAAATTGCTAGTTTTGACCCCCTCCCCCCCAAAAAAAATACTTCAAATATAAAATCTCACAAAGTTACAACAGATTGACATTCTTATAAATGGATGGATAGCTCAAATTCCCCCGTTCGTACGGCACTCCGTTTCTTCTTTATTTTTTTAGAAGTGACAGGTCGAATTACAATTTGCAGAAAGCCCCCTAATGCAAGTACCTATTAAACAGGTGCAATTTCGGCTGAGAAAATGTCGCAAATGGAAAAGTGAAAATAGAAAGTCTTGACGTTCCTCTGACGGCGGTGCTACGCGTAATAAATGAACACAGAAACTTCCGTTCAGCCACTGGTTTTGAGATTTATATTTATAAGATCCTTCTTCATAATACAATGACACGTGACCCACCAAGAATATTGATTGATGCTTCGGGGAATCTGAGCTATCCATGCATTTTATAAGAGTGCCAATCTGCTGTAACTATGCGAGAGTCACTCGTTCACCGCACACACTATTTACGCCTCGCCATGTTTGTCTGCGTTATATGCCGCGTTTTGATTTTCAAGATGGCTTACCCTGATAAAAATCTACTGAGATAGGTACAAATAGGCTCTCTGGGACCAGCAAAAACAAGGAAATACCAAGCCTAAGAAGCGATCTGAGGAAAAGTTGCATGCCTGTAATTACTCCATTAACTGGTTAACAAATTAACTGAATCTTCTCAGAACCACACACAACTCTCGACAGAGATACATAATGCTTCTGTAACAAAAACCTGCTTAGAATCAAGCAATTGGAACAAATCAACAAAAACAAACTACATACAGTGCTCTGTCTACCTTAGTTAGAAGCATAAATGCCGTGTCCTGATTATCGCTTATGCTGACCCGTACCACGTCGCTGTACATCTGAACGAAGGCGTCACCGCAGTGGTTAGGGGCAAAGTTAGGGGCTAGAAGCCCGGCTAAGTTACAGTTTGTCAAGATGGCTGACAGTAACGGCTGGGCTTGGTCAGGGTATGGGCGGATATACTCCTGAGAAAGGGGAGAGGGGAGAAATATGAACATCAGTATGTAGTTAAACTGAAAACCCCAAGATTAAGATGCTCTCACCATGCTGTTTCTAAGTTTCAACCTAAAAATATGACCTAAAATTGCTACTAAAATCCACTAGTCAAATAGACATTTTTAACCAGTTCGCACCGGGATTATTTTGATATTGATTGGACCCAGGCGTGGAATTGTTTTTCGCGAACCTTGATGCCAGACAGGTTCAGGCCGTCATCTGCGGGTAGCACACCCTGATATTTCTGGCCTCGCCAGCTTTTTAATGACTATAATTGACCTATCAGTGTTTGCGAGTTAGCCACGCCCCTTTACAGACAACCCTAAGAAATTTTGCACATTAAATTCTGTTTGTCTCAGATTTTGCGCATTCCGCGCCCATTTGTATATCATGCAATTGGACAATATTTAACAAGCTGCATTGGCGCGATTCTACCGTGATAGGTTAATTATGAAAGTTGCCCAGAAAAAAATATACTTCTCATAATGGGGATGGCACTCGGGCACCATACCAATCTAGAGATGATGTGCGTAGTATTGATCGAGTCAATATACCAGACATCATTCAAACATTGTCATTAAGATTTAATGTCTGAAGATTGCACTGCTCTTACATACACAGCACTCTCTCCCTCTGTATATTTCTCACCTGGCCTAGTATTTCAATGCAAGATGAGAAGAACTGGCGGGTGGGTGGGTAGTGCCTGGCACTCTCGCTCATCTGGTTGCCTAGGTGATAGAGTAGACTCACGCCAGTCTGCTTGGCAGCTTCAAACTCGGCAGGGCTGTCAGTCAGTGCCCGGGTGAAATGAATGAGATCCCTGAAATTGGCAAAAAGGGTCAAAACGGAAAATTTGAAAAAACTGTAACTTGAATAATAAACGTGAAGTTAACTAGTAACTAAATAATCAGGATTAGGCCACAAAAAAAAAATAGTCGGTCTCTGGTCAGACCAAAGTTCCGGAATTGACGCGGCCACGCGGCTTTTTTTTTTTTTTTTGGCTTTTTTTTTTCTTCAAGCTTGGATTGTACAGACAAGGTGGGTACTATTTTGCTTTTTTGGTGTTCTCATGTACATTGGTGTCCTCCATAATTTGCCTTGGTGCTTTCGATCATTTGCCTTGGTGTAATTTCCCATTCCTTGGTGCTCTTTGGTAAAAAAAAATGAGGAGGTGCGGAAATAGAGGGCGCTGTTGGAGCTACCGCGGAACATTTTGGAAAAAAAAAGATCGACGCGCATGATTAAAATCGACGCGCGCGCTGACCAGAGACCGACTTATTTTTTTTTTGGCCTTATCAAAAGTTAGCAGAAGTTAACCGTGGTATACTCGAGTTAACTAGAGTAACTGACAATTAAGAAGCACGCTTAGCGGGTGGAGTCACAGTGGTAAAAATGATTTCACCAAGTAGTTTTCTAATATTCCTGTCTTCTGAGATTCCAAGTAGTAACTTCTCTGCCCACTCGATACCACCAACCCTCTGGGCAGCCTTGCCTTCCGTTCACACAGCACAAGCTGTCGATGGCATATCTTGCTGATGCTGTGACTTACGTGATTGCGTTCTCTATGTGTACAGCAGACACGACAACATTTGAAGGAGGCGGGGCTAGCGATTCAATCGACAGCTGTTTGAACTCGGCTCGGTTCTCGTCCAGTCGTCTAGAGATGATCTCGTTCACTTGCTTGGACTTGTGCTGCAAGTAAAAATGGCAAAATTAATCCTGGTGTTGTATAAATTATCTTACTAAGGCCGGTTTAAGACTCTCACGTAAATGCCAATGAAGGAAACACAGAGCTAAAATGTTTCCAACTCTTGCGAATAAAGTGAACCTCAAGTACTAAAAATCTTTGTTACTGGACTGCTTACAATCCGTAATTTTGTACCTGATGCAGGATAAGAAATTAACAAAAGGAAGGGAGATAAAAGATTTAAGGATTTAGTCGTCAAGGAATATTCAACAAATCTTACTCTGACGGTGACAACTGCTGGGCCTTTGCACTTGTGCATTGGGTTGAACATACTCTTGCACGGGACCTGGATTTGGTTCTAGAAAAAACAAAATCAAAGTAGCAATTTGGTCACTGAAGAAATCACAAATAAATGTTTGCTAGTCTATAAAATTTGGTTACGTTCGGCAAGGGGGGGCATTGGGATGAATTCAACACTGACCTGTATATCTTTGTTGGCATACAGACCGGGTACCATCTCCAGGAACTCACAATCTAGGACCACGTTGCGGTTCTCCCTGTCTGAAAATGTGCTGCGTACAAAAAGAGAAAATAGTGTAACTCAAAAATCATGATTAATTAAAAATTTCATCAAATTAGGTTTTGCCCTTTACCGACGTTTAAACACTGTATACTCAGTGTGTTACAAACTATTATAAGATGGAATTTTGCTTCGGGGTGATATAAATCAAATTAGGTTTTGCCCTAAAAATTTCATGTTACATTATATTATTCATACATTTGTGAATGTTCATATTGTACCAATAATTATTTGTTATATCATGCGCCTGGATACTGTAATTTCATTGGATGAGAACGGCCACGTGTCCAGTCTGTAAAAATGCATACATAGTGGTTAACCTCGTATTCAACGCGCGTTTGCACGCACGCATGTAGAAACTGCGTGTAGAAACTGCACGCGTGCTCGGGACTGAGAACGGCAATGCGCAACCGCTCAGTCTCATGTCCAGCAGGAAAGCCGGCAGTTATCAAGGGTTACACCGCACTGATTTCATTCATTTCTTGCATAATAATTTACAACCATTTTTCATTTTGACTTTAAGCATGATATAACAAAACAATTGTTGACTACTGTGATTTTGGGTGTGCCCTTTTTAACCCCCTCGAAAAACGGCATATTCCACATCAGAGGAGTCAACAATTGTTAAATATAACCTTCTTTACAAGGAGTTAAGAATTTGGGTATGATTGTTCAGCAACACAAAGGCTTACTCTGCATAGTATAGGAGTTGTTTAATGTCATCTTGAACGAAGACTAGCATGGCATGATTGTTGACTAGTAGCTCCCGAGGCACGTCGGGCACCGGTGCAAATATGGGTACCACTGACGGTGGCTCTTGCTGATCCTCATAGTGGGTCAGACGGTTCAGGATACGGCTTGTTGCTAGGCAAGAATTAACAAAGAACAGCATTGAAATGCCAAATTTAAAGAACATTTTCAAAATGAATTCAGATTCTGGTTTGTTTTATTTTCAGATTTTTGTACTAGTGGCACAATATGCATGCCCACTTTCAAATTTCAGAATAAATCACTCACTCTGTTTCATCTACTGACCTCAGCAGAGATTAATTAACAGTAATGTAATATAACAACTCGAAATGACTGTTTCCGACTTTGCAACTTCATGATGTCTTTCTGAATACTGTCTTTCCACAATTCCGTTGATGAAAAAAAGCAAACTGTATCCAGAATATAGGCTGGTTTATACTCAACCACAAAATGCAAATGAAATTGTGACATTACAGCCAGTAGTTCCTCTGCAACAAGTTCAACAAAATTCAAAACAAAATTTGCCATAAATGTTTTTTAAACACTCATAATGGCAAAGTCTGTCATTGCTCTTGCAGTCTTGGGCAATTTCAGTCATTAAAATGTTTCTTACCACTGTCGATCTGCTCTTGTTCGGAGGTCAAACCCTGGCTGAATCCTGATGTGTTTGTGTCCGGTTGACTCATTGTGATCCACGAGTTGACTAGTTGAGTTGTTTGATAGTTGGCCATGTCCACGTTGGCGTACTCCATCCACAGATCCTGAAACATTAGTGGATATTTGAATGAATATCACGGGTGTGGAGATGAGTTGTATAGTTGAGTTGGTATGAAAGTTGGTATGATATAGTTCGTCATCCACAATACCCCAAAAGTCCTAGGGAAGGAGTGGATATTGCCCAGAGTTTAGTGGATATAATGGGTGTGTTCAATAAATTGATGAATTGGATAATATCAGCAAGTCCACAATACCCCACAAGTCCTAGGGAAGTGGTGGATACTGCCCAGAGTTTAGTGGATATAATAGGTGTGTTCAATAAATTGATGAATTGGATAATATCAGCAAGTCCACAATACCCCACAAGTCCCAGGGAAGGAGTGGATATTGCCCAGAGTTTAGTGGATATAATGGGTGTGTTCAATAAATTGATGAATTGGATAATATCAGCAAGTCCACAATACCCCACAAGTCCTAGGGAAGTAGTGGATATTGCCCAGAGTTTAGTGGATATAATGGGTGTGTTCAATGAAATTGATGAATTGGATAATATCAACACGTCAACAATGAACTGCACAACATTGTTCATTGTTCATTTATTTCCACAGTGTCACATATTCTAATTATAGTAATCAATACAAAAAGGTACTTTATAGACAAATGGTGAAACTGTAGAGGAACCTACTAAGAAGCTAAGCTTGTAATCGTTGGCCCCTTACACAAATTTAAAGTTGCTTTCAATACACAAAACACAGGACAAACAATAGACAAGGACACGAACTTTAAATCAACATCAACAAGTCAAAGAATATAATGCTGTTTGTCCCACCTGATCACCGTTGAAGATTCTGGAGAGTTTCTCAGCCTCATACTGCGGTGGCAACGAGGGTAGATAGAGACTCGCATCGTGTAGCAACGGCTCCTCTAACCACAGAAGGTACATCTGATACAATCTGTAGAGAACAAATACACAAAACTAGTCACCGATAGAGTGATCGGTTAAGCCTGCCTCGCGAGGTTTTGACCAATCATACAGCTGCGACTGCACGAAGTGGGCGGGGCTTATAGCCTATATCCAGAATGGTCCATTCCAAGGCAAGTTTGAAAATTGTATTTATTTTGTCAGGGGCACGACATGCTGAAAGCACAGCCAGCTAAATTCGCTAGAGTTGAAATGTGCTCAACTTTTATGAATTTGCAGTGTGAGTACTTGACAGGCATGCAACTAGGAATTTAGAAAAAAACGAGGAAACTGCAAACCACACAAGACTTTGTACAGTGTTTTTCAATTTGTAATGGCATTCCTGCGAAGTAAAAAAAGAGGAAATCAGCGGATCCAAGGAAAAGTTGCATACCTGACTTGAAGAAATGACATCAAAGATTTTGCGGTCAAGCTAGATTTTGAACCAAGTTGGAAATGGACATTTATTTCAGATTTTGTTTTAACTCACTGAACAAGATGGCGGTGATGCTCCGACCCAGCTTCAAATTCTCCTTCCTCCAGTCCATCCATTCTGGCCTCCTCCTCCCCAGCCTCAGCCTGGTCCGTAGAACCCATGGAGGAGGAGGAGGGGGAGGGCTTTGGGGCGGCAGGCTTTTTGTGGCTGGCCTCGTGGTGGAAGTCGGCCGTCTGTCGGAGTCGTCTCTTCATCTTCTTGAGATAGGTCAGGTTGGTGATGCTCTGGAAGTAACGCTGGCCGATGCTGGCTCTCTGGGAAATACTGTAGGATCAAAGAAAAGGAGAAGACATGACAGAAGAAATACGGCAAAGACACAGTACTACTTGCTTTTGAGGAATTGATGGTTGCTTCCACAAAACTCATCGTAAATAGCGAAAAAACGATCCACGGTAGGACTTACGATAGATAGTAGGGCTTCTACTGATTGCATCAATGATAAGTGATAGCAACCTGTTGGGCCATAGTATGTTTGTCGCGCATGTGGGATAGTTATTTATTCTTCCCTGATGCATTGGATCCTTGAAAAATAGAGTGAGCATAATTGGCTCATATATTCTCATCAGCTGATGTAAGCCCACACATATTCACATTCTGAAAGTTTCAGTAACTTAAAACAATCACTTGGGAAAGTTCAAAAGCAAAACATAATCACAAGTTTAGCGTTGTGACTCCTCAGTAATATTCCTTCGATTAAGAAACAGATCCCGACACAAAAACAAGTCTCAGCAAGAATGAAGTAAGGAGAGCAAACATTTGGAAGCATACCCAGACTCTGCAGTGACTCGCTGAAGGTAAACCATGAAGAAACGCTGCCATATGATGGGGAGCAGCGGATGCTCGATGTCCGTGTCTAGAGCTAGCTGAGCCCAGCGATAGATGGGCAGCCGAGCTACGGGCATGGAATAGTCGAACTTGAGTTTCTGACAGGCTCGCTGTGAAAAAAAATTGTCAAAACAGAAACTGGCATCATAAAAGATTCTTTAATAACGTCACCAAATACATTTTCTGAATGTGAAAGTTTGATAAAAATCCTTTTTTTTAAATTAATTTTTAGAAATACAGGATTTTTCAATACATGTGGAAGTGTGTTTCAAGGAGTTTTAATCTCCAATGTACATGACTAACAATCACGACGATAAATTTTTGCGCCAAATTGTCCCTGACCCTCTGATGGGCCAATCAATAATGGTTCCAACTTACCTTGAGACCCGCATCGGGGCTCAGGTCGGCATCTTGACACAACTCTAACGAGACCTCTCGAAGTAATCCCATGTCATCTAGGTTCTTAGTCTCCGCTGACAGGATGCAGTAGGCTAGCCACGGCCTCTCCATGCTCTGCTTCTCCAGGAGGCTCGGCAAGGGGTTGCCAGATGAGACAAAGGATAGAACGGAAGAGATGAACCCTTGGGATTTGGTCTCAACCTTCGCGTCCTGAGGACAACAAAGATGTAAGTATCATAAAAAAAAATCATTTTATTTCTCTTAATAAATTTTCAACTTGTATGTTCTATTTCAAGCAAAAATACTTTTTTTCTTCTTCTTTTTTAAAATGTCTGCACTCCTCTGAAAAAAAAACCAGGTTTTTGTTTTGGGCACGAACAGATCCGGTTTGCGAGTAGATGGATCCGGGTCCGTACATTATCAATACTAATTGTGAGCCGGGAACCAGCCAACCCCGCGAGAACGAACGGAATTATTGTCTGGCAGCTAACAATTCGAAATATATAAAGTAAAAGTTCAATAACTAAACATGGGCCAATTTTTTCAGTCTATGTCTCATTCAAAAGTGAATAACTTTTTTACTGCCTGAAAAATAGCATTTAGAAAGTGCATCCATTTTTTTCGGAATGAAACTCGAAAATAGCATGGGGAATGCCACTTTAATGACTCGTGGAATTTTTGCATCAGATTTGTGATGGACTTTAACTACAACAACTGAACTTAACACAAATGAACACAGTGCAAAAAAAGCCTCAAGCAATAATAGTGAAATGGTACAAATGCAAAAGTACTTTGCTTTTGTTAAGATTAGAATCAAGCACTTTAAGAAGACATTTGCTAAAAAAAATTGTTGACAAAGCATTCATACAAACAAAAGGAAGTTATATGAATGTTGGTATATGTAAAGGACAAGAACAACATTTTAATATTAACTTGGAAGGTTAGGCCTGTAATATGATTCAAAATTACAAATATATAAACAAACGATTGTTAAATGTAACATTTTTCAGGCATTATCAAGGCTTCTGTTGACTTGAATTAGAAGGCTGTTGGAAGCAATCATTAATCCTAACAGAACTCAACCCATCAAACCCCAAAGGCATGTTTTGTTGGAATCTGTCAGGATGGGTACAGTACCCCTAAACTGACAGTCTTTTACATTGGGTTGGCACACCTCCAGAATCAAAGTCAGAAATATGTGTGTGCAGTTTCCCATGTGGTGTTGGAATTTGCCAGGATGGGTATGGTTCCTAGTAAATCATGCTGGGGAGTTAGGGTTTATTCTAACATTTTCTAACATGTGAGTGTGTGCATGTTTATGCCCTTTAACGGTGGAAGTGTGACAACTGTAGTGGCCCTTTTCGGTTTCTGTTGTGCACTCAATACTCAGTAAGCAGACAACACATTTTATAGGGAATTTCTCTCTCTCTGACCCACGTGAACCAGCCGGAAAGTCAGCGTCGCCATTGTAGTAGGCAAAGATACCGCATCGCGCAGTAGGCAAGCCTCCAAAGCTGTGATGGATGGCAAAAACTGTGAGAAAAACATAGAGCCAACATCCAGTGCTGGGTCTGCATGGTTATGACAACCGTACACAACACAGGTAGTGACCATTATGCCATTTGATAAAGAATTTGCATTTAGCTCACGTGAAAATGAGCCCTACTGTCTGGTTTACAACGGACAACATGGTTGCTAACCAAACGCTTGCCTACTGCAATGGTCGCCGATCACGGGGTAACTGGATGGTCAGGTGGTACTACGATCGGACCTATTAGGCCAAAAAAAAATAATAAGTCGGTCTCTGGTCAGCGCGCGCGTCGATTTTAATCATGCGCGTCAATCTTTTTTTTCCCCAAAATGTTCCGCGGTAGCTCCAACAGCGCCCTCTATTGCCGCACCTCCTCAATTTTTTTTACCTAAGAGCCAAGGAATGGTAAATTGCACAAAGGCAAATGATCGAGAGCACCAAGGCAAATTATGGAGGACACCAATGTACATGAGGACACCAAATAGCAAAATAGTACCCCACCTTGTCTGTACAATCCAAGCTTGAAGAAAAAACTAATAAGCCACGTCCCCGCGTCAATTCCGGAACTTTGGTCTGACCAGAGACCGAATATGTTTTTTTTTTGCCTTTTAACAAACGACACTTTTCGTAACAGGAACAAATTAGCATGCATACGAGACAGCCACTCAACACAGTCATCACTGCAGAAACACATCAACACAACTCCACTGAAAAAGCAACTGGAAAGGCAAATTACCTGACTTGAAGAAGATCTTAGAGCGAGCTGAAGTCAGAAATTAGCAAATATACGATGAAAAACAAGAGAAAAGAACATAGACTTTTGGGGGGGGGTGGCTCAAGGTGATGTGAAACAGCTTTATTTTACCTAAATGAATAGTCACACTTATAGCAGTGGAGAATTGAGTGATTGCACATTAGCTGTGAGGTTTCTTACAGCCAGATTATGCAACAACAAGTAACAGTACACAATTCAACATAGAGAACCATGTGGCAAATGGTACATTTTAAGAGAAACATAATCTACCGGGCTCAAGTTGGAAAAGGTTAGTATTAAAAGCAAGCAAGACTTTATTTGTAAGTGGCCAGAGAAGAAATTGCAGTTGTTCAAATTCCTGTTTTCTGTAGCATTAGACTTTGGAGATTTTAGACAACTATTTGGAGGACTTTGGCCCATTTCTGGATCTGCTTTGGGAACCTTAAACCACATATAATTTTTCTTTTCTATTCAGACATTTAAAGGCATATAGGATCATTTTACATTATGCTAAAAGTAACCTATCAAATTATTACCAAAAGTTAATTTGGATTAACGATCGTACTGGTACTAAACACCCTGTGAAATTATTATGTCTGGCTTGCTGTCATTAAGAAGAAATCAAGAAAGGTAGGCGATTTCCAACGATCAGTCAGTGGACTGATTTTTGGAAATAAAGAGTGCTATCGACAAAATCCTTTTTCGTGATCGAAAGGTTGTGCATGGTTTGTCACTGTTTTCTCAAAAGTGCAGTACCCACTGAGGTGAGGTTTAGGTTTTGACATTCTTCTTAGACTTTTGAGTGGTGTTACTAATGTGTGGGAGTGTGGCCTAGTGGCTCACGATCAGAGGGTCAGGGGTTCAAATCCAGCTGCTGGCCATATGTGTGTCCTTGGGCAAGCCACTTTACCCCCACTTGCCTCTCTCCACCCAAGAGTATGGGTACCGGCATTAGCTGGGGAGTAACCTGCAATGGACTGGCATCCCATCCAGGGGGAATGGAAATATTCTCAGTTGTTTCATGCCACTGAAACTGAATATAAACGCCGGCCTGATGGGCCATATTGGCTTGTGACAGACTTACTAATGGAAATGAACAAAATGCATGAAAAGCAAATGATCCTATATGCCTTTCAGGCTTCCAAATAACTCTGGAGCCAGGTAACAGTTGAAGACAAAGCTGAAAGAAAACCGAAGTCTGGAAAAAGCCTGTCAAAGTACCTTGTACTGTTTGAGTATGACCTCTTCAGCCAGCGAGCAACCGCCCTTGTTGCAGAACGCCGCCGACAGCACCGCGTCTAAGATGTAGCAGATGTCTTGATCCAGATGCCAGCCGCTGCGCGTTGTCAGAAGCTTCAACCAGAACTCCAAGACTGCTTCGGCTGCGAGAGCGCCGGTACCAGGAGACAAGGATCGCTGGATCTGGGTCTGGTGGTCGATATTAATTTCTTATATTACTCAGAAATAAATTATCATATTAAATAGGATTCAGTGTGATAGTTATTACAAAACACCCCATAAGGCATAGTTTAAGAGTGAGCAAATTGTTTTGGCTAGTTTGCCCCCAATCCATCACTGTGTATTTAGAATGCAAACTAGTCGTGTTACGACACGCAGCAAAATCTGTATCGAAAGACAGCTTACCAAGACCATTCCAGCGAAGAGTTTTGTGGTGTCTCCCGGGAAGGCGTTACTCCCTGTGGAAGATGACCGGAGGCTCTGGTGGTCGGCTTGTAGGATACGATGAACTATGGTCAAAAACCTACAGAAAATAAATGCAAAACAGTTTTTGCTTAAAGATTTCCTGCAAATCTGTTCCGCGAGTGTAATCCAGCAGTGCGGAGAATGCCTTGCATGCGACACTCTTCAGAGTTCGGACCACTCTTCGGACCGTTCCGAATCGGCTAATAAGCTGACATACTCAAAGCAGACTACGTACTAGACTTGTCTCCTTGTTTTGGATTTTCTGCCATTATTGAAAAATGGACTGACCCTGAGTGAATATTCATGAATGAAGATCTTACTTGTCATTGGTCAGCAGGTAGTCTGGGTGTTCCTCATCCAGAAACATGGGCACGACCATTGCGAGGAGGGGGAGGCAGAAGCGCTGGCAACCAGCCTGGATCAGGGTGTGCATGTTGGGGATGCCGTTTGTGATGAAGCTATCAATGCTAAAGGTCAAAATGAATATTCATATATGCCAAGGTCAACAGCTGAAATATGTTTTATTGATTGAATGGTATCCACTTGAGATGATATTTACATGTGCTTCAATTGCCTCAAACATATAGCACATTATTAATTATCTCACAAATGCCTAGTTAAGGTAATTAATTCTTGATCAAATGACCTTAAGCATTCATCAAAAATGGAGAAATTTATTCTTCATACTAACCTATGGCCCGTTTTGGTCATTGCAATATTCACAAAACAGCCGATGGTAACGTTGGTCTGCAGCGCCTTCTGCAGTGGATACAGCTTCGTGTTGGTGTCGGGATTTGGCAGCACACCAAACCAGTTGCCGAGAGCGGCGCCCTCGCTGGACGCGAGCAGGACGGGGCGGGGCTGGTGGTGTTTGTGGAGGCGGAGTTTAGGGACCAGGTCCCAGGCCCACAGGTCAAAGGCTTGCTCCTGGGAGGAGAACGGTCCAGTACCAAGCTACAAGCGGTAAAGTACATGTATAACTTGAGTAATATATAAATACAACATGGTTTGAGGGGAAGTTGTGGAAATTACTGGTCCTGGGGTGTAAGTCAGCTTGACTACCTCCCGACGCGAAGCGGAGGGACGCAGTCGGGAGTCTAAGGTTCATCTTGGGATACTCCCTACCTGGTACTATCGAACAGTTGGGTATGAGCTTGTTTCACTTCCCTGACAAATGGAAACATTGACCAATGAAACAAGAACATTGGGCTCATAACCAGTGAATACAGCCATACACAATCTAAATCAAAACGTTCTTGAAAAAAGATGGACAAGATGGAATCAAGGAAAACCTGACAAATGAGGAAACTTTACCCTTGAAGCGCCGGGCGATTTGGAAGATAGAACTTTGAGGTACGCCTCTACGACCAAAATGGCTGTGCTCCGGTGAAGATTGAGATCGAGAAATAAGGCATCCTCCTAGAATGACAAAAACAGTAAACACTTGGCTCAAATTCTGTATATTTAGGAAACTGAAAAGCAACAAGCAGATTTCTAAGATTTTTCCTCACGGTATCTTTATACCAGGCACAAGCTTCAAGTTTAAGAAATGGTCTCTCAACATGAAGAATTTTGATTTATAGCTGGCAACCCTATAGGTAGCTGAAAGTATCAACAGAAATTGTTGATTTTCCTTGGGGGGGGGTTTCAATTTACAACTCAAAGAGTATTTTTTCAACATGCTGAAGCTACTTCCACGCTTTCAGTTACAAAAAAAAAAGATCTTTAGTTTAGTAGTTTAAGAAATACAATAATACAGAGATTAGTCAGTGCTATTACTGAACTACAAATAACTTTTCTATTTTTTTTTTAAGCAGGTGAAAGCTGACATAAATATTTGGCTTGAAATTAACAACATCCAAATTTAAACCCGCAGCAAGCATAAATTTCTCAACTGCATAATTTTTTTTTTCAAAAGACACAAGCATGCCAAGCCAGACTATTCCTGATACCTGCTCATTGTATCCCCAGTTCATCTTGGAGAGCACCAGTCTAGCTAGCTGGTTCTCGGCCTTGCTCAGCTCGTATCCCAGCAACCAGTCCTTGACAATGATGACGTCATCGTTGCTCGGATGCCAGAGATGGAGGGGTAGGCCACGGAATAGGTATAGAGATACCTGTTACATGCATAGGGGGGAAAAAGGAGTAATCAAAAATAATATGTTGCAACAAATTTTCAACACCCATTTGTTAGCAACAAAGATGTTTTAATTTGGAAATAGGCTAGGAAAGATTTATTGAAATTTTGATGTATGTCCGTTTATCCTCATTACCATCAAAATGACAACTGCTGACTTGTTTCAATTAGAGACTTATGAATCCTTGTACACTCTGTGAATTTACTGTAAAGATGGGTATCCTTGTTTCATTACGTATTACGTCACAGAAAACTTTCACCTACAGTTTAAGTGTTTAGCCATCATTTCACAACTTAGGCTACAGCCGTGTTTGTCAAACGTAAGTACGGAAATTGGCTTGGCAATATAATAAAAATATCAAACCCAATAAATTGCATACAATAAATGGCTGCCGATAAATTGTATTTTTAATTATGAATTAAACTTTCTGGGACACGATCATGTACTGAAGCATTGTAAATCAAATAGGTTGACAGACGTTCTGTGTAAAATAAAACTGGACGGCAGACACTATGACAACAAGGTCTGATATTTTTAAATTAGGGATCCCTTTAAACGTTGCAGAAAATTCATGACCTGTTTTTGAATTGTTTTTATGTTAAAGTGTTTAAACTGTAAATGTCACATCTTAATTCTCTTCACTTCAATAGGTTAGCAGTCAATATAATGCTAAAAAATGAGGCTTTCTTAATTTAAAAGTTTGCTAAATTTTGCAAAACCCACCACACTTAGAGACTCATTGGAGTTTGTTAAGATGTCAAGTATTTGTGTCTTACCGCTCCCACTTCCTTGACACTTTCTTGAACCTGACAAAGCACGGTGGAGATGATAAAGGGATGAGTTGTTGCTATGGCCGACAGCAACTCGCGACCTATCTTGGAGCAGAACTCTCTGGTGTGGGTTCGTAGGTAGGACAACTGCACACAAAACAGAAAGGTTAACTTCCTGGGCAATAACTACTGAAATTGAATTGAGCTATTACATATTCACTGGCAGATCCAAGGGGACCATGGGGGCATTTCCCCCACTCCCTCTGACCATGCATGCCATTCCCCACCCCACCCTGGCCCCCTCTGACCATGCATGCCATTCCCATTCCCCGCCCCCACCCCGACCCCTCAAAAACATGCCAATTCCTTTTAATTTTTAAATTACACTAGACAAAATGTTTTTTCGAAAACTGTTTTTTGAAAAATGCTGTAGTGTACTCTTTCTCTCAACTGATTTGCAAATATTAAAAGAAAACAAAAAAAAGGAAAAGGATGTAAGTGACCCTGGCATCAAATGAGGACCAGACAATCAAACAGAATTCTTCCAAACCTCGTAAATTTCTTCAACCACGAAGTTGATGAAGGTCTTCTCAGCTGCCGGCCGCGCGCTGGTCATGTTGGCGAAGGTTGTCAGCAAATAGATGACCTCTGACATAGGCATGTCCAGCAACTTGTGCACAAAGTCATCCCTATTTTGGGGATCTGTGTCATTTTTTACAGGTGGGGGAAAAAGCAATGACAAAAAGTTGCTTTATACGGTTCGTAAGTGACTGCGTCAAGCACGCGCACGCACCACTGGTAACTAGACTCCATTGGCTAAACACGCCACTTTGTACTACTTCCGGATCCAACTTCCAATGCTACTCCTTGTGCAGTGGGCGTGGTTTAAGTTTAAATGACGTCACACTTATGAACTGGATTCAAACACAATACATGTAAATCAGATCCATTTGTGGGAAACCACACTACTAGCTGGTCAGAGTAGTGAGTTTTTCAGCTCGACCAATAGTGAAAAAACATTACTCATGAATAGATTAACAACTATAATATTAATATTTATTTCTTAAAAAGAATTTACCGTGTGAAAAAAACATCTCAAAGCGCTTTTGTACAATTGCATTTACAAAGCAAACATTTATAAATTAAAAGAAAAAGCAATGTGGTCCAATGGTTACGGTGTTCCACTTGTGTGCCGTGGTACATGGGTTCGAATCCTGACGGGGAACACGGTGCTTATGTTCTTGGGCAAGGCACTCTACTAAGATTGCCTCTCTCCACCCAGGTGTAGTAAATGGGTACCTGGTAAGAACAAATTCTTTCAATGCCGGAGCGCCGCAATGGCAGCCGTGCTAAAGCCAGGGTAATAACAGAGCGCCAGGAGCGTCACTTCGTGACGGACATGAGCGCTATACAAGAAGCTATAAATATCTTTATTATTATTACAATACAAAGGGATACAAGATTATATATAGATTACTACCTGAAAGATGCCATTTGTAAGCCTCTTTCTTGTTTTCTTGGGCAGGGTCTAGAGTCAACTGGTTCATGTCGCTCTGATGTAGAGACCAGAGGAGACGCCACATCATGGTGGATGAAAGACTGGTGTACGGCATGTCTGTCATGAACTGCCACGTTCCCAACCTGTCCATTAAAAAAAAATTGAATTTTTTTTTAAAGTTCAGAAACACAGTTAAAAAAAAAAACAAGGCGGAAACATGATGCTTCTTTTTTTTTTTTTTTTGATGACACCATCAAAATGCCGCCAAGGGAAGCAAGTTGTCGCCCTCCCCCCATTCTTGCCGGATACACCACTGCTCTGTACCTACACATAACGCCGTTAGAGCAACCTCATTTGCTACAAAAAAAATCTGGCCTACTGCAGTTTACACCAGACCAGTCTGCGTTACAACCACCATACCTGGGAGCTGACATGATGCATTTGGTGGCCCTGAAGAAGAACTCATCAAACTCCACTTGAAGGTTGTGGATGCTATGCTGCAGGTCGTACGGCTCGATGGACGGTCTGACGTCGTCTGCATCGCGACAAACCTCACGCCGCCAGCTGCGGTAATTCAGCCAGTGATCCGAGACCTGCTGAACAGTGTGTCTGGTAAAACAGGCAAGAGGAGGAAATTTAACTACGTGTATTTATAGCAGGGACAAACCTTTGATAGTTTCTAAGTAATTCGGGCGATTCACAATGCAGTGCGCCACTAAGAGTTTGCCACAGAGAGTTCACTTTTCCCAGTGCATTGTGGGAGATGGTCGACAAATTCACAGCGCGGGACATTTGAAATTGTTCGTTTTTCCGGTCAGTAGTTTCATATAGCATATGATTCGAGTATATGTTTGGCCTTTTCTTTTCTTTGTATCAATATGGTGGTTTTTTATAAGGCGGCAGAACTCTATTCCCAAATCTATAACAAATTAGCTCAAATTGTCTACTGACCCTCATTCATATGGGCCATGTTTTGTCAACCGTAAACTTGAAAAGTTGACTCTCCATGGCAAACTCTTGGTGGTGCACTGCGTTGTGAATCGCCCATATTATTACTACAGCCTTTTGCCTTGTTATGGCCGGTTCATCCTTCACACGAAGTGAGTAGCAAGTAAATCTTTTGCTATGAAATTGTTATGAAACTTGACATAATGTAACAGACTCGCATACACCTAAATGTATGTTAAAATTAACAGGTATAAAATCTGAATACCTTTGTCGTAGATTAAATATTAGTGCGTACCTGATTAGTCTTCCAATCCGTTTGACAAACTGCCGATAACGAGACCGGTTGAATGTCTGAACTCCTTGATGGAGGATCTTAATCAGGCTGGAGGCGAAGGCTATGAGTTGCATCATGTGATGGCTGCCGACACGATCTACACTATACGAAGCTTTCCCGTCTGTATTGGGAGAGAACAGACCGATCCGTTAAGCCCCTCCCCGTGACGTTTTTGACCAATCACAATCAAATGTCCACAAAAAAAAGGCTGATATGTGTGCATTTATGCATGAGGTGATTAGCATAACTAAACCATTGGTACAGACTTACATGGCCTCCAAGACTGTTTGCTACAGGAGTAAATGTAGCTTCCTTTCCCGACTAGAACAGTCTGTTCCAATGTCAAATTTCAAGTTCAGTACTTACATAAAATTGGTAGAGCTGTTTCTCATTGCACAGATGTAAATTTTGATGGTTAATAATTATCATGTGGTGCTCATATAGCCCCTTATACCAGAGGTATCAAAGCGCTTCACAATTATTACTCCTGTTCATCAGGCTATGAGACCACTTTTGCAGCAGCTCAATTTCAGCGCATATGGCCCGTGCCTTCGCAGGTACCCATTTACTCCTGGGTGGAGAGAAGCAATGCGTGACAAAGTGCCTTGCCCATGGGCACACGCACCATGACCCCAGGCTGGACTTGAACCCACAACCCGCAGCTTTACCTGCAGGCCACGAATCCAATGCCCTTAACCACGAGGCCACAGCACTCCACGATTACCGTTAAGGGTTAGTGACAAAAATCCATTGAAACCACTAGGTTGACCAAAAAACACAAGCCATAAAGAACACAGGCCCCAGATTAAATATTTTGAGTTGCCTTTAGATAAAAAAAATTTAGGGAGCAAAACTAAATAAGCATAAGTATTCAAACACAATTTTGAATCTCCCGCTCTCTTTCATAGGGATTACACCTCCCAACAGGAAAGAAAAAGTGTCTGAAAAAATTCTTTTCAAATTACCAGAGTCAGTGATCTGCAGGACGTGTTTGAACATCTTGTCAAAGGGGTACTGGGCCAAGATGGCGACCAGGTCGTTCTCGTTGAGGAGGGTGTTATCAGTGTCTTCGTCCTACAACAAAGACAGTGAAGAATATGATGTCAGCCGAGTGATTGTCAGAAAAAATCACTCGGGTGGAATTCGAACCCACGACCTCCTGCTTACTAGTGCGTCATGCAAAACCCAGTAATGAATTTACTTATGAATAGTTATTGCCAATGTCATTATGCTTCACTCAGATTCTCCAGGAGGTATAATGAATTTCCTGATGCAATTTGTGTGGTACTGTCGTGATAAAATGATGACAAATCAGTATAAATTTCAAAAAATGGTATTAAGAATGGAATCAGTAAATCGTATTAGACAATCTCCTTCCTTTTCAAAACACTGAATTCAAATGCACCTCTTCTCCGTCCTCATCCAGTAAAGTCCAGTTGAATGGTCCAGTCTGCTCGGATGGGTTAGGGGTCAGTGATTTCTTCATCTTGGTCAGAAATTCCTGCCTGTACCTAAACACAATGGTTCCAACAACCAATGTTAGTAATGGTCATGGTCAGGCGTCATGCAATGGAGTATGATGCTGCAGTCAGGTCTGGTTCCCTGAAGTCAACTGGATTACTCTTTGAAACAAATTTGACCTCTGATGTAAATTTGCTTCATAAATTCATTATTAAACCGGTCATGATCAGCACAGTTATGAGACAATTTTTTTTTTTCTTCACTCAACAAAATTCACTTCACTCTTTAATTCTTTTTAAAAAAAACCTCTTACTTCACTGGTCTCATAAAGAATGCCAGCATGTTGAGAAAGTGGTCCAGGAGCGGGTTGCCCAACGCATAGGGCCACCTCGCAGCAACAGCGCCCTCTTGTGACGAGCGGGTCGGCACGATGATCTGAAGATAGCAAGCTGCCCATTGGTTGATGCCGGCCGGGCAGCGAAGTATGTGGCCCAGAACAAACAGGTGGTCGTCCAGAGTGGCTAGACGGAGAAGCGTTGCGATCTGACAAGAAACAGACAGACAGCTAAGGGATTGCTTCACAGACTGACGGACAGATTGAAAGCAAATCAACACAGCGGCTAAAATGTCATAGAAAAAACAACATTTTTTTCAAATCAACCAACATTTTCAAATCAACCAAAAACCGACTGGGGAACCGCCAACATAGGACTCATTTGGTAGAGCACCGGAACGGCAATCCGGAGGTCGCAGGTTCAAACTCCACTCCAGTCAATTAAGAAAACAACATGTGACAAAACTACTGCCATCAATATTCAATTTCATCCCTATTCACCTTTCTTAAATCAATCACAAAACAAGTTCCAGACCAAAATAGCCGAGCCAGGCCGAACCACATAGTATCAGGAGTGACTCATGCTCGACCCTAATACACTTTTGTTTCAGACGGGTCTTTATGTAACCCTTTCCCTCTGGCTGGCAAATTCAGCTACATCATTACAGCAGTCAACATCAATCAAGTGACTGTTTATAACAGTTAAGAATTCTCACGTTAATTTGATATAGCCATGCTTTGACTGGAGGTGATTGATATGCCAGCTGTACCAGTGACCTCTTCTGTCTGCTGATGGAATTTGACTAGTCACACTGTTTATTACATGAATGTAATCTGACTGATTTCGACTAGCCAGTATACCATTTGCATACATCAACGGAAGTGGAATACATTTTTGACTGTCTGTAAATGATCAATTAGACTCTGGAGTCTTTCCCCACTGCAACAGTTCATCTTACCATGTAGTTGCTCCTGTTTCAGACATCAAATTTCTCATGTACTTAATTCGGATTCTCTAAACAATTTGCTTTGACATGACTCTAGGAACGCGAAGTCTGAGAGGGGCGCAAGACTGACTATTCTCATGCTTACCATTCTACTGAGCCACCCCCGGGACGATTTCAGGAACTCCACATCATTGACCGGTCGCCGCTGGAAGGCAAACAGCACTGAGATGCACTGTTTCAGCTGGTCCACCTGTTGCCGTCTCGTTAATTGATCACAAGACAAGTCAGCTACAGGTGCAATAAGAGAAAAAATGCACTAGTCAATGATATGCAGCTGTAGATCTCTATCCTTCATTACATGATCGACTGTTACTCATGACTTGGTGACTTGGGTGTCGAGGTCCAAGATTTTTCCAATGGGGGTGGGGCTGGATGAGGCACTCTAGTCAACGCTAGTGGTGGGATTTCAATCCAGATTTTTTTTATCCGGTTTGAATTCCACTATTCGGTTTCGATTTTGGAAATTGGATATTAGCCTTTCTTTTTTTGTGACACAGGCTAAAGAAAACAACTGCAACATTCCCCACCGTCTCTGATCGTAACCACATCCACTCACTAGTGGTCTTCGTGATACGTGAACAGCCTGCCCATTGGACTTATCAGAGAGTTCCCATCCGTTCTTTTCCCCAACATTACAGCTCTGGAGTGATTTTGTAAAGGCCCAGTGATCACTGAATCCTGCAAACTATACCCAGTCATTGGGAGGGCATCTCATGTGGCACCTCACTCGTCACTTTTTGTTGCCATGACTGTGAGCTGGATGGGAACTACCGGTGAAATCAGATAACCGCTATTCGGTTTGAAATTGTTTTCAGTCTTTTAGGTTAACCGGATTTTGAAATCTCTGATTTCTCCCATCACTAGTCAATGCATAAAAACACCACAGGCCTAAAGAAATGAATCAAGATTTGCGCTACTGATGGATGACATCATTCTGGGACCTTAACAATGGAAAAACTTGGTGGGGGGGGGGGCTTGAAACCCAACCACGCCCCTTGAATCCACATTGTGAATAGTCTACACATTGGCAACTACAGTCCACTGTTACAGCATGCTCGATCATTCAAAAACACTGCCTTTACATGTTATCCGGAAACACAAAGTTGTTTTTACCGGTGACAGGGGAACCCTGCTTTACGCCGAGCAGCCACGAGTTGCGCAAATACAACTGATGGATGTAAGACTCAATCTGCAGCTTGGAGAGCTGTGCGGTGTAGGAACACAAGGCGAAGGTGTCGTGGAAGTTGGATCGGGTGTACTTCATGAGTCTCTCCAGGTCCCGGTGGACGTCAGGATTGAACTGCGCCAACTGGTAGACGTGGTTCTCTTTGACCATCAGGCTGTCGGCACACATTCCCTGCAAAAGCACAAACAGTTTCAGAAAATACTACATCACTAGCCGTGTCTCATTCTGTAACTGTTGGGACTCATAATTGGGATTAAGGGAATCAAGGAGTTTTGCACTAGCACTATGTGTGGTTCTACTAAGAACCGGGTTCACTTGATGTTTCAAACATTTATGTTCGGTTTATCTTCCAGGGAGTTCGGGGTAAAAGAAGAATAGGCTTGCCAAGTCGAGGTCCACCCAAAAGTATCGCAGTTTAGGACATTTTCAATAACTCACTGAGTCAGTCGGTGACTCAGTGACGCGGTCGGGGGACATTAGACTAGCCCCACACTGGCATCTCGAGTGCAGAAAAACATGCACAACAAAATCAGGCCAACTTTACTCACTCTTTAGCCGACAAATTTTCCCCAAATTTCCATAGGGCAAAAATAAGGTTCTCACTCAGTGTTTAGCCAGCCAAGTTGAGGTCTCAATTAAATTTTTAACCCTAACACCCTAGGCCTTTTTGCTAGGATGTAGCCTCATTCCTGCAAAATCCTCCAATTGTCCTCATGGAAAAGTAGCATATAGCCTCAATCCTGCAAATTCCTCCGTTATTTCTTGAATATGGTCCATGGAGGGGTGACCACTGCCTGAATCCTGCAAAATCCTCCGGCTATGACTGTCAATAGGTTGAGGCAGAGGCAGTGACATCCTGGAGCAGTGCGGAGGATGTCAAGTATAATCAAGGACTAAATGTATGCATGGCTGAGCGTAAACAACACAAGGTCCGGCCCAAGACCTTGACACAGTGCATACTCCGAAATTAGCAACGCACTTTCGCCATGCAACCTCAATCCTGCCAATTCCTCCAATTTGCAAAAAGGATTTTGGAGGATTCAGGGCGGTTAGGGTTAAAGGAGACTTTGCTTCGACATATTGGACCCGAGAGTGAAGCCAGGTGATTTCAATCTGAAGCCCAAGACTAGACTGGTACATGTCCAACTATTTGAAAAAAGATTGACTACAGCAGTCTGAGGGCATGTATGGAAGGAATGTACTCAACAGAGACCGAGTACCAGACGTTTATTTTGATTTCTTTTTCTAAGGAGTCTGAGACAGTGTGTGGACTGGTTGTTTCATGTGCCAGTCTATTTTCTTGTGTCGAGAGTCCCACATTTTTGGACCAGGCTAGCCCTCTGAGTCTAATGAAACAAGAACAAGAACTTGTAAAATGCTAATCTCTTCAGGGATATTTCTTATAAACATACCTTAGCAAGAATAACGTTTTCAGACATTGTCCACAGCTTCTCCTTGAGGGAGACGTACTCGTTTTGCAAACTATTGATGTCGTTTCGGATGGCAAGCATGTTGTTCCTTGCCTTGAAGTAATTTGTGACCAATTCATAGAATTCATGTCGCTCAATGCCGCAAATCTGTGACCAAAAAAAAAAGGTAAGATTAGAAAATAAGCTTTTTTTTTTGGAATGACTTTAAAACACAGACAACTGGGTAAGTGCCGACAAAATTGCTCGAATTATTTCTTAAAAGTTTATCAACATTCTACATAGGTACACTTGGTTGTAATGGATGGGTCTGACTTTTCTAAGAAGACAATGAAATTATATACATGTATGGGGCCAGTTTGTGTTTCCACTTTACCTGAATGAAAAGTTCAACAAACTCTTCTTGCTGCTTCAGCTTGGGGTTGTGATAGTACATCTCCAGCTGGTTTTCCTGCATGGCAACAACCTTGCTCGTCTTCAGGCTTTCTTGTCTCATCATCAGACTGCCTTGACTGTCCTCCACAATCTCTGACGAGGCTTCTCTTTGAGCAGTGCTGTGCCGTTCTTCACTTTTGATGGCAGGTGTCGCACTTGAAGCAACAGCGGTCTCGGAATTCGGATTCTCTGGAAGTTCTTGCACTGATGGAGGTTCCTGCAATGGATTGTGCACTCCGACCTCCACGGCCTTTGCTGTCGGGATCCCAACATTTGCAACAGGTTCGGGAGGGGCTGTAGCCTCCACAATCAGACTGCCTTGACTGTCCTCCACAATCTCTGACGAGGCTTCTCTTTGGGCAGTGCTGTGCCGTTCTTCACTTTTGACGGCAGGTGTCACACTTGATGTAGCAGGGGTCTCGGAATTCAGATTCTCTGGAAGTTCTTGCACTAACGAAGGTTCCTGCAATGGATTGTGCACTCCAACCTCCACGGCCCTTGGTCTCAGGATCCCAACAATTGCAACAGGTTGGGGAGGGGTTGTAGCCTCCACAGTTTGCTCTTGCGACCCTCCGACCACCACCTCAAGAACAGGCATCTCTGTTTGTGATCCATCTTGCTTGACTGATTGACTCGGCATGACTCCAGTTTCACTTCTCTCCTCGTGAACCTGCATTGCAGATGGAATCTCCTCCTCTCCGAGAATTTCAAAGTCATCATCTCTGCTCTCAGACAGAGATCGATCATTCACAGGATCTTCAGGCTCAGCTACCTCAGTCTTTTCTCCCTTCACATCAATGTCCTCTCTTATCAAGTTCTCTGAGGAAACAATGTCTGCTGTTGCATCCTTTGCCTCCTCTGAGGTACCTGAGACATCCTTCCCCTCCGGTTGACTGAATACTTCTGGTTGGTCAAGAATCTCCTTGCTGCTCGCGACAGCATCAACATTCAAAGCTTCATTTTCTTCAACTTCTGGACTCACATATGCCAATGACTCACTATCTATTCCCAACTTTCCCTCAAAAATGTCAACACTGCCAGTTCTTTCCTCGGACTCTTCAATTTTAGAAGTAATAGTTTTTGGTCCATCGGTTGGAGCATCCAGACATTTTTCTTCCATACGTATTTCATCCATGACATCATCATTACAAACAGTATCTGGGGCAGCAGTTGCACCTTCCGATTCCAGAGGATTCACAACTTGCAAACTTGGATCCGTCCTAGCTGCCTCTTCTTCCACTGCGTCTTGACTCCCACATTCCTTTTCACTGCTCTTCTCCTCTTTCCCATCTTCTGATGATCTGATGCCAGTCTCCCCTTGACAAGCATCTTCATCTTGAACTGCATCATTCTTGACAGTGTCTGATGATGCCTCTTCTGCTGGGGCAGTGTGCGATTTCTCCTTGATCCTCCGTTTGTCCTCATCTTCATCCCGTTGGAGTAGCTCATCTGTTCTATCTTCCGTCTGTTTCCTGGAAGACTTTCCTTCCTTCTGCATAAACGACAGGATGAAAGTCTGGTCAGCACATACATGGTCAAACCAAAATGAGTTGTTAATTTGTCATCAATGTTTCCCTCATAATATTTTAGGACTCTCTGCCTGAATTTTAACATTTGGACATGGTTTGACAATAGTAGAGGACTAGGAGAGGCTTTATTAGGATCAGGGGAATTTTGGAAGTAGACTGGGCTAGACTGACTCTGGCTGCTGACTGGCAGACATATCACAGACACATCAGAGGAATGGCACTTGATTGACACTTGACCAATCATTTGGCACTTTGTAAGTGCCATGTGATTGGTCTGTCTGATGCTTTAAATGGTCAAATGGCAGCTCAAAACAACAAACAATGACAAAGATGTTGAAGGAAATGAAGGTGAAATTTTCCTTCCAAGGTGAAGGTAAACCAAACCCCCATTTATTTCCAATTCCACCCTCATTGGAAGCCTACAGGGTCGCATAAGGCAGTTTAAAAGACTGTTTGTTTAAATAAAAAGATTTTGATTTGTTTGAGGGAAAATGGAAAAAAAAAAAAAATTAGTAACACAATAAATAAGTGTTTGTACCTAAGACTAACTTAATCGCCTCTGACCGTCCAAATGTTAAAAAAAGGCGATTCGTAGAGTCCTAGTTACTCCGACTACATAATATTTATCACAAAGTTTTCTATCTAAATAATTTCGCACTCCCGACCTCATCATCAAAGCATTACATACACTTAAAATCATTCGTTATTATTGAATTATTTTCCAAAGATAATTTATAATGTAATCATGGTAATTTCAAAAATTTATTAACGCCTATTTACTTAATTAATAACAACAATTATTACATTTGATAGGTCAAAAGTGAGATAAACAGCCAACAGTGAAACACAGGAATGCCCTTTTTTGTTCTTAAGGTGCCTTGCTCGCTGCAAGCAGGTCGCACACAGATATTTCCAGCCTTGTTTGTTGCTTGTTTATCTGTTATCATTCATTTGTTTGCCGTTCCGAATATGCCACAAACATGACAAACAGAAACATGACAAAACCTTTGCATATCCATCGTCATCCAATATGTGAACTGGTTAACTTCATCCTCACAATTGAACATAAAATCGCCTAGTTTTAGTATCAACAACATGAAAAAAATCAACCGATCTTTTTTGAAAAATGAACAAGAAAATGGCGACATTGCATATTTTCGGGGAACCCCCTACCACTCCCTGCATGCACTGATGAATGCATAGGCGCAGGCTTGGGGCGAAACCTTCCTACCCTTTTTCGGTGTTTCTTGCGGGGTCGGACAGCTTCAGCCATTTCTACTTTCTCCTCGGCTTTTCTTTGCCAAACATACGCAGCATAATTAGACTACATTTAACTACATTAGGTTAAATTGAGATGTTTAATGTGACCTCTGCAGCTCTGAACTGCCTTTCGAAACTTCTGCTGATCTGACGAAAGATCTGTCACGGGTTTTTGATAACATTAGTCTGGCTCCTGTATTTGGCAAATCATTTATACGTTGTAATTACATATACTGTTGTACATTAACATAGGGTACAGACTTTCAATATGCTTCCTGGACGCCGTAGGCATTTCTTTATGAAGATCTTTGCAAAGCTTTGTAGGTATCCGACTACTGTTTTACAAGCTCCGGCTTCATTTCATTTCCGGTTCAGCCACTTGTAGGTTCAGCATGCAGCAGCATGCAGTATAGCTTTGCATTTTTTGGCAATGCGATTGAAGCCTAAAATGGAACGACGCCGGGATTTAAAATGGTCACAAATGTAAGTTGCACTTATTCCTCCATGGTCTGACTATGCTGCATGTAACAACTGAAATTGTGCGATTAGTCTAACACAACATTATTTAGTTTAATAATAATAGTTAGCACACTGGTTAGCATGTACGTAGTTATGTTTGTAGGCTAATCATGCTAGTCATGCTAGTAAATAAGTAGTAGTACTGTCTCACCATGGAATTCTAATTTAAGGCCACCACTGGGCCACTCACTGACTCGGACCGAGTCCTGCACAAAGTGTATGGGCCATGGCCATGGGCCATGACAGAAAAAAATTAAGTTAAAAATTATCAAAGAATTTTTGCACTCCTAAAATAGTGTTTCTTCATCAGATTTACAACTTTTGGTACTTTTCAGGTCATATTATTAAGCAATATGGGTGGCGGCCTTGTATGGAATTCTTTCCATATTTCCTTTTTAATTTTATTCACATGAAATTTGTAAGAATGTACTTAATCAATCCTCCATGATCAATGTAATAACTAATACACTTGCTAATTATGTTGTTTTTCTTTAATGTTACATTTTAGGTCACAATTTTTGTGTCTGTAGAATTGATGTTTTTATAAAATGAATTTGTTCGTCTTGAAGTCATTGATTCTGCAGCAAAGACCAAAACACTGGCACTTAATTATAATTTATATCCTAATATTAAATAGTAGATAGTGGATATTTTGCCAGCGGTAATCCCTGCAAGCTAACGTTTACTAAAGGTTTGCTGGTGGCAATCCCTATCAACAGAGGGCGCTGTACTCTCTAAGATAGGGCTGAATTATAAGACATACATTTGTATTAAATTACCACCAACGATTGTGTAGCAACTGTGGTATAGTGGATAAGCAACAGATCTCATGAGCGGGAAGACCCGGGTTCGATCCCGATCCCCGCTGGCGACATTTCTAAGGTTTTTACTTCCCCATCCCCAAAAAATAAGAATATTCTTTTATTATTTTAACATGTCGGAAAGATTTCCATATACGAAGTTCACTAATTTTCCTCTGTATTGACTAACAAGCCCCCAGATAGCAATTTCATGTCATCAAAGTCAATTTGAGCAGTGAGAAAATACAAGCATTTTCTTACTTGGAAAACACTTGGAATTTTTCAGTCCAATCTCATAGGGTTTGTACACAGGTTGTTGAGTGAACTTTCGTATATGGAAATCTTTCCTTGGAACATGTCTCAAACATTTTATTGCAGAGTAGGCCTATGCATTTGGGCAATTCCACGGTTACTCACGTTACATTTTTGATTTACTTTTGAGTTGGGCTGTAATTACGTTACTGAAAAGGTTTAAAAACTTATCCCCAAAGTAGATAGAGTAGACCTAGACCTACCTAAGCACCAAAGATGACATCCAGAAAAATGTGTTATGTATGATAAACAAGACGCACAAAATCGGTTACTCACGTTACGAAAATGTAACGTACATCAAAAACGTAACGTGAGTAACCGTGGAATTGCCTATTTTCTCTTCAGATTTGTGGCTCTGGAGGCTTTTTTTTAAAGGGAAATAAAGTCTGAAATTGTAAAATGGTCTGATTCCCATCTTGTGAATACGAAGTTACAACGATAATGTTGGCATGAAGCCAGACTAAAATTTGTCACCAGAAAATGTGTAAGTACAAAAAAACAGTAACTGCGCATGTTCAGTGCATATCTGGCAAGCTAACTTTTACTAAAGGTTTGCCGTCTCCGGCTAAATATCCACTGCCTAAATAGTACTTTGTGTTGGGCTCAAATTTTGGATATGTTTTTCTTTTTGGCAAAGCAAGGTTTTGCATATTTGAGTTAAAGGGAAAATACAACATTTGCAAACATCAAAAAATAAAACTACCAAATCATTTTGAAATACCTTGCTGGACTGTTAGTGAATGACAGTGTAAAGCATCCTGTAAAATCATGGCACCTGGTATACTGTCATTTTCAAGAAAAAAAAAAATTTGTATCAATTTCCAACGCTTTTCCGTGGCTTTTTTTCAAATACTGGCCCCAATTGACCATCGCACTTGTTTGCAATCGATTACACACCTCTGAACGGGTACAAGCCAGCTAGACTGGTTCCCTGACCTTACAATTCCCCAATGTATGTAAACTGCTCTGTTTCTTCTTATATGGAGTCAGGGAACCAGACTACAGGAAAATGATTGTTTTTCTTGGTTTTTATAGCATTTTCGAACCCAAAACCTCAAAAAAGTCAGTGTAACTATATTTGCTATATATTTCCAACCTCCCAATTCCATCCATTTCTGAAAATTACAGCAAAAGCAAATGATGTATATTTCCTTTAATGAAACACTTCTTTAACAAATCTTTTTCAGGACGTGCTTCTACAGATCAAGACTCTGGGATAAAAGCACTCGAGGACATCAGGCCTAGGAGTGATGGCGTCCAACCAGCATAAAGTACGCTTCAACATGATTGTTGCTGCAGATGACAAACTCGGAATTGGGAAAGACGTGTCTCTTCCGTGGAACTTACCGTGAGAATTTTGTATACCACGTTATTTTTGTATACCGGCGTTAGGCCAAAAAAAAAAGTCTCCGGTTTCTGGTATGCGCGCGTCGCCGTAGCCATGCGCGTCGGCAAAATGAAAATGTTTTTTTTCAATGAAAGATGATGTCTCAAAACCGCCAAACTCACTGGTTTGACTGGAATCCTGCTGCTGCACAATTTTAACGTGTTTTTAGATTGGGTTATGGTCGAGAATAAGCTTTATGTGGACTCTCTGGACTCCCATATATTTGCACTAAGTTTAGTCGGGCACCATTTGCAGTCATCAGCCGACGTTTGAAGCAAAAAATTCAGGTTAAAAAAAAAAAAGCCGCGTCGCCGCACCACTTTTTGGGCAAGCTCCATACCAAAAACTGGAGACTTTTTTTTTTGGCCTTAATCCCTTTTTTGGTTTATTTGATAAATAAAGAAAGAGTGCTTTGTTCCCTGTCATTAGATTCGCTGGAGTTATATATTATATTTTGCTAAGCATATAGCAGTTGCAGCCAAAATTGCATGTTGTTGTATTGGTTAAGCAACGTTTCTGATCAGTGCTTAGCATTTCCATGAAAATCAGTCAGACAGTCCCTTGCAAATTTCAAAAGAATTTATCAATTGCAAATAACAGGTTTAAATTTAATATGTTAATTTATGTTAATTTAATTAACGGGTCTCTGCAGTGCGATTTTCAATTTTTCCTTCTGGGCAATTGCAGCAATGTGAAAGAAAGTGCAATGTCCGTGACAGAGCCACTTAAAGGGAATATACAACATTTGCAAACATCAAAAAATAAAACTACCAAGTTTTTACGAAATACCTTACTAGGATGTTGGTAAATGATAGTCTCAAGCATTTTGTAAAATTATGGCACCTGGTGTGAAGTCATTTTCAAGAAAATGGTATTTTTGTATACATTTCCAACGGTGGTCGGCGTATTTTTCAACTACTGCTCCAAATTAACCATTTTTGTTTCAGTCCAAATTTTTGTTGCTATTGGTTACATGTTTCATGAACAGGGGCAGGCCAGCTAGACTGGTGCCCGTGCCTTACAATTTTCCATCATCTATAAATTGATCCATTTTATCTTTTGTGGAGTCGGGAACCAGACTACTTAAACATTTTTGTTTTTCTTGGTTTTTCCAACCTTTTCGAACACAAAACTTCAAAAATGTCAGTGTAACAATATTTGATCTACATGTATATTTAGTAACGCCTCAAATAGTTCATTTCTAAAAATTACATCAAAAACCAATGATGTACATTCCCTTTAACTTTGATATCTTATCGATGACTCAGAGAAATGATCCAGAACTCCTAGTCTGTAATCTCTTTGACCATTACATGGTGGATCAAGATTTGAAGAACACATTTTCAGGTTTATTCACTGAGCTCTTAAAAATTCTGTCATGGACATTATATAACGCTGCAATTGTCCTTTTAACTTGGATGGAGCTAAAAGATACGATCCCAGTCAGTTATAATTGTGCTGAAAGGGTTTCAATTTATTTGTACCAAGAATTGAACAATGAATTTTATTTTTTTTATTTTTCTCATAGGACAGATAGACAGTTTTATATGAGCCACGTCACCAAAGTCAGTCCCAATAAGAAGAATGCGATGATCGTTGGCCGACTGACCGAATCCATCTCTAGGCAAGAGAGAAAACCCAGCAAGCTGTTCTTTGTCCTCAGCAAGACGTTGAAGTGAGCTGGAGCTTGTAATATTAAGGGATTCAATGCCTTCTTTGTCCTTAGAATAAGTCTTGGATGTTCTTTTATGGGTGGCATGGGTGCGCAGTGCCTAAAGTGATCGCCGCTCGCCCCCCGCCCCTATGGCGAGTAGAGTCAAGAGTTGATTCTCTCCTGTAGCACGAGGGTTTTTCTCCAGGTTCTGTGGTTTTCTTCCCCTGGCAAAAACCAACACCTTTGATCAGGCTGTGCCTTCGGCTTGACCATGTTGTATTTGTGTCCTTCGCTATTCAGCTGCTGATCCTGCGAGGAAAGATGATTAGACCCCTAAATTAATTTTTCGTAACTTTTTAAAAGTGCATCATGAAAAGAGCTGTTTTCATAAATACGAGGGGCAGAAAGAGCTCTGTGAGTTAATGGTGTCAGCCACCCTTTTGTATTGTTATGGATCTGAATAATGGTGTCATTGGTAGGTCAAAATATATTCTCCAATGATCACATGCTTCTTTTCTTTCTTCTCCAGAGAAGTACCACCAAGAGCGGACTACTTGTGCCAAAGTCTGGAGGAGGCATTGGCCATTATCGAAGGCCCCTCACTCAGAGATGTGGTGGAAAATGTTTGGATAATAGGAGGCTATGGAGTGTATAAGGTAGAAGAAAGAGTTGCCAAATCAGCCCTGATGACCTCTGTTAATCCCTATTGACCTTGGTTGATCTCTTTTGACCTCGGTCGATCTCTATTGACCTCAGTTGATCCCTATTGACCCCTTTTGACCTCGGTTGATCCCTCTTGACCTCTGTTGATCCCTATTGACCCCTGTTGACCCCAGTTGATCCCTATTGACCTTGGTTGATCCCTATTGACCTCGGTTGATCCCTATTGACCCCTGTTGACCCCAGAAGATCCCTATTGACCCCGGTTGATCCCTATTGACCCCGGTTGATCCCTATTGACCTCTGTTGATCCCTATTGACCTCTGTTGATCCCTATTGACTTGGGTTGATCCCTATTGACCTCGGTTGATCTCTGTGGCCCCTTTTGACTTCTTCTGGACCCCTCACTGAGAAATCCGTCCACCTACCTTGCATCTTAATTCATTCCCAAGTTGGATGAGTCCAGGCACAAATTTCAACGCGAATCCAAATTGTTGTTGATGAAACTTGAAAGGAGAAGGAAGCCAGCCATCTTAGTTTTCTATCAACTCAAAAACATGTTGTATAAAATGTCTGAGTGTATGTCAATATCATTTTTTGGCAGCGTCAGGCTGCGTCGCAATTTATTGGCTATGGCTTGAAGTTACACACGTTTCAATGGGAAGCGGCTGCAGCTGGCTCTAGCCGCTTCCCATGACACGCCCTAGCCAAGTGGGTCGGAGGCGACCTCAGACGTAATGCATTCCCACTGATGTATATGTGTATTATTTTGTGAACAGGCGGGCTTGGAATCCCCTCAGTGTCATCGATATTACATCACTCGAGTATACGGCGACTTCCAGTGTGACGCCTTCTGCCCTGACGTGGATTCCACCAAATTTAAACTTGTCAGGTAATCTTTATTTTAATTTGTAGTTGAGACTGTGCACACTCTGTTCTCAATACGTCTCGTTCAAATGACGTCATTTCCTACAGATGGCCTCGTGCATCGGCATTTTGAGCGTCAACTTGCATAACGCGCTTCGTCTGCGTCGTATTTCGAGCAACAAGCGCGCGTGTTTGGAACAAATTCAACACTGCGCATTGCGTGCTTGATTGCGTAAAATGCGTTTCCTACAGAGAATTGAAGGAAAACGAGCGCTATAAAGTTGCGAGGAATTGCGTACATTCTCGCGGAATACATTATTAGCCTATTTGAGGTGTGGCGAACACGATAGGAGGGCGCTGTTTGATTTTGGTAAAGTTTTTGTATTCACCCAAACCCAGAGCCGTATATAAAGAGAGTTGTGACAACTTCAGACTATTGAACCATAATGGCGGTTCATTATGTGTACAGTGCAGCGTGCGACTATTGTGTGTGAATTATATATGTGTACTGATGCATAATCCGCCATTTTGGTTCGAAACATTGCAACCCTTATGTCGCAACTCTCTTTATATACGGCTCTGCCCAAACCAAACAGCACACTTCTATTGTGTTGGCCATAGTGAAAGGCAGGTTCATACTTGGCACAAAAGCGAACGCGAATGCAAATTTGTGGTGTCATGGCAAGATTTCGGGAAGCGAATTTGCAAAAGTTGAACACTTTTCAACTCCGGCGAATGTCGAAGCAAATGTTTTGTGACATGAAGTTGCTTCGCATTTGCATTTGGGTGAAGTATGAAAAGTTACATGCAATGAGGAGTTGTCAATTTTCCTAACTTCTAGGCACTTTGAAATCGAGTCCATATTATTTGACTGATTTTCAAAATGACAATTTGAATCCAGGGTTCTAGAAGTAACTTAACAACTTAGAAGCCTGAACATAGGTCTTTTTCAGATATTCGTTCGCTTTTGCATTTCTTACAGTGATCCAGACATCAATGGTGAGGTGCAAGAAGAAAACGGTATCAAGTTCAAATTTGAAGTTTACGAGAGGATGTAGCGATGGCAATCAAAATTCTCACTCGACTGACTGCCTTTTGAAAGGTAGATGGATCAACCAGCTTGGCCGACAGGTTCTACCTCTGATCTCTGAGAGTTGTCACCCTTGCTCTTGTTGACTGCTCCTTTATGGACGGTCAAGCTTCTCTGAATAACACACATCAACGTTGACTTCAAGAGATCATCAATGTGGAGAGTAATGATTGTGGTAAAGTACTGGCTTCTTGCGGGAACGGTAGAGGGCGCGGTGTGTACAGGTGGCGTACTTGTGAATACCACGTGATGTGAGGGCGCTAGATGTCAAGCCATGCTGAATGCTGAGCAGTATGCGTCGTCGGTTTCAACAGAATGTCCGGACACTGGTGTACATGTGTAAATGTATGAGAAGAATGCATTCCCTACTCAATTACTTTTTTATATTCGAAGCTGGTGGCATATTTACACGTACATCTTAAACCAAAGACGTTTGGCAACAGATCTAATTTCATGAAAGGTAATGTGCAATACCCAGCATTCCAAAATTAAAAAGCCAAGAAAAATTACACCTGCTTCCGATTACATACCGTAAGGTCTGGAAATGTGCTACAGTCTTGCTTGCTTTAATTATCTGGTATTCAATTAATTTTAAAAATGAAATGGACACACAGGGTTGCTTTTTATTTTAAAGGGACACTGCGTCACGGAATGAGCCCAAGCTAGTGGGCTACATCAGAAAGAACATTTAAAAGTAGGATATAAACATCCACACAGCTATGCCCTTTAAAAATACTGCAAGTGAGACTTGCGCAATCCCCCTGGCATGCTGGCAGGTTGTTATAAAATCAGTCTCCCTAAACCAAAATGGGACATTTCTATTGTTTTAGCAATAGTGACCTTGACCTTTGACCTGTCGGTCCCAAAACCAATAGGTTTGATAAGACTACCAAGAGCAACCCACAAACCAAATTTGAAGTTCCTAAGTAAAGTATTTCTCAATCATTCGTGCTGACAATATTTCTATTGTTTTACCAATAGTGACCGTGACCTTTGACCTGTCTGCCTCAATAGCAATAGGCTTCTTAAAACTATCAAGAACCACCCACAAACCAATTTTTTGTAAAAGCTGTTATCCATGGTCATTAACAAATTTCCGGTGGGGGGGGGGGGCAGCAGCTGCAGAATAAGAAGGTTAAGAGTTCAAAAGCCAAAAAAAAAACCACTCTCTCTAAGGGCCCCCCCCAAAAAATAGTCGGTCTCTGGTCAGACCGAATTCCAGAATTGATGCGGCGACGCGGTTTTTGTTTTTTGGGTGGCTTTTTTTTTTTTTCAAGCTTGAATTGTACAGACAAGGTGGGTATTATTTTGCCTTCTTTGTGTCCTCATTATGCATTGGTGTCCTCCATATTATGCCTTGGTGCCCTTTATCATTTGCCTTGGTGCAATTTCCCCATTCCTTGGTGCTCCTTGGTACAAAAATTTGAGGAGGTGCGGCAATAGAGGGCGCTGTTGTAGCTTCCGTGTTAATTTGAAGAAAAAAAGGTTGACGCGCATGATTAAAATCGACGCGCGCGCTGACCACAGACCAAGTTTTTTTTTTTTTGGCCTAACCGTCACAGCTCTGTCTCTGAATGTCACAAGGAAAAGTAATGCATTTTTCGCTGTTTCAGCTCATTTGCCGAAACAGCCTTTGTTTTCGTTAAAATTTTTTTGTTTAAGAATGGAAGAGGCACACAGACCATCGTCCCTACTGGCCTCAGGTCCCCTCCCCCCCCTCCCCTGCATGTAGGCCTGCACATTTTGGTAGCTATCAGCCTAAATCTTTAACTCTTTCAATCGCCCAATTCTGGCGACATATTTAAATTCCCTTACAATTACACAGGACGAGAGACTTCTTAAAACATGGAAGTAGGCCTATTGGAAATGAGAGGGTTAAATTGTTCACGCTGGAAATACTTTCAAGGAATTGTTCTTTCTGCTTTATACTCGTGAATATAAATTTGCATTGATTAATTGTTTTCAAAAGCCAGCCAGTCAACCAAATTATGAAACTGAAAAAGGGGTTTGATCGCTGTTTAGTCTATTTGAAGTTTGTTGGTGCCTCGGCAAATGTAGGCCTATACATGGAAAACATGATCTAACTTTTTGAAAAGGAGTGACAAAGCGGGCACTCATCATTATCGGTGACATTCATACGGACAAGTTTATCACGAGTGGGTAAGATTCTTTGCCACAGTCTGAAAACAATATCTTTATCTTTAGCATCCATGAAATTATTCTTGTTAAGTTTGCTCCAAACGTTAGTCCAGTCAAAGCATTCAGTTAAGTGGAAAATCGAATTCCATTTTTCCTGAGCTTTGGGATGCACAAATTCTCTGGTCTTATTAGCACTATACAATATTTTTGAGGTGACCTTAGCAAAACAAACCGGGTCATCATCCTCCGGCCCAATTTGAATTTTCAACCAGGTGCTCGGGTGGTTACTAGGTCCACTTTGATTTTCTTTGTCCAGATTGATAAAGAATGGGTTGATGTTCTGCTCAAGGCGATTGGTTGTACGGCCAGCATTAATAGGATTCATCTTATACTTCCAAACCAGTTCTCTAGAGGTCATCAATCTTTTGTTTCTAATAACCTGACCAAAATGGTGGATACCAGCCTTCATCATGAAGGAGCTACACAGATCTTTTTGCTCATTTCCCGTGATCGAATTATTCCACAGTGGGATACTCCTTACTTCCAGTGTTGAGGAAAAATCTGGCTGGAAAAAAGCCCCGGCTTTGTCAAAAGATTGTAACAGTTCTCTATAAAATAGGGTAGTCGATACAGAGGCCTTGTTACTCTTATTAAACACATACCAGCCCATTTTGTGACTTTCTCCTGCTTTTTCAATCCAGTAATTAAAGAAAATCTTCCATTTCCCATTACTCTTAGTGTAATTACTCAACCACATCAATTTCAGACTGCGTAGCTTGACCCTAATAATGTCGACTAGGCCTGTTCCCCCTAAATTCCGGGTCCCAGTGACCGTGGCACGCTTAATTTTATCCGGTTTCCCTGACCAGTAGAAATCAAAAATGATATCGTCGATTTTCTTGATCCAATCATCCGGACAAGGAAGGATGCTGCCATAAAATAATTCAGACTACTTCCTACCAAGGTGTTAACAATGACGGCTTTCCCCATTAGGGTCAAGTCACGCAGTTTCCATTTAGCCAACGTACGAGTAATTTTGTTCACTCTGGGTTCCCAGTTATCGCCCGGCGAGACGCTATTTCCCACATAAATACCTAAGATCTTAAGCTTGTCATTATTCCAATTAGCGTTCTTTCGTTTTTGGACGGTTAGTCATGACGGTTCGTCATGACAGCTCGTCATATTGGTCGTCCTGTCCAATCACATTCCTCGCTGAAACGAAGGGGCGTGATCAATAAAATTTTGTCAATCAACTGGCTCCTCTGTACGGTAACCTTTGTCGTTCGTAACAAAGACTTTAGAATGCAACAACAATGCAACAACAATGCAAATTGAAATCGAATGCAACAACAATGGAAATTTAAAGCCAGCCCATGCAGTTGCTCACTTTGAATGGGATTAGTGCGGGAGTTTCAAAAGGGGTACAGGCCATAGGCCCTACATTTATTTACCACGAGATGTTTAAAGTTCTTAAAGAAAAGGAGCTGGAATAAATCTCTTTCATGCAGGGACTGTCTTAGGGCGCCGATGAACTCGTACAAAAACATGATGGATTACAGGGTTCATTTGTTTATTGCGAGAATAAATTGGCAAACTTTCATCACTACATGTAGTTTTGAACCCAGTGCATGTGTTTATATAGCACTATGTACATGTAGATTCAAACACTAAAATGTCACTTTTGCAATATACCCCATAATCCTTCATTTTTCTGTGCGACTTCATCTGTGCCTGCATGGAAGAGGTTTTTTTTCTCAATTCTTTTCTTTCAGAATTCTAAACATTGCACGACATGTGCCTGCTGCCTAGTTTAAGTCATATTTGCTATTAATTTAATACACATTTAACAAAATGGGCGTCTGCAAGGGTGGCACTGGGGGTGGGGTGGGCAAATGTCCCCCGCCCACCCCAAAACAAAGTGATCAATTGAGAATATGCTAGAGAGAATACAAGGATTTTGGGGGACAATTAATTTGCTTTGCCCCCGCTACAAAAAAAAAAATCCTGGGTGGGCCAAATGAGTGCCAAATTAAGTGCTTTGCCTAAGGGCACAAGCACCACAACCCCAGGGTGAAATAACAAGAATTATTTTATTTCATACACTTCTCTTTTTTTCGCCATAACTGATTGCAATGGTACCTCACCAGTTTAGTTTCAACAGAACGTACAATGTAGCCACGAACCATTCTTTCGTTGGCTCAGAGCAAACGTTTTATTACGCCCTGCAAAAACAAGAAAGCCATAATAAAAAACATGTATTTTTAGATGATAAGCATATGTTACATAAACTCCAGGGACTCAGAGGCTCTGTCAAATTCCAAATTGAAGTCTACCGACACTTCTTATGTTTTTGAGTAGTCATGATCACGTCTCCCATATTAGGCAGCTTTTTTCTGCTTCTATTACTTTGACTGGATGGCTGGCTTTAAAAAAAATTGTCTTCACAAATTAATATTCATGAGTAGGAACGAGGAAGAACAAAAGACAAATGGACAATAATTGCAGCCTCTCATTTCCAACAAGCCTCCTTCTACAGTATCAGATTTAAAGGGGGCGGTTGCAATTCACTCTGCCGTTCAGCAGCTGCCTAATTTTATAAACTATTAAAATGGGACCAAAAAATAACAGAGCAAACTTTTATTATGCCCTGCAAAAACCAAAAAGCCACAAAATACTTTTTTTTTATAGAAAATAAGCATATTTTATTGCTTGTGCAGAAAATTAAGATTCGTACAGTCTAGCCACGAACCGTTCTTTCGATAATTCAGAATATAATTTTATTACGTCGGTGCAAAGACAAAACAGCCATAAAACGTGTATTTTTAGATAACAGGCATGTGTTACAATAACTCCAAGGACTTTAGAGGCTCCGTCAATCTCCAAATTGAAGTTTGACGTTTTTATTTTCGGGTAGCCATGTGCAGCACCAGACATGTGCTTCAAAAGTTAGATTATGTCTTCCATATTATTTGCCGAGGCAGCAACCAACTTCCGATTGAGCAGCGCAAGCGGTGATCAAACTCCTTTTTTTGTGCCGTAGTGTGGTTAGGGTTTGTGACTCGCGATCAGAGAGGGTCAGGAGTTCGAATTCAGGTGCTGGCCATTATGTTGTGTCCTAGGGCAGACTTCATCCACACTTGCCTCTCTCCAACCAGGAGTATAAATGGGTGCCGGCATTAGCTGTGGAGTCACCTGCGATGGACTAGCATCCCATCCAGGGGGAATAGAAATATTCTCTGAAACCGGAGATAAATGCCGGCGCCTGCCCATGGCCCAATGGGCCACACTTGCTCCTGACAGACTTTACTATTTAATTACTACTTTTTATCATCAAAAAAGTGGTGGGTAAATGCCCCCATGCCCACCCTCGAAAAAAGATAAATTGAGAATATCCGGGCAAAAGTACAGGTATTTGTTTGTTGGGTTTTTTTTGGGGGGGGGGTGGCGAAATGTGCATTACCCCCCTCTAGAAAAAATCCTGGCGACGCCCATGGCATTCGACGTGGCAGTCCCTGGCGGGTAGGTGTGTGTGTGTGTTCCATAATTATTTGAATAATAATCTAAAGTCTTTATTCCCGAACAACAAAGTTTACCGTACAGAGGAGCCAGTTGATTGGCCAAGATCCATTGATCACGCCCCTTCGTTTTAGCGAGGAATGTGATTTGCCAGGACGACCGTCATGACGAGCTGTCACGAACCGTCCAAAACGAAAAAACGCTTCTAAAACCACAAGGTTTGTATAGTCTGCTCTTCCATTTTCCCAACCAGAGACCTTTGGTTTTACTGGTGTTCACTTTCGATCCACTACCTTCACAAAAAAGACGCAGACTTTCGACAACGGCTTTAAGATCATTGTTACTGGAAATGAATACAGTTGCGTCATCAGCATGCTGAATGAGTTTTACCCGGTCTTTGCCGTCAAGAGTACAAATACCGTGCAAATTCGTATTATTTCTGATCAACGCTCCTAAACCTTCGGCACAGATGGCATATAACAATGGGGAGAGGGGACATCCTTGTCTGATTCCCCGACCTATGTTAAAAGGAGTGCCAATAAAGTTGTTAACAATTACACAGCTAACAGGATTACTATACAAAAGCTTAATCCAATCAACATTAGGTTTTGCCTAGTAAACAGAGTTCATACGTCCGGGTGAAGGACAAAACCTAATTTGATTTACATCACCCCGACGCAAAATTCCATCTTATGAATATCTATCACCTCACAAAAACATTTGTGTTTCATTTGAGAACAAAAAATGAACAGTGTATTTAAAGGGAAAATACAACATTTGCAAACATCAAAAAACAAAATGATCAAATTATCACGAAATCCCTCAATGGATTCTTAGGGACTGACAGTCTAAAGCATCATTCAAACTCGTGGCTCCTGGTGTGCTGACATTTTCAAGAAAAACTGTATTTTTCCAACACTGGTCGGCCGACCAGCGTTGGAGAAAACAAGCTATTTTTCAAAAACTGTTCTTAGTTGTCCATATTTAGTTATTCTGACTATTCTTTACAATTGATTACACACCTGTTAAGGGGTACAAGCCTGCTAGACTGATTCTCTGACCTTACAATTCCCTAAAGTGTATTAATTGCTCCGAGTTTCATCTTAAGTGGGGTCTGGGAACCAGACTACAAGAACATGATAAATTTTCTTGGTTTTTCCAGCATCTACAAGCCCAACACGTGAAACAAGTCAGTTTAACAATATTTTCTATAACATACTTATTCTCCATATCGATATATTTCTGAAAATTGAAGCAAAAGCAAATGATGTACATTCCCTTTAATTCAGTTCAAAAATTATAGATGAAAGTATTTTGTAATTGTTTGACCTCAAATCGCTTGTGGTTTCATATATGATGACGTCATGATGACATCACAAAAAATCCACATTTTTGACAAGGATTTAAGTTTGTACAAGGTTTCATCTTTATTCCTTGAACCGTTCCGAAAAAAATCCTTTTTTTTTAAATATTGATGCCTCGTTCGATCGTTGGTTCTGGTCACTGAAGACAACTACCGATGGAATATTTTATTTTCTTTACACAGGACGAGAGACTTTTTTAAAACAAGGAAGGAGGCCTATTGGTAAAGAAGAGGGTGAAATTGCTAATGTTGGAAATGCTTTCAAGGAATTGTTCTTTCTGCTTTATATTCGTAAATATGAATTTGCATTCATAAATTGTTTTCAGAAGCCGGCCAGTCAACCAAATTATGAAACGAAAAGAAAGGTGTTTGATCGCTGTTTACTACACTTGAAGTTTGTTGCTGCCTCGGCAAATGTAGGCCTATACATGGAAGACATGATCTAACTTTTTGAAGAGCGTTGCTGGTGCTACACATATGGCTACTCAAAAATAGAAACAGTATATCGGTAATTCGGTAGACATCAATATGGAGTTTGACGGAGCCTCTAACGTCCTTGAAGTTTATGCAGCATAGGCTGATCATTTCAAAATAGATATGATGGCTTTTTTGTCTTTGCAGGGCATAATAAAACTCGGCTCTTATGTATCTAAAGAATGGTTCGCGGCTACACTGTTCCCAAATATTGATTTTCTGCATATGCAACATATGCTGATCATCTAAAAATAAATGTTCTGGCTTCATCATCGGTTTCTTTTGTGTTTAGCGTCCCAAGACATTAGAAAAAATATTATTTGTAAAATACTTCTCATTTTAAAAGTTAAATTAATTTATATTTGCACTTTGCACCCCGGAAGATAAGGTCAAGCGGTTTTATTGTGCCCGAAAATATAACATATATCTATATTCTCATAAAAATCTTACTGGTTTATTTAAGGGAAAAAAAGGGGGGGGGGTCTTAACAGTGTATCCAATTCTGTGCATAAATTAAAGAAAGTATTTTTGTAAATGTTTGACCTCAAATCGTGAATAATTTCATATACGATGAAGTCATGATGACATCACGAAAAGAACCTCATTTTTTGGACAAGGATTAATGTTTTTCAAGGTTTCATCTTCATCCCTTGAACTGTTCGGAAGAAATTCCTTTTAGTTTTAATATTGATGACTCGTTCGATCGTTGGTTCTTGTCACTGAATACAACTACATGGAATATTGTATTTCCTCTACACAGGACGAGAGACTTATTAAAACAAAGAAGTAGGCCTATTGGAAATGAGAGGGTGAAATTGTTCATGCTGGAAATGCTTTCAAGGAATTGTTCTTTCTGCTTTATACTCGTGAATATGAATTTGCATTGATAAATTGTTTTCAGAAACCAGCCAGTCAACCAAATTATGAAACGAAAAAAAAATGGTGTTTGATCGCTGTTAAGTCTATTTGAAGTTTGTTGCTGCCTCGGCAAATGTAGGCCAATACGTGGAAGACATGATCTAACTTTTTGTAGAGCGTTGCTGGTGCTGCACATATGGCTACTCAAAAATAGAAACAGTATATCGGTAATTCGTTAGACACCAATGTGGAGTTTGATGGAGCCTCTAACGTCCTTGGAGTTTATGCAGCATAGGCTGATCATTTCAAAATAAATATTATGGCTTTTTTGTCTTTGCAGGGCATAATAAAATTCTGCTTTAATCTATCTAAAGAATGGTTTGCGGCTACACTGTTCCAAAATATAATTTTTCTGCATATGCAACATATGCTGATCATCTAAAAATAAATGTTCTGGCTTCATCATGGATTTCTTTTGTGTTTAGCGTCCCAAGACAAGAGACAAAAAAATATTATTTTAAAATGCTTCCATTTTAAAATTATCTTCATTCGTCATTGCACTTTCTGTAACACCTGAAGAAAAGGTCAAGCAAATTATGAAACTGAAAAAAAAATGGTGTTAGATCGCTGTTTAGTCCATTTGAAGTTTGTTGCTGCCTCGGAAAATGTAGGCCAATACGTGGAAGACATGATCTAACTTTTTGAAGAGCGTTGCTAGTGCTGCACATATGGCTACTCAAAAATTGAAACAGCATATCGGTAATTCGGTAGCCATCAATATGGAGTTTGACGGAGCCTCTAACGTCCTTGGCGTTTATGCAACATAGGCATATCATTTCAAAAAAAATATGATGGCTTTTTTGTCTTTGCAGGGCATACAAAACTCTGCTCAATCTATCTTAAGAATGGTTCGCGGCTGCACAGTTAAAAAAAAATCCCCTTAAACACATAGCAGTGTATCCAATTCAGTTCAACAATTGAAGATGAAAGTATTTTATAAATGTTTGACCTCAAATCGCGTTTAAATTCGTATATGATGACGTCATGAAAAAAGTGAAGCGGTTTTGTGCCCGAAAATAAAACATCTTTCCAAAAGCCAATATCCATCACATCAAATTAGGTTTTGCCTAGTCAACAGAGTTTATACGTCCGGGTGAAGGACAAAACCTAATTTGATTTACATCACCCCGACGCAAATTCCATCTTATGAATATCTATCACCTCACAAAAACATTTGTGTTTTATTTGAGAACAAAAAATGAACAGTGTATTTAATTCAGTTCAAAAATGACAGATGAAAGTATTTTGTAAATGTTTGACCTCAAATCGCTTGTGGTTTCATAGATGATGACGTCATGATGACATCACAAAAAATCCACATTTTTGACAAGGATTTAAGTTTGTACAAGGTTTCATCTTTATTCCTTGAACCGTTCGGAAGAAATTCCTTCTTTTTTTATATTGATGCCTCGTTCAATCGTTGGTTCTTGTCACTGAAGACAACTACCGATGGAATATTTTATTTTCTCTACACAGGACGAGAGACTTTTTTAAAACAAGGATGGAGGCCTATTGGAAAAGAAGAGGGTGAAATTGCTAATGTTGGAAATGCTTTCAAGGAATTGTTCTTTCTGCTTTATATTCGTAAATATGAATTTGCATTCATAAATTGTTTTCAGAAGCCGGCCAGTCAACCAAATTAGGAAACGAAAAAAAGGTGTTTGATCGCTGTTTACTACACTTGAAGTTTGTTGCTGCCTCGGCAAATGTAGGCCTATACATGGAAGACACGATCTCACTTTTTGAAGAGCGTTGCTGGTGCTGCACATATGGCTACTCAAAAATAGAAACAGTATATTGGTAATTCGGTAGCCATCAATATGGAGTTTGACGGAGCCTCTAACGTCCTTGGAGTTTATGCAGCATAGGCTGATCATTTCAAAATAGATATGATGGCTTTTTTGTCTTTGCAGGGCATAATAAAATTCTGCTTTAATCTATCTAAAGAATGGTTCGCGGCTACACTGTTCCCAAATATTGATTTTCTGCATATGCAACATATGCTGATCATCTAAAAATAAATGTTCTGGCTTCATCATCGGTTTCTTTTGTGTTTAGCGTACCAAGACATTAGAAAAAATATTATTTGTAAAATACTTCTCATTTTAAAAGTTAAATTAATTTATATTTGCACTTTGCAGCCCGGAAGATAAGGTCAAGCGGTTTTATTGTGCCCGAAAATATAACATACATGTATATCTATAACCTCATAAAAACCTTACTGGTTTATTTGAGGAAAGGGGGGGGGTCTTAACAGTGTATCCAATTCTTTTCATAAATTAAAGAAAGTGTTTTGTAAATGTTTGACCTCAACTCAAACGTGAATAATTTCATATACGATGAAGTCATGATGACATCACGAAAAGAACCTCATTTTTGGACAAGGATTAATGTTTTTCAAGGTTTCATCTTCATCCCTTGAACTGTTCGGAAGAAATTCCTTTTAGTTTTAATATTGATGACTCGTTCGATCGTTGGTTCTTGTCACTGGATACAACTACATGGAATATTGTATTTCCTCTACACAGGACGAGAGACTTATTAAAACAAAGAAGTAGGCCTATTGGAAATGAGAGGGTGAAATTGTTCATGCTGGAAATGCTTTCAAGGAATTGTTCTTTCTGCTTTATACTCGTGAATATGAATTTGCATTGATAAATTGTTTTCAGAAACCAGCCAGTCAACCAAATTATGAAACGAAAAAAAAATGGTGTTTGATCGCTGTTAAGTCTATTTGAAGTTTGTTGCTGCCTCGGCAAATGTAGGCCTATAAGTGGAAGACATGATCTAACTTTTTGAAGAGCTTTGCTGGTGCTGCACATATGGCTACTCAAAAATAGAAACAGTATATCGGTAATTCGGATGACAAAAAAAAAATCGTCATTTTAAAAACTGCTTCCATTTTGGAGTTATATTCATTTGTCTTTGCACTTTCAGTAACCCCAGAAAAAAAGGTCAAAAGGTTTTGTGCCCGAAAATAAAACATGTTGCCCAAGGCAATATCTATCACCTCACAAAAACCTTTGTGTTTTATTTGAGGAAAAAAAGAAATGAACAGTGTATTTAATTCAGTTCAAAACTTAAAGATGAAAGTATTTTGTAAATGTTTGACCTCAAATCGCTTGTAATTTCATATATGATGGCGTCATGATGACATCACTCAAAAATCTACATTTTTGGACAAGGATTCATGTTTATACAATGTTTCCTCTTTACCCTTTAAACCATTCGGAAGAAATTCCTTTTGTTTTAATATTGATGCCTCGTTTGATGTTGGTTCTTGTCACTGAATACAACTACATGGAATATTTTATTTTCTCTACACAGGACAAAGACTTTTTTTCAAAACAAGGAAGTAGGCCTTTTGGAAATGAGAGGGTGAAATTGTTCATGTTGGAAATGCTTTCAAGGAATTGTTTTTTCTGCTTTATACTCGTAAATATGAATTTGCATTTATAAATTGTTTTCAGAAGCCGGCCAGTCAACCAAATTAGGAAACGAAAAGAAAGGTGTTTGATCGCTGTTTACTACACTTGAAGTTTGTTGCTGCCTCGGCAAATGTAGGCCTATACATGGAAGACATGATCTAACTTTTTGAAGAGCGTTGCTGGTGCTGCACATATGGCTACTCAAAAATAGAAACAGTGTATCGGTAATTCGGTAGACATCAATATGGAGTTTGACGGAGCCTCTAACGTCCTTGGAGTTTATGCAGCATAGGCTGATCATTTCAAAATAGATATGATGGCTTTTTTTGTCTTTGCAGGGCATAATAAAACTCGGCTCTAATGTATCTAAAGAATGGTTCGCGGCTACACAGTTCCAAAATGTTAATTTACTGCATATGCAACATATGCTGATCATCTAAAAATAAATGTTCTGGCTTCATCATCGGTTTCTTTTGTGTTTAGCGTCCCAAGACATTAGAAAAAATATTATTTGTAAAATACTTCTCATTTTAAAGGTTAAATTAATTTATATTTGCACTTTGCACCCCGGAAGATAAGGTCAAGCGGTTTTATTGTGCCCGAAAATATAACATATATCTATATTCTCATAAAAACCTTACTGGTTTATTTAAGGAAAAAAGGGGGGGGGGGTCTTAACAGTGTATCCAATTCTGTGCATAAATTAAAGAAAGTATTTTTGTAAATGTTTGACCTCAAATCGTGAATAATTTTATACACGATGAAGTCATGATGACATCACGAAAAGAACCTCATTTTTTTGGACAAGGATTAATGTTTTTCAAGGTTTCATCTTCATCCCTTGAACTGTTCGGAAGAAATTCTTTTTAGTTTTAATATTGATGACTCGTTCGATCGTTGGTTCTTGTCACTGAATACAACTACACGGAATATTGTATTTCCTCTACACAGGACGAGAGACTTATTAAAACAAAGAAGTAGGCCTATTGGAAATGAGAGGGTGAAATTGTTCATGCTGGAAATGCTTTCAAGGAATTGTTCTTTCTGCTTTATACTCGTGAATATGAATTTGCATTGATAAATTGTTTTCAGAAACCAGCCAGTCAACCAAATTATGAAACGAAAAAAAAATGGTGTTTGATCGCTGTTAAGTCTATTTGAAGTTTGTTGCTGCCTCGGCAAATGTAGGCCTATAAGTGGAAGACATGATCTAACTTTTTGAAGAGCGTTGCTGGTGCTGCACATATGGCTACTCAAAAATAGAAACAGTATATCGGTAATTCGGATGACAAAAAAAAAAATCGTCATTTTAAAAACTGCTTCCATTTTGGAGTTATATTCATTTGTTTTTGCACTTTCAGTAACCCCAGAAAAAAAGGTCAAAAGGTTTTGTGCCCGAAAATAAAACATGTTGCCCAAGGCAATATCTATCACCTCACAAAAACCTTTGTGTTTTATTTGAGGAAAAAAAGAAATGAACAGTGTATTTAATTCAGTTCAAAACTTAAAGATGAAAGTATTTTGTAAATGTTTGACCTCAAATCGCTTGTAATTTCATATATGATGGCGTCATGATGACATCACTCAAAAATCTACATTTTTGGACAAGGATTCATGTTTATACAATGTTTCCTCTTTACCCTTTAAACCATTCGGAAGAAATTCCTTTTGTTTTAATATTGATGCCTCGTTCGATGTTGGTTCTTGTCACTGAATACAACTACATGGAATATTTTATTTTCTCTACACAGGACAAAGACTTTTTTTCAAAACAAGGAAGTAGGCCTTTTGGAAATGAGAGGGTGAAATTGTTCATGTTGGAAATGCTTTCAAGGAATTGTTTTTTCTGCTTTATACTCGTAAATATGAATTTGCATTTATAAATTGTTTTCAGAAGCCGGCCAGTCAACCAAATTAGGAAACGAAAAGAAAGGTGTTTGATCGCTGTTTACTACACTTGAAGTTTGTTGCTGCCTCGGCAAATGTAGGCCTATACATGGAAGACATGATCTAACTTTTTGAAGAGCGTTGCTGGTGCTGCACATATGGCTACTCAAAAATAGAAACAGTATATCGGTAATTCGGTAGACATCAATATGGAGTTTGACGGAGCCTCTAACGTCCTTGGAGTTTATGCAGCATAGGCTGATCATTTCAAAATAGATATGATTGCTTTTTTGTCTTTGCAGGGCATAATAAAACTCGGCTCTAATGTATCTAAAGAATGGTTCGCGGCTACACAGTTCCAAAATGTTAATTTACTGCATATGCAACATATGCTGATCATCTAAAAATAAATGTTCTGGCTTCATCATCGGTTTCTTTTGTGTTTAGCGTCCCAAGACATTAGAAAAAATATTATTTGTAAAATACTTCTCATTTTAAAAGTTAAATTAATTTATATTTGCACTTTGCACCCCGGAAGATAAGGTCAAGCGGTTTTATTGTGCCCGAAAATATAACATATATCTATATTCTCATAAAAACCTTACTGGTTTATTTAAGGAAAAAAAGGGGGGGGGGTCTTAACAGTGTATCCAATTCTGTGCATAAATTAAAGAAAGTATTTTTGTAAATGTTTGACCTCAAATCGTGAATAATTTCATATACGATGAAGTCATGATGACATCACGAAAAGAACCTCATTTTTTGGACAAGGATTAATGTTTTTCAAGGTTTCATCTTCATCCCTTGAACTGTTCGGAAGAAATTCCTTTTAGTTTTAATATTGATGACTCGTTCGATCGTTGGTTCTTGTCACTGAATACAACTACACGGAATATTGTATTTCCTCTACACAGGACGAGAGACTTATTAAAACAAAGAAGTAGGCCTATTGGAAATGAGAGGGTGAAATTGTTCATGCTGGAAATGCTTTCAAGGAATTGTTCTTTCTGCTTTATACTCGTGAATATGAATTTGCATTGATAAATTGTTTTCAGAAACCAGCCAGTCAACCAAATTATGAAACGAAAAAAAAATGGTGTTTGATCGCTGTTTAGTCTATTTGAAGTTTGTTGCTGCCTCGGCAAATGTAGGCCAATACGTGGAAGACATGATCTAACTTTTTGTAGAGCGTTGCTGGTGCTGCACATATGGCTACTCAAAAATAGAAACAGTATATCGGTAATTCGGTAGACACCAATATGGAGTTTGATGGAGCCTCTAACGTCCTTGGAGTTTATGCAGCATAGGCTGATCATTTCAAAATAAATATTATGGCTTTTTTGTCTTTGCAGGGCATAATAAAATTCTGCTTTAATCTATCTAAAGAATGGTTCGCGGCTACACTGTTCCAAAATATAATTTTTCTGCATATGCAACATATGCTGATCATCTAAAAATAAATGTTTTGGCTTCATCATGGATTTCTTTTGTGTTTAGCGTCCCAAGACAAGAGACAAAAAAATATTATTTTAAAATGCTTCCATTTTAAAATTATCTTTATTCGTCATTGCACTTTCTGTAACACCTGAAGAAAAGGTCAAGCAAATTATGAAACTGAAAAAAAAAATGGTGTTAGATCGCTGTTTAGTCCATTTGAAGTTTGTTGCTGCCTCGGAAAATGTAGGCCAATACGTGGAAGACATGATCTAACTTTTGGAAGAGCGTTGCTAGTGCTGCACATATGGCTACTCAAAAATTGAAACAGCATATCGGTAATTCGGTAGCCATCAATATGGAGTTTGACGGAGCCTCTAACGTCCTTGGCGTTTATGCAACATAGGCATATCATTTCAAAAAAAATATGATGGCTTTTTTGTCTTTGCAGGGCATACAAAACTCTGCTCAATCTATCTAAAGAATGGTTCGCGGCTGCACAGGTTTTTTTTTAAATCCCCTTAAACACATGAGCAGTGTATCCAATTCAGTTCAACAATTTATGAAAGTATTTTATAAATGTTTGACCTCAAATCGCGTTTAAATTCGTATATGATGACGTCATGAAAAAGTGAAGCGGTTTTGTGCCCGAAAATAAAACATCTTTCCAAAAGCCAATATCCATCACATCAAATTAGGTTTTGCCTAGTCAACAGAGTTTATACGTCCGGGTGAAGGACAAAACCTAATTTGATTTACATCACCCCGACGCAAATTCCATCTTATGAATATCTATCACCTCACAAAAACATTTGTGTTTTATTTGAGAACAAAAAATGAACAGTGTATTTAATTCAGTTCAAAAATGACAGATGAAAGTATTTTGTAAATGTTTGACCTCAAATCGCTTGTGGTTTCATAGATGATGACGTCATGATGACATCACAAAAAATCCACATTTTTGACAAGGATTTAAGTTTGTACAAGGTTTCATCTTTATTCCTTGAACCGTTCGGAAGAAATTCCTTCTTTTTTTATATTGATGCCTCGTTCAATCGTTGGTTCTTGTCACTGAAGACAACTACCGATGGAATATTTTATTTTCTCTACACAGGACGAGAGACTTTTTTAAAACAAGGATGGAGGCCTATTGGAAAAGAAGAGGGTGAAATTGCTAATGTTGGAAATGCTTTCAAGGAATTGTTCTTTCTGCTTTATATTCGTAAATATGAATTTGCATTCATAAATTGTTTCAGAAGCCGGCCAGTCAACCAAATTAGGAAACGAAAAAAAGGTGTTTGATCGCTGTTTACTACACTTGAAGTTTGTTGCTGCCTCGGCAAATGTAGGCCTATACATGGAAGACACGATCTCACTTTTTGAAGAGCGTTGCTGGTGCTGCACATATGGCTACTCAAAAATAGAAACAGTATATTGGTAATTCGGTAGCCATCAATATGGAGTTTGACGGAGCCTCTAACGTCCTTGAAGTTTATGCAGCATAGGCTGATCATTTCAAAATAGATATGATGGCTTTTTTGTCTTTGCAGGGCATAATAAAATTCTGCTTTAATCTATCTAAAGAATGGTTCGCGGCTACACTGTTCCCAAATATTGATTTTCTGCATATGCAACATATGCTGATCATCTAAAGATAAATGTTCTGGCTTCATCATCGTTTTCTTTTGTGTTTAGTGTCCCAAGACATACGAAAAAAAATTATTATTTTTAAAATACTTCTCATTTTAAAAGTTAAATTAATTTATCTTTGCACTTTGCACCCCGGAAGATAAGGTCAAGCGGTTTTATTGTGCCCGAAAATATAACATACATGTATATCTATAACCTCATAAAAACCTTACTGGTTTATTTGAGGAAAGGGGGGGGGGGTCTTAACAGTGTATCCAATTCTTTTCATAAATTAAAGAAAGTATTTTGTAAATGTTTGACCTCAACTCAAACGTGAATAATTTCATATACGATGAAGTCATGATGACATCACGAAAAGAACCTCATTTTTGGACAAGGATTAATGTTTTTCAAGGTTTCATCTTCATCCCTTGAACTGTTCGGAAGAAATTCCTTTTAGTTTTAATATTGATGACTCGTTCGATCGTTGGTTCTTGTCACTGGATACAACTACATGGAATATTGTATTTCCTCTACACAGGACGAGAGACTTATTAAAACAAAGAAGTAGGCCTATTGGAAATGAGAGGGTGAAATTGTTCATGCTGGAAATGCTTTCAAGGAATTGTTCTTTCTGCTTTATACTCGTGAATATGAATTTGCATTGATAAATTGTTTTCAGAAACCAGCCAGTCAACCAAATTATGAAACGAAAAAAATGGTGTTTGATCGCTGTTAAGTCTATTTGAAGTTTGTTGCTGCCTCGGCAAATGTAGGCCTATAAGTGGAAGACATGATCTAACTTTTTGAAGAGCTTTGCTGGTGCTGCACATATGGCTACTCAAAAATAGAAACAGTATATCGGTAATTCGGATGACAAAAAAAAAATCGTCATTTTAAAAACTGCTTCCATTTTGGAGTTATATTCATTTGTCTTTGCACTTTCAGTAACCCCAGAAAAAAAGGTCAAAAGGTTTTGTGCCCGAAAATAAAACATGTTGCCCAAGGCAATATCTATCACCTCACAAAAACCTTTGTGTTTTATTTGAGGAAAAAAAAGAAATGAACAGTGTATTTAATTCAGTTCAAAACTTAAAGATGAAAGTATTTTGTAAATGTTTGACCTCAAATCGCTTGTAATTTCATATATGATGGCGTCATGATGACATCACTCAAAAATCTACATTTTTGGACAAGGATTCATGTTTATACAATGTTTCCTCTTTACCCTTTAAACCATTCGGAAGAAATTCCTTTTGTTTTAATATTGATGCCTCGTTCGATGTTGGTTCTTGTCACTGAATACAACTACATGGAATATTTTATTTTCTCTACACAGGACAAAGACTTTTTTTCAAAACAAGGAAGTAGGCCTTTTGGAAATGAGAGGGTGAAATTGTTCATGTTGGAAATGCTTTCAAGGAATTGTTTTTTCTGCTTTATACTCGTAAATATGAATTTGCATTTATAAATTGTTTTCAGAAGCCGGCCAGTCAACCAAATTAGGAAACGAAAAGAAAGGTGTTTGATCGCTGTTTACTACACTTGAAGTTTGTTGCTGCCTCGGCAAATGTAGGCCTATACATGGAAGACATGATCTAACTTTTTGAAGAGCGTTGCTGGTGCTGCACATATGGCTACTCAAAAATAGAAACAGTATATCGGTAATTCGGTAGACATCAATATGGAGTTTGACGGAGCCTCTAACGTCCTTGGAGTTTATGCAGCATAGGCTGATCATTTCAAAATAGATATGATGGCTTTTTTGTCTTTGCAGGGCATAATAAAACTCGGCTCTAATGTATCTAAAGAATGGTTCGCGGCTACACAGTTCCAAAATGTTAATTTACTGCATATGCAACATATGCTGATCATCTAAAAATAAATGTTCTGGCTTCATCATCGGTTTCTTTTGTGTTTAGCGTCCCAAGACATTAGAAAAAATATTATTTGTAAAATACTTCTCATTTTAAGAGTTAAATTAATTTATATTTGCACTTTGCACCCCGGAAGATAAGGTCAAGCGGTTTTATTGTGCCCGAAAATATAACATATATCTATATTCTCATAAAAACCTTACTGGTTTAATTAAGGAAAAAAAAAAGGGGGGGGGGTCTTAACAGTGTATCCAATTCTGTGCATAAATTAAAGAAAGTATTTTTGTAAATGTTTGACCTGAAATCCTGAATAATTTCATATACGATGAAGTCATGATGACATCACGAAAAGAACCTCATTTTTTGGACAAGGATTAATGTTTTTCAAGGTTTCATCTTCATCCCTTGAACTGTTCGGAAGAAATTCCTTTTAGTTTTAATATTGATGACTCGTTCGATCGTTGGTTCTTGTCACTGGATACAACTACATGGAATATTGTATTTCCTCTACACAGGACGAGAGACTTATTAAAACAAAGAAGTAGGCCTATTGGAAATGAGAGGGTGAAATTGTTCATGCTGGAAATGCTTTCAAGGAATTGTTCTTTCTGCTTTATACTCGTGAATATGAATTTGCATTGATAAATTGTTTTCAGAAACCAGCCAGTCAACCAAATTATGAAACGAAAAAAAAATGGTGTTTGATCGCTGTTTAGTCTATTTGAAGTTTGTTGCTGCCTCGGCAAATGTAGGCCAATACGTGGAAGACATGATCTAACTTTTTGTAGAGCGTTGCTGGTGCTGCACATATGGCTACTCAAAAATAGAAACAGTATATCGGTAATTCGGTAGACACCAATATGGAGTTTGATGGAGCCTCTAACGTCCTTGGAGTTTATGCAGCATAGGCTGATCATTTCAAAATAAATATTATGGCTTTTTTGTCTTTGCAGGGCATAATAAAATTCTGCTTTAATCTATCTAAAGAATGGTTCGCGGCTACACTGTTCCAAAATATAATTTTTCTGCATATGCAACATTTGCTGATCATCTAAAAATAAATGTTCTGGCTTCATCATGGATTTCTTTTGTGTTTAGCGTCCCAAGACAAGAGACAAAAAAATATTATTTTAAAATGCTTCCATTTTAAAATTATCTTCATTCGTCATTGCACTTTCTGTAACATCTGAAGAAAAGGTCAAGCAAATTATGAAACTGAAAAAAAAATGGTGTTAGATCGCTGTTTAGTCCATTTGAAGTTTGTTGCTGCCTCGGAAAATGTAGGCCAATACGTGGAAGACATGATCTATCAAAGTTAGCCGGAAAAAGATTGGTGTAAATGAAATACTGGCAAAGTGTCGAAAATGCCCTCTGAAAATTGACATTTTTTTTTTAATTTCTGTGTACAAAGTCTATGGGAAAAATTAAATATTCAAAATTCTATAATAAATCACATGATGACGTCAGCATGACGAAAAGTTTCAGTGCACATCTTCAGATGGTGGTCTAAGTGTGTGCCAGGTTTGAAGTCGATCGGATTTGAAAAAAGCCAAAAGTGACTTGTAGAACGAAAACACGTGTTATCCTATGAGAAAAAAGTCTGAAAAACAAAAGAGAAAAAAAAAATAACAGAAACAAGAGCTGTTTCGGTGTGTACACCGAAACAGCTAATGATGGCTTTTTTGTCTTTGCAGGGCATACAAAACTCTGCTCAATCTATCTTAAGAATGGTTCGCGGCTGCACAGTTAAAAAAAAACCCTTAAACACATAGCAGTGTATCCAATTCAGTTCAACAATTGAAGATGAAAGTATTTTATAAATGTTTGACCTCAAATCGCGTTTAAATTCGTATATGATGACGTCATGAAAAAGTGAAGCGGTTTTGTGCCCGAAAATAAAACATCTTTCCAAAAGCCAAGTTTGTTGCTGCCTCGGCAAATGTAGGCCTATAAGTGGAAGACATGATCTAACTTTTTGTAGAGCGTTGCTGGTGCTGCACATATGGCTACTCAAAAATAGAAACAGTATATCGGTAATTCGGTAGACACCAATATGGAGTTTGATGTAGCCTCTAACGTCCTTGGAGTTTATGCAGCATAGGCTGATCATTTCAAAATAAATATTATGGCTTTTTTGTCTTTGCAGGGCATACAAAACTCTGCTCAATCTATCTAAATAATGGTTCGCGGCTGCACAGGTTTTTTTTAAATCCCCTTAAACACATGAGCAGTGTATCCAATTCAGTTCAACAATTTATGAAAGTATTTTATAAATGTTTGACCTCAAATCGCGTTTAAATTCGTATATGATGACGTCATGAAAAAGTGAAGCGGTTTTGTGCCCGAAAATAAAACATCTTTCCAAAAGCCAATATCCATCACATCAAATTAGGTTTTGCCTAGTCAACAGAGTTTATACGTCCGGGTGAAGGACAAAACCTAATTTGATTTACATCACCCCGACGCAAATTCCATCTTATGAATATCTATCACCTCACAAAAACATTTGTGTTTTATTTGAGAACAAAAAATGAACAGTGTATTTAATTCAGTTCAAAAATGACAGATGAAAGTATTTTGTAAATGTTTGACCTCAAATCGCTTGTGGTTTCATAGATGATGACGTCATGATGACATCACAAAAAATCCACATTTTTGACAAGGATTTAAGTTTGTACAAGGTTTCATCTTTATTCCTTGAACCGTTCGGAAGAAATTCCTTCTTTTTTTATATTGATGCCTCGTTCAATCGTTGGTTCTTGTCACTGAAGACAACTACCGATGGAATATTTTATTTTCTCTACACAGGACGAGAGACTTTTTTAAAACAAGGATGGAGGCCTATTGGAAAAGAAGAGGGTGAAATTGCTAATGTTGGAAATGCTTTCAAGGAATTGTTCTTTCTGCTTTATATTCGTAAATATGAATTTGCATTCATAAATTGTTTTCAGAAGCCGGCCAGTCAACCAAATTAGGAAACGAAAAAAAGGTGTTTGATCGCTGTTTACTACACTTGAAGTTTGTTGCTGCCTCGGCAAATGTAGGCCTATACATGGAAGACACGATCTCACTTTTTGAAGAGCGTTGCTGGTGCTGCACATATGGCTACTCAAAAATAGAAACAGTATATTGGTAATTCGGTAGCCATCAATATGGAGTTTGACGGAGCCTCTAACGTCCTTGGAGTTTATGCAGCATAGGCTGATCATTTCAAAATAGATATGATGGCTTTTTTGTCTTTGCAGGGCATAATAAAATTCTGCTTTAATCTATCTAAAGAATGGTTCGCGGCTACACTGTTCCCAAATATTGATTTTCTGCATATGCAACATATGCTGATCATCTAAAAATAAATGTTCTGGCTTCATCATCGTTTTCTTTTGTGTTTAGTGTCCCAAGACATACGAAAAAAAATTATTATTTTTAAAATACTTCTCATTTTAAAAGTTAAATTAATTTATCTTTGCACTTTGCACCCCGGAAGATAAGGTCAAGCGGTTTTATTGTGCCCGAAAATATAACATACATGTATATCTATAACCTCATAAAATCTTACTGGTTTATTTGAGGAAAGGGGGGGGGGGTCTTAACAGTGTATCCAATTCTTTTCATAAATTAAAGAAAGTATTTTGTAAATGTTTGACATCAACTCAAACGTGAATAATTTCATATACGATGAAGTCATGATGACATCACAAAAAGAACCTCATTTTTGGACAAGGATTAATGTTTTTCAAGGTTTCATCTTCATCCCTTGAACTGTTCGGAAGAACTTCCTTTTAGTTTTAATATTGATGACTCGTTCGATCGTTGGTTCTTGTCACTGAATACAACTACATGGAATATTTTATTTCCTCTACACAGGACGAGAGACTTATTAAAACAAAGAAGTAGGCCTATTGGAAATGAGAGGGTGAAATTGTTCATGCTGGAAATGCTTTCAAGGAATTGTTCTTTCTGCTTTATACTCGTGAATATGAATTTGCATTGATAAATTGTTTTCAGAAACCAGCCAGTCAACCAAATTATGAAACGAAAAAAAAAAGGTGTTTGATCGCTGTTAAGTCTATTTGAAGTTTGTTGCTGCCTCGGCAAATGTAGGCCTATAAGTGGAAGACATGATCTAACTTTTTGAAGAGCTTTGCTGGTGCTGCACATATGGCTACTCAAAAATAGAAACAGTATATCGGTAATTCGGATGACAAAAAAAAAATCGTCATTTTAAAAACTGCTTCCATTTTGGAGTTATATTCATTTGTCTTTGCACTTTCAGTAACCCCAGAAAAAAAGGTCAAAAGGTTTTGCGCCCGAAAATAAAACATGTTGCCCAAGGCAATATCTATCACCTCACAAAAACCTTTGTGTTTTATTTGAGGAAAAAAAGAAATGAACAGTGTATTTTATTCAGTTCAAAACTTAAAGATGAAAGTATTTTGTAAATGTTTGACCTCAAATCGCTTGTAATTTCATATATGATGGCGTCATGATGACATCACTCAAAAATCTACATTTTTGGACAAGGATTCATGTTTATACAATGTTTCCTCTTTACCCTTTAAACCATTCGGAAGAAATTCCTTTTGTTTTAATATTGATGCCTCGTTCGATGTTGGTTCTTGTCACTGAATACAACTACATGGAATATTTTATTTTCTCTACACAGGACAAAGACTTTTTTTCAAAACAAGGAAGTAGGCCTTTTGGAAATGAGAGGGTGAAATTGTTGATGTTGGAAATGCTTTCTAGGAATTGTTTTTTCTGCTTTATACTCGTAAATATGAATTTGCATTTATAAATTGTTTTCAGAAGCCGGCCAGTCAACCAAATTAGGAAACGAAAAGAAAGGTTTTTGATCGCTGTTTACTACACTTGAAGTTTGTTGCTGCCTCGGCAAATGTAGGCCTATACATGGAAGACATGATCTAACTTTTTGAAGAGCGTTGCTGGTGCTGCACATATGGCTACTCAAAAATAGAAACAGTATATCGGTAATTCGGTAGACATCAATATGGAGTTTGACGGAGCCTCTAACGTCCTTGGAGTTTATGCAGCATAGGCTGATCATTTCAAAATAGATATGATGGCTTTTTTGTCTTTGCAGGGCATAATAAAACTCGGCTCTAATGTATCTAAAGAATGGTTCGCGGCTACACAGTTCCAAAATGTTAATTTACTGCATATGCAACATATGCTGATCATCTAAAAATAAATTTTCTGGCTTCATCATCGGTTTCTTTTGTGTTTAGCGTCCCAAGACATTAGAAAAAATATTATTTGTAAAATACTTCTCATTTTAAGAGTTAAATTAATTTATATTTGCACTTTGCACCCCGGAAGATAAGGTCAAGCGGTTTTATTGTGCCCGAAAATATAACATATATCTATATTCTCATAAAAACCTTACTGGTTTATTTAAGGAAAAAAAGGGGGGGGGGTCTTAACAGTGTATCCAATTCTGTGCATAAATTAAAGAAAGTATTTTTGTAAATGTTTGACCTCAAATCGTGAATAATTTCATATACGATGAAGTCATGATGACATCACGAAAAGAACCTCATTTTTTGGACAAGGATTAATGTTTTTCAAGGTTTCATCTTCATCCCTTGAACTGTTCGGAAGAAATTCCTTTTAGTTTTAATATTGATGACTCGTTCGATCGTTGGTTCTTGTCACTGAATACAACTACATGGAATATTGTATTTCCTCTACACAGGACGAGAGACTTATTAAAACAAAGAAGTAGGCCTATTGGAAATGAGAGGGTGAAATTGTTCATGCTGGAAATGCTTTCAAGGAATTGTTCTTTCTGCTTTATACTCGTGAATATGAATTTGCATTGATAAATTGTTTTTAGAAACCAGCCAGTCAACCAAATTATGAAACGAAAAAAAAATGGTGTTTGATCGCTGTTTAGTCTATTTGAAGTTTGTTGCTGCCTCGGCAAATGTAGGCCAATACGTGGAAGACATGATCTAACTTTTTGTAGAGCGTTGCTGGTGCTGCACATATGGCTACTCAAAAATAGAAACAGTATATCGGTAATTCGGTAGACACCAATATGGAGTTTGATGGAGCCTCTAACGTCCTTGGAGTTTATGCAGCATAGGCTGATCATTTCAAAATAAATATTATGGCTTTTTTGTCTTTGCAGGGCATAATAAAATTCTGCTTTAATCTATCTAAAGAATGGTTCGCGGCTACACTGTTCCAAAATATAATTTTTCTGCATATGCAACATATGCTGATCATCTAAAAATAAATGTTTTGGCTTCATCATGGATTTCTTTTGTGTTTAGCGTCCCAAGACAAGAGACAAAAAAATATTATTTTAAAATGCTTCCATTTTAAAATTATCTTTATTCGTCATTGCACTTTCTGTAACACCTGAAGAAAAGGTCAAGCAAATTATGAAACTGAAAAAAATGGTGTTAGATCGCTGTTTAGTCCATTTGAAGTTTGTTGCTGCCTCGGAAAATGTAGGCCAATACGTGGAAGACATGATCTAACTTTTGGAAGAGCGTTGCTAGTGCTGCACATATGGCTACTCAAAAATTGAAACAGCATATCGGTAATTCGGTAGCCATCAATATGGAGTTTGACGGAGCCTCTAACGTCCTTGGCGTTTATGCAACATAGGCATATCATTTCAAAAAAAATATGATGGCTTTTTTGTCTTTGCAGGGCATACAAAACTCTGCTCAATCTATCTAAAGAATGGTTCGCGGCTGCACAGGTTTTTTTTTAAATCCCCTTAAACACATGAGCAGTGTATCCAATTCAGTTCAACAATTTATGAAAGTATTTTATAAATGTTTGACCTCAAATCGCGTTTAAATTCGTATATGATGACGTCATGAAAAAATGAAGCGGTTTTGTGCCCGAAAATAAAACATCTTTCCAAAAGCCAATATCCATCACATCAAATTAGGTTTTGCCTAGTCAACAGAGTTTATACGTCCGGGTGAAGGACAAAACCTAATTTGATTTACATCACCCCGACGCAAATTCCATCTTATGAATATCTATCACCTCACAAAAACATTTGTGTTTTATTTGAGAACAAAAAATGAACAGTGTATTTAATTCAGTTCAAAAATGACAGATGAAAGTATTTTGTAAATGTTTGACCTCAAATCGCTTGTGGTTTCATAGATGATGACGTCATGATGACATCACAAAAAATCCACATTTTTGACAAGGATTTAAGTTTGTACAAGGTTTCATCTTTATTCCTTGAACCGTTCGGAAGAAATTCCTTCTTTTTTTATATTGATGCCTCGTTCAATCGTTGGTTCTTGTCACTGAAGACAACTACCGATGGAATATTTTATTTTCTCTACACAGGACGAGAGACTTTTTTAAAACAAGGATGGAGGCCTATTGGAAAAGAAGAGGGTGAAATTGCTAATGTTGGAAATGCTTTCAAGGAATTGTTCTTTCTGCTTTATATTCGTAAATATGAATTTGCATTCATAAATTGTTTTCAGAAGCCGGCCAGTCAACCAAATTAGGAAACGAAAAAAAGGTGTTTGATCGCTGTTTACTACACTTGAAGTTTGTTGCTGCCTCGGCAAATGTAGGCCTATACATGGAAGACACGATCTCACTTTTTGAAGAGCGTTGCTGGTGCTGCACATATGGCTACTCAAAAATAGAAACAGTATATCGGTAATTCGTTAGACACCAATGTGGAGTTTGATGGAGCCTCTAACGTCCTTGGAGTTTATGCAGCATAGGCTGATCATTTCAAAATAGATATGATAGCTTTTTTGTCTTTGCAGGGCATAATAAAATTCTGCTTTAATCTATCTAAAGAATGGTTCGCGGCTACACTGTTCCCAAATATTGATTTTCTGCATATGCAACATATGCTGATCATCTAAAAATAAATGTTCTGGCTTCATCATCGTTTTCTTTTGTGTTTAGTGTCCCAAGACATACGAAAAAAAATTATTATTTTTAAAATACTTCTCATTTTAAAAGTTAAATTAATTTATCTTTGCACTTTGCAGCCCGGAAGATAAGGTCAAGCGGTTTTATTGTGCCCGAAAATATAACATACATGTATATCTATAACCTCATAAAAACCTTACTGGTTTATTTGAGGAAAGGGGGGGGGTCTTAACAGTGTATCCAATTCTTTTCATAAATTAAAGAAAGTATTTTGTAAATGTTTGACCTCAACTCAAACGTGAATAATTTCATATACGATGAAGTCATGATGACATCACGAAAAGAACCTCATTTTTGGACAAGGATTAATGTTTTTCAAGGTTTCATCTTCATCCCTTGAACTGGTCGGAAGAAATTCCTTTTAGTTTTAATATTGATGCCTCGTTCGATCGTTGGTTCTTGTCACTGAATACAACTACATGGAATATTGTATTTCCTCTACACAGGACGAGAGACTTATTAAAACAAAGAAGTAGGCCTATTGGAAATGTGAGGGTGAAATTGTTCATGCTGGAAATGCTTTCAAGGAATTGTTCTTTCTGCTTTATACTCGTGAATATGAATTTGCATTGATAAATTGTTTTCAGAAACCAGCCAGTCAACCAAATTATGAAACGAAAAAAAAATGGTGTTTGATCGCTGTTAAGTCTATTTGAAGTTTGTTGCTGCCTCGGCAAATGTAGGCCTATAAGTGGAAGACATGATCTAACTTTTTGAAGAGCTTTGCTGGTGCTGCACATATGGCCTACTCAAAAATTGAAACAGTATATCGGTAATTCGGTAGACATCAATATGGAGTTTGACGGAGCCTCTAACGTCCTTGGCGTTTATGCAACATAGGCTTAGCAGTATGAATTTGCATTGATAAAATGCTTCCATTTGAAAGTTATTTTCTTTTGTCTGTGCACTTTCAGTAACCCCAGAAAAAAAGGTCAAAGGTTTTGTGCCCGAAAATTAAACATGTTGCCCAAGGCAATATCTATCACCTGACAAAAACCTTTGTGTTTTATTTGAGAGAAAAACATGAACAGTGTATTTAATTCAGATCAAAACTTAAAGATGAAAGTATTTTGTAAATGTTTGACATCAATTCGCTTGTAATGTTATATATGATGACGTCATGATGACATCACACAAAAATCCACATTAACAAGGATTCATGTTTATACAAGGTTTCATCTTTATTCCTTGAACTGTTCGGAAGAAATTCCTTTTGTTTTAATATTGATGCCTCGTTCGATCCTTGGTTCCTTCACTGAAGACAACTACATGAAGACAACTGAAGACAACTACATGGTGAGGGGCAAAACCTAATTTGATTTACATCACCCCGACGCAAAATTCCCATCTTATTAGGGTGCACACCGGTAAATAGGCCTAAATCCATCCGCCGAGCTCATGAATAAAAGTTATACCCTCATAATATTCTATATTAGAGAGTTCTGAGCGCCGTAAAATTGGGGAATTGAAGAGATATGGTAATGAAACTCTGGCCCGGACTTGGGGCTTCCAATTCTGAACATTTTGGATGCTATTGGGCTCAAAAGAGGCGCTATTTTGCCATGTTCTGGAGGGATCGTTTGTCAAGATGGCTACTTTTCCGCCTTGGGGAAAATAGGGGTCGTCTTCTTTGGGTGAGAATATCTCGAAAAGTCAATGGTCAACTCACCAAAAAATGAAAAGAAAACGAAAGATGACATGTTGGTCATCATTTTTCTGCGCAATTGAATTCCTGTGAGAGTTCTGAGTATTTTTAAAAGAATTTTGAAGTATGGGCATTTAGCGGTACCCGCTGCTACGTACATCAGATTCGAACCAGCCAACCGATCCTGTTGGTGGTCGATGGCATGGGCGTAGCGAGGAGGGGGCAAGGGGGGGGGGGCACAGAGAAAAAAGAAAAGAAAAAGAGGCGCGAAGACAAAGTGTTGTAAATTTAATGAGTTGGGGGGGGCCAACATGTCCCTGCCCCCCTCTAAAACTGATAAATCTAGAATATGTTGAGAAATGCAAGCATTTTTGGCAAAACATTTTTTTGGCCCCCCTCTAGAAAAAATCCTGGCGACGCCCAAGGTCGGTGGTCGAGTGGTGAGACGTCTGCACTGGAAGGCAGGAGGTCGTGGGTTCGAGTCCCACCTAACTTTCTCTCGGGAGGTAACACACTGAGTATACAGTGTTTATACGTCGGTGAGGGGCAAAACCTAATTTGATTTACATGCAATGTTTAATTTTCTCTACACAGGACGAAATTTTTCATGTTGGAAATGCTTTCATGGAATTGTTCTTCCTGCTTTATACTCAAGAATGTAAATTTGCATTGATAAATTGTTTTCAGAAACCAGCCAGTCAACCAAATTATGAAACGAAAAAATGGTGTTTGATCGCTGTTTAGTCTATTTGAAGTTTGTTGCTGCCTCCGCAAATGTAGGCCTATAGAGCGTTGCTGGTGCTGCACATAATTATGGCGACTCAAAAATTGAAACAGTATATCGGTAATTCGGTAGACATCAGTTTGACGGAGCCTCTAACGTCCTTCGAGTCACTAACACAGAATCACTATTTTAAAAATGCTTCCATTTGAAAGTTATATTTATTTTTCATTGTACTTTCAGTAACACCGGAAGAAAAGGGCAAGCGGTTTTGTTCCCGAAAATAAAAACTGTTGCCCAAGGCAAAATCTATCACCTCACAAAAACCTTTGTAGTTTATTCGGGGGAAAAACCTGAACAGTGTATCCTCTCAGTTCAAAAATTAAAGATGAAAGTATTTTGTAAAAATTTGACCTCAAATCGCTTCTGATTTCATATATGATGATGTGATGATGATATCAAACAAAAATTCCACATTTTTGGACAAGGATTCATGTTTATACAAGGTTTCATCTTCATCCCTTGAACCATTCGAAGAAATTCCTTTGTTTTAAAATTGATGCCTCGTTCGTTCGTTGCAGCGGCGTAGCCAGGGTTCTCATCCTAAGCCTGGGGGTGGGGGCGAGTGGGGCTGAATGTTGAGTACGTTCAATTTCATCCGTTCTGACAGTAAAAAAACGGTGTTTGATCGCTGTTACTCTATTTAAAGTTTGTTGCTGCATCTATTCGCAAAAGTTGTACACATTAAACTCCGGCGAATTTCGCGGCGAATGCTTCGTGACTTCAATTTCGCATCGCATTCAAATTCGCATGAAGTCTGAACCGGCCTTGAGCAGGTTACTTTCGTATGCTGCGAAGATACGAAGCTGTATTAAGGACATGGTGAAAAAATATATAGTATCTCCTTCAGCTAACTCGTACGTACGATATGTCATACGTACGAGATATATAACTCGCGTACGTACGTTAAATCCATAGGTCGTACGTGAGACTTATATGTCGTATACGTACGAGATATAAGTAGCATACGTACGAGATATAATGGAGAGAGAATATTTTTTTCACCATGTCCCTAATACAGCTTCGTACGAAGCAGCACTGAGCTATGAGGTAATGGAAACTAACAGAAATTGTATTCAAGTCGATGTCATGCCATCCAGTCCGTCGTCGAGTTTGAACAAAACTGTTGCAATGAAATTTGTCAAAGACGATCCTTTGTCGTTACTCCTGTTACTTATGACATTCCTTCTGACCCTTGTTACGGCTGTGGCCTTTCTCGACGGCTCGACTAGATTACAAACTCTTGGAAAATTCCTCCGATAATCAAACGACAAGAAGCCAACAGGTTTGGTGCAAAGAAAGAACTTTAATTTAATGAAATCGCCAACAAATTTACCAATGGTTTGTGCAAAAGTATAGAACACGAAACAGAGGAACCCCTATAACCAAACACAATTCTTGAACGTAAAAGCACAAGTTTTCACTCCACAAAATGGCCATGACATAATTATTAAGCCTTACACCTTCGAGCGCACCACGTGCACTTGAGGGTGTAATAATTATCTGAACTTTTACAACTACGCTTTTAGGCCCAAAGCCCCGAACGAAAACAATTATGTTTGGTGTCCATTGCCAGGTTTGTATAGAATGTACATGCATTGTTTTGAAAATTATGGAAATCAGACATAAATAACCAGCAGATAACGATAAAAAGACTAGGATATACGCATTTGTATTTGGCCACAATTCAGCTCGTTGTGCGCACATGGATTACGCATGCCCGGGGACTCCCCCCCCCAAAAAAAAATGAAAATCATTGGAGATCCTTGGTTTAGATTAATACGTCCTCGCACGGATTACTCATGTCTGAGTTTTTAAAAGGAGTGACACTATCTCACTAAGATCAAGCGATTGAAAAAGTCTCATGTTAGTAACGTTTTTACAGGCACTCCATATCAAACCCATGTGTGAGCAATCGAACCCAATATTCGAAATGCTCCGCCGTCCAGAATATTTCTGGCATTTCGCCCCCCCCCCCTTCCCTGTTGGTCGGAACTGAATAAATCTACGCCTGGAGTTAGTTGTTGGTATCATCACATGATAGTTAACTTGAACTACTCTGCATTACACAGTAAAACAAAAGTTCGAAACAGCACAAAATAAATAATTTACCCCACTCACCAAAATAAATGTTTCGCATACTTGTGGTGATCTTGTTATAAGTTTTTGCTCTGATATATACTACCTTTCTTCAAATTGATTTTTTTTTTATGGTCTTTAACAAATGAGGTTTTTCATCTGTACTATAAAGTCATCGTCGTGTTTTGGTTATACCAAATTTGTATTGGTCTCAAAATACCAAAAAGGTAGAAATGGTTGTCAATGTAAATTTGGCCTTAATTTTGTATCGGCATTAATAAGGCAAGTTTTAGAATTTTCAAACGAAATGAAAACAGAATATATAATTTCAGGTTATTGATAACACAACTCTATACTGTTACAGAAGTTAAAATGACTCCACAAGATCAAATTTTTTGAACAAAGGATTATAAGCAAAATGGCGAGTCGCCGAAATAAACTAACAAAATGTACTTGGTATACACGGCCTGATAGTTTTATCTCGCATTGAAAAAGTAGACATTTAATACCAAATACCAAAACAGAGTTTTGATATCTCAAGAATTTCCAACTTGATCGTCATATTCTCGTTTGATTGGCCAATACCAAGTTCGTTTTGTCTAAAGAAAAGGGCAAAAACTTAGACTGAAGTGGTATGTTCGTCCTTCCATCACAAAAGTGCAGGACCTGTGAATGGACATAAAGGATAAGATTTGGATAAAACTGGGCAAGACACGGTCCCTCAACTCGAACCCTCTTGGAAACATACCATTCTAAGAAAAACACCTTTCTGAGCTGAAGCAATTTGCGTATATCGTTTTCATACCTAAAGTATGGATAAATTAAAGGTAGAGTATAGATCATTTGCAGCTATCCAAAAAGTAACTGACAACAATATTGTTGAAATCTTCCTTATGGTCTAAAGATGGGGATGCCAATAAACTCTGTGAAATTATTGTTTATGACATGCTGTCAGTTTGAAGAAAACAATCAAAGAAATCCATTTCCAAAGATGCGTCAAGTGACGCATTTTTCTATATCTATGGCCTTAATACGTAGCTGCAATCGACTGAATGAGAACGTGTCCCGGATGCTGATTTCGGGCGCAATTCAAAACATGACTCGGCAACTTCTGAATTGAAACCGAGACGCTATAGAATACTGTTTTCTCGGAATACACAGCAGTAACAGAGCTAAAAGTTCATCAGGTTTTACTTTTGTTGCTTAAAACGACACACACAAAAATGCACAGTGACAAATGACCTGCCCTATACCTTTAATACACGTTATCAAAAAAAAAGAAGATATTTTATTAATGAATTTGTCAAAATGCGTCAGAAAAAAAATCAAAACAATATCCAGGATGCTATAAATTGCCTCAATGAAATATTTTACACCCATAACAAATTCATCCATTTCGACAAATTACTGAATGGCCTACATCTATTTGCTGCATGCACGCGAAGAAACCATTAAAACAGCCGTTATCTAATGACTGCGCAAAACCATTAATAAGTTAAATGGTGCATAAATATCAATTTCATCTCAATTTGTTTGTATTATTACACCTGTCACCAATAAACCACGTTTTAAAAAGAAGTCATTGTCCATTTTTATTGAGCCTTTCAAAAGGCAACAAATGCGTAAACCCACTCACAAAATCAACAAAAGCAATATATTTGCCCCCCCCCCCATTTTATCTTTCATATTAAATTTGGGGCGGACAATTTTTGGATCTACTATTTCCGGAAACAAAAAGATTTGGCCCCCCCCCCAAAAAAAAATGTGATTTGGATCCAGCCTTGACGCAGCATGATTCCTGGCTTTTGAAACGAAATTGAAACGGCGAAACATGAACCATTAATAGTCTCTCCATCCCTGGACCATCAGTGATGGGTCAGGATGGACACATTTGTGGTTTCAGCTTTGCAATGCCTTTTCGTTCTCATCGGGTAATGATACTCTACAATATATACACCGCAAAAAAAGAAAGTCCACACTTATTGGAGTGGTCACAATTTTTGAATCTGATGAATCTGAGTCTTATGATTACGTCATTTATATTGACCTTTGGGGAATGTTGTTAGCTACATTTTGATACCTCATTTGCTACAGTCGAGTCGATATAAGGGGCCAGAGAATTACGGGCATGTGTGTTTGCGCTTAGTTTTTTTTTTTGGAACTTTTCAAACTGCATCGTTTTTCATAAACCGTTGTTAATCTTGGACGATTTACAGTCTTTTGGTAGCAAACGGCCGAAACGGGGTATCACAATGCAGCTAACAAAATTCCCCAAGGGTTTACATAAATAAAGTCATCCTAAGATTATCACATTCAACATTATGACCCCTCCAATTAGTGTGGACTTCTTCCCTTTTTTTTGCGGTGTTTTAGACCAATCTGGGCACGCTGTCAATTCAATCACGAAGGCCCCCTTCAATGGCGAAAGCATTGTGCCAGCTATACAATCCGTCGTAGGGCAGTCGCTTTGGGACAAAGATTTTGCCATCGAGTGATAGTGTGCTCAGAATCATGGGCGTCGCCTGGATTTTTTTCCGGGGGGGGGGCAAAGCACATTTCCCCAAAAAACTTCCTTAACTTTTTCAACGTATTCTCACTTTTTCATTTTTTCGAGCGTGGGCAGGGGAACATTTGCTCTAACCCACCCCATCAAATTAACAGCAATATGGCTTCCCACCTCTTTTCCTCCCCCCCCCCCCTCGCGACGCCCATGAAAACTCAGGGTGACCTGGTAAATGGTTGAAAGAGCAGACGGGTTCACAAAAAAAGTTAACAAAAGGTGTGATGGATGTTGCATAACAGTATATTTTCTTTGGTTTGATTCATTTAATTCCAAATGATGATTGTTCATGAAGTCCACTTCTAGCAGGCTTTTTATAGATAGGCAAGTTTCTCATGGCAAATATTTTGTTCCGTCTTACCTGCATTAGTTCCGCCCGGCAATCGTCAGTTTGCGGATCGGTCCATTCGCCTGTTTCGTGTTCTGACCAATGATAAAAAAACAAGTTTTTATTGTGGGTGGCAAAAGGATTGTGAAGAGAAACAAGGTGATCCGCGGATCGCAAGTGTCGCTTTTTTTCCGCGGTCGATCCCTATATGTATTGTTTTCTTAACAAAAACCAACGATCGTGAATTACCCATACATTTGAAGCATATTTGAACAATGACCCCTACATGACCTTTGTGTCTTCCCACCCAAGGGTCACCTCATCCAAGTTTCATCAAAATCCACGAAAGCCTGTAGAAGTTATACACTTTTTTTTCAAAAATTTAACCTAAACTTTAACACACGGAGATACGGGGATTCAGAATTTAGTACTGTCTGGTAGGTGTCCCTCAGAATCTCGTTTAGGCGACACAAAATGACCGAGTTGAAGACAGTAGCGGTTCAGCCGCGAACTATACTGTTATGAAACTAGTAAAATGGGGCCAAAACAAATGGAATGCTACAGTCCTGAAAATTAATTCTTCAATTGCCTTCGAAATGCAGGAGAAATCATCATAGATTTCAAAATTTCCCGGAAGGGGGGCATTCCCCGGACCTCGTTTCACGAAAGCTAGAAGAAGACTAGAAAGTTGCAATGGAGTGAGTCGTTCGGACTTTTTCTTGAAACTTAAACTATCAGGATATAACCATTTTGTAATATTTTTTTAATGTTTGGTTTTTGCCCTTGGGCACGGGCGTCGCTACAGGGGGCGGGGAGTGTCGCCCCCCCCCCCCATTAGTCAGTTTTGTAGGCAAAACCATGGTGCTGTCGGCAAAATATAAAATGAAGAATGGAGAAGGAAGGGGAAAGGAAGAGGGAAGAAGAAAAATGGAGAATGAAATAATAAACACCGCTGCTATGCTCAAAACCCCGCGAAGCTAAAATCCGGTTCTGCAACCAATGGCAAAATATTGTACATCGTCATGTAATCATAATAAATTTCAAAATAAAACCCACGGAAACAGAAAACGAAATTTGAAAATTATTGTCTGGATTCTTGAATGGCGTTTTCAAGCAACCTGTTTTGTCTTGGTGATCGGAGCTCTACATTTGAGCAGCGTGTTACAACTGATAATGTAGTAACCAACGGATAACGTATCACCAACCGATAATGTATCACAAATTGACCGATATTGTATCACTAACCGATAATGTAGCAAAAATTGACTGATAGTGTAGTAAAATTTGTATCCGATAATGTATCACGTGTCGACGGATAATGTAACTACAAAATAACTGTATCCGATAATGTATCACCACGGAATGGATACTGTATCAACCGATAATGTATCAAAAATCAACCGATAATGTATCAGTATATTTGGAAAAGGTGGAAATATTGCAAATTAATTAAAGTCTAATAAGTGTCTTTGCTATGACAAGTCCCCACTCGGGAAAGTTTATCATTAAGAATATTTTTTGTGAATTTGGTAGGGAGTTGCTCTGGTTTGGGAGACGCTCTACTTCCGAGTGGGCCTAAGCTAGTGGCGTATCCAGCTTTTGATGTGGGGGGGGGGGTTAAGTGCATTCGCACATGTGGACAAGTTCTTTTCTCCGGACACTTGGCCTCCGTATGGGGCTCCGTGCTCTAAACCCAGAGGGCGCGTTTTACCACTCTTGAGAGCACCATGCATGGACGCACGGGACCATTGATCTCCGTATGGAGATCAATGGACGGGTCACAGCATGTGCGAACTGTACTGTACTGGTTCGCGCGCAAAGTTCAACGCCACTTCCAGAATGTGCCAAGACTATTAGCCGCAGCGTCTTCGCATGATCGTCAGGCAACGTCGGCGCGCATACGTTCAATGTAACTTGCGATGGTCTCACAGACTATTCCCTCCCCCAATAACTTTGCATCATTCAAAATACGCAGTGGATGGACCGGGACCAGTCTAGGTCCTCCCCAACTCTCCGTTTCTGGCCGTTGAAGGGGCACTTGTGCACAGAGCCCATAGCTCCATGGTAAAATCAAAAACTGAGGGGGGGGGGGGCTGGATACCACATGACACTGCACTGCAAAAACTGTAGTGTTAATTTAACACCATTCGGTATCTATATAGGACAACACCAGTAAAATTTAACACCAGATGGTCCTATATAGATACCAATGGTGTAGATTTAAAGGGAATATACATCATTTGCTTTTGCTGTAATTTTCAGAAATGGATGGAATTGGGGGATTGGAAATATAAAGCAAATATAGTTACACTGACTTTTTTTAGGTTTTGGGTTCAAAAATGCTATAAAAACCAAGAAAAACAATAATTTTCCTGTAGTCTGGTTCCCTGACTCCATTTAAGAAGAAACAGAGCAGTTTACATACATTGGGGAATTGTAAGGTCAGGGAACCAGTCTAGCTGGCTTGTACCCGTTCATAGGTGTGTAATCGATTGCAAACAAGTGCGATGGTCAATTGGGGCCAGTATTTTAAAAAAAAAGCCAGTTTTTTTTTCGAACGCTGGTCGGCCGATTAGCGTTGGAAATTGATACAAAAATACCACTTTTCTTGAAAATTACAGTATACCAGGTGCCATGATTTTACAGGATGCTTTACACTGTCATTCACTAACAGTCCAGCAAGGTATTTCAAAATGATTTGGTAGTTTTATTTTTTGATGTTTGCAAATGATGTATTTTCCCTTTAACACTCCAGTTTTTGCAGTGTGGGGGCGCTGTTCACGATACAGATGTATCAGCGCATTTCAAGCTTTTTGTGCTTTTTCTCCCTTTCTCAGTACTATTTAATACATTTCGGCGGTTGGAAAGTTTGAAAAACACCTCAAAATCTGCCCTTTTTTCTCTAAATACAAAATAATGGGGGTGGGGTGATCCAATAGCCCAGACCCCCTTCCCCGGTCAAAAAGTGGGACGGGATATATAGGACATAAAACAACTATTTGTGTACACCTTTTCCCCATACTGATACATTATCGGTTGATTTTTGGTACTTAATCGGTTGATTCAGTATCCGTTTCGTGGTGATACATTATCGGGTACAGTTATTTTGTAGTTACATTATCCGTCGACACGTGATACATTATCGGATACAAATTCTACTACACTATCAGTCAATTTTTGCTATATTATCGGTTAGTGATACAGTATCAGTCAATTTGTGATACATTATCGGTTGGTGATACGTTATCCGTTGGTTACTACATTATCAGTTGTAACACAGCGTTTACAATGCATTTGCATTATGTAAGGACTGTGAAAACTTTGTTGAAATGGGAAAACAAAGTTTTTGACTATCGATTACTCCGTAAACTGCGACACTATAGGGGCAATGCATGCTCGGGTACACCCAATATTATTGGCCCGCGATATCAAATAAACTAAGGTGAGCTGATACGCTTGTTTACGTACATCCCTGCCTTCTTTCATCACCAGGTTATTTGTATCTATGGAATCCACTGATTGAAGGAGTTCATTCAAGCATAGAGCTGGGTCCTAGCTATGATTCAAGCGACTTGGGGATTTCAAGATCCAGATCGGAAAACTGAATGAAGTTCAGGTTTCAAGGCGCAGTTTTGTTTTGTTTGCTGGAATTTCACAGCCGTCCCTGCCACCATCTTGGAACTCATTCTGAATGTAGCATTTAATGAATCCAAAAAACTGACTCGATCACAAAGATTCAGAGACGTGTCATGGCGGTCGATGGCGGGAAAACTACAATGTGAACCCGTGGTCAACTTCATTAATAGTAACACACGCCCATGTGGACAGGTCTAGCAGTCCCAACCACGTTCCTTAGGTCTACTTCATTTCTACAGCTTTTCGCACTGCCTTGATCCCAAAAGACAAAAGAGCAACTCACCCCAAGTCATCAGTCAAGATGGCTGGAGCCATCCGCCCTGGTAAGGATCTCTTCCCTGTACCGTACCAAAAATACAAACAACAGGGAAGCCATTGTCATTAAGTACGGGATGATCCTGTTCAAGTAAATGCCGGTGTCATGTGAAATTTGGACTCTATAGGAAAAACAAACTCGTTTGCTGTATTGCGCATGCCTATATGTGAAGGTAATTAGGACAGTGGAAGGTCACGTGCAAGGGTTAGAGTCCATATAAGGTAAAAGAGACCGGATGCCACAAGAGTCCGAATTTCATATGACACTGGACTTATCTTTCCTGCGTAATAAAACGTTCTCTTTTGTGAACTGTAAAATAAGGAACCACACATAAGTTTTCTCCCTAATGTCACAGCCCCCCTTAGAGGCAGAATGTTACTGTCGCATGTCGCAATTAGGTTATAATTGTTGCTCGTTGTCTAATTAGTAAACATACCGAAATTCGTGGAAAAAGGACAAGGGAATATTGGGTTAGGGCACATTTAAGTTTGAAAAATTTTGTACACAAGTCTATAGGGATGTCTACAAAATAATGTCCAGTCCAAGGTAACTGTTTTTATTATTATTGTATAAAATGACAATGAAGTTCAACTTTGGTGTTCATTATCATTATGTTCTGATTTCTGCAAGCTTTAGCCAACTTTTGACAATTTCTTTTGCCGAATGGAACTATTTCATTCCAAAGAAAACATATCATTATTGAACTTACCCATACCGTTGAGAAGTTTGCTCACGCATTCCTTGAACGACAAATTGTCACAGTAGCCTGCAAAGAAGCCAAAAAAGTGAAACCTCAGTTTAATCAGTGAAATGATAAAAAACAAATCTCTTAAAATGTTGGATTGTTCCCGCTGGGTCGCGTGCTTAATTGGTTTGAAACTTTGGTTTTGAATCAAAACTGCATTACTTTTTCCCCCATCAAGATTTGTGTTTTGATTGTTTATATCTCGTTTATGTCCAAAGCTGTCGATGCTTTGTTTCATATAGTCCCGGGCTGAAAAGAAAAACTACCTGGAAACTCAAGATGCATTTTTAAACAAAAAGAGAATCGTCAATCCCAATTTATTCCTTCACCGTTTAGGGCTTCATAATAAATGGATGCAAGCCCAACAACAAAACGTTTACCCCCCCCCCAAAAAAAACCCTCACTCTTTAAAACAAAATAACCGTACCCTCTTTCCGCCATCATAATAAATTGATTTTGCGCTTAGGTAGAAAAGAGGGTTTATTGTCTCTGAAGAAATATTCAGGATTGTGATTAAATATTAATTTTTTTTAAACGCAGTGAGGAAACAGTGATGACTATATATAGGTTACATTCATATTTGTATCCATTCAATGAGCAATTAGTTACAAATAGCTCCATGGCCAGGGTTTACACCATTGGGGGAGGGGAGGGCTGGTCACAAACATACTTCTCTTCTAAAGGATGTTCGGTGTATCATGATATTTCAATTCAACGTATTGACAAAACTGCTCGTAAAACACCGATAAGGGGAGAAATGATAATAAACAGAACATTATTTATCTTAACAGAATAGATGAATCTAACATCCGTGACGAGTACAATCTACAGGTGTATTGTAATTACGGGGTCCGCTCATAAGTCCGACGCCTCATAGGTCCGACGCCTCATAAGTCTGAAATTTCGGACTTATAAGGCGTCGGACGTATGAGGCGTCGGACTTATGATACGGCCCCGTTAGTACCTATATGTTCATGATGTTCCGGGTTTCCTCCGTGTCTTTTTGTTGTTGTTGATTTATGATTTACGAATAAAAGACATGAATTAATAAGGAGCTGAGCAAAGTAAACGACATAGGTCTATTTCTTAAACTGATATACTTTCTGAGCACCCTGATCTGCAAAATATAAATTTAAAAACATAGTTGGTTGAGTAATCAAACATACGATTCTCTATATTCGGAGAAAAAAAACCGACTGCATATACTAGCCCCTATATGTTGCAGCATTTTCTTTTGGTAGAATTTAATCTGATATAATGAAGCATATAGGGACACAAGCTGAAATACGTAAACGGAAAATATTACTTTGAAATTAAAGAAATGATCAATCTCTAAATGTCTTCATGCATGAGGGGCACAAAGTCTAGCGTCTGTTTTGTAGAACAAAGACCAATGTTGTCACCAAAACACAACCCAAAGAAGTGGGAAAGGTTATCGAATGGGGATTATCCCCAGGAAACATGGTCGAATGATTCATTTGAACTTACCCCCGGCTGCGCTTTGGAAGAGAATTCCCGACAGCAGCAGAACCACCCAAACAGATTTCATCATCATCGTCACCGGCAAAATCGTCCCAATACAGAGGAGAAAAATAATGCAGGGTTTATGTCACGTATCCAACAGTGCTATCGGAGACACCAAACTAGAAGAATGTGAATTGCGCACGTGTTTTATATTGGTCTGTCGTGGCTCCAACACGTCAGTGATCAAACCGGTTCGTTAGTAAAAACGTCAGACACGAGCTCGCACCATTTATTACTATAGCGCCCATTGGATATTTTTTTTTACTTTTTCGCAGTAACATCTTGGGAAATTTGCAGCAATGGGGGCGTGGCCATTGTACGTCACACCGTTGTTGTAAACATTAATATCTTCGAACAAAGCGGCGGCTTCCCATCTGATAGATTTCTGTGTGTTCGGAATATTTTTAATCCGGCTTATTGTATATAAAATAAACTTGGTGCGCGTCAATCAGCGAAATGTCCCGCTCATGCAACCTCGTGCCCCGTGGGTACGATCTTGCTGCGCCATGTTGTTTCCCATCATGCCTTGCGCGATCGTAAGGAAACTGCGTAATAGTCGTAGCCTTGTTGCCATTTTGTGCCCGTGCGTGCACATGGTACCGTACGTCGTACTTGCGCACATGTACTTCAACGTCGTTAATTGTCCAATCACAAAATGGCAACAAGGCTACGACTGTTGCGCAGTGTAAGACTCGAGCACGCGCCCCTGGAGTCGAGGCTGCCGCCCATGAGGGTGCGCGCCTGCAATAAAATTCACATAGACACTAGTGCTAAATGTCCATACTTCAAAATTCATTTAAAAATACTCAGAACTCTCACAGGTATTCAAGCTGCACAGAAAAATGATGATCAACATGTCATCTTTCATTTTCTTTTCAATTTTGGGTGGGTTGACCATTGACTTTTTGAGATATTCTCACCCAAATAAGAACACTCCTAAAACGAATGATGTTTCTCAAACTGGAAAAGTAGCCATTTTGAGAAAGAATCCCTCCACAACATGGCTAAATAGCGCCACTTTCGGGCCCGATTGCATCCAAAATGCTCAGAATTGGAAGCTCCAAGTCCAGGCCAGAGGTTCAGTGCCACATGTCTTCAATTCCCCCATTCCATGGTTCTCAGAACTCTCTAATATAGAATATTTTGAGGGGTATAACTTTTATTCATGAGCTCGGCGGACGGATTTTTGGTCTATTTACAGGCGTGCACCCATGAGACGTCGTTGTTAGGTAAAAGGGCGCCCTCTTTTGGTAGGGCACGGAGCTCATTGTACGGTGTTCTGCCTAGTCGTGTACTACTAGTGTCGCACGCGCACGCTTAACCGTCAGCTGGCTGTGGCCGGCCACCGCAATGCTGTGTATGGCGGTCAGGCACGGCAGCTCGAGTTCTCGTTTGATCCAGAGCGCCGGGCGGAAAATAATCTGTGTAGAAGGGAGCTTTTAACCAGTGTTGCGCCTTGGAATTAAAGTTGTTTTCATCCATGATTTGTTAAATTGTTGGCAGGGCTGTCAATTTTCTTGGCAGGGCGGCCAATCCTTTGGCAGGGCGGCCTTAATTCTTAGGAGGGCGGCCCGCCCTCCCAAAACCTACATGTTGAGAACAACTTGCCTAAAGCAATATCTATCACTACCTCACACAAACCTCTGTGATTTATTTGAGAAAAACAAAACAAATCAAGAGTGTATTTAATTCAGTTCAAAAATAAAGAAAAAAGTATTTTGTAATTGTTTGACCTCAAATCAATTGTAATTCCATATATGATAATGTCATGTTGACATCACACAAAAATCCACATTTTTGTACAAGGCATCATGTTAATACAGTGTTTCATCTTCACCCCTTAAACTGTTCGGAAGAAATTCTTTTTGTTTTTTAATATTGATGCCTCGTTCGATCGTTGGTTCTTGTCACTGAAGACAACTTCATGGAATATTCTATTTTCTCTACACAGGACGAGAGACTTTTTTAAAACATGGCAGGACGCCTATTATATTGCAAATGAGAAGGTTAAATTGTTCATGCTGGAAATGCTTTCAAGGAATTGTTCTTTCTGATTTAAACTCGTGAATGTAAATTTGCATTCATAAATTGTTTTCAGAAGCCGGCCAGTCAAACAAATTAGGAAACGAAAAAAAAGTGTTTGACCGCTGTTTACTACACTTGAAGTTTGTTGCTGCCTCGGCAAATGTAGGCCTATACATGGAAGACATGATCTAACTTTTTGAAGAGCATTGCTGGTGCTGCACATATGGCTACTCAAAAATAGAAACAGTATTACGGTAATTCGGATGACAAAAAAACTGCTTCCATTGTAAAGTTATATTCATTTGTCTTTGCACTTTCAGTAGCCCCAGAAGTGCCCGAAAATAAAACATGTTGCCCAAGGCAATATCTGTCACCTCACAAAAACCTTTGTGTTTTATTTGAGAAAAAAAAATGAACAGTGTATTTAGTTCAGTTCAAAACTTAAAGATGAAAGTATTTTGTAAATGTTTGACCTCAAATCGCTTGTGGTTTCATATATGATGGCGTCATGATGACATCACTCAAAAATCCACATTTTTGGACAAGGATTCATGTTTATACAATGTTTCCTCTTTATCCCTTGAACCATTCGGAAGAAATTCCTTTTGTTTCAATATTGATGCCTCGTTCGATGTTGGTTCTTGTCACTGAATACAACTACATGGAATATTTTATTTTCTCCACACAGGACAAAGACTTTTTTCAAAACAAGGAAGGAGGCCTATTGGAAATGAGAGGGTGAAATTGTTCATGCTGGAAATGCTTACAAGGAATTGTTCTTTCTGCTTTATACTCGTGATTATAAATTTGCATTGATAAATTGTTTTCAGAAGCCGGCCAGTCAACCAAATTATGAAACGAAAAAAGGTGTTTGATCGCTGTTTACTACAAATGAAGTTTGTTGCTGCCTCGGCAAATGTAGGCCAATACGTGGAAGACATGATCTAACTTTTTAAAGAGCGTTGCTGGTGCTGCACATATGGCCTACTCAAAAATTGAAACAGTATATCGGTAATCAGGTAGACATCAATATGGAATTTGACGGAGCCTGTAACGTCCTTGGCGTTTATGCAACATAGGCTTATCATTTCAAAATAAATATGATGGCTTTTTTGTCTTTGCAGGGCATACAAAACTCTGCTCAATCTATCTAAAGAATGGTTCGCGGCTGCACAGTTTTTTTTAAAAATCCCCTTAAACACATAAGCAGTGTATCCAATTCAGTTCAACAATTGAAGATGAAAGTATTTTATAAATGTTTGACCTCAAATCGCGTTTAAATTCGTATATGATGACGTCATGAAAAAGTGAAGCGGTTTTGTGCCCGAAAATAAAACATCTTTCCGAAAGCCAATATCTATCAAATCAAATTAGGTTTTGCCTAGTAAACAGAGTTTATACGTCCGGTTGAAGGACAAAACCTAATTTGATTTACATCACCCCGACGCAAAATTCCATCTTATGAATATCTATCACCTCACTAAAACCTTTGTATTTTATTTGAGAACAAAACATGAACAGTGTATTTAATTCAGTTCAAAAATGACAGATGAAAGTATTTTGTAAATTTTTGACCTCAAATCGCTTGTGGTTTCATATATGATGACGTCTTGATGACATCACAAAAATCCACATTTTTGACAATAGTACAGCGGTTAAGGAGAATAATCGTGCATTTCTTCAGGAAAGCACGAAACTTCGTACATGGGTATTATGCAACCTCGACCCCAGGGTGTCGAGCAGTACGCGCCCATCACTACCTTCTCTCTCACCCTGGTATTGGATCATTTGCATGTGCAAGATTTTTGAACACATATGCAAATGAGGAATAGTCTGGTGCCTGCATGTGCGTTACATTATCGTTCGTTAGTGTATGCGGTGTCTAGGGTAAAAACAGAGTCAATTCGTCGCAGCGCGAGCACAGCGTGAGTTACGAAAACGCGATTTATTTAATTAAACTGTTACGATCTTATCGAGACAACATGCAGTATCATATTTCATATTAATATGAACAAATTGGAAAAGGAAAGGAATGTTTTTGAGGCGGCGTGGACGAATGATCGTGAAAACACGTACTGCACGTTGTGAATAACAACACCAATACACGATAAAAATCCATTACTAGCCAATTGCGATATCGAATCAGGATACAGGAAGAAAGTTTACTATCCAGGGTTTACTATTGGAAACACGGTTGGAAATAAAGTAAGCACTGGGGACAAGGTTGAGTATTATGATACCTAAGGACCATTAAAAAAAATGGACCCCATAAAATAGCGCCCCCTGTTGGCAGCCATCTTTAAATCAAATATGGCCGCCAAAATAGTCTATTTTAGCCAATATCTTCCTATCTACAGCACTTAGGACTGTAAATGAAGCATCTTTACCCATGTTTTCAATATCAGGCAACATCATGGAATCATCAGAAATTATGTCAGATGTCCGCCATACTGGATTTCAAGATGGCCGCCAGAGTTTCAACCTTTTCAAATAACTCATAATCTAGGTAATATAGAAACATAGTTCCGAAGTTTTATCCAATGTTTTATCCAGCAATGAAGTGTCACCACCTAAAATAATGTCAGACTGCGTCCATCTTGGATTTCAAGATGGCTGCTGAATGTTTAACTTTCGTTAAAGGCCCACTTGCCTGGATTGTAAACAAATGATTTTGGCATAGTGGGTCTTACCTAGTGGATTTACTTAAATTTGGGAACGAATGTGACCCAAAACTATGAGCTTGGTAGATGGAGCAGTTCTGGATGGTCTGGTGCCAATTCTCTCCTGGAATAGGCTTCTTTTGAGCCGATCACTGGTAGAAAATTTCTTTGTTTACAATCGAAGCAAGTGCCTTTAATATCCCAGTGCCTTTAATATCCCATAATCTAGGTACGATAGAAGCGAGCACATTGTAGCTACCTAAACCTCATAGCAGCTACCGTCACACTTGCAGAGTTGGGTGCATTCTAAGTTAGCCTTGAAACACTTGCAGTTTCCCTTGCACTACTTGGTACACTTGCAAGAAATGAGTTCTTGGCATGCTTTCTCAGAAACAGGCAATGTGGTCCATCGAGGTTTGAATCCATTTTGCTTCCTTTCCCACCCCAGTCTGTTGGTTCTGGGACGGCTGCCTGGAGCTGGAGTGTTTGGCCCCATACATGTCCTGCTTGGTAAGCCGCTCTTTTAATGTGTTCCTCAAGGGCAGCTTTCGTGGGTGGGATGTTGTCTATGCTCCGGGACATTTTAGAGAACAATGTCATTCGTGCAGTATCAACATGCATCAGGTCGCTTGTACGATTGTACATCGGAACAACGAATCGCTCTAGGTGTTGAATGACATCCTCAGGAGTGCTAGGTGGAGATGGTGATGACAGGAAGGCGAAGCTCTCTGTGACTGGAGGATATGCAAGCCTAGTCTGCCAAGCAGATTTCTTGCCGTAGTTGGCGAAGTATGACGTCGTATCTGACCCGTTGAAAGTTTGAAAAAATGGCAAACCATTTGCCATCTGAGGACCCAAGGCACGAGCAATATCATGAACTGGGAGGTATCGTAAGTCCTTGCCAGTTCCACAAGCAATCTATAGTTCATCTAGGTTGCTTAGATCCTGAATCTTAGCCACAGCTAAGACTACTATATCCGTATCCACTGTCCTGATCATCAGCCTTTTCAAACCAGAATTCATACCATCCAAGACATGAACAAATATCCTGGTGTCCGCCTCCTCCTGTGAGCATGGTTGCAGTCCTTCTGTTTTTTGGTTCAGTTTTGAGCAGACAACACTGGCACCTACTGTGGATATGATGACCTTTGCACCCGTGTCCTGAACAACGCTTTCGTATGCCAAGAAATGGAAGAGTTCATCTTTGTTGTCGTCATTCCTTAAGAAATTCTTCCAGTTCCCAGGAAGCCGCACGTACATTGTCAGCCACCCGTCTGCGAGTACCAGTTCCTCGGTTTTCTCTAGTTGAAAGTTTTAGACTATCCTTCTAGTAAATATCCCAAACAAGATCAACTCTTTCTATTCCCTCAAGCTGCGACGATGAATACCTCCTGGGCGTACTCTTTGAATGTCTTCTATTCTCCCACTGATAGTAAATGTACCACTGCTGCGCCGTCAAAGACTTTCATTTCAACGAATGGGGCTTTCACGACAGTTGAAGGGTTCTTGGCCTCGAGACAACCAACAAGACATGACTTCTTCCCCGGTCTCATTTTCCCTGACGATGATAAGGATGGCGGATACTGTTGATTCTCATGTCTGAAGAACTCTTCGAGGTTGCCTTCTCGTGATTGACTGGAGATATACAGTCTTGAAAACAACGCACAGTCGTTTTTAAGTTCAGTTAGCTTCACCTAATCCTTTAGGGTGCCGCTTTAGTTGGTCTGCTAAGTAGAGGGAGCGAATTTCTTGGAATTGGTGCACTTATGGGCGTCTCATTTTTCATCAGTCGCTCCTTTATAAATGTCGTGTACTGCCTTTCTCCAAGACTGTGTATTTGCCTAATGCTATCGGTTACATCATTTGGCATGATTTCCTGCGAGTCCAGGGTGAGCAAGTCCGCACTTTCATCTAGAAAAGGGTTCCCCATTTCCTCCATTGTCGACACAAGTGCACGCACATCTTCTGCGAAGGATTTCTGTCTACTGGCACTCGATCTGTTCATGGTGTTTACCGCTCTTGTCACTATGTAAGCTGACTTAGTCTTCGTATTCGCCTATATGACTGCTGACAACTGCGGTCCAGCTACCATCCAACGTCTTAGGGCCCCCGGATCCTCTGTCAGGCCAATGGCTCCCCAATCTCCTTTCACACACGCATTCATTTGTTCATGAGCTTGATCAAGTCCGATCGCGGAGAACGCATTTCCCGTCTTATTAGACGTGAAGGCACCTTGCATGAAGTGTTCATGCAATTCAGGACATCTCTGAATAAGTGTGGCCATGTCCCTGATGTGCACAGGGAGCCATCGGGCATAGTGAACATGGTCCAATGGAAAGAACCAAGGTACAAGTTGAGCCAGGGACTCCATGTACAAGTCAAAATCAGATGTCCTCAGGGCTCGCACAAATGCAAGGATAGTCAGCTCCAAGTCCAGTACTGTTCTCCAATTTAAGAACATGGGGTGGGCAAGACGCATTCTTTCACACCATTCTGTGAAGCAGTTTGTGGAAGGAGGATCGTCATCTGGTGCGGAGTGCATGGTTTGTACGTCGTGTGCTCGTCTCTGCAAACCGTGGTCATCATCTGGTGACATCCATGACACTGTTAACTGTCTTTGTTTTGTTCATATACAATCATTGAATAGGTCTGAAGAATGCTGAAGAATGAAAACTATGCTTACATTTGCATTTCTTCATACATCTAGGTAAGATAGAAACAAATTTCCAAGTTTTAAACCAAGGTTTTTGACATCTGGAAGTAAAATGGCACTATCAAAAATTAGGTCAGATAGCTGCCATGTTGGATTCCAAGATGGCTGCAGTTTTCTTTGGCTTTAAATACAAACAAAAGATGGCAGCACTGAGCTAGCTTGATCATATGGAGGGTAAAAGGTCCAATAATTACATGACATTACCTACTCGAAATATACCCAGAACTGTTCTCTTGAATCTTACAATGCCTGAACATGGGTATTGAACATGAACAATTAGATAATCTACCAGCAGCCATCTTGGAATTCAACATGGCAGCTATCTGACCTAATTTTTGATAGTGTCATTTTACTTCCAGAGGTCAAAAACCTTGGTTTAAAACTTGGAAATTTGTTTCTATCTTACCTAGATTACGAATGTTAAAGCAAGTTGAAACCATGGCGGCCATCTTGAAATCCAATATGGCGGCCATTTGACATAATGTTTGATGATTGCAGTATGTTGCCTGATATTGAAAACATGGGTAAAGATGCTTCATTTTGTAGGGAGTTGATATTTAGGATTTGAAACTATTACATGGATGATCCCTCATCATAATCAATCTTGTGTTAGTTCTCCATTTTTTGTGTATAAAGAAACTTCACCTCTATGTAGGCCGTTGCTCAGCCGTTGGTGGCATCTCCCGAGAGTCTGACTTTTTACGGTGAGTCTGAAGGGCGCCACCGCAGGGCGGAGGCGGGTCATGCTAATCTCCCGCCTCCGTCATCGGTCGGTGTTCTTCGACCGCCACTCAACAGGTAACATTTTTTGCAGTTTTCTTTTATTTTGAATTAATAAATACCTTGGAGAGTTGATGGTTTCTGATTGGTCGAGACTCGATCACGTGGCCGGTCATTAACGGTGATAATGGACCGGCTTCAAAGATCAAGCGAATGAATGGCCCCTGGAACCAGCATTGATCAAGCCCGTTCAACCCCATGCAAGCCAATGATTGGTCAAAATATAGTAACAGTCCTGCGGTAGCTTTTAACAATTGAGCACTGCACATGCGCTAAACCCCCATTGCGTGAGACTGACGCGCGCGTACGCAACACAGCTGCTAGGGATGCGTGCGTGCGCGCGCGTGAGGAAGTTTTGAAACGACATCGTACAGCAGTGCAGTATATACTGAGGATGTTTACGACGAAAGCGTAGATCTACGATTTATTTTCTTTGAAACACTTCACCCACCGACATATTTACCTTTCCTAAACCAAGCATCTTTGTAATTCCGGACACAAGGAATGTGTAAACGAGATTTCAGCTTCCTCCATCAGGTAAAGATATGAAAACATTGTTGTAATTTGTTTCGCTACGGCAGCAGTTTCTGTTGAGTTTACGTCGTTATAGCTGTTAAGCTAAAATATGGCCCATGAACATGAACACAAAAAAGTCTGGAAATATCGCCGGAAAAAGTCACAAAATTGGAGCATTTTAACTGTTTTTTTCGTTATAAAGGTATTTATTAATGGGAATAACAGTGTGAGGATCCGGTCTTCACTGCGTGATAATGACCGGGTGTGGGGGTGACCGCTGTTAATGGACCTCGACTTCGTCTCGGTCCATTAACAGCGGTCACCCCCACACCCGGTCATTATCACGCAGTGAAGACCGGATCCTCACACTGTTATTCCCTTATTAAATGTGTCATATGTCCTTAAACCGGAAAGACCAGGGAATATTTGTGATATTGCAGATGGGGCGAACTGTTGCATTTTGCCTGCCATTGGGGAGTTTCCTTTTACGAACTTTGGCCAAGATGGCGACCCAGTTGTCTTGCTATGGAGACCTCTCGGTGATAAAAAGTGCCGTAACTTCTCTAGTTATTATTTTTGTCAGGAATCTAAAGTTGACATGATAGTCTTGCATTTATTCTTTGATAGGCCTGTATTGTGGTGATATGTCAGACCCGAACATTAGAGTCTTTTAAAGCAAATTCCGAGGTTTTTATGATAATTCATCGCTCGTTTTGTTTACTAAATAGCGCCCTCATTATTAAGTGAAGTCGCTAACCATGAGTTGAATGTACTTTATGCATGTAATTATGCCTGAAGAGATGAAGTGTAGCACTGAGACACCCTTATTGAATACGGGACTCAACTATATTTGTACGTTCCTTATTTTTGCCTTAGAGAATTTTGTACTTTCTGAATTTGCATTGTGTGAATAAATTGTCCTTTGTGCTAATTTATGAGAACAAAAATATGGATTTTGTTCTGTCAGTAATGTATTTTTATCTGCCCCTTTCTGGTCTGCTATGAATATGACACTAGTAACACATGTATTTTCTTGATCGACATGCACTTTATTGAACTCCCCTTGTATTACAGAAATTATGTAGGTTCACATGGGTGACTTTGAAGAAATAACTGTTTCTTTAGTTCCAACTGTTTGCCAATTCGTCGCTGGGTTTTCCTCATAACCTGTTCATTGCTCCCTTTAATTAGATGTATTGTTTTCTGGTGCCAGTATTAGATCACCTTACAATGTACTTATGATCCCTTTATTTTTATTCCTTTCTTTCTCATGTGCTGTTTCGATGCTAATCTCCCGCCTCCGTCATCGGTCGGTGTTCTTCGACCGCCACTCAACAGAATAAATAGTCAAGCCGAACCCAGTTATCCAGTGGTCCAGTTGTCCTTTTGTGCATACAATCCCCATTGGGAGCTGTGACCTCTGACCCCCCCACCACAATTTACAGTCCTAAGTGCTGTAGATAGGAAGATATTTGCTAAAATTGAGTATTTTGGCCGCCATATTTGATTTCAAGATGGCGGCCACTAGGGGGCGCTATTTTTTGGGTCTATTTTTTTTAATGATCCTTAGGTATCATAGTCCCCCTGTACGAAGTTTCGTGCTTTCCTGAAAAAGTGCACGATTCTGGTGAGAATGTTCCCTTATCCGCTCTACTACAAGGATTTAAGTTTGTACTAGGTTTCATCTTTATTTCTTGTCACTGAAAACAACTACATGGAATATTTTATTTTCTCTACACAGGACGAGAGACTTTTTTCAAACAAAGATGGAGGCCTATTGGAAATGAGAGGGTGGAATTGTTCATGCTGGAAATGCTTTCAAGGAATTGTTCTTTATGCTTTATACTCGTGAACATCAATTTGCATTCATAAATTGTTTTCAGAAGCCGGCCAGTCAACCAAATTATTAAACAAAAAATGGTGTTTGATCGCTGTTTACTACACTTGAAGTTTGTTGCTGCCTCGGCAAATGCTGGTGCTGCACATATTGCCTACTCATAAATTGAAACAGTATATCGGTTAATCGGTAGACATCAATATGGAGTTTGATGGAACCTCTAACGTCCTTGGAGTTTCTGCAGCATAGGCTGATCATTTCAAAATAGATATGATGGCTTTTTTGGTCTTTGCAGGGCATAATAAAATTCTGCTTTAATCTATCTAAAGAATGGTTCGCGGCTACACTGTTCCAAAATATTGATTTTCTGCATATGCAACATATGCTGATCATCTAAAAATAAATGTTCTGGCTTTATCATCGTTTTCTTTTGTGTTTAGTGTCCCAAGACATTATAAAAAAATCTTATTTGTAAAATACTTCTCATTTTAAAAGTTAAATAAATTTATCTTTGCACTTTGCACCCCGGAAGATAAGGTCAAGCGGTTTTATTGTGCCCGAAAATATAACATATATCTATAATCTCATAAAAATCGTACTGGTTTATTTGAGGAAAAGGGGGGGGGGGGTCTGAACAGTGTATCCAATTCTGTTCATAAATTAAAGAAAGTATTTTGTAAATGTTTGACCTTAAATCGTGAATAATTTCATATACGATGAAGTCATGATGACATCACGAAAAGAACCTCATTTTTGGACAGGGATTAATGTTTTTCAAGGTTTCATCTTCATCCCTTGAACTGTTCGGAAGAAATTCCTTTTAGTTTTAATATTGATGACTCGTTCGATCGTTGGTTCTTGTCACTGAATACAACTACATGGAATATTTTATTTCCTCTACACAGGTTGAGAGACTTATTAAAACAAAGAAGAAGGCCTATTGAGAGGGTGAAATTGTTCATGCTGGAAATGCTTTCAAGGAATTGTTCTTTCTGCTTGATACTCGTGAATATGAATTTGCATTGATAAATTGTTTTCAGAAACCAGCCAGTCAACCAAATTATGAAACGAAAAAAAAATGGTGTTAGATCGCTGTTTAGTCTATTTGAAGTTTGTTGCTGCCTCAGCAAATGTAGGCCAATACGTGGAAGACATGATCTAACTTTTTAAAGAGCGTTGCTGGTGCTGCACATATGGCCTACTCAAAAATTGAAACAGTATATCGGTAATCAGGTAGACATCAATATGGAATTTGACGGAGCCTGTAACGTCCTTGGCGTTTATGCAACATAGGCTTATCATTTCAAAATAAATATGATGGCTTTTTTGTCTTTGCAGGGCATACAAAACTCTGCTCAATCTATCTAAAGAATGGTTCGCGGCTGCACAGTTTTTTTTAAAATCCCCTTAAACACATGAGCAGTGTATCCAATTCAGTTCAACAATTAAAGATGAAAGTATTTTACGAATGTTTGACCTCAAATTGCGTTTAAATTCGTAGATGATGACGTCATGAAAAAGTCAAGCGGTTTTGTGCCCGAAAATAAAACATCTTTCCAAAAGCCAATATCCATCACATCAAATTAGGTTTTGCCTAGTCAACAGAGTTTATACGTCCGGGTGAAGGACAAAACCTAATTTGATTTACATCACCCCGACGCAAATTCCATCTTATGAATATCTATCACCTCACAAAAACATTTGTGTTTTATTTGAGAACAAAAAATGAACAGTGTATTTAATTCAGTTCAAAAATGACAGATGAAAGTATTTTGTAAATGTTTGACCTCAAATCGCTTGTGGTTTCATAGATGATGACGTCATGATGACATCACGAAAAGAACCTCATTTTTGACAAGGATTAATGTTTTTCAAGGTTTCATCTTCATCCCTTGAACTGTTCGGAAGAAATTCCTTTTAGTTTTAATATTGATGACTCGTTCGATCGTTGGTTCTTGTCACTGAATACAACTACATGGAATATTGTATTTCCTCTACACAGGACGAGAGACTTATTAAAACAAAGAAGTAGGCCTTTTGGAAATGAGAGGGTGAAATTGTTCACGCTGGAAATGCTTTCAAGGAATTGTTCTTTCTGCTTTATACTCGTGAATATGAATTTGCATTGATAAATTGTTTTCAGAAACCAGCCAGTCAACCAAATTATGAAACGAAAAAAAAATGGTGTTTGATCGCTGTTAAGTCTATTTGAAGTTTGTTGCTGCCTCGGCAAATGTAGGCCTATAACGTGGAAGACATGATCTAACTTTTTGAAGAGCGTTGCTGGTGCTGCACATATGGCCTACTCAAAAATTGAAACAGTATATCGGTAATTCGGTAGACATCAATATGGAGTTTGACGGAGCCTCTAACGTCCTTGGCGTTTATGCAACATAGGCTTAGCAGTATGAATTTGCATTGATAAAATGCTTCCATTTGAAAGTTATTTTCATTTGTCTGTGCACTTTCAGTAACCCCAGAAAAAAAGGTCAAAGGTTTTGTGCCCGAAAATTAAACATGTTGCCCAAGGCAATATCTATCACCTGACAAAAACCTTTGTGTTTTATTTGAGAGAAAAACATGAACAGTGTATTTAATTCAGATCAAAACTTAAAGATGAAAGTATTTTGTAAATGTTTGACATCAAATCGCTTGTAATGTTATATATGATGACGTCATGATGACATCACACAAAAATCCACATTAACAAGGATTCATGTTTATACAAGGTTTCATCTTTATTCCTTGAACTGTTCGGAAGAAATTCCTTTTGTTTTAATATTGATGCCTCGTTCGATCCTTGGTTCCTTCACTGAAGACAACTACATGAAGACAACTGAAGACAACTACATGGTGAGGGGCAAAACCTAATTTGATTTACATCACCCCGACGCAAAATTCCCATCTTATTAGGGTGCACACCGGTAAATAGGCCTAAATCCATCCGCCGAGCTCATGAATAAATGTTATACCCTCATAATATTCTATATTAGAGAGTTCTGAGCGCCGTAAAATTGGGGAATTGAAGAGATATGGTAATAAAACTCTGGCCCGGACTTGGGGCTTCCAATTCTGAACATTTTGGATGCTATTGGGCTCAAAAGTGGCGCTATTTTGCCATGTTGTGGAGGGATCGTTTGTCAAGATGGCTACTTTTCCGCCTTGGGGAAAATAGGGGTCGTCTTCTTTGGGTGAGAATATCTCGAAAAGTCAATGGTCAACTCACCAAAAAATGAAAAGAAAACGAAAGTTACATGTTGGTCATCATTTGTCTGCGCAACTTGAATTCCTGTGAGAGTTCTGAGTATTTTAAAAAGAATTTTGAAGTATGGGCATTTAGCGGTACCCGCTGCTACGTACATCAGATTCGAACCAGCCAACCGATCCCGTTGGTGGTCGGTGGCATGGGCGTAGCGAGGAGGGGGCAAGGGGGGGGGCACAGAGAAAAAAGAAAAGAAAAAGAGGCGCGAAGACAAAGTGTTGTAAATTTAATGAGTTGGGGGGGGGGGCAACATGTCCCTGCCCCCTCTAAAACTGATAAATCTAGAATATGTTGAGAAATGCAAGCATTTTTGGCAAAAATTTTTTTTGGCCCCCCTCTAGAAAAATCCTGGCGACGCCCAAGGTCGGTGGTCGAGTGGTGAGACGTCTGCACTGGAAGGCAGGAGGTCGTGGGTTCGAGTCCCACCTAACTTTCTCTCGGGAGGTAACACACTGAGTATACAGTGTTTATACGTCGGTGAGGGGCAAAACCTAATTTGATTTACATGCAATGTTTAATTTTCTCTACACAGGACGAAATTTTTCATGTTGGAAATGCTTTCATGGAATTGTTCTTCCTGCTTTGTAGTTTATTCGGGGGAAAAACCTGAACAGTGTATCCTTTCAGTTCAAAAATTAAAGATGAAAGTATTTTGTAAAAATTTGACCTCAAATCGCTTCTGATTTCATATATGATGATGTGATGATGATATCAAACAAAAATTCCACATTTTTGGACAAGGATTCATGTTTATACAAGGTTTCATCTTCATCCCTTGAACCATTCGAAGAAATTCCTTTGTTTTAAAATTGATGCCTCGTTCGTTCGTTGCAGCGGCGTAGCCAGGGTTCTCATCCTAAGCCTGGGGGTGGGGGCGAGTGGGGCTGAATGTTGAGTACGTTCAATTTCATACGTTCTGACAGTAAAAAAACGGTGTTTGATCGCTGTTACTCTATTTGAAGTTTGTTGCTGCATCTATTCGCAAAAGTTGTACACATTAAACTCCGGCGAATTTCGTGGCGAATGCTTCGTGACTTCAATTTCGCATCGCATTCAAATTCGCATGAAGTCTGAACCGGCCTTGAGCAGGTTACTTTCGTATGCTGCGAAGATACGAAGCTGTATTAGGGACATGGTGAAAAAATATATATATAGTATCTCCCTTCAGCTAACTCGTACGTACGATATGTCATACGTACGAGATATAACTCGTACGTACGAGTTACAATCCATAGGTCGTACGTGCGACTTATATGTCGTATACGTACGAGATATAAGTAGCATACGTACGAGATATAATGGAGAGAGAATATTTTTTTCACCATGTCCCTAATACAGCTTCGTACGAAGCAGCACTGAGCTATGAGGTAATGGAAACTAACAGAAATTGTATTCAAGTCGATGTCATGCCATCCAGTCCGTCGTCGAGTTTGAACAAAACTGTTGCAATGAAATTTGTCAAAGACGATCCTTTGTCGTTACTCCTGTTACTTATGACATTCCTTCTGACCCTTGTTACGGCTGTGGCCTTTCTCGACGGCTCGACTAGATTACAAACTCTTGGAAAATTCCTCCGATAATCAAACGACAAGAAGCCAACAGGTTTGGTGCAAAGAAAGAACTTTAATTTAATGAAATCGCCAACAAATTTACCAATGGTTTGTGCACAAGTATAGAACACGAAACAGAGGAACCCCTATAACCAAACACAATTCTTGAACGTAAAAGCACAAGTTTTCACTCCACAAAATGGCCATGACATAATTATTAAGCCTTACACCTTCGAGCGCACCACGTGCACTTGAGGGTGTAATAATTATCTGAACTTTTACAACTACGCTTTTAGGCCCAAAGCCCCGAACGAAAACAATTATGTTTGGTGTCCATTGCCAGGTTTGTATAGAATGTACATGCATTGTTTTGAAAATTATGGAAATCAGACATAAATAACCAGCAGATAACGATAAAAAGACTAGGATATACGCATTTGTATTTGGCCACAATTCAGCTCGTTGTGCGCACATGGATTACGCATGCTCGGGGGCCCCCCCCCCCCCCCCCAAATGAAAATCATTGGAGATCCTTGGTTTAGATTAATACGTCCTCGCACGGATTACTCATGTCTGAGTTTTTAAAAGGAGTGACACTATCTCACTAAGATCAAGCGATTGAAAAAGTCTCATGTTAGTAACGTTTTTACAGGCACTCCATATCAAACCCATGTGTGAGCAATCGAACCCAATATTCGAAATGCTCCGCCGTCCAGAATATTTCTGGCATTTCGCCCCCCCCCCTTCCCTGTTGGTCGGAACTGAATAAATCTACGCCTGGAGTTAGTTGTTGGTATCATCACATGAAAGTTAACTTGAACTACTCTGCATTACACAGTAAAACAAAAGTTCGAAACAGCACAAAATAAATAATTTACCCCACTCACCAAAATAAATGTTTCGCATACTTGTGGTGATCTTGTTATAAGTTTTTGCTCTGATATATACTACCTTTCTTCAAATTGATTTTTTTTATGGTCTTTAACAAATGAGGTTTTTCATCTGTACTATAAAGTCATCGTCGTGTTTTGGTTATACCAAATTTGTATTGGTCTCAAAATACCAAAAAGGTAGAAATGGTTGTCAATGTAAATTTGGCCTTAATTTTGTATCGGCATTAATAAGGCAAGTTTTAGAATTTTCAAACGAAATGAAAACAGAATATATAATTTCAGGTTATTGATAACACAACTCTACACTGTTACAGAAGTTAAAATGACTCCATAAGATCAAATCTTTTGAACAAAGGATTATAAGCAAAATGGCGAGTCGCCGAAATAAACTAACAAAATGTACTTGGTATACACGGCCTGATAGTTTTATCTCGCATTGAAAAAGTAGACATTTAATACCAAATACCAAAACAGAGTTTTGATATCTCAAGAATTTCCAACTTGATCGTCATATTCTCGTTTGATTGGCCAATACCAAGTTCGTTTTGTCTAAAGAAAAGGGCAAAAACTTAGACTGAAGTGGTATGTTCGTCCTTCCATCACAAAAGTGCAGGACCTGTGAATGGACATAAAGGATAAGATTTGGATAAAACTGGGCAAGACACGGTCTCTCAACTCGAAACCCTCTTGGAAACATACCATTCTAAGAAAAACACCTTTCTGAGCTGAAGCAATTTGCGTATATCGTTTTCATACCTAAAGTATGGATAAATTAAAGGTAGCGTATAGATCATTTGCAGCTATCCAAAAAGTAACTGACAAAAATATTGTCGAAAATCTTCCTTATGGTCTAAAGATGGGGATGCCAATAAACTCTTTGTGAAATTATTCTTTATGACATGCTGTCATTTTGAAGAAAACAATCCAAGAAGTCCATTTCCAAAGATGCGTCAAGTGACGCATTATTCTAGATCTATGGCCTTAATACGTAGCTGCAATCGACTGAATGAGAACGTGTCACGGATGCTGATTTCGGGCGCAATTCAAAACATGACTCGGCAACTTCTGAATTGAAATCGAGATGCTAGAATACTGTTTTCTCGGAATACACAGCAGTAACAGAGCTAAAACTTCATCAGGTTTGTTGTTGAGCACTCGTCTTTAGATTTTGAGCACTTTTGTTGCTTAAAACGACACACACAAAAATGCACAATGACAAATGACCTGCCCAATACCTTTAATACACGTTATCAAAAAAAAGAAGATATTTCATTAATGAGTTTGTCAAAATGCGTCAGAAAAGAAATCAAAACAATATCCAGGATGCTCCCCCTTGCGCCCCCTTGCAGGCTTGCCCCCCCCCCCCCCTCGCGACGCCCATGCTCAGAATGTACTGGAAACTCTCAGGGTGACCTGGTAAATGGTTGAAAGAGCAGACGGGTTCACAAAAAAAAGTTAACAAAAGTTGTGATGGATGTTGCATAACAGTTTATCTTTGGTTTGATTCATTTAATTGCAAACAATGATTGTTCATGAAGTCCACTTCTAGCAGGCTTTTTATAGATAGGCAAGTTTCACATGGCAAATATTTTGTTCCGTCTTACCTGCAGTAGTTCCGCCCGGCAATCGTCAGTTTGCGGATCGGTCCATTCGCCTGTTTCGTGTTCTGATGATAAAAAAACAACTTTTTATTGTGGGTGGCAAAAGGATTGTGAAGAGAAACAAGGTGATCCGCGGATCGCAAGTGTCGCTTTTTTCGCGGTCGATCCCTATATGTTTTGTTTTGTTTTCTTAAAAAAAAACAACGATCGCGAATTACCCATACAAGCATATTTGAACAATGACCCCTACATGACCTTTGTGTCTTCCCACCCAAGGGTCACCTCATCCAAGTTTCATCAAAATCCATGAAAGCATGTAGAAGTTATACACTTTTTTTCAAAAATTTAACCTAAACTTTAACACACGGAGACACGGGGATTCAGAATTTAGTACTGTCTGGTAGGTGTCCCTCAAAATCTCGTTTAGGCGACACAAAATGACCGAGTTGAAGACAGTAGCGGTTCAGCCGCGAACTATACTGTTATGAAACTAGTAAAATGGGGCCAAAACAAATGGAATGCTACAGTCCTTAAATTAATTCTTCAATTGCCTTCGAAATGCAGAAGAAATCATCATAGATTTCAAAATTTTCCGGAAGGGGGGCATTCCCCGGACCTCGTTTCACGAAAGCTAGAAGAAGACTAGAAAGTTGCAATGGAGTGAGTCGTTCGGACTTTTTCTTGAAACTTAAACTATCAGGATATAACCATTTTGTAATATTTTTTTAATGTTTGGTTTTTGCCCTTGGGCACGGGCGTCGCTACAGGGGGCGGGGAGTGTCGCCCCCCTCCCATTAGTCAGTTTTGTAGTCTTTTGCCTACAAAACTGACTAATGAGACCATGGTGCTGCCGGCAAAATAGAAAATGAAGAATGGAGAAGGAAGGGGAAAGAAAGAGGGAAGAAGAAAAATGAAGAATGAAATAATAAACACCGCTGCTATGCTCAAAACCCCGCGAAGCTAAAATCCGGTTCTGCAACCAAAGGCAAAATATTGTACATCGTCATGTAATCATAATAAATTTCAAAATAAAACCCACGGAAACAGAAAACGAAATTTGAAAATTATTGTCTGGATTCTTGAATGGCGTTTTCAAGCAACCTGTTTTGTCTTGGTAATCGGAGCTCTACATTTGAGCAGCGTTTATAATGCATTTGCATTGTGTAAGGACTGTGAAAACTTTGTTGAAATGGGAAAACAAAGTTTTTGACTATCGATTACTCCGTAAACTGCGACACTAGGGGCAATGCATACTCCGGTACACCCAATATTATTGGCCCGCGATATCAAATAAACTAAGGTGAGCTGATACGCTTGTTTACGTACATCCCTGCCTTCTTTCATCACCAGGTTATTTGTATCTATGGAATCCACTGATTGAAGGAGTTCATTCAAGCGCTGGGTCCTAGCTATGATTCAAGCGACTTGGGGATTTCAAGATCCAGATCGGAAAACTGAATGAAGTTCAGGTTTCAAGGCGCAAGGTTCGTTTTGTTTGCTGGAATTTCACAGCCGTCCCTGCCACCATCTTGGAACTCATTCTGAATGTAGCATTTAATGAATCCAAAAAACTGACTCGATCACAAAGAATCAGAGACGTGTCATGGCGGTCGATGGCGGGAAAACTACAATGTAAACACGTGGTCAACTTCATTAATAGTAACACACGCCCATGTGGGTGCAGACCAGTAAATCGGTCCGAAATCTTCAGTATTTGAGCATGCTGTGGGCCATGAACTTGAGGGTTTGTAAAAAATATGGGTGGAAGCCGTGCACAGGACTGGGAGCTTGCAGTTCTGTGTAATTTGGATGTAATTCGGACCCTAAAAGCGCTCTATTTTGCAATGGAGTGTAGGCATCGTTTTTCAAAATGGCGATGGGCTTCAGGACTTATTTCAGGGGGGATCATCTTCAGATGGAAATTTCTCCTAAAAGTCATCAGTTGACCCCCGAAAATTGAAAAAAAAAATGAAAGATGATGAAATAAGCTTTAATTTGATGTGTGTCTCGAACACCTTGGAGAGTTTCTGAAGTGGGAGCATTTACCATTGGGGTCTATGGAAGTTTATTTACTGGTCTGCTACCATGTGGACAGGTCTAGCAGTCCCAACCACGTTCCTTAGGTCTACTTCATTTCTACAGCTTGTCGCACTGCCTTGATCCCAAAAGACAAAAGAGCAACTCACCCCAAGTCATCAGTCAAGATGGCTGGAGCCATCAGCTCTGGTAAGGATCTCTTCCCTGTACCGTACCAAAAATACAAACAACAGGGAAGCCATTGTCATTAAGTACGGGATGATCCTGTTCAAGTAAATGCCGGTGTCATGTGAAATTTGGACTCTATAGGAAAAACGAACTCGTTTGCTGTATTGCGCATGCCTATATGTGAAGGTAATTAGGACAGTGGAAGGTCACGTGTTAGGTTTAGAGTCCATATTAGGTAAAAGAGACCAGATTCCACAAGAGTCCAAATTTCATTTGCCACTGGACTTATCTTTCCTGCGTTATAAAACGTTCTCTGTTGTGAACTGTAAAATAAGGAACCACACAAAAGTTTTCTTTCTAATGTCACAGCCCCCTTTAGAGGCAGAATTTTACTGTCACATGTCGCAATTAGGTTATAATTGTTGCTCGTTGTCTAATTAGTAAACATACCGAAATTCGTGAGAAAAGGACAAGGGAATATTGGGTTAGGGCACATTTAAGTTTGAACAATTTTGTGCACAAGTCTATGGGGATGTCTACAAAATAATGTCCAATCCAAGGTAACATTTGTATTATTATTGTAAAAAAAATGACAAGGAAGTTCAACTTTGGTGTTCATTATCATTATTTTCTGATTTCTGCAAGTTTTAGCCAACTTTTGACAATTTCTTTTACCGAATGTACTTATTCCATTCCAAAGAAAACATATAATTATTGAACTTACCACCAAAATGGAGTCTCAGGCATTGCCTTACCGTCAAACCTTCACAGGGGTCGCCGTCTGCAAAGAAGCCAAAAAATATCAGTTTAATCAGTGAAATGATAAAAAAACAAATCTCATAAAATGTTGGATTGTTCCCGCTGGGTCGCGTGCTTAATTGGTTTGAAACATTGGTTTTGAATCAAAACAGCGTTACTTTTTTCCCCATCAAGTGTTGTGTTTTGATTGTTTATATCTCGTTTATGTCCAAAGCTGTCGATGCTTTGTTTCATCTAGTCCCGGGCTGAAAAGAAAAACTACCTGGAAACTCAAGATGCATTTTTAAACAAAAAGAGAATCGTCAATCCCAATTTATTCCTTTACCGTTTAGGGCTTCATAATAAATGGATGCAAGGCCAGCCAACAACAAAACGTTTACCCCCCCCCCCCAAAAAAAAGAAACCCACTCTTTAAAAAAAATTAACCGTACCCTCCATCCGCCATCATAGTAAATTGATTTTGCGCTTAGGTAGGAAAAAAGGGTTTATTGTCTCTGAAAAAATATTCAGGATTGTGATTAAACATTATTTTTTTTAAACGCAGTGAGGAAACAGTGATGACTATAGATGCTTCCCTTTATGTATCCATCCAATGAGCAATTAGTTACAAATAGCTCCATGGCCAGGGTTTACACCATTGGGGGAGGGGAGGGCTGGTCACAAACATACTTCTCTTCTAAAGGATGTTCGGTGTATCATGATATTTCAATTCAACGTGTTGACAAAACTGCTCGTAAAACACCGATAAGGGGAGAAATAATAATAAACAGAAAATTATTTATCTTAACAGAATAGATGAATCTAACATCCGTGACGAGTACAAACTACAGGTGTATTGTAATTACGGGGTCCGCTCATACGTCCGACGCCTCATAAGTCCGAAATTTCGGACTTATGATATGGCCCCGTTAGTACCTATATGTTCATGGTGTTCCAGGTTTCTTCCGTGTCTTTTTGTTGTTGTTGATTTATGATTTACGAATAAAAGACATGAATTAATAAGGGGCTGAGCAAAGTAAACGACATAGGTCTATTTCTTAAACTGATATACTTTCTGAGCAACCTGATCTGCAAAATATAAATTAAAAAACATAGTTGGTTGAGTAATCAAACAATACGATTCTCTATATCCGGAGAAAAAAAACCGACTGCATATACTAGCCCCTATATGTTGCAGCATTTTCTTTTGGTAGAATTTAATCTGATATAATGAAGCATATAGGGACACAAGCTGAAATACGTAAACGGAAAATATTACTTTGAAATTAAAGAAATGATCAATCTCTAAATTTCTTCATTCATGAGGGGCACAAAGTCTAGCGTCTGTTTTGTAGAACAAAGACCAATGTTGTCACCAAAACACAACCAAAAAAAGTGGGAAAGGTTATCGAATGGGGATTATCCCCAAGCAACATGGTCGAATGATTCATTTGAACTTACCCCCGGCTGCGCTTTGGAAGAGAATTCCCGACAGCAGCAGAACCACCCAAACAGATTTCATCATCATCGTCACCGGCAAAATCGTCCCAATACAGAGGAGAAAAATAATGCAGGGTTTATGTCACGTATCCAACAGTGCTATCGGAGACACCAAACTAGAAGAATATGAATTGCGCACGTGTTTTATATTAGTCTGTCGTGGCTCCAACACGTCAGTGATCAAACCGGTTCGTTAGTAAAAACGTCAAATACGAGCTCGCACCATTTATTACTATAGCGCCCATTGGATATTTTTTTAATTACTTTTTCGCACTAACGTCTTGGGAAATTTTCAGCAATGGGGGCGTGGCCATTGTACGTTACACCGTTGTTGTAAACATTAATATCTTCGAACAAAGCGGCGGCTTTCCATCTGATAGATTTCTGTGTGTTTGGAATATTTTTTAATCCGGCTATTTGTATATAAAATAAACTTGGATTCTGGCAGTCAAGTGACGGTGAAACAGGTAATTCTGTCCCCCCCCCCCGGCCCCGGTAAATGTTAGTCTGAGTATCACTCGTTATCCACGGAGCCAAACCCTGCATAACGTCTGACATCTCCTGACATGCAAAGTTATGCAAGCGGCGCGCCAGCCAACCGGAGTCGACTTTTAATTACTAAATCGTGATGTCATTTCATTCCTAAATCAGGACTAAACGATTTGATTGGTCAATTCAAAAGCAGTGTTTTGTAATGCAACAACAGCCGGGCGCGATATAGCGTAGCATGATACAGAGCGCGTGACATATTTTTTTTTAATCCATTGTCTATGACGCGCAACGGGTGAATGACCGAAGACCCGATATAGAAAGCGCCCGTTGATTGGTCAAAATCTAGGAGGTCAAGAGGCGGGGTCTTGCCTAATTAATCAGCGAATCTGCTCGCCGATAATAGACCACGGCGAATTATTACATTGAATAGGTAAATGTATCCCCCCGGACGAATTTACCAGATCGTGACCCGGTAAATCTGTCAGGGGTGGGGAACACACATGTACCTATAGGAAGATACTTTGGGGACAGAATAATCGTCTACAACGGAAAGCCCAGTGGAGTAATAGAAGCAATACAGAAATGCAGTAAAACCTAAACATTAACTAATGGGCACGACTTCAGTCGGAGTCAGTGTGAATAAAATCGCTTCCACATTTCTTTGTTTTATATTGTCCCAGTCACGTGGTAGCCATGCCCCAGGCAGAAAAAAAAGACTTGTCAGTTTTGATCAACTTATTTCCTGGATGTTACATATTCATCACATTTTGCTCTTGGCTAAAGACAAAAGAGGTATTTTCTTTCACACTGCGGGGTATTAATCTAACACTCGCGTTAGAACGCACACATATATGAATAGAAAACGGAAAGCGTGGCGTCAGACATTAATGTCAATTTTTTTGCACAAGAAGGTGCAGTGCATCGGTATAAAATCACTTCTTGTCAATCACCATGTTTCCTTACATCATGTGGAAAAGCATGCGCTTATTACGGAAGCGATAAGTTATCTTGGAAAGACGGAATACTGAGATAAAGAGAGATGTCTTTCCGTGATATCGCATCTCGGAAAAAACTTCTTTCCGCGATAATTAGCTACAGTATTCGGTTTTAATTGATCAGGGAAATGCATATTTAAACTTGGTCTTAAAAAAACCAACTTGCCCGCATTAGACTAAGCGGCGAAGAAGCGAAGCGACTGGAGATGGAGACCACACGGCTTTGCCACTCGTGCGTGCTGACTTAATCTTTGCTCCAATCGCCTCGGGTCTTCGCAACTCCGCCGCTCTAAGCCACGATGGCCTTGGCGAAAGGCTAGATTGATGGTTGATACTAGTTCAACCACAACCTTGTCCCCAGTGCTTACTTTATTTCCAACCGCGTTTCCAATAGTAGGTAGTGGTGGGCGCGTACTGCTCGACACCCTGGGGACGAGGTTGAGTTCAACCATGGTTCAACCAATTGAGGGCGCGCTTTGTTTGTTTTAAATCGACGGCTGTTATAAGTTGCAAGATACATGTTATAAGGAAATATTTTTGAGAATTTAAGCTGGCAAAATGGACTATGGAGTTTCAAATGATATTGAAGTGACAAGGTTAAGTTGTTTCTTATGAAATTTAAATGGTGCTGCCGCTGCTGCGGCCGGGAACATGATGACGGTGTGGATGACGCGTGTATATATTTATCTACTGCAACATAAAACAGCCGTCTAGCTTTTTTCGCGCCCGCGCGCGCGAAACGTGAAATTTTGCACTTGAAGTCAACATCAGCTGGACGGAGTTGTGACGCTAGGAAGGCCGGAAATGGCAGGTCAAAAGCAGTATAACTTGATCGTTGCTGCATGCAAGTGCAAAGACTCCCTAGGAATAGGAATTAATGGTACGATCCCATGGAAACTGAGGTAGGAATTGAGTGGAAAACGGGCGTAAAGTCGGGCAGCCTTGTCTTGTGAACATTAACGTCAGTCCATCTTAAACTACGACGAGGATCTATTTCGGGTAATCCTTACTTTTAGGACACCTCTATTTTGTACGAGTTCTGTTCAAAACTGACATTTGCAGATGACTGTCCAGTACCAAAGTGACTTTTGCAGACTAAAGAAGCCTTTTTTCTTCAGACAAACTCATGTTAGTTATAATTTTGAAAGCACTGTCAAAGAAAATGTGACTTTCCTACCTTTTTTTGCAGTTCGCCATCTTGCTTTTTAAATTGATTTTCTGTTTGTCATCGTCGTCTTTAACCCCTCATAAATCAAAACCCTGCCCTCTTTCTACAAAATCAAACCTGCTGATATTCAAGAGGTGTCATTGCCAAATGTTCAAATGTGTCAATAAATATCAGAATGTCACTTTTGAGTGTCATTTAGTCAGCTGTTTTGGCGAGTCTTTTAACCTTATATAGGAAAGGGGTCCTAAAAGTAAGGATTACCCTATTTCGACGCACACGCATTCAATTGTCAACCGAGACAGCTAGAGCATATGCAGCCTTCTCTCAATGTAATGACACCCTTTTGGTAATTTTTGAACAGTTTCTTGGGGTAGAAATTACGATTTTCCTACGCGGTTTACGGGCCGGTTGGTGCTGTGCAGTGCGACTTGCGTGCTCACGGTACACATGGTCATGATACATCGCGCGGTGATCGCCATCTTTACTTTAGGCCAAACAAACAAAATGGTGTGTTTACGGTAACCCGACCGACCTGGAATTTTTTCGGCCAAATTGCCGACCTCAAACTTTTTGTTGCCATTTTGAAGGTTGATATTGATCATTTTAAATGAACAAATTTCAAACATTTTATTTGCCACGAACATAAACCGTTTCCACACTTGAAACTGACCATGATATGACACGTGCGAAAATTGCGACGATCTAAAAACTTCAATTTACAAACTATGAAGTACGATTATTTTTGCACAAACGCATCGGGGTGAATTGGTGCACCTGGCCGATGGACACCAGAATGAATTAATTGGATTGAAATGTATCGATTGAAAATCTTGACTGCTCGAATAATGTATTTATACAATTTTTTTGCGAAAGAACAGGCATGGGCATGCAGAACTGAAATGAAACAAAAAATTACAAAATAAAATTATTTCCCTACCTACCTACCTGGATTTTTTTCAGGCAGTTACCGTAAACACACAATTTTTTTTGTTTGGCCTTATTTTCGTGTTGCGTTTTGTCATCGTCATTTTACCCCCAAATGTTCCTCAGAAGTTCAAAACCCTGCCCTTTATCTATGACATTAAGAACATATGTATGTCAAAGTATGACATACATATGTTCTTAATGTCGCCAGCTAGTTTGGTTGGTCAAATATTTTAAAAGTGGATTTTGTTCCCTAAGTTATATATAGGAACCGGGCCCGTAGATACACGATCGCCATGACTGTCACGTCAAAAAATACCGTCCACCCTGTGGAGGTACTAGGTAGGCCTGCTAGTAACACTAACACACTAGTAGTACTAGTAGTGCTGTCGAGCGCAATTTGAGCCTCCCACGCAAGTTTAAACTTGCGCGCGCAAGTTTAAACTTGCGCGAGGGACTCCTGAAGCACGCAAATTACACCGCGCCATTTTAATTTGCGTGCGCAAGTTTAAATTTGCGCAAAGGCGATCGCAACCTTCTTTTGCGGGCGGGATTTTCATTGATGAAGATTTTTTTTTTCAAAACACGAGTACATGGAGAAATAATGGAATAAATGAATGAATAAAGAAATAAATAAAAAGGGGAATTCAATTAGCGTCAATGTAAATGAAACATTGAGATTTAGCAGTGCTTATCAGAGAAGTTGTTTAAGGGTACGTAGGGGCGGGGCCAGGGAGGGGACCGGGCAAGCAATCAACTTAAGCACACTAGCGGCGATTGCTTGGAAAGTGTACTGAAGTTGTTCAAAAATGGAGACCGGCTTCAAGTTTTTTGCTTTGTAAACCTAATTAGCATTTTATTTATATTCTTGAATGTAAATAAATCATAATTTCCTAGATCTGTGTAACCCGCTGTTAACGTAAAAAGAATGATTATGATCCCTTCAATTGTTCAAGTTTTGACATTATACTAATCATTTACATTATTTTTAAAATGCCTATGTATTCTACAATTAAAAAAGTACTTACTCTTAAAAAAATACTAATTAATTTAACAATTAATAAATTGTACGGTACAATAATTCATACTGTTTTTAGAAATACTTGCATAACATTTCGAGCGCTGTGTACACTTCAAAAATGCATAATTTGAAAAAAAATTAATGAATGCATTACTAATTTAATTAATTAATTAAATGTATTACTTTAACAAATATTTTTTATTGCAGGCTCAATAATTCATATTAAAAAATATTTACAACTTAAAAATGCTATGCATATAAAATGGTAATTATTTTAAAAAGTAAATAAATTTGCAAATGATTTAATTAATGAATTTAATCAAATGTTTCAAAAAAAGGCATTAAGGCATTGTCTCCCGAAGCTCAGTGATGCTATTAAATCGGAGAAAAATCTGCTTTAAAAACAATGTTACATATCTGCATGAGTATACCCAGGGCCAGGGCAAAATAGTTTAGCGGCTCCTGCCGGGAAAATCTATGCAGTGCGCAAGTTTAAACTTGCGTGCGCAATTTGTAGCAAGGAAATGAATGTGCGCGCAAGTTTAAACTTGCGTGCGCGCAGGTTTGAACTTGCGCGCGCAAGTTTAAACTTGCGCGGGGGACTCACTTTGCGCTCGACAGTACTAGTAGTCAAGTGCAATGGCCGAGTCTTAGTTATAAGTTTGAAGTGGTTGTATTGTAGGGTACTTCATTCTTTTCTATTTGACAATAAGTGAGTTCGGTATTCCAACTAACTACGCATGTATCCTTGAGTCACCATAATTGACGCAGGTAACGCTTCCAATGCGCACGCGTTGTCCAACGCAAATTGAATGTGAGTGCGTCAAAACATATCCTCGTCATTTTAGGGGTCTGACAATATATGTGCACATCGCTCATCAGTGATCAAGATTTGCCGATTTTTCTTTCGTACAAAATCATAGTTACTACTAGTAGTACTGTAGTATTAGTAGTAGGCATGAGCGGGCATGGCGGGGTACCAGCAAAATTGAAGAGATCGTCGCGTTTTCAAGCTATATTCTGCAACAAAAAATTTGGACAGCAAAGTGTTTTTAGGTGTCTTGTCATGCTTGTGTGTACGTGTCCAAACTTTGGTGCAAACGAAAGTTGCCATCTCCTTTCGATTGCACATGTTGCAAGAAAAATTGCTCAGAATGCAGATTCGGTTACCATGTTCTCTATAGCCTTGTGTGCATTTATCTGCCGCAATTATCCCGAACAAAAAATTGTCAAATCTTGCTGTGTACCAGACTACTTCGGAATTCCGAAGTCGCTTTTAATATATGGACGAATACATTGAGATTAAAATTTGTTTTTGTAATCTCTATCATCCCACTAGCCTTATGGCAATGCACTGTCTGTGCTGTAACAGAGAGTCTACTCTTCTGTTTCTGGAGCTATTAATAATGAAAATTTAGAATGCAACCTTGTCCTAGCAGATAAATATTTGTGATGCAGAAACACATCTTAATAATCTAAAACCTGGCTATGTTCTTGCTCCCATTTACAGGACTGACATGAAGTTCTTCAGTACCCAGACATCAACAACAGCTGAGAATGACAAGAAGAACGCCGTCATTATGGGTCGTAAGACTTGGCTGTCGATCCCTGACAAATTTCGCCCGCTACCAAACAGAGTTAACATTGTTCTCAGCAAAACATTAAGGTATGGGATTGATGAAGATAATTACATGAACCTAATTTTTTTGAAGAGCCTCCCCTTACACTAACTGCTCATGAAAGTTATGTTTAAGTCCTTATTTAACAGGACAGGATCTCGGAAGCTGCGGGCCAACAAATTTGTGTTCACCTTATGACTTTTGACCCCATAGCTGTAGGTCAGATGAAGAGGTCGCATGGACATATTTTTTTTAATGTTTGACCAAGGCCAACATGTTGACAGCGCTACTTTTGTTATTTGAGCTTATTTGAAATTTGATGTTATTTTGACCTTGACCCTATGATGACCTTTGACCCCAGTTTGGTATGTGACATGTTGGGCTACTGATACTTTCGACAAAGTTTGGTTGAAATTAGTCAAAATATGTAGGTGATTAATAACAGTCATACCTGTAGTTGCATGTAAAATGTTAATCAAAGTTAATGGAAAGTGACCCCAAATCCAGAAAAATGTGAAAGTTTGTTATTTTTAGGGTCTTTTAAAGCTGTTTATTTAATCAAACATCATAACTCTTTAATTTAATTATTTGGCAAAAGGATAAATTTGCCTAAAGTCGAAGGAATGCGCAACCAACTAGGCAAATATAAATCAGCTCTGCACCTCAGGGTGATGCCATTTTATGCAGATATATTTGCAAATTCTTGCTGATTTTAAAAATGAACCATACTGAAATTGTGAAAATAAAGTTTGACTATTCTTTAGGCCAAAAAAAAAAAGTCTCCGGTTTCTGGTATGCGCGCGTCGCCGTAGCCATGCGCGTCGGCAAAATTAACAAGTTTTTTTTTCAATGAAAGATGATGTCTCAAAACCGCCAAACTCACTGGTTTGACTGGAATCCTGCTGCTGCACAATTTTAACGTGTTTTTAGATGGGGTTATGATCGAGAAAAAGCTTCATGTGGCCTCTCTGGACTCCCATATATTTGCACTAAGTTTAGTCGGGCACCATTTGCAGTCATCAGCCGACATTTGAAGCAAAAAAGTCAGGGTAAAAAAATAGCCGCGTCGCCGCACCACTTTTTGGACAAGGTCCATACCAGAAACCGGAGACTTTTTTGTTTTGGCCTTAAGTACATTTCACTGTAAATTTTGAGGTTTTTTCCTCCTTGTTATCAGTGAGTGTCCAGCTGGTGCTGACCATCTCTGCCGGAGCCTGGATCACGCAGTCAAGCTCCTGTCTGAGCCTCCTGTAGCTGATGGAATCGATGTTGTCTGGATTATTGGTGGAAGCTCTGTATACAAGGTAAATAGTGTACAGATATTGACCTGCTTCAAGTTTGCAAGCCTCCTCAAGCAAGCTCCTCAAGCAAGCCTCCTGAGGTGATATGAATATTCCATTTTGCCTAGGTGAATGTGAAGGAAATTTGAATACTCCACTCCACAAGGTTTGCACTTCATGCATGCACGATTCAGTCTTCGACGTGGCCACCATTTCTTTGCACACGGACTTCTGCCCTCCTCAGCATGTCAATGATTTTCATCATTATCGTCCTGGCAGAAGAAATGGACAATTTAGGTGTGCCTGGTGGGCGCAAGATGGGGCACCACCGCACAAGAGGAGGATCGTGACTGAACGTCTCACTAAATTGTTTGGCGATCGCTTCATCGCATTAAAACCGGCCCGTCGAGTGGCCCCCAAGATCGCCCGATCTTACCCCATACTGGACTTTTTCTTGTGAGGCCATGTTAAGTCTAAGGTGTACACCACTCCACCAAGAGACCTGGATGACCTGCAAGAACGTCTTACTGCCGAAGTTGCTGTTGTGAAGCAGGATGCCGCAATGATTAGGTGCGCAGTTTATGACATGCTGAGGAGGGCAGAAGTCTGTGTGCAAAGAAACGGTGGCCACATCAAAGACTGAATCGTGCATGCATGAAGTGCAAACGTTGCATTCCCTCATGACGATTACCATTAGGCCTAATCATTGACTTGTAAGGTCATGCTGTTGTTACCGGTAATGTTTTGAGGAAGGCGCAACTTGAGTCCAAACTTGGTGGGCCTGTGGAGGACTAAGGGTTAATCCAATTTTCATGAAAGTTTGTGAGCAACAAAGCACATGCCTAAACTTCCCTACCACGGTGTTTGATTATGTTTTAACCATTTCACTTGTGTGCGCAAGCCAATTCAAATCTTGTGAAAGTAAATAGCTAGTGTCCACTCATGCGGAACAGCTGAAGATTGACATGGTGGCAATTGAAGCGTAAGACCTTGGTCCATCAATATTTAGTGACAGATTTTTTAAAAATTATAAAACATCCTTTTTTGATACATTTCTCTAAGTGTATACCTTTTTTTGATCCACCCTGTATAAGAAATGTATTTTGAGGCACTGGTTGTTTTTATGGTGCATTGTACTTGATTTTGTGTTCTTTTTGGTAATACAATGTGTCAACAAGGCCCGAGGTTCGCTCGTACCCTCCACCCTGCAAACAGGGCGCCTGGGAAGGGCTTATGCCGCTTCACAGAATCTTGTGCAGGAAGTACGGATGGCATTATGGGTAACTTATCAAGACCTTCGCATGCAGCTAGCGCGCTACGTACAATAACAGCTGTAACACTTTTGTGTGCTGCTTGCTATGTCACAGGTCACGCAAAATCTATCCAATTAGAGCAAAAAGAGATATCAGTCCTTCCCAGCGTCCTGTTTTCAGGGGGGGGGGTACAAGCAAAGGGCCAAGGCCTCTTGAGGTGGCAGCTACAAGATAAAGAAAGGTGCGTTAACCCTAACTCCCGAGCATGATTTACTAGGAACCATACCCATCCTGGCAAACTCCAACACCATATGGGAAACTGCACACACATATTTTTGACTTTGATTCTGGAGGTGTGCCAACCCAAGGTAAAAGACTGTCAGTTTAGGGGTAATAGGAGGTTTCGCAAGCGAACGGATACGCTTACACTTACGTTTAGCTATCCGTATCCGTTTTTTTAATTACGTGTAGCGAGCGAGATGTGCGTGTCGTCTGCACGTTTAGTGGACTAGTGAGTGGCATATGACGTCATAACTGATGACGTATCCGTCGTACTAAACGTATCCGTTTGCATGCGAAACCTCTCTACTGTACCCATCCTGACAGATTGCAACTAAACATGCTGTTGGAGTTTGATGGGTTGAGTTCTGTTAGGGTTAAGAAGGAAACTAGGAAAGACGTAAATCTACACATACATGGTGGCATGGGTGGCTTGTGCGTAAAGCGCCCGACTCTCACCAAGGTGACCACGGTTCGAATCCTGGCCGCAGATCGCATGTGAGTAGAGTTGTGCGTTGGTTCTCTCCTGTGCCATGTGGGTTTTTCTCCGGGCCCTCCGGTTTTCCTCCCTCCAGAAAAATTTAACACTTTCGATCTCAGGCTGTGCTCCGTGGTCATATATGGGTCGATGTGGCCGGCAGCCATAGGCGCCTTTACGTGCCAGCGGCCCGACCACGTTGTAGCCGCGTCCTTCGCAATTCAGCATACCAGCTGCGAGTAAGGATGATTAGCCTCCCAAATTATTGAGTGGTCGGGCACAACCCGACCACTCTTTGGATTTGTTGCGATTAATCTTTCTTTCTTTCTTTCTTTTTTTTTTTTTCCGGACAATACTTCTCCGCGGGTTTTCTCTTAAACGGTATATGGTATGAACTTGTAACTTTCAATATATATTGACCCTCATCCGAAGTGGTGCATATTACTCTGACGTCATGATTATGTCATCAGGCGTCAAATTACAAGTGATTTTAACTGAAAAAGTGACCAAATACTTTCACTTATAAATCTTGAACAAAATATTCAATGATGTTTGTATTCTGTAATCAGATAGACCATTAATCGCTAAACATTTTTTGCCTGTACGTGAACTTGCTTGACCTTTACTTCCGGGTCTACCGGAAGGTCAAAGTTAAATGAATTCAAAATGAAGACGTTAGCCTGAAATCAAAATAAAGCAACATTTCTTCCGAACGGTTCACGGTATGATCACAAAACCTTGTGTGAACTTGTACCTTGTTACGAAGATGTTATAATTTTTGTTACGCCATCATGAGGTCATCAGGTATCAAATTACAAGCGATTTAAGGGCAAATTTTGACAAAATAGTTTGCGTATATCTTTTGAACTAAATAGAGTATCGTGTTCGTTTGTAGTGAGGTTGTAGACTACGCCGTGAGGAACATTTCTTTTCCCAGACACAAAACCGCTTGACCTTTACTTCCGGTGTTACCGGAAGTGCAATAAAAACTGAATAGAGCTCAAAAGCGGAAGCATTTTACTACAGACACGTATATTATAAAAGTGTTTAGTGAGGAATGCTAGACACAAAAACAGTGTGATGGCGTTATCATCCGGAAGTCAAAGTTGTTTGACCTTTCCTTCCGGGGCTGCCGGAAGGTCAAAGTTAGGTGAATTCAAAATATAGAAATTAGCCTCAAATAAAAGGAAAACAAGATTTCTTTCCATAACCGATTGAAATCGCGCCTCACCAGTTTTCCTCTCATATCTGAATGCTGAAAATTAATATTTCCACAGCGTGTAGCCACAAACTTTTCTGTCGTAAAGTCAGTGCAGAATTTTATTATGCCCATGCAAAAGAAAAAAAACCCATAAAAGCCATTTTATGATATGATTAGCATATGTTGCATAAACTCCAACGACGTTAGAGGCTCCGGCAAGTCTACCAATAGTCCCATCTGGTTGTATGCTTGAGTAGCCATCCATGCAGCACCAGATGTGTGCTTCCTGATAGGCCTACAAGTCTTGCCCAGGTAGCAACAAGTTCAACTGCAGGTTGTGTGATTTTCTTTGTGAAAAACACAGGGTAATGGGTGCTGGGTAAAGGGAGGGGTAATGTGCAGTTCAATTATGATATGTGGATGGGAGGAGGCATTGAAGTGCATATAGGTCTGTGTTCCCTGGAATGCTGAGGGAACAAAAATGCTTATAAAATCATCAACTTCAAGAAATTTACGAAAATTGTGTTTGTTTGAATGTGGATCAAGAAATTTATGCCCATTTTTGTATGTTTGAATATTTACATAGGAAGCGATGGAGTCCTCCCTTTGTCATCGCATCTACCTGACGCGCATCCACTCTCAGTTTGAATGCGACACGTTTATGCCAGAAATTGATACCTCCAAGTTCAAAGTGGTCAGGTAGGTGACTTCATAAGGCATGTTAGGCAAAAAAAAAAAAATACTCGGTCTCTGGTCAGACGAAAGGTCCGGAATTGATGCGGCGACGCGTTTTTTTTTTGTTTTTTTTTTCAAGCTTGGATTGTACAGACAAGGTGGGGTACTATTTTGCTTTTTTTGGTGTCCTCGTGTACATTGGTGTCCTCCATAATTTGCCTTGGTGCCCTCGATCATTTGCCTTGGTGCAATTTCCCATTCCTTGGTGCTCTTTGGTAAAAGAAATTTGAGGAGGTGCGACAATAGAGAGCGCTGTTGGAGCTACCGCGGAACATTTTGAAAAAAATAAAGGATTGATGCGCATGATTAAAATCGACGCGCGCGCTGACCAGAGACCGACTATTTTTTTTTTTTTGCCTTATCTTTATTCTTATCTTGTCCTTTCAATGACAAATTTCTCGAGCACTGTGCACTCGGGAGTTAACTCCTTTCAAGATAATATCTTTGATGGTGTTAATTGTGCAAAGCCTTCTTCTTGAAGCTACAAAAGTTATAAAAAGGTGTTTTTTTTATTTCTACTTTATTTTAAAGTTCCTTTTAGGGTTATGCTTAATCTTGACAACTTTTAAGATCTGAGACTTTTTTTCATTTTTAAGAACCTTTTTGAGTATTTTATGAAAAGATGAATGATGATGAATTTCTTTACATTCCTTGAGCATATTCCTTTATTAGAAATTGGGAAATCCTTGTTTTTACTTATTTCCAAGATTCCAAAAATGGTCAGTTCTCTTTTCTAATCGTTACATTCATTGTTTTCTTATTCTTCCAGTGACCCAGCGGTTAGTGGTGAGCGACAGAAAGAAAATGACATTGAATTCAATTTTGAAATTCACCAGAACATCCAGCATACCTCAACATCTTGAACACATCTAGGAATTAATTTGAACTGAGCTTTTACCCTTTTTTCTTCGGGGGGGGGGGGTGACTTGGCAAACTCTCTGTTCATCAAATATATAATTTGAAGTAAATACAATATGGGAAAGTTAATGACGTTGCCTTTTCACAATTTATAGTAACTTGATTAACTTCACTGACTGAAATTTTTATTTTGTCTGATGTGTAATGGCTTAACAATTTGTAATATATTAACATATAATTTGGTGCAAGGACTATCTCCCCTTTTTTTTCTTCTAAATACCCTTCGGAAGTATCCAAGATGGTTATTATAGTTTAAAGAAATCCCACAAACAGAAGTAATACAGTTACTCCTTCAAATAAATGGGGAGTGATTTCCCAAATGGTGTGAACTAATGATAAACGAATTTTCAAAAAATATTAAAACAGTTAGCATCCCTGAAATAACGAAGAGCCAATTAAGACTACATCTTAATTAACACAGGAAAACGTACTTTATTCAATGTTAATGCGTTACTCTCAATTTGGCAAAGTATTTTTATGGAAATATTGATTTTTAAATAAGGTCTTTGTCGAAGATGTAAACTAAAATGTCCACATTTCCCCAACATTTTAATTCGCATGTGTTGACTGAGGCGTTGCATTTCTTTTTATTTCATCTGTGGTTTTTCAGTACGGTTTCTTTTTAAATTGCTGTAGCGAAAGTGACTTTTTGTTCCACATCATTTAAATCATATTGCTGAAGCGGTATTCTTGTTGTAAAAAGAACAATCTATTTTGTCCACCCAAAGGTTTCAAATAAAAAGCTTTATAAAAAGAGCAATAATGTTTAAAGCGTCTGTGTTTGATCAATCTCGAGTGACGTCCGAGATCATGTGGTAAAAAAAAATGCAAATGTTGCATTCTTCACAGTAATTTGCTGATTCCGTTTCGTTGAATTAAAATATTTATACATAAATTAATGATGAGGGTTATACCCAATTAAATTAATACAATTACAGAAACAAATGCCATAATTTAAAATTCATCATAAATACAATGCAATGCATCGGGATTACAAAATCACCCGACTTGTCGAATTATTTTCAGTCATTTTCCACATCGTCTGGCGAATCTTTAAGTCCATTATTACTGCAAGGGGCCAGTCCAGTTTTCTCTGACAGGCCGAGTCAGGTTTAGCTTGAATAGACAAGCCTACTTTGATTTTCATGTTCCCATTCAAAACTAAGATAATTATAAGAAACTGAGAGTTCGGCTGTCATGCAACTCGTATCAACTCCTATTTAGATCGTGTCCACTCAATTTTCCTTTCACTGAAATTACTTGAATGACACCCCTTCAAAGTTCTTCGACAGTGATTATTTTGTATCCCTGTTATCTAAACAAGTAAGAAGGAACCGCTGACGAAGGTTTGCCCTCCCATGAAAGTCTTGTTCTGGACTGTACATTCTTATTGGGTGTTACTATATGCACCACTGGCACAGGTCCGTGGGGTGTGTGGTTATGGTTGTTGGCAGAGGGCGCCCAGTCATTGGGAGGGCTCCTAGAAAGACCCAAGCTCGTCTGGTTAGATGCGGTGGTCTTGACCGCAGGTTTGGTACCCGCAAACATTTTGTTGGGTACACTGCCCCTCCGCCTGGCCGAGGCAGGGCTCGTGTTTGGCGAGTCCACAGGCGGTAGCTTCAGACGAGGGGTGTGTGATTTGCTGGTTTGCGCCTGTGGATGGTGGAGCCGTGAGGGGCTAGGGGTGCTCCTACGACTTGGGGTGGGGCTCGTAGACGGGGACGGACGATGAGGCACCCGTAGGTGGTTGTCCTGGTGGGAACTCTTGGGCGGGGAATTCGCTCTGCTGCTTGAGGATTTGGCATCGTGGTCTAGGTCTTCCTCGCGTAGGTCGGGCAAGGAGAGGGAAATCTTCCGCTGTCTCGGCTGCTTTTCTTCGGCATCAACGTTCTGTTCGTCTTCTTCCTTACGCTGCTCAGCGACGCGACTCAACCCGTACTTAGCCACCTGGAACACGGCACTGTTCAGCTGCTGCAAATGTTCCTGATGGAGGGTTGGTTTTACAGCTCTACTGCGCTGCTTCAGTTTCCCTTCCTCGTGCTCGATGACGAAGGTGTTACCGGATTCCTCGTGTTGCCAGCCCGTGGTTGGATAGTACGAGGCGCGCTTCATGAGTTCAGACAGGGAGCTGCGTCCCATGGCCTCGCGTTTCTTCCTCGCTTGGAGTTTCCTCTGAGCTATGGGTGAGAGGAGAAGGATGTCAGGGGTGGAGAGGCGCCGGCTGGCGATGGCGTAGTCCTGAGCCGTGTTGAAGGTGCTTCCGTCCCGAGCGTTGACATCGGCGTGGCCCATCGTCACCAGGCGCCGGCATATGTCTGCGTGACCTCCTCTGGCAGCCTCGATCAGCGGAGTTACGCCTGCAAATTTAAATTACAACAAAAAAATCAGCACAATGAATCGGTGATTCTTGACTTGTTAACGTTATGATACAAAGATTGGGGAGGAATTCCTGGCTTAAAGGTAGCACGGATAAGGAGATCTATAACATATGCCGTTACAGCAAATACAGATATTTTCCCCCAATCAAAAATTAATATTCAACTTAAAACTTTTACTTAACTTGTTCTTCAACTGTTCATAATATAGCGATATTTACTGTCCTATTAAACACGAGACCGTTCTCTTTTTTGACGGACAAAATTCTCTTTCAGGTCGAAATTTAAATGAGTCAAAATAACAAATTAGCGAAAAATCTGGCAAGTTTTAGCTCTTGCTATCCCGAAGTCAGGCAATGCTCTGTTGTTTAAGGCGTGAGAGACAAATGATTATGTCTGTCCGTACCTTGATTGTTTGGTTCATCCACTTGAAGTCCCAGCCTTATAAAGTTCGTCATGAGCGCAGCGACCACATCACCCTGCCCGGCCCGGCAGGCGTGCATCAGCGGCGTGTCGCCCTCCCGGTCTCCGATGTTCGGATCGACATCCTCGTCCTCCGCAAGAAGTTTGATCATCGTCGTGTCTCCCATCAAGCAGGCGTGGGTCAAAGCCGTCCGGCCGTCCGAGTCCTTGGCGTTGACGTCCACTCGCCTATTCTCCAATAGGATCTTGGCCAGGTCTCGGCGGTTGCGAGGTGCCATGTCCAGCCGGCAGACCCGCGTGAGCAAGGTCTGGAAGTCGTGCTCTGAGTCCCGGGTGCCGAAGTGGATCCCGGGGACAGTCAACGCGGACTTGATACGGGTGAAGCTATTGGTGCGCATGGCGTTGAGGAGGTTCTTGGTAGGATCAATGATGACTTCTCTGTGATCCTTGACAGACATTGCTGCAGCAGTGGATGTTGGGATCAAAGTCCTCATTTCTTGTCATCAAAACTAGTAAAAGTCCGCTTTCAAGTGTCACTGAGTTTTGTCTAGTATAGGTCGTATACAAGCTTTGGCTGTGATGTGTGATGAGCAATTGGCGATTTCGAGTTTTATATTCATCAAGAGTTTTATAACATGTTGCAAAATTGTTTTGTAAAGTCACTTGCATCAGCAGGTTGGTCCAAACCAAAAATCAATACTTGACTCTGTCGCGTGGCTGCAAACGACTCTTTATCGTAAGCGATGATTCATCATTTCGTAAGACCTGTGAGAAGAATGGATGTGGAGAAATATTCAATCAGTATTTCATCATTGCATTAACATTATTTTACAGAATTAAAACTAAGGCAGAGCTACCAGAAATAAAAGCATCAATGTACCTACAAAAAGTGGACAACAGTGACATGACAAAAAAATATAAACATTGGTATGAACGAGTGAGTTTTTGGAACTTTGCCAATCCATGGGAGGTCCCGTTCGTTTCCTCGTGACCTATTGTGCTCGACAGTCAAACAGTGGCGGAGCTCACGCACGCCACGGATGAGTGAGCAGCCGCGGCGATCTGGAACCTTCACTGTACATCCCCCCAAAATAGAACCGTCATCATCGGCACGGGACTGTGAGAAAACTTTCCACAAGAGACCAAAAAGCCACGCTGTCCTTGATTATGAAAACCAGTCGCTACTGCATGGCTGAAAGTTGAGCATGAGAACTGAAGCGATGGTATCGGTGTCTGTCTTTGAAATTTCTATTTATTCCAGATTTGGAATTGATCTTGTGTAATCTGGTACAACTCTTGATGTTTCTGTGCAGGCCCTAGACATTTTACACCAATTGCTCTGAGATCTCGTTTAGCATTAAGTTTAAACAATCAAAACGAGATTTATCAACGATTTCGGTTTCATTGGGACAATAATGGTGGCAATCACATGAGATCAACAACAATGGGAAATATAACGGTTGAATGAGTGCCCATTTAACTATTGGTGGATTTGCTGATAGCAAAGTAAACCGCAAACCCTCTAATCCCAGTTTTATTGGCACGACACCAAGCAACGGTTAACCGTTAATTTGCCTTCTTGCAATAAAACATGTTTACTCGTCATACTCAAGTTGTCGGCAATCATTCGAAGGGCAAGGAATCGTTCCTCCTGCATTCACGCGCCGAGCGGCGTGCTTTCAAAACAGACTGGGTGCTAGATGCCCGGTCTCAAAGGTTCATTAAAATTGGAACCTCCTAAAAGAAAACTTGTCGCTGTTCAGAGAACTATTCTTGACTGTATGAGAATAACGTCAACGCGTGATGGAGTCGTGCGAGTCCTTGGCTAACATTGTAGTTACCAAGGTGTGGTCTGTATGCGTTTATACTTATCGATTCACGTGTGCGCTTTAAGGTGCTGTCCTCAAAGGCCATTCTGTTTTGTGGGATGGGAGGCACTACACAAAGCCCTGCACAAATTGCTGGGTACATGATTAATTTAAAATTCTTAAATTTTTGTTTTACTGATTCGGCTTTAACTTCTCTTTCATGTCAATCTTTGGGGGTTTACAATGTTCTAAAAAATAAAAATTCTGCGATTGTTTTCTTCTCGTCCACAGATATAAGTCTGTAGTTTTCAACGGTCAGGATTGTATATCCAAATCGAACAGCCTTAGAAAAAATAAAACTGTCGTGGTTAAGAAGTTAATCAAGGTTCGCGATTCGAAATATCGCATATTTTGGGAATATCATGATTGGCTATTAGTTTACGGACACATCAAATTATTTCCAAGCAATATTTCAATCGCTGAGCAATAACTGAAAACGACGTCGAGGCTCGAGATACTCACATTAAAATCTTCAGCTGGCACTGGCAGACTCAGATCTGTACCTTGCACTATGATAAGATGATGCGTTCCGCCTTCCTTCCTGTTTGCTCCACGTTTGTGTGTCTAAAGTTCTGAAACCAATATTGATCGAGCAAAGTTTATATAGGACGTCCTGGGTAGTTTGACCAAGTCACGGGGCACGGGTTGGTACAGGTGACTGGGTGAACAGACAATGGTGTTTTCGTTTCTCCTCCGCCCCTAACCAGAAAACGCGATCGATACCTTAACGAAGGCCACCGAGTCAACATCGAAGCATCGATTAATAGCGACAAAGTCTTCGTAGAATTATCGCGTCTTATCTAATGGCATCAGTTGTCAAGATTGTGTCAACAACTTGAGAGGTACTCTTGGGTAAAGATTTGCTCATTTGCGGCCGCCTGCGACGGGCAAAACGCCAAGATTTTGGGACGCCTTGACGTCAACGGATGTTTAATTTGGGATGTGTGTTACGTAATGGACACAACGGGGCACCTTCGTGGCTGAGCCAACAGAGAACGATTCGTGGAAATTCCGAGTTGAGCAATACTTAATTGAGATTTGAATTGATTTGCTTTTTTTGACCGAAATTGTATGGACCGATTCATGCTTCTTCTTTTTTTAGATTCTTTTTTTTTTAATTTTACGATGGTACCTGCTTATTCCACGAATACGTCGTAAAATTGGAGAGGGTATTTTCAGCTGCGTTTTTTTATTTCTTCAATAATTATCAAAACGTCCCCGTAGTAAGTAATTCCTTGGGTAACGATTTCAGCTTGATAGGTGCATAACTAATTATCTTTCTAACTTAATTGAGCGGACTACAAATCCCGTATATCCCGTGAGTTTTGTTTTGTGCTGTATGTCATGATATGAAGTCAAAAAGCTCCTTGAAAATAATCTAAGTTGGTGTACACAAAATGTGTACCGTAATCACCCTACACATATCTTCAATTCATATCGAAATATCGAAAATTGTCTAAATGACTGTTGATAAAACCTTTTTTTTTTTAAATTAAAACACCTGGTACTCCACTAGTTTTCAAAAATGTAGAATATTGAATTTATATTTATGTGTAACAATGTTGGCGACCTCACGGAAAGGTATATGAATAATTTATCATGACACGTGGTTTGTACAAAAGAATTGTTATTTTAAACTTACAGTTTCTTTCCATGCGAAGTTAAAGGAAACGTACTTGGTTAGATTCCCGGTAGCATTCGATCGATACTCGGACTTTCATGAAATCTCTGGATGCCGGCGACCGCTCGAAGGCCAGAGAGTACCTTGCCTTTCGCAAGCAGTGGAGGATACAAAACAAAGTTGATGGGCTTTTAAAAAGAACTTTTGCAAATGGGAAAGACACTTTGGAAAAATCCAATCAGTTTGAATATGCTTCATGAATTTCTGAATAAACGAGCACATTTTTAACAGTATTTAATTACTATTATTTTTTTGGTGTGGTGGTGGGGGGGGGGTGGGGTGGCTGGGGGGTGAGACAGAAGATATATCAGAATGGCGCAATAAGACCGACAGCGGGCGCAATAATTTTGATTAGGGTTTCAAAATTTCTACGCGTCCGAGTCGTTAATTTGCATAAAAAGTGCCCCCACAATTTTTTGTAAAAAACGAGACCGTCTAGTTTAAAAATTGGTGGAATCGTGCGAATATAGCCGAGGATCATCTCCCTAGCTTTTGGGCTATTATCTTAGAGCAGATTTGATTAAATTAGGGTCCAAAAATGGGTCCTATTTGCAGGAGAAAATGTAGGGATGCCACTGGTAACTTTGGCAGTATGCAGGCTCAGCATTACCGGCAGGCTTCAAGCATTACGGACACACTCTCGCAAAATGTGGTCCGGGTGCTTTCTATACAAAAACCTCGTTGGCGCGGGGTTTTGAACGTAAACCTTATCAGTCAGCCGATCACGCTCAATTGACTTCGGCCAAACCGCAGTCCCATCATAAGAAATAAGTTAACAATGTTATCCGGACCATTTTTTCCGAGAGTGTGTCTGTAATGAAAGATTTTGGTCAAAACATTAAGATATGAAAATGTAATCCATGATTTTAAATCCTTTTTAAAATCCTTTTGAATATCATTCAGAGAGGCCGTGCAGGGGTGGCTCAGTCCTTTGTCAATTTAGCCCTGCTTTTACCAACCTTTTGCATTGTATCACTAATCGCGATTGAACGAAAAGTGATTTTTCTCTTTGATCGAGGGGCAATGAAGGTGTGATTGTGAAAAAAGGTGGACGGAGATAAAACGGAACAGGTCGAATTTTGGTCTGATGTAGGAAAAGCAAAGCCTATGGATGCGAAGCTTGCCAGCCTAATTTTAATAAAATGCTGGTGCTCAACGTAAAAAAAAATTTGAGATGTGATGCTATCGCCGGAGTTACAAATGCATGGGCGTCAATGGATGGAGGGGGGAGGGGGAGGGGGCTACATTGTATCCTACATTTCATTTGATTCTATAGCTCAGAATAGCTGATTCAATGACTCCAAATGATGTTTAAATGATGATCTTTTGCTCAAAAAAAATGATTAAAGTTGTCAACATTGCCTCTGATCACACCACCGAGCATCTAGAATCCAAAATTGTCTGGGACCTTGAGGTGGGCTCCTTACCCTACGCCGTTATAGGGCTTCGCACTCGCATTCTGATCAAGGTATTCCTCCTCCCCCCCCCCCTCACTTTTGTGAAGTGATTGACGCCCTTGCAAGTATGGACAGAGAAAAGAAGCGAAAATTCAAAACTGTCATGCTCAGTTAAAACTCAAAGAACGCCTGATTAGTAATCGCCGAAGAAAGCTCAATTACTTCGGCCATGTAGCAAGAGGAAGCGCTGACAAAAATGGTGCAGTGGTATTGCAAGGCAAAGTTGAAGGAAACAGATCAAGAGGAAGGGCATAGTGGGAGGACAACATCAAAACTGGACTGGACTAGTCTCTAGCCATAAAAAAGGGACTCAGCAAGCTCAAGATTGCTCCGCCTATCGAGATACACATTGGAGATGGCTGCCATCTACCCTCTGCCAGAGGACAAGTCGACAGCACATGATGCACGACGAGGATGATGGAAGAACGGGGGCTGATTTCACAATTAAACAATGACTTTGGCCAGAGACCAAAGGAATTTATCTTGTTTCAAATGACCTCGCTTCATTATAAATGATGAATGTTATTTGTAACCAATTGTTCAGATACGATCGAGGCTCTGGATAAATTCCAAGAAGAGATCGATTTCTTTTTGCAGGGGACTTAGAAAAACCCTGGTATACCTTCCGACCGAAAATGAAACCCCCGATGGGCAAAACGTATCGGAAAAAATCCTGTAGTCTAGAAAAATAAAGTTCTGTATTACTTTTACATACGCCATTTAAAGGGTGTGCAGGTTCCAGTGTGCAATTGAATCACCGCTGCTTAAAGTTGCGTGTCCTTCGACAAATTCTATATATTTTTTTCCTATGAATACATTTTTCAACCTGTATGTTTTTCCAACCTCCAAACTCTTCTCCTAATTTTTTGGACGTCTGCAACCCTCTGAAAAGATCCACTTTAATTGCGAGTAGACTGGTACATAGTAGTAGACTGGTCCGTACATTATAGGATTGTGGGGTGGGAACCAGCCTACTTTGCGAGAACGGAATTATTGTCTGGCAGTCAACAGTTCGTAATTTTAAAGTAATTATTCCACCACTAAACACGGGCCGACTGTTTCGGTCGATGTCTCATTTAAGAGTGAATAACTTTTTTTTATTGCTAGACAAAAATTGTAACTGCGATCGCTCTTCACACGTGTTTTTTTTAAAAATCGTCTCAGCGTTGAGGGGCAAACCTTTTTAAAACAAAAGTGTCATCAGGGGCAAAGCTATCGTTCTCCAAGGACCAAACTTGTAGAATTACCCCCCCCCCCCAAAAAAAAAATCATCTGATTCAATCAATAGCAATGTCAGCCCGCCAAAAGGCCGACATTGCGAAAATAGAGCCAGACATGAATATGCATAAAAGTCTGCTATATGCAAAATTCCTCGAAATACCGGGTCTATTATAGATCATTTTTATTAATGAAAAACGAGAGTCATTGTACTTGTCATTATGTCAAAGGAGTTAATTGAGGATCTGGACAATCGCGAGAACACACTCATCGATTGACGGCTGACTAGCATACGGGAACTATTTTTGGATGACAGAAAATCGAATATTTCCCTGAAAACTGGCTGGGCTGAAAGATTACTTTAAGGTGATTAAGGGGAGGGTGGGCCGTGGCTGGTCAGGTGATGATACAGCCCTAGCTATTGTTGTGTAATACCCCATACAGCTCCGGGCGTATGAAAAATTATGGACACTAAAATCATAGTCACTAAATTCCAGAGTGAAATGAGGGCCAGACGATTTAGATAATTTTAGATTAAAATACACCGAAAAAAAATCGAGTGAAAACCTCCATCTATTTCTAAAACGTCTGATATTCCTAAGAGAGTGAGGTTTTACTCTTTGAAAATAAGTATATACTCTTAAATTTTTAAGTAACATGCAGCCTTGAAAAAAAGTTGATTCATGATATTAAACCTAGTTAAATCTAAATGTTCAAGTTTTTTGAGATGGTAATAATGATTGGTTTAACTTAAGTTGCATCACTTTTGTTAGTCAACCTTTCACCCCCTGCCCTTTCGCTTAGTTACCCCGGCCCGTCATGTCGCCAAATGAATTCCAAGCGTTCTTAATTACTGAGAAAGCTTAAAATTTAAATACAGTGACCCAGCCAACAGCAAATACACGAAGAACAAATAAAATGAGGATAGTTTACTGTTGAGTATATTTATTCATCGACAGCGGCCATATTGACATTTCAGGGAAACATGAAGGGAATTCGGCGCTCATTGTTTGGATAACTTCCAACGGATGCTTCCAAGGCTAGCATGTGCGTGGGGAGGTGGGGGAAGGGGGAGACTACGAATGTTGTCCACCTCTTTGAAGATATTTTTGGGAGGGTTTATGGGAGGAACAATAAATGGTCTCAACAGAAACAAAAGCGTGTCTGTCGATATTTACATATCGGTAGAGTTTGCAGTTGTCTGTCCGAGCATCTCAGTAACAAGGGCGATCCAAGAACACATTTTTTTTTGGGGGGGGGGGGGGGGGGGAAAACAATTTTAGTCCCCCAAAAAGTGGGTCCCAAAAATTACGGCGTGTTTTCTATGCTCTGTGGTGCGATCCAAGGCAATTTCTGACGACTTTAACAAAATCCTTTGGAGGAAAAGATGATGTCGTACGCACATTTATTGCTTCGCCACTTAAATTTTTTTAATTAAAATTGGTTTCGTTTTGTGTGTATGTGTGTGTGTGTGTGTGGGGGGGGGGGGCGTTGCTCCTCCCCACCCCCCTTAGTAAGTTTGTTAAGGGAAAGGCAGTTTGGTCAGAGGCAGTGGCGTAGCCACAGTGGGCGTGGGGGCGACAGCCCCCGATGAAACCTTGTCGCCCCCACTGAGATTTTGAGTTTCTAAAAAAAATTATCATTGATCTACATGACGCCCCCATGAAATGTTCCAGCCCCCAGCGCCCCCACTGAACAATTCCTGGCTATGCCACTGGTCAGAGGCCCCCTGGAAATTTGCAAAGGGGGCGGGGCGGTCCTCCTTTCAGGCGTCAGACCCGAGCCTGTTTTTTCTTAGTGCAATAGTGTCTGTGTCATTTTTACGCTGGGGGCATAGTAACTAATCATGTAGTAATAATGTAGTAGTAATCATGTGTCTGAATGCTGCAATCATTTTTGGACCTTTTTGAAAATGCAAGTACACTTTTCACTCTATTACATCTTTCCTTAATATGGTGGAGACTGATTTCAGGGAATTATTTGACTAAAACAAAGGCTTTCCAGTTCAGTTACGTTGACATTTGTGTTCCTTCCTCCATGGATAGACTGCCACAGTGGTGAAAGCCCCACTTCTCCCAATCTTAACTATAGGTGGCGCTTTTTCTTGTATCCAGACGTTCCGAGGTAAGTGCGCAACTGTAATTGTTGCAGGGAACCTGTCTAGGCCAGTTAGTTCGGCAAGTTCAGAAGTTGCCATGGTAGAGTGGGGACGCTAGTCTCCCAGAATTAACTCAAAATACTTCAATTTAAGCTTTGACTTTTAGTGTGTGAGGTATAGTGAATCATTTGACATGTTTGAAGTTACTGATACAATCACGCTGTCTCAGCCTTGCCGTTGTTCTTGAAACTTAATTCTTTATCTTTCGCACAAAAAGTAAGAACTGTCTTCATGATTTTGTTAGGAAATAATTACAAAATGTTCTGACTCTCCATAGACTTTGTACACAACCGCTGAAGTAGCGTCAGGTTGCATAATTCTTTCCATTGTTTCATCTGGAATCTTACATTTAATTTGCAGAATATTTCATCTTCTTCTGATTTGTGACACTGGAGGATTATTTAAAAAGGGAAATATGTCAATTGAATTGGGTCAGATAACCATCACGTGAATGCAAAGTCACAACGACAATGCATTGGAAGCTGACACAGATTTGCCACAGTAAAAATTTCTATGTCCCAAAAAACACTCACCCACTGTGAATGTTCAGTGCCGTGCTGATAAAACTGAAAGAGCTAAAAAGAATTGGGATCAGTTCACTGTCACATACAACAGTCCTTCTGATTAGAAAATCAAAGGTGTGTGGAAAAAGGCACACCTGGATATTTCTAGGCGCGTGTTTTTTCTAGGTGTGTGATTTTCTAGGCGTGTGATCTGTGGTCCAGGGAAATTCAGGCGTGCGATTATTCACACTTCTCGGGAGGCTTTTAGGCGTGCGATGGTGTGGGGGTGTGATCGCACACCTCAAATCAGAAGGACTGATACAATGCCTCATAATATAGAACATGAAGAAAGGTATTGCAGAGCAGTTATGTTGCAGAATGAAACAGGACCAGGAAAGGTGGAGGAGTAGCTAACCAGAATTGCTAATATTATTAAGCAGAACAACAGAAGAAGGATGGTATGTATCATCCTTCAAAACAATTTGGTATCGAAAACCCTTTTTTTTTCAAATAAAAATGTTGTCATTTGTTTTTTTTGTTTTTCATTTCAGGAATGATCATTGACTGATTTAGAGCGCTATGGGTTGCAGTACATCAGTTCCAACAAACAGTCCAAGGACAAACCCAAAGAGAGGAACAGAGTTACAAAATACCAATTATGAAAACAATAAACGAGATGGAACCCCAGGAACTGATGTGAAACCATCCAACATTGAAGAACCAAAGAATGCGAAAAACTATCGTCCAGTTCCACCCTCAGAAAAGCCAAACTGTGAAAGGGATGCTGCTCATGAAGATGTAAGCAAAAGTCCCATCGGACAAGATGGTAATGAGAACCCTGGATCGGGATCAAGGGACCAATCAGATGAAGTGGTAGGTGCAGGTGGTGGTAGTCATGTTTCATCTGGTGGAATCGTGGCATCATTGCCATCATCTGATGTGTCTCGAGAAGAGAGTCCATCAAGAAAACTTGACGGGACACAACCACCTGAGGAAACTTTGGACCAAGATACATCAAGTCGATCCGTGGTGACACCTGAAAATAGGACCACGGTTCATGAAAATAAAAGTGAAAGTCCTGTAGGCTCTTTGAATTGTCATGGTGTCAACAGTGACAATGTTCAAAGTCAGTCAGCAGTGGGGGAATTTACAAGTCGGGATATGGCAGAAAAACAAACCAAAAATCAGTCAGATGCCACAGATGAAAGCAATGGAAAAACTGAAATTTTCGAGTCGTTCAGACAAGTTGAAGGGAGTGAGACAAACGAGGCGGAAAGTCAATCACAAAATGGAGACAGGCGGTCAAATATGGAGAGAGGACAAGTTATGAATTCAGGTATTCCAAGCCTCAATGCAAACACTATCCACCAAGAACCACCGAACCAAATCCCCAACCCACCGGACAACAACAAGGCTGACAGTGTCAGCCAATCACAAGCAGCGATAGAGCAGGAGGCAGGCGACCAGTTAGAGGCGCACCAGGCAAGGTTCAGTCAGGGAATGAGGAGCTATTGTAGGCTGGTCGATCCCAGCAGGCTGCTGGGACTGGCCAACCCTCGCGTCCGAAGTCTGACCTTGGAAAGAGCCCCGGCAGGCTTGGGATTTCCCTTCCGACAGCTGCTGACAAGACTCACTGGAATTACAGTAAGCTTGAAAATAGAAGTTTAAACAGCATTTTCAAAAGCACATTTTCATGCCATTTTGTTTCCATGCTTAGTAAGGCCTGTAGCCTTCACTGTTTGCAACAGATCATCTTTAAAAAGGTATGGAGGGGTGGCTTTATTCTTCCATGAGCTTCAGGGTGGCACACGTAAAACTTGATTGACGACTTTCGAATATCCGAATACTCATTGCAATCCAATTTGAATCAACAGATACTATATAACTAAACAAAAATGCATCTAATAATAATAATTATAATAATAATTTGGGAGGCTAATCCTTACTCGCAGCTGGTATGCTGAATTGCGAAGGACGCGGCTACAATGTGGTCGGGCCACTGGCACGTAAAGGCGCCTATGGCTGCTTGCCACATCGACCCATATATGACCATGGAACACAGCCTGGGATCGAAAGTGTTTGATTTTTCCGGAGTGAGGAAAACCGGAGGGCCAGGAGAAAAACTTGTGGCACAGGAGAGAACCAACGCATACTCACATGCGATCCGCGGCCAGGATTCGAACCGTGGTCACCTTGGTGAGATGCAAGTGCTTTACGCACAAGCCACCCATGCCACCCTGAAGCACTATAACTTCAACCAAAGGATCTTTAACGTTTTGGATCAAAGAATAAACAATTTTTCCTTGCACTTTTTGACCAACTTGGCAGTTTTTTCCTTGTTATTTTACAGGAGTTGAATTTATCGGGTAACCAGCTGGGTCCTCAAGCCTTCCGAGTCATTACTCTAGGGATGTGCCACAACAAGACCATCAAGACCTTGGACATCTCCAACAACGGCACTGACACAGACAGTTCTGTGAGTTTGTCTTAATAAAAGTCACCCAAAAGAAAACACCAAGACGTGGCACACAGTGCTGTAGCTCACTTGATCACAAGTCTTCACAAGTTCTCACAAGTACAAGTTTTTGGTCTCAGATCAAGTCACCAGCTATACAAACAAACAGTGACAAAAGCTTTCTGCTGATATTGTACATCACCTGTTACTTATGGCTGGACATGTGTAAGGATTCGTAATTAAATACGTACTTTTGAGCTGACTTGCGTTTGGCTTGACTAAAACACTTTGCATAAAGCTTTGTAAATCAGTGTACGTTTTGTATAAGTTAACTTTTGATCTCAGAGCAGTTTTGTTGCCTGTGATTTATTCTCTTGATGGTGAACTAGAAACCCTGAAAAGAAATGTTTTGACACAAGTACGTGTAACAGCGATTGAACGAAAATGAAGGAATGCAGTTCTTTGGATACCTAGACTTGAGACCTGGTGATCAACTTGTGCCAGGCTTGTGACGAAAAGGTTCAAACATTCAAGAATCGTCCGACAAGTTTTCAATAATATTGACGCGCAAACTTTCACAAAACAGGAATGCCTTGGGAAAATGCTGAGTGTGAACTCCACCTTGGTCCGTCTTGATGTCTCCAGTAACCAGCTGGGCAGAGATTTCTTCTCCCGTTGCATTGGGCCGTCGCTAGGCAGCAACACCACTCTTAAGACACTGAGGTAAAATGCAAAAACAATTATTAAATTCAAAAACTGCTTTGCACTAAGCTTTCACTCATGTGGTATATAGAGGTCGTGCCTTTGGCACTCGTGACCTTGGCTTTTGTCCGATATGATATTGATAAATATTACTCTTTTAAAGGGAATATACATCATTTGCTTTTGCTGTAATTTTCAGAAATGGATGGAATTAGGGGGTTAGAAATATATAGCAAATATAGTTACACTGACTTTTTTTAGGTTTTGGGTTCGAAAATGCTATAAAAACCAAGAAAAACGATCATTTTCCTGTAGTCTGGTTCCCTGACTCCATATAAGAAGAAACAGAGCAGTTTACATACATTGGGGAATTGTAAGGTCAGGGAACCAGTCTAGCTGGCTCGTACCCATTCATAGGTTTGTAATCGATTGCAAACAAGTGCGATGGTCAATTGGGGCCAGTATTTGAAAAAAAAGCCAGTTGTTTCCTATGCTGATCGGCCGATCAGCGTTGGAAATTGATACAAAAATACCACTTTTCTTGAGAATGACAGTATACCAGGTGCCATGATTTTACAGGATGCTTTACACTGTCATTCACTAACAGTCCAGCAAGGTATTTCAAAATGATTGGGTAGTTTTATTTTTTGATGTTTGCAAATGTTGTATTTTCCCTTTAAGAAAAATTCCTCATTATTTAATTGTTTCAAATGATATTTATTTGTCACCGTTGTTTTTCAGGGCATCAAGCTGCGGCTTTACAGACCTTGATGTAATGATGGATAATTTGACCCGTAATGGAACACTAGAAGAGCTGGATATCAGTCATAACCAGATGAGAGACAGCAACGTGTTTTCATCTAATTTAAAGGCAGTGCTACAGGTACACCAGGACAAAATCTTCCAGTTCAAAAGCAGCTAGACTTAGATTTTTGCTAGACTAAATTGTTTTAATTAATTACCACATGTACTACATTGTATAACATTGTATAGGTTCCCATATAAGACCGTACAGTTCTGGGGCAGTTCGGGGGCACAGGGACTAATAAGTTTAGACAGTTGCCAGAATTACAAAGCTTTTATTTTGCTCTGAAAATGTGAGGTTTTTTTTAAGAACATTCATATTTTGTTGTAAAGGATAATAGGGTAATCCCCCCCATAAGTAGCACCACAGGTAGGTGGGCTGAAAACTTGCTGAGTGTTTCATGTGTTGTGATAATATTTTCTTGATGAAAGTTTTTGTGTCGATCTTCTAGTCTCCGACTTGCCGATTGAGATCACTTCATCTAAGGAACTGTGGCCTCCAAAGCGACGGCATGAGACTACTTACTGAGGCATTGAGGGTTAATACGACACTAGAGAAGCTGAATGTTGGAGGAAACAAGGTAGGAAATACGAAATTAACAGAGTTGCCACTTTCAGGTTTTAACCTGAATTCAGGGTTTCTAAAACAAAATGACAAATTAAAAGTGCTGGATTTGGTCTGAAGCATCCAGAAAACACATTTTTAAAAGTGGGTAAGGATAGTTTCAGGTTTTTAGTAGTGTCTCAGGCTTTTCATTGAAATATTGGTGGCATCTCTGAGTTAATTGGAAAATGCTTGACCGCTCTTAAGTTTTTACTGTCAGTGTTACCCTTTTTAAGACACAAACACTATAATTTTGGTGTGTGGCTGTGAACATCTGAAGGCAAGCAATTAATTAGTGTCGTGTCTTTTGGAGTGGCTATGGCTGGCAATAACGCACGAGTCTATGGAAAACGGCTGCAGCCCCTCGACAGTGGCTTCCATAGAAGCGCGTGTGCTTTCCACCCATAGCCATGTGATGGGGACACAGCCATATTGTTGGTCCTGAATCCTCCAAATTCAATACGATTTTGCACACCCCCTAGGGAGTGAGGGTTGATAAAAACTGAAATGTTTGTTTTCTTCCCGGATCCTGACTGTAGTGAGCTGAAATCTCTTGGGGATTCATTTCTGGCATCTACTCACCTTGTGTGATCATTTGGCTTAGTTTCGTGAAGTTGGATTTTTTTGGCCAAAAATCAGTATTTTTGATGACCGCGGACATGGAAAACTTTTCAGATTGAGACCATTTTTGATAAAAAATGAAATGTTTGTTTTCATCCCGGATCCTGACTATAGTGAGCTGAACTCTCTTGGGGATTCATTTCTGGCATCTACTCACCTTGTGTGAACATTTGGCTTAGTTTCGTGAAGTTGGATTTTTTGGCCAAAAATCTGTTTTTTTGATGACCGCGGATATGGAAAACTTTTCAGATTGAGACCATTTTTGGTAAAAAACTGAAATGTTTGTTTTCTTCCCAGATCCTGACTGTAGTGCGCTGAAATCTCTTGGGGATTCATTTCTGGCATCTACTCACCTTGTGTGAACATTTGGCTTAGTTTCGTGAAGTTGGATTTTTTGGCCAAAAATCAGGTTTTTTCATGTCCGCGGATATGGAAAACTTTTCAGATTTGAACCATTTTTGGTAAAAAACTGAAATGTTTGTTTTCTTCCCAGATCCTGACTGTTGTGAGCTGAAATCTCTTGGGGATTCATTTCTGGCATCTACTCACCTTGTGTGAACATTTGGCTTAGTTTCGTGAAGTTGGATTTTTTTGGCCAAAATTCAGGTTTTTTCATGACCGCGGATATGGAAAACTTTTTAGATTTAGACCATTTTTGGTAAAAAACTGAAATGTTTGTTTTCTTCCCGGATCCTGACTGTAGTGAGCTGAAATCTCTTGGGGATTCATTTCTGGCATCTACTCACCTTGTGTGAATATTTGGCTTAGTTTCGTGAAGTTGGATTTTTTGGCCAAAAATCAGTATTTTTTATGACTGCGGATATGGAAAACTTTTTAGATTTGAACCATTTTTGGTAAAAAACTGAAATGTTTGTTTTCTTCCCAGATCCTGACTGTAGTGAGCTGAACTCTCTTGGGGATTCATTTCTGGCATCTGCTCACCTTGTGTGAACATTTGGCTTAGTTTCGTGAAGTTGGATTTTTTGGCCAAAAATCAGTATTTTTGATGACCGCGGATATGGAAAACTTTTCAGATTTGAACCATTTTTGGTAAAAAACTTAAATGTTTGTTTTCTTCCCAGATCCTGACTGTAGTGAGCTGAAATCTCTTGGGGATTCATTTCTGGCATCTACTCACCTTGTGTGAACATTTGGCTTAGTTTCGTGAAGTTGGATTTTTTGGCCAAAAATCAGTTTTTTTGATGACCGCGGATATGGAAAACTTTTCAGATTGAGACCATTTTTTGTAAAAAACTGAAATGTTTGTTTTCTTCCCGGATCCTGACTGTAGTGAGCTGAAATCTCTTGGGGATTCATTTCTGGCATCTACTCACCTTGTGTGAACATTTGGCATAGTTTCGTGAAGTTGGATTTTTTGGCCAAAAATCAGTATTTTTGATGACCGCGGATATGGAAAACTTTTCAGATTTGAACCATTTTTGGTAAAAAACTGAAATGTTTGTTTTCTTCCCAGATCCTGACTGTAGTGAGCTGAAATCTCTTGTTGATTCATTTCTGGCATCTACTCACCTTGTGTGAACATTTGGCTTAGTTTCGTGAAGTTGGATTTTTTGGCCAAAAATCAGTATTTTTGATGACCGCGGATATGGAAAACTTTTCAGATTGAGACCATTTTTGGTAAAAAACTGAAATGTTTGTTTTCTTCCCGGATCCTGACTGTAGTGAGCTGAAATCTCTTGGGGATTCATTTCTGGCATCTACTCACCTTGTGTGAACATTTGGCTTAGTTTCGTGAAGTTGGATTTTTCGGCCAAAAATCAGGTATTTTCATGACCGCGGATATGGAAAACTTTTCAGATTTGAACCATTTTTGGTAAAAAACTTAAATGTTTGTTTTCTTCCCAGATCCTGACTGTAGTGAGCTGAAATCTCTTGGGGATTCATTTCTGGCATCTACTCACCTTGTGTGAACATTTGGCTTAGTTTCGTGAAGTTGGATTTTTTGGCCAAAAATCAGTATTTTTGATGACCGCGGATATGGAAAACTTTTTAGATTTAGACCATTTTTGGTAAAAAACTGAAATGTTTGTTTTCTTCCCGGATCCTGACTGTAGTGAGCTGAACTCTCTTTGGGATTCATTTCTGGCATCTACTCACCTTGTGTGAATATTTGGCTTAGTTTCGTGAAGTTGGATTTTTTGGCCAAAAATCAGTTTTTTTGATGACCGCGGATATGGAAAACTTTTCAGATTGAGACCATTTTTGGTAAAAAACTGAAATGTTTGTTTTCTTCCCGGATCCTGACTGTAGTGAGCTGAAATCTCTTGGGGATTCATTTCTGGCATCTACTCACCTTGTGTGAACATTTGGCATAGTTTCGTGAAGTTGGATTTTTTGGCCAAAAATCAGTATTTTTGATGACCGCGGATATGGAAAACTTTTCAGATTTGAACCATTTTTGGTAAAAAACTGAAATGTTTGTTTTCTTCCCAGATCCTGACTGTAGTGAGCTGAAATCTCTTGTTGATTCATTTCTGGCATCTACTCACCTTGTGTGAACATTTGGCTTAGTTTCGTGAAGTTGGATTTTTTGGCCAAAAATCAGTATTTTTGATGACCGCGGATATGGAAAACTTTTCAGATTGAGACCATTTTTGGTAAAAACTGAAATGTTTGTTTTCTTCCCGGATCCTGACTGTAGTGAGCTGAAATCTCTTGGGGATTCATTTCTGGCATCTACTCACCTTGTGTGAACATTTGGCTTAGTTTCGTGAAGTTGGATTTTTTGGCCAAAAATCAGGTTTTTTCATGACCGCGGATATGGAAAACTTTTCAGATTTGAACCATTTTTGGTAAAAAACTTAAATGTTTGTTTTCTTCCCAGATCCTGACTGTAGTGAGCTGAAATCTCTTGGGGATTCATTTCTGGCATCTACTCACCTTGTGTGAACATTTGGCTCAGTTTCGTGAAGTTGGATTTTTTGGCCAAAAATCAGTATTTTTGATGACCGCGGATATGGAAAACTTTTTAGATTTAGACCATTTTTGGTAAAAAACTGAAATAATTGTTTTCTTCCCAGATCCTGACTGTAGTGAGCTGAAATCTCTTGGGGATTCATTTCTGGCATCTACTCACCTTGTGTGAACATTTGGCTTAGTTTCGTGAAGTTGGATTTTTCGGCCAAAAATCAGTATTTTTGATGACCGCGGATATGGAAAACTTTTCAGATTGAAACCATTTTTGGTAAAAAACTGAAATGTTTGTTTTCTTCCCGGATCCTGACTGTAGTGAGCTGAAATCTCTTGGAGATTCATTTCTGGCATCTACTCACCTTGTGTGAACATTTGGCATAGTTTCGTGAAGTTGGATTTTTTGGCCAAAAATCAGTATTTTTGATGACCGCGGATATGGAAAACTTTTCAGATTTGAACTATTTTTGGTAAAAAACTGAAATGTTTGTTTTCTTCCCAGATCCTGACTGTAGTGAGCTGAAATCTCTTGGGGATTCATTTCTGGCATCTACTCACCTTGTGTGAACATTTGGCTTAGTTTCGTGAAGTTGGATTTTTTGGCCAAAAATCAGTATTTTTGATGACCGCGGATATGGAAAACTTTTCAGATTGAGACCATTTTTGGTAAACACTGAAATGTTTGTTTTCTTCCCGGATCCTGACTGTAGTGAGCTGAAATCTCTTGGGGATTCATTTCTGGCATCTACTCACCTTGTGTGAACATTTGGCTTAGTTTCGTGAAGTTGGATTTTTCGGCCAAAAATCAGGTTTTTTCATGACCGCGGATATGGAAAACTTTTCAGATTTGAACCATTTTTGGTAAAAAACTGAAATGTTTGTTTTCTTCCCAGATCCTGACTGTAGTGAGCTGAAATCTCTTGGGGATTCATTTCTGGCATCTACTCACCTTGTGTGAACATTTGGCTTAGTTTCGTGAAGTTGGATTTTTTGGCCAAAAATCAGTATTTTTGATGACCGCGGATATGGAAAACTTTTTAGATTTAGACCATTTTTGGTAAAAAACTGAAATAATTGTTTTCTTCCCAGATCCTGACTGTAGTGAGCTGAAATCTCTTGGGGATTCATTTCTGGCATCTACTCACCTTGTGTGAACATTTGGCTTAGTTTCGTGAAGTTGGATTTTTTGGCCAAAAATCAGTATTTTTGATGACCGCGGATATGGAAAACTTTTCAGATTGAGACCATTTTTGGTACAAAACTGAAATGTTTGTTTTCTCCCCGGATCCTGACTGTAGTGAGCTGAAATCTCTTGGGGATTCATTTCTGGCATCTACTCACCTTGTGTGAACATTTGGCTTAGTTTCGTGAAGTTGGATTTTTTGGCCAAAAATCAGTATTTTTGATGACCGCGGATATGGAAAACTTTTCAGATTGAGACCATTTTTGGTAAAAACTGAAATGTTTGTTTTCTTCCCAGATCCTGACTGTAGTGAGCTGAAATCTCTTGGGGATTCATTTCTGGCATCTACTCACCTTGTGTGAACATTTGGCTTAGTTTCGTGAAGTTGGATTTTTGGCCAAAAATCAGTATTTTTGATGACCGCGGATATGGAAAACTTTTCAGATTGAGACCATTTTTGGTAAACACTGAAATGTTTGTTTTCTTCCCGGATCCTGACTGTAGTGAGCTGAAATCTCTTGGGGATTCATTTCTGGCATCTACTCACCTTGTGTGAACATTTGGCTTAGTTTCGTGAAGTTGGATTTTTCGGCCAAAAATCAGGTTTTTGCATGACCTCGGGTATGGAAAACTTTTCAGATTTGAACCATTTTTGGTAAAAAACTGAAATGTTTGTTTTCTTCCCAGATCCTGACTGTAGTGAGCTGAAATCTCTTGGGGATTCATTTCTGGCATCTACTCACCTGGTGTGAACATTTGGCTTAGTTTCGTGAAGTTGGAGTTTTTGGCCAAAAATCAGTATTTTTGATGACCGCGGATATGGAAAACTTTTTAGATTGAGACCATTTTTGGTAAAAAACTGAAATAATTGTTTTCTTCCCAGATCCTGACTGTAGTGAGCTGAAATCTCTTGGGGATTCATTTCTGGCATCTACTCACCTTGTGTGAACATTTGGCTTAGTTTCGTGAAGTTGGATTTTTTGGCCAAAAATCAGTATTTTTGATGACCGCGGATATGGAAAACTTTTCAGATTGGAACCATTTTTGGTAAAAAACTTTAATGTTTGTTTTCTTCCCAGATCCTGACTGTAGTGAGCTGAAATCTCTTGGGGATTCATTTCTGGCATCTACTCACCTTGTGTGAACATTTGGCTTAGTTTCGTGAAGTTGGATTTTTTGGCCAAAAATCAGTATTTTTGATGACCGCGGATATGGAAAACTTTTTAGATTTAGACCATTTTTGGTAAAAAACTGAAATAATTGTTTTCTTCCCAGATCCTGACTGTAGTGAGCTGAAATCTCTTGGGGATTCATTTCTGGCATCTACTCACCTTGTGTGAACATTTGGCTTAGTTTCGTGAAGTTGGATTTTTTGGCCAAAAATCAGTATTTTTGATGACCGCGGATATGGAAATCTTTTCAGATTTAGACCATTTTTGTTAAAAACTGAAATGTTTGTTTTCTTCCCGGATCCTGACTGTAGTGAGCTGAAATCTCTTGGGGATTCATTTCTGGCATCTACTCACCTTGTGTGAACATTTGGCTTAGTTTCGTGAAGTTGGATTTTTTGGCCAAAAATCAGTATTTTTGATGACCGTGGATATGGAAAACTTTTCAGATTGAGACCATTTTTGTTAAAAACTGAAATGTTTGTTTTCTTCCCGGATCCTGACTGTAGTGAGCTGAAATCTCTTGGGGATTCATTTCTGGCATCTACTCACCTTGTGTGAACATTTGGCATAGTTTCGTGAAGTTGGATTTTTTGGCCAAAAATCAGTATTTTTGATGACCGCGGATATGGAAAACTTTTCAGATTGGAACCATTTTTGGTAAAAAACTGAAATGTTTGTTTTCTTCCCAGATCCTGACTGTAGTGAGCTGAAATCTCTTGGGGATTCATTTCTGGCATCTACTCACCTTGTGTGAACATTTGGCTTAGTTTCGTGAAGTTGGATTTTTTGGCCAAAAATCAGTATTTTTGATGACCGCGGATATGGAAAACTTTTCAGATTGAGACCATTTTTGGTAAAAACTGAAATGTTTGTTTTCTTCCCAGATCCTGACTGTAGTGAGCTGAAATCTCTTGGGGATTCATTTCTGGCATCTACTCACCTTGTGTGAACATTTGGCTTAGTTTCGTGAAGTTGGATTTTTTGGCCAAAAATCAGTATTTTTGATGACCGCGGATATGGAAAACTTTTCAGATTTGAACCATTTTGAGTAAAAAACTGAAATGTTTGTTTTCTTCCCGGATCCTGTCTGTAGTGAGCTGAAATCTCTTGGGGATTCATTTCTGGCATCTACTCACCTTGTGTGAACATTTGGCTTAGTTTCGTGAAGTTGGATTTTTTGGCCAAAAATCAGTATTTTTGATGACCGCGGATTTGGAAAACTTTTCAGATTGAGACCATTTTTGGTAAAAAACTGAAATGTTTGTTTTCTTCCCGGATCCTGACTGTAGTGAGCTGAAATCTCTTGGGGATTCATTTCTGGCATCTACTCACCTTGTGTGAATATTTGGCATAGTTTCGTGAAGTTGGATTTTTTGGCCAAAAATCAGTATTGTTGATGACCGCGGATATGGAAAACTTTTCAGATTTGAACCATTTTTGGTAAAAAACTGAAATGTTTGTTTTCTTCCCAGATCCTGACTGTAGTGAGCTGAAATCTCTTGTTGATTCATTTCTGGCATCTACTCACCTTGTGTGAACATTTGGCTTAGTTTCGTGAAGTTGGATTTTTTGGCCAAAAATCAGTATTTTTGATGACCGCGGATATGGAAAACTTTTCAGATTTAGACCATTTTTGGTAAAAAACTGAAATGTTTGTTTTCTTCCCGGATCCTGACTGTAGTGAGCTGAAATCTCTTGGGGATTCATTTCTGGCATCTACTCACCTTGTGTGAACATTTGGCTTAGTTTCGTGAAGTTGGATTTTTTGGCCAAAAATCAGGTTTTTTGATGACCGCGGATATGGAAAACTTTTCAGATTTGAACCATTTTTGGTAAAAAACTGAAATGTTTGTTTTCTTCCCAGATCCTGACTGTAGTGAGCTGAAATCTCTTGGGGATTCATTTCTGGCATCTACTCACCTTGTGTGAACATTTGGCTTAGTTTCGTGAAGTTGGATTTTTTGGCCAAAAATCAGTATTTTTGATGACCGCGGATATGGAAAACTTTTTAGATTTAGACCATTTTTGGTAAAAAACTGAAATGTTTGTTTTCTTCCCAGATCCTGACTGTAGTGAGCTGAAATCTCTTGGGGATTCATTTCTGGCATCTACTCACCTTGTGTGAACATTTGGCTTAGTTTCGTGAAGTTGGATTTTTTGGCCAAAAATCAGTATTTTTGATGACCGCGGATATGGAAAACTTTTCAGATTGAGACCATTTTTGGTAAAAAACTGAAATGTTTGTTTTCTTCCCGGATCCTGACTGTAGTGAGCTGAAATCTCTTGGGGATTCATTTCTGGCATCTACTCACCTTGTGTGAATATTTGGCATAGTTTCGTGAAGTTGGATTTTTTGGCCAAAAATCAGTATTTTTGATGACCGCGGATATGGAAAACTTTTCAGATTGGAACCATTTTTGGTAAAAAACTGAAATGTTTGTTTTCTTCCCAGATCCTGACTGTAGTGAGCTGAAATCTCTTGGGGATTCATTTCTGGCATCTACTCACCTTGTGTGAATATTTTGCTTAGTTTCGTGAAGTTGGATTTTTTGGCCAAAAATCAGTATTTTTGATGACCGCGGACATGGAAAACTTTTCAGATTGAGACCATTTTTGTTAAAAACTGAAATGTTTGTTTTCTTCCCGGATCCTGACTGTAGTGAGCTGAAATCTCTTGGGGATTCATTTCTGGCATCTACTCACCTTGTGTGAACATTTGGCATAGTTTCGTGAAGTTGGATTTTTTGGCCAAAAATCAGTATTTTTGATGACCGCGGATATGGAAAACTTTTCAGATTTGAACCATTTTTGGTAAAAAACTGAAATGTTTGTTTTCTTCCCAGATCCTGACTGTAGTGAGCTGAAATCTCTTGGGGATTCATTTCTGGCATCTACTCACCTTGTGTGAACATTTGGCTTAGTTTCGTGAAGTTGGATTTTTTGGCCAAAAATCAGTATTTTTGATGACCGCGGATATGGAAAACTTTTTAGATTTAGACCATTTTTGGTAAAAAACTGAAATAATTGTTTTCTTCCCAGATCCTGACTGTAGTGAGCTGAAATCTCTTGGGGATTCATTTCTGGCATCTACTCACCTTGTGTGAACATTTGGCTTAGTTTCGTGAAGTTGGATTTTTTGGCCAAAAATCAGTATGTTTGATGACCGTGGATATGGAAAACTTTTCAGATTGAGACCATTTTTGGTAAAAAACTGAAATGTTTGTTTTCTTCCCGGATCCTGACTGTAGTGAGCTGAAATCTCTTGGGGATTCATTTCTGGCATCTACTCACCTTGTGTGAACATTTGGCATAGTTTCGTGAAGTTGGATTTTTTGGCCAAAAATCAGTATTTTTGATGACCGCGGATATGGAAAACTTTTCAGATTTGAACCATTTTTGGTAAAAAACTGAAATGTTTGTTTTCTTCCCAGATCCTGACTGTAGTGAGCTGAAATCTCTTGGGGATTCATTTCTGGCATCTACTCACCTTGTGTGAACATTTGGCTTAATTTCGTGAAGTTTGATTTTTTGGCATCAAAATCAGTATTTTTGATGACCGCGGATATGGAAAACTTTTCAGATTGGAACCATTTTTGGTAAAAAACTTAAATGTTTGTTTTCTTCCCGGATCCTGACTGTAGTGAGCTGAAATCTCTTGGGGATTCATTTCTGGCATCTACTCACCTTGTGTGAATATTTTGCTGAGTTTCGTGAAGTTGGATTTTTTGGCCAAAAATCAGTATTTTTGATGACCGTGGATATGGAAAACTTTTCAGATTGAGACCATTTTTGCTAAAAAACTGAAATGTTTGTTTTCTTCCCGGATCCTGACTGTAGTGAGCTGAAATCTCTTGGGGATTCATTTCTGGCATCTACTCACCTTGTGTGAACATTTGGCATAGTTTAGTGAAGTTGGATTTTTTGGCCAAAAATCAGTATTTTTGATGACCGCGGATATGGAAAACTTTTCAGATTAGAACCATTTTTGGTAAAAAACTTTAATGTTTGTTTTCTTCCCAGATCCTGACTGTAGTGAGCTGAAATCTCTTGGGGATTCATTTCTGGCATCTACTCACCTTGTGTGAACATTTGGCTTAGTTTCGTGAAGTTGGATTTTTCGGCCAAAAATCAGTATTTTTGATGACCGCGGATATGGAAAACTTTTCAGATTTGAACCATTTTTGGTAAAAAACTGAAATGTTTGTTTTCTTCCCAGATCCTGACTGTAGTGAGCTGAAATCTCTTGTTGATTCATTTCTGGCATCTACTCACCTTGTGTGAACATTTGGCTTAGTTTCGTGAAGTTGGATTTTTTGGCCAAAAATCAGTATTTTTGATGACCGCGGATATGGAAAACTTTTCAGATTTGGACCATTTTTGCTCAAAAACTGAAATGTTTGTTTTCTTCCCAGATCCTGACTGTAGTGAGCTGAAATCTCTTGGGGATTCATTTCTGGCATCTACTCACCTTGTGTGAACATTTGGCTTAGTTTCGTGAAGTTGGATTTTTTGGCCAAAAATCAGTATTTTTGATGACCGCGGATATGGAAAACTTTTCAGATTGAGACCATTTTTGGTAAAAAACTGAAATGTTTGTTTTCTTCCCCGATCCTGACTGTAGTGAGCTGAAATCTCTTGGGGATTCATTTCTGGCATCTACTCACCTTGTGTGAACATTTGGCTTAGTTTCGTGAAGTTGGATTTTTTGGCCAAAAATCAGGTTTTTTCATGACCGCGGATATGGAAAACTTTTCAGATTTGAACCATTTTTGGTAAAAAACTGAAATGTTTGTTTTCTTCCCAGATCCTGACTGTAGTGAGCTGAAATCTCTTGGGGATTCATTTCTGGCATCTACTCACCTTGTGTGAACATTTGGCTAAGTTTCGTGAAGTTGGATTTTTGGGCCAAAAATCAGTATTTTTGATGACCGCGGATATGGAAAACTTTTTAGATTTAGACCATTTTTGGTAAAAAACTGAAATGTTTGTTTTCTTCCCGGATCCTGACTGTAGTGAGCTGAATTCTCTTGGGGATTCATTTCTGGCATCTACTCACCTTGTGTGAACATTTGGCTTAGTTTCATGAAGTTGGATTTTTTGGCCAAAAATCAGTATGTTTGATGACCGCGGATATGGAAAACTTTTCAGATTTACACCATTTTTGGTAAAAAACTGAAATGTTTGTTTTCTTCCCGGATCCTGACTGTAGTGAGCTGAAATCTCTTGGGGATTCATTTCTGGCATCTACTCACCTTGTGTGAACATTTGGCTTAGTTTCGTGAAGTTGGATTTTTTGGCCAAAAATCAGTATTTTTGATGACCGCGGATATGGAAAACTTTTTAGATTTAGACCATTTTTGGTAAAAACTGAAATATTTGTTTTCTTCCCAGATACTGACTGTAGTAAGCTGAAATCTCTTGGGGATTCATTTCTGGCATCTACTCACCTTGTGTGAACATTTGGCTTAGTTTCGTGAAGTTGGATTTTTCGGCCAAAAATCAGTATTTTTGATGACCGCGGATATGGAAAACTTTTCAGATTTGAACCATTTTTCATAAAAAACTGAAATGTTTGTTTCCCTCCCAGATCCTGACTGTAGTGAGCTGAAATCTCTTGTTGATTCATTTCTGGCATCTACTCACCTTGTGTGAACATTTGGCATAGTTTCGTGAAGTTGGATTTTTTGGCCAAAAATCAGTATTTTTGATGACCGCGGATATGGAAAACTTTTCAGATTTGAACCATTTTTGGTAAAAAACTGAAATGTTTGTTTTCTTCCCAGATCCTGACTGTAGTGAGCTGAACTCTCTTGGGGATTCATTTCTGGCATCTACTCACCTTGTGTGAATATTTGGCTTAGTTTCGATAATTTGGATTTTTTGGCCAAAAATCAGGTTTTTTCATGACCGCGGATATGGAAAACTTTTCAGATTTACACCATTTTTGGTAAAAAACTGAAATGTTTGTTTTCTTCCTGGATTCTGACTGTAGTGAGCTGCAATCTCTTGGGGATTCATTTCTGGCATCTACTCACCTTGTGTGAATATTTGGCTTAGTTTCGTGAAGTTGGATTTTTTGGCCAAAACTCAGTATTTTTGATGACCGCGGATATGGAAAACTTTTCAGATTTAGACCATTTTTGGTAAAAAACTGAAATGTTTGTTTTCTTCCCGGATCCTGACTGTAGTGAGCTGAAATCTCTTGGGGATTCATTTCTGGCATCTACTCACCTTGTGTGAACATTTGGCTTAGTTTCGTGAAGTTGGATTTTTTGGCCAAAAATCAGTATTTTTGATGACCGCGGATATGGAAAACTTTTCAGATTGAGACCATTTTTGCTAAAAACTTAAATGTTTGTTTTCTTCCCGGATCCTGACTGTAGTGAGCTGAAATCTCTTGGGGATTCATTTCTGGCATCTACTCACCTTGTGTGAACATTTGGCATAGTTTCGTGAAGTTGGATTTTTTGGCCAAAAATCAGTATTTTTGATGACCGCGGATATGGAAAACTTTTCAGATTTGAACCATATTTGGTAAAAAACTGAAATGTTTGTTTTCTTCCCAGATCCTGACTGTAGTGAGCTGAAATCTCTTGGGGATTCATTTCTGGCATCTACTCACCTTGTGTGAACATTTGGCATAGTTTGGTGAAGTTGGATTTTTTGGCCAAAAATCAGTATTTTTGATGACCGCGGATATGGAAAACTTTTCAGATTCGAACCATTTTTGGTAAAAAACTGAAATGTTTGTTTCCCTCCCAGATCCTGACTGTAGTGAGCTGAAATCTCTTGGGGATTCATTTCTGGCATCTACTCACCTTGTGTGAACATTTGGCTTAGTTTCGTGAAGTTGGATTTTTTGGCCAAAAATCAGTATTTTTGATGACCGCGGATATGGAAAACTTTTCAGATTCACACCATTTTTGGTAAAAAACTTAAATGTTTGTTTTCTTCCCGGATCCTGACTGTAGTGAGCTGAATTCTCTTGGGGATTCATTTCTGGCATCTACTCACCTTGTGTGAACATTTGGCTTAGTTACGTGAAGTTGGATTTTTTGGCCAAAAATCAGTATTTTTGATGACCGCGGATATGGAAAACTTTTTAGATTTAGACCATTTTTGGTAAAAACTGAAATATTTGTTTTCTTCCCGGATACTGACTGTAGTGAGCTGAAATCTCTTGGGGATTCATTTCTGGCATCTACTCACCTTGTGTGAACATTTGGCTTAGTTTCGTGAAGTTGGATTTTTCAGCCAAAAATGAGTATTTTTGATGACCGCGGATATGGAAAACTTTTCAGATTCACACCATTTTTGGTAAAAAGCTGAAATGTTTGTTTTCTTCCCTGATACTGACTGTAGTGAGCTGAAATCTCTTGGGGATTCATTTCTGGCATCTACTCACCTTGTGTGAACATTTGGCTTAGTTTCGTGAAGTTGGATTTTTCGGCCAAAAATCAGTATTTTTGATGACCGCGGATATGGAAAACTTTTCAGATTTGAACCATTTTTGGTAAAAAACTGAAATGTTTGTTTCCCTCCCAGATCCTGACTGTAGTGAGCTGAAATCTCTTGTTGATTCATTTCTGGCATCTACTCACCTTGTGTGAACATTTGGCATAGTTTCGTGAAGTTGGATTTTTTGGCCAAAAATCAGTATTTTTGATGACTGCGGATATGGAAAACTTTTCAGATTTGAACCATTTTTGGTAAAAAACTTAAATGTTTGTTTTCTTCCCAGATCCTGACTGTAGTGAGCTGAAATCTCTTGGGGATTCATTTCTGGCATCTACTCACCTTGTGTGAACATTTGGCTTAGTTTCGTGAAGTTGGATTTTTCGGCCAAATATAAGGTTTTTTCATGACCGCGGATATGAAAAACTTTTCAGATTTGAACCATTTTTGGTAAAAAACTTAAATGTTTGTTTTCTTCCCAGATCATGACTGTAGTGAGCTGAAATCTCTTGGGGATTCATTTCTGGCATCTACTCACCTTGTGTGAAAATTTGGCTTAGTTTCGTGAAGTTGAATTTTTCGGCCAAAAATCAGTATTTTTGATGACCGCGGATATGGAAAACTTTTCAGATTCACACCATTTTTGGTAAAAAACTGAAATGTTTGTTTTCTTCCCAGATCCTGACTGTAGTGAGCTGAAATCTCTTGGGGATTCATTTCTGGCATCTACTCACCTTGTGTGAACATTTGGCATAGTTTGGTGAAGTTGGATTTTTTGGCCAAAAATCAGTATTTTTGATGACCGCGGATAAGGAAAACTTTTCAGATTTGAACCATTTTTGGTAAAAAACTGAAATGTTTATTTCCCTCCCTGATCCTGACTGTAGTGAGCTGAAATCTCTTGGGGATTCATTTCTGGCATCTACTCACCTTGTGTGAACATTTGGCATAGTTTGGTGAAGTTGGATTTTTTGGCCAAAAATCAGTATTTTTGATGACCGCGGATATGGAAAACTTTTCAGATTCGAACCATTTTTGGTAAAAAACTGAAATGTTTGTTTCCCTCCCAGATCCTGACTGTAGTGAGCTGAAATCTCTTGGGGATTCATTTCTGGCATCTACTCACCTTGTGTGAACATTTGGCTTAGTTTCGTGAAGTTGGATTTTTTGGCCAAAAATCAGTATTTTTGATGACCGCGGATATGGAAAACTTTTCAGATTCACACCATTTTTGGTAAAAAACTTAAATGTTTGTTTTCTTCCCGGATCCTGACTGTAGTGAGCTGAATTCTCTTGGGGATTCATTTCTGGCATCTACTCACCTTGTGTGAACATTTGGCTTAGTTACGTGAAGTTGGATTTTTTGGCCAAAAATCAGTATTTTTGATGACCGCGGATATGGAAAACTTTTTAGATTTAGACCATTTTTGGTAAAAAACTGAAATGTTTGTTTTCTTCCCGGATCCTGACTGTAGTGAGCTGAAATCTCTTGGGGATTCATTTCTGGCATCTACTCACCTTGTGTGAACATTTGGCTTAGTTTCGTGAAGTTGGATTTTTCAGCCAAAAATCAGTATTTTTGATGACCGCGGATATGGAAAACTTTTCAGATTCACACCATTTTTGGTAAAAAGCTGAAATGTTTGTTTTCTTCCCGGATACTGACTGTAGTGAGCTGAAATCTCTTGGGGATTCATTTCTGGCATCTACTCACCTTGTGTGAACATTTGGCTTAGTTTCGTGAAGTTGGATTTTTCGGCCAAAAATCAGTATTTTTGATGACCGCGGATATGGAAAACTTTTCAGATTTGAACCATTTTTGGTAAAAAACTTAAATGTTTTTTTTCTTCCCATATCCTGACTGTAGTGAGCTGAAATCTCTTGGAGATTCATTTCTGGCATCTACTCACCTGGTTTGAACATTTGGCATAGTTTCGTGAAGTTGGATTTTTTGACCAAAAATCATTTTTTTTCATGACTGCGGATATGGAAAACTTTTCAGATTGGAACCATTTTTGGTAAAAAACTTAAATGTTTGTTTTCTTCCCAGATCCTGACTCTAGTGAGCTGAAATCTCTTGGGGATTCATTTCTGGCATCTACTCACCTTGTGTGAACATTTGGCTTAGTTTCGTGAAGTTGGATTTTTCGGCCAAAAATCAGGTTTTTTCATGACCGCGGATATGGAAAACTTTTCAGATTGGAACCATTTTTGGTAAAAAACTTAAATGTTTGTTTTCTTCCCAGATCATGACTGTAGTGAGCTGAAATCTCTTGGGGATTCATTTCTGGCATCTACTCACCTTGTGTGAAAATTTGGCTTAGTTTCGTGAAGTTGAATTTTTCGGCCAAAAATCAGTATTTTTGATGACCGCGGATATGGAAAACTTTTCAGATTGAGACCATTTTTGGTAAAAAACTGAAATGTTTGTTTTCTTCCCAGATCCTGACTATAGTGAGCTGAAATCTCTTGGGGATTCATTTCTGGCATCTACTCACCTTGTGTGAACTTTTGACTTGGTTTCGTGAAGTTGGATTTTTTGGCCAAAAATCAGTATTTTTCATGACCGCGGATATGGAAAACTTTTCAGATTTAGACCATTTTTGGTAAAAAACTAAAATGTTTGTTTTCTGCCCGGATCCTGACTGTAGTGAGCTGAAATCTCTTGGGGATTCATTTCTGGCATCTACTCACCTTGTGTGAACATTTGGCTTAGTTTCGTGAAGTTGGATTTTTCGGCCAAATATAAGGTTTTTTCATGACCGCGGATATGAAAAACTTTTCAGATTTGAACCATTTTTGGTTAAAAATAAAATGTTTGTTTTCTTCCCAGATCCTGACTGTAGTGAGCTGAAATCTCTTGGGGATTCATTTCTGGCATCTACTCACCTTGTGTGAATATTTGGCTTAGTTTCGTGAAGCTTAATGTTTAGGCCAAAAATCAGTATTTTTGATGACCGCGGATATGGAAAACTCTTCAGATTTAGACCATTTTTGGTATCAAACTAAAATGTTTGTTTTCTGCCCGGATCCTGACTGTAGTGAACTGAAATCTCTTGGGGATTCATTTCTGGTGTCTACTCACCTGGTGTGAACTTTTAACTTGGTTTCGTGCATTCGGATTTTTTGGCCAAAGATCAGTATTTTTCATGACCGCGGATATGGAAAACTCTTCAGATTTAGACCATTTTTGGTAAAAACCTAACATGTTTGTTTTCTGCCCAGATCCTGATTGTAGTGAGCTGAAATCTCTTTGGGATTTATTTCTGGCATCTACTCACCTTGTGTGAACATTTGGCTTAGTTTCATGAAGTTGGATTTTTTGGCCAAAAATCAGTATGTTTGATGACCGCGGATATGGAAAACTTTTCAGATTTACACCATTTTTGGTAAAAAACTGAAATGTTTGTTTTCTTCCCGGATCCTGACTGTAGTGAGCTGAAATCTCTTGGGGATTCATTTCTGGCATCTACTCACCTTGTGTGAACATTTGGCTTAGTTTCGTGAAGTTGGATTTTTTGGCCAAAAATCAGTATTTTTGATGACCGCGGATATGGAAAACTTTTCAGATTCACACCATTTTTGGTAAAAAACTTAAATGTTTGTTTTCTTCCCGGATCCTGACTGTAGTGAGCTGAAATCTCTTGGGGATTCATTTCTGGCATCTACTCACCTTGTGTGAACATTTGGCTTAGTTACGTGAAGTTGGATTTTTTGGCCAAAAATCAGTATTTTTGATGACCGCGGATATGGAAAACTTTTTAGATTTAGACCATTTTTGGTAAAAACTGAAATATTTGTTTTCTTCCCGGATACTGACTGTAGTAAGCTGAAATCTCTTGGGGATTCATTTCTGGCATCTACTCACCTTGTGTGAACATTTGGCTTAGTTTAGTGAAGTTGGATTTTTCGGCCAAAAATCAGTATTTTTGATGACCGCGGATATGGAAAACTTTTCAGATTTGAACCATTTTTGGTAAAAAACTGAAATGTTTGTTTCCCTCCCAGATCCTGACTGTAGTGAGCTGAAATCTCTTGGGGATTCATTTCTGGCATCTACTCACCTTGTGTGAACATTTGGCTTAGTTTCGTGAAGTTGGATTTTTCGGCCAAAAATCAGTATTTTTGATGACCGCGGATATGGAAAACTTTTCAGATTTGAACCATTTTTGTTAAAAAACTGAAATGTTTGTTTCCCTCCCAGATCCTGACTGTAGTGAGCTGAAATCTCTTGTTGATTCATTTCTGGCATCTACTCACCTTGTGTGAACATTTGGCATAGTTTCGTGAAGTTGGATTTTTTGGCCAAAAATCAGTATTTTTGATGACTGCGGATATGGAAAACTTTTCAGATTTGAACCATTTTTGGTAAAAAACTTAAATATTTGTTTTCTTCCCAGATCCTGACTGTAGTAAGCTGAAATCTCTTGGGGATTCATTTCTGGCATCTACTCACCTTGTGTGAACATTTGGCTTAGTTTCGTGAAGTTGGATTTTTCGGCCAAATATAAGGTTTTTTCATGACCGCGGATATGAAAAACTTTTCAGATTTGAACCATTTTTGGTAAAAAACTTAAATGTTTGTTTTCTTCCCAGATCATGACTGTAGTGAGCTGAAATCTCTTGGGGATTCATTTCTGGCATCTACTCACCTTGTGTGAAAATTTGGCTTAGTTTCGTGAAGTTGAATTTTTCGGCCAAAAATCAGTATTTTTGATGACCGCGGATATGGAAAACTTTTCAGATTCACACCATTTTTGGTAAAAAACTGAAATGTTTGTTTTCTTCCCAGATCCTGACTGTAGTGAGCTGAAATCTCTTGGGGATTCATTTCTGGCATCTACTCACCTTGTGTGAACATTTGGCTTAGTTTCGTGAATTTGGATTTTTCGGCCAAAAATCAGGTTTTTTCATGACCGCGGATATGGAAAACTTTTCAGATTTGAACCATTTTTGGTAAAAAACTTAAATGTTTGTTTTCTTCCCAGATCCTGACTGTAGTGAGCTGAAATCTCTTGGGGATTCATTTCTGGCATCTACTCACCTTGTGTGAACATTTGGCTTAGTTTCGTGAAGTTGGATTTTTCGGCCAAATATAAGGTTTTTTCATGACCGCGGATATGAAAAACTTTTCAGATTTGAACCATTTTTGGTAAAAAACTTAAATGTTTGTTTTCTTCCCAGATCATGACTGTAGTGAGCTGAAATCTCTTGGGGATTCATTTCTGGCATCTACTCACCTTGTGTGAAAATTTGGCTTAGTTTCGTGAAGTTGAATTTTTCGGCCAAAAATCAGTATTTTTGATGACCGCGGATATGGAAAACTTTTCAGATTCACACCATTTTTGGTAAAAAACTGAAATGTTTGTTTTCTTCCCAGATCCTGACTGTAGTGAGCTGAAATCTCTGGGGGATTCATTTCTGGCATCTACTCACCTTGTGTGAACATTTGGCTTAGTTTCGTGAATTTGGATTTTTCGGCCAAAAATCAGGTTTTTTCATGACCGCGGATATGGAAAACTTTTCAGATTTGAACCATTTTTGGTAAAAAACTTAAATGTTTGTTTTCTTCCCAGATCCTGACTGTAGTGAGCTGAAATCTCTTGGGGATTCATTTCTGGCATCTACTCACCTTGTGTGAACATTTGGCTAAGTTTCGTGAAGTTGGATTTTTGGGCCAAAAATCAGTATTTTTGATGACCGCGGATATGGAAAACTTTTTAGATTTACACCATTTTTGGTAAAAAACTGAAATGTTTGTTTTCTTCCCAGATCCTGACTGTAGTGAGCTGAAATCTCTTGGGGATTCATTTCTGGCATCTACTCACCTTGTGTGAACATTTGGCTTAGTTTCGTGAAGTTGGATTTTTTGGCCAAAAATCAGTATTTTTGATGACCGCGGATATGGAAAACTTTTCAGATTCACACCATTTTTGGTAAAAAACTTAAATGTTTGTTTTCTTCCCGGATCCTGACTGTAGTGAGCTGAAATCTCTTGGGGATTCATTTCTGGCATCTACTCACCTTGTGTGAACATTTGGCTTAGTTACGTGAAGTTGGATTTTTTGGCCAAAAATCAGTATTTTTGATGACCGCGGATATGGAAAACTTTTTAGATTTAGACCATTTTTGGTAAAAACTGAAATATTTGTTTTCTTCCCGGATACTGACTGTAGTGAGCTGAAATCTCTTGGGGATTCATTTCTGGCATCTACTCACCTTGTGTGAACATTTGGCTTAGTTTAGTGAAGTTGGATTTTTCGGCCAAAAATCAGTATTTTTGATGACCGCGGATATGGAAAACTTTTCAGATTTGAACCATTTTTGGTAAAAAACTGAAATGTTTGTTTTCTTCCCAGATCCTGACTGTAGTGAGCTGAAATCTCTTGGGGATTCATTTCTGGCATCTACTCACCTTGTGTGAACATTTGGCTTAGTTTCGTGAAGTTGGATTTTTCGGCCAAAAATCAGTATTTTTGATGACCGCGGATATGGAAAACTTTTCAGATTTGAACCATTTTTGTTAAAAAACTGAAATGTTTGTTTCCCTCCCAGATCCTGACTGTAGTGAGCTGAAATCTCTTGTTGATTCATTTCTGGCATCTACTCACCTTGTGTGAACATTTGGCATAGTTTCGTGAAGTTGGATTTTTTGGCCAAAAATCAGTATTTTTGATGACCGCGGATATGGAAAACTTTTCAGATTTGAACCATTTTTGGTAAAAAACTTAAATATTTGTTTTCTTCCCAGATCCTGACTGTAGTAAGCTGAAATCTCTTGGGGATTCATTTCTGGCATCTACTCACCTTGTGTGAACATTTGGCTTAGTTTCTTGAAGTTGGATTTTTCGGCCAAATATAAGGTTTTTTCATGACCGCGGATATGGAAAACTTTTCAGATTTGAACCATTTTTGGTAAAAAACTTAAATGTTTGTTTTCTTCCCAGATCATGACTGTAGTGAGCTGAAATCTCTTGGGGATTCATTTCTGGCATCTACTCACCTTGTGTGAAAATTTGGCTTAGTTTCGTGAAGTTGGATTTTTCGGCCAAAAATCAGTATTTTTGATGACCGCGGATATGGAAAACTTTTCAGATTCACACCATTTTTGGTAAAAAACTGAAATGTTTGTTTTCTTCCCAGATCCTGACTGTAGTGAGCTGAAATCTCTTGGGGATTCATTTCTGGCATCTACTCACCTTGTGTGAACATTTGGCTTAGTTTCGTGAATTTGGATTTTTCGGCCAAAAATCAGGTTTTTTGATGACCGCGGATATGGAAAACTTTTCAGATTGAGACCATTTTTGGTAAAAAACTGAAATGTTTGTTTTCTTCCCGGATCCTGACTGTAGTGAGCTGAAATCTCTTGGGGATTCATTTCTGGCATCTACTCACCTTGTGTGAACATTTGGCATAGTTTGGTGAAGTTGGATTTTTTGGCCAAAAATCAGTATTTTTGATGACCGCGGATATGGAGAACTTTTCAGATTTGAACCATTTTTGGTAAAAAACTGAAATGTTTGTTTCCCTCCCTGATCCTGACTGTAGTGAGCTGAAATCTCTTGTTGATTCATTTCTGGCATCTACTCACCTTTTGTGAACATTTGGCATAGTTTCGTGAAGTTGGATTTTTTGACCAAAAATCAGTTTTTTTCATGACTGCGGATATGGAAAACTTTTCAGATTTGAACCATTTTTGGTAAAAAACTTAAATGTTTGTTTTCTTCCCAGATCCTGACTGTAGTGAGCTGAAATCTCTTGGGGATTCATTTCTGGCATCTACTCACCTTGTGTGAACATTTGGCTTAGTTTCGTGAAGTTGGATTTTTTGGCCAAAAATCAGTATTTTTGATGACCGCGGATATGGAAAACTTTTCAGATTGAGACCATTTTTGGTAAAAAACTGAAATGTTTGTTTTCTTCCCGGATCCTGACTGTAGTGAGCTGAAATCTCTTGGGGATTCATTTCTGGCATCTACTCACCTTGTGTGAACATTTGGCATAGTTTGGTGAAGTTGGATTTTTTGGCCAAAAATCAGTATTTTTGATGACCGCGGATATGGAGAACTTTTCAGATTTGAACCATTTTTGGTAAAAAACTGAAATGTTTGTTTCCCTCCCTGATCCTGACTGTAGTGAGCTGAAATCTCTTGTTGATTCATTTCTGGCATCTACTCACCTTTTGTGAACATTTGGCTTAGTTTCGTGAAGTTGGATTTTTTGACCAAAAATCAGTATTTTTGATGACCGCGGATATGGAAATCTTTTCAGATTTGAACCATTTTTGGTAAAAAACTTAAATGTTTGTTTTCTTCCCAGATCCTGACTGTAGTGAGCTGAAATCTCTTGGGGATTCATTTCTGGCATCTACTCACCTTGTGTGAACATTTGGCTTAGTTTCGTGAAGTTGGATTTTTTGGCCAAAAATCAGTTTTTTGATGACCGCGGATATGGAAAACTTTTCAGATTGAGACCATTTTTGGTAAAAAACTGAAATGTTTGTTTTCTTCCCGGATCCTGACTGTAGTGAGCTGAAATCTCTTGGGGATTCATTTCTGGCATCTACTCACCTTGTGTGAACATTTGGCATAGTTTGGTGAAGTTGGATTTTTTGGCCAAAAATCAGTATTTTTGATGACCGCGGATATGGAAAACTTTTCAGATTGGAACCATTTTTGGTAAAAAACTGAAATGTTTGTTTCCCTCCCTGATCCTGACTGTAGTGAGCTGAAATCTCTTGTTGATTCATTTCTGGCATCTACTCACCTTTTGTGAACATTTGGCTTAGTTTCGTGAAGTTGGATTTTTTGACCAAAAATCAGTATTTTTGATGACCGCGGATATGGAAAACTTTTCAGATTTAGACCATTTTTGGTAAAAAAATGAAATGTTTGTTTTCTTCCCGGATCCTGACTGTAGTGAGCTGAAATCTCTTGGGGATTCATTTCTGGCATCTACTCACCTTGTGTGAACATTTGGCTTAGTTACGTGAAGTTGGATTTTTCGGCCAAAAATCAGGTTTTTTTATGACCGCGGATTTGGAAAACTTTTCAGATTTGAACCATTTTTGGTAAAAAACTTAAATGTTTGTTTTCTTCCCAGATCCTGACTGTAGTGAGCTGAAATCTCTTGGGTATTCATTTCTGGCATCTACTCACCTTGTGTGAACATTTGGCTAAGTTTCGTGAAGTTGGATTTTTGGGCCAAAAATCAGTATTTTTGATGACCGCGGATATGGAAAACTTTTTAGATTTACACCATTTTTGGTAAAAAACTTAAATGTTTGTTTTCTTCCCGGATCCTGACTGTAGTGAGCTGAAATCTCTTGGGGATTCATTTCTGGCATCTACTCACCTTGTGTGAACATTTGGCATAGTTTGGTGAAGTTGGATTTTTTGGCCAAAAATCAGTATTTTTGATGACCGCGGATATGGAGAACTTTTCAGATTTGAACCATTTTTGGTAAAAAACTGAAATGTTTGTTTCCCTCCCTGATCCTGACTGTAGTGAGCTGAAATCTCTTGTTGATTCATTTCTGGCATCTACTCACCTTTTGTGAACATTTGGCTTAGTTTCGTGAAGTTGGATTTTTTGACCAAAAATCAGTATTTTTGATGACCGCGGATATGGAAATCTTTTCAGATTTGAACCATTTTTGGTAAAAAACTTAAATGTTTGTTTTCTTCCCAGATCCTGACTGTAGTGAGCTGAAATCTCTTGGGGATTCATTTCTGGCATCTACTCACCTTGTGTGAACATTTGGCTTAGTTTCGTGAAGTTGGATTTTTTGGCCAAAAATCAGTTTTTTTGATGACCGCGGATATGGAAAACTTTTCAGATTGAGACCATTTTTGGTAAAAAACTGAAATGTTTGTTTTCTTCCCGGATCCTGACTGTAGTGAGCTGAAATCTCTTGGGGATTCATTTCTGGCATCTACTCACCTTGTGTGAACATTTGGCATAGTTTGGTGAAGTTGGATTTTTTGGCCAAAAATCAGTATTTTTGATGACCGCGGATATGGAAAACTTTTCAGATTTGAACCATTTTTGGTAAAAAACTGAAATGTTTGTTTCCCTCCCTGATCCTGACTGTAGTGAGCTGAAATCTCTTGTTGATTCATTTCTGGCATCTACTCACCTTTTGTGAACATTTGGCTTAGTTTCGTGAAGTTGGATTTTTTGACCAAAAATCAGTATTTTTGATGACCGCGGATATGGAAAACTTTTCAGATTTAGACCATTTTTGGTAAAAAAATGAAATGTTTGTTTTCTTCCCGGATCCTGACTGTAGTGAGCTGAAATCTCTTGGGGATTCATTTCTGGCATCTACTCACCTTGTGTGAACATTTGGCTTAGTTACGTGAAGTTGGATTTTTCGGCCAAAAATCAGGTTTTTTTATGACCGCGGATTTGGAAAACTTTTCAGATTTGAACCATTTTTGGTAAAAAACTTAAATGTTTGTTTTCTTCCCAGATCCTGACTGTAGTGAGCTGAAATCTCTTGGGTATTCATTTCTGGCATCTACTCACCTTGTGTGAACATTTGGCTAAGTTTCGTGAAGTTGGATTTTTGGGCCAAAAATCAGTATTTTTGATGACCGCGGATATGGAAAACTTTTTAGATTTACACCATTTTTGGTAAAAAACTTAAATGTTTGTTTTCTTCCCGGATCCTGACTGTAGTGAGCTGAAATCTCTTGGGGATTCATTTCTGGCATCTACTCACCTTGTGTGAACATTTGGCTTAGTTACGTGAAGTTGGATTTTTTGGCCAAAAATCAGTATTTGATGACCGCGGATATGGAAAACTTTTTAGATTTAGACCATTTTTGGTAAAAACTGAAATATTTGTTTTCTTCCCTGGATACTGACTGTAGTGAGCTGAAATCTCTTGGGGATTCATTTCTGGCATCTACTCACCTTGTGTGAACATTTGGCTTAGTTTCGTGAAGTTGGATTTTTCGGCCAAAAATCAGTATTTTTGATGACCGCGGATATGGAAAACTTTTCAGATTTGAACCATTTTTGGTAAAAAACTGAAATGTTTGTTTTCTTCCCAGATCCTGACTGTAGTGAGCTGAAATCTCTTGGGGATTCATTTCTGGCATCTACTCACCTTGTGTGAACATTTGGCTAAGTTTCGTGAAGTTGGATTTATCGGCCAAAAATCAGGTTTTTTCATGACCGCGGATATGGAAAACTTTTCAGATTTGAACCATTTTTGGTAAAAAACTTAAATGTTTGTTTTCTTCCCAGATCCTGACTGTAGTGAGCTGAAATCTCTTGGGGATTCATTTCTGGCATCTACTCACCTTGTGTGAACATTTGGCTTAGTTTCGTGAAGTTGGATTTTTTGGCCAAAAATCAGTATTTTTGATAACCCGGATATGGAAAACTTCTTAGATTGAGACCATTTTTGGTAAAAAACTGAAATGTTTGTTTTCTTCCCGGATCCTGACTGTAGTGAGCTGAAATCTCTTGGGGATTCATTTCTGGCATCTACTCACCTTGTGTGAACATTTGGCATAGTTTCGTGAAGTTGGATTTTTTGGCCAAAAATCAGTATTTTTGATGACCGCGGATATGGAAAACTTTTCAGATTTGAACCATTTTTGGTAAAAAACTGAAATAATTGTTTTCTTCCCAGATCCTGACTGTAGTGAGCTGAAATCTCTTGGGGATTCATTTCTGGCATCTACTCACCTTGTGTGAACATTTGGCTTAGTTTCGTGAAGTTGGATTTTTCGGCCAAAAACCAGTATTTTTGATGACCAAGGATATGGAAAACTTTTCAGATTTAGACTATTTTTGGTAAAAAACTGAAATGTTTGTTTTCTTCCCGGATCCTGACTGTAGTGAGCTGAAATCTCTTGGGGATTCATTTCTGGCATCTACTCACCTTGTGTAAACTTTTGGCTTAGTTACGTGAAGTTGGATTTTTCGGCCAAAAATCAGGTTTTTTCATGACCGCGGATATGGAAAACTTTTCAGATTTGAACCATTTTTGGTAAAAAATTTAAATGTTTGTTTTCTTCCCAGATCCTAGACTTGGCCAAGTCTGGGTTGCGCTCGGTCTGTGCCTAAATCCACTCACAGCGCATATCGCATATACGTCCCATCCTTACAGTACATAACGCGCGCCCTCATGCGTCGAATCTGGACCATCATGTTAAAAACGTACATGTACATGTTATTTTCAAGTGATGCAGCAACCCAGACTTGGTCAATCTGCCAAGCGTACGCGCTGGTTTGTTCCACGTTTGTACACAGTCTATGGAAATTAATTCTCGATGTGATTGGCTTCTACCGATTTCGGTAGAAGCCAATCATATCACAGTATTTCAGGTAATGAGCGTTTTTATTCTTCAAAACGCGCGCAGATGTTTGATAACATTCCTAACACGCAATCAGCGTTGTCTGCGTATTCGCGCATCCAAAGTTTCGCGGAGAACGCACACGCATCCCATGGTGAGGAGTAGCAGATACACGCACGCGTACGTTCGAATGCTTTGAAACGGCTCTGGGTACGCACAACACGAAGCGCGTATCAATGGATCTCAACATCTTTTACAGATTAACCCCAATAAAAATTCCCTTTTGTTTTGAATTACATTTGAATGTCATGTTCTGTATCAATTCCATCCAAGAGCAGCTGATCAAGTTAGCATTATCATCCAAATATAATGTGTTTGAAATCTACAAATTAAGATTACGTTTTTAAAACTTTTGCAGATTGTTATCCAGCCTTCCATACCTACTGAAAATAATAAACGAGTCTTAAAAAATTGGTTACTTTGATTGGTCAAGCGATGTTGATGCATATGCATAGAGACGGTGTTGCATATGCATCGATGAATACAGGCGCGTGCACGCGAGGGGGGGTGCTGATGGCAGATTGATCAAGTCGGAATTGCTAACTTTTGCACCACATGTATGCACATGCTCTGCAATACATGCACACACATGTACATGTACGTATAATACGCGTATTGTACAATGTACATACAGTGTGTGCGCATTGTTTTACGGCACTGAAGTGGAACGCGCTCTGAAGTGTACCTTGTCACTGCTTGTCGGGCTTCTGGAAAGACGTAAACTTAGTGATTTTTGCTACTTTTAAAAAAAATATTAAGATACCGACTTAGAGCAATTCCGACTTGAGTCAAGTCTACCCAGATCCTGACTGTAGTGAGCTGAAATCTCTTGGGGATTCATTTCTGACATCTACTCACCTTGTGTGAACATTTGGCTAAGTTTCGTGAAGTTGGATTTTTTGGCCAAAAATCAGTATTTTTGATGACCGCGGATATGGAAAACTTTTTAGATTTAGACCATTTTTGGTAAAAAACTGAAATAATTGTTTTCTTCCCAGATCCTGACTGTAGTGAGCTGAAATCTCTTGTTGATTCATTTCTGGCATCTACTCACCTTGTGTGAACATTTGGCTTAGTTTCGTGAAGTTGGATTTTTTGGCCAAAAATCAGTATTTTTGATGACCGCGGATATGGAAAACTTTTCAGATTGAGACCATTTTTGGTAAAAAACTGAAATGTTTGTTTTCTTCCCGGATCCTGACTGTAGTGAGCTGAAATCTCTTGGGGATTCATTTCTGGCATCTACTCACCTTGTGTGAACATTTGGCATATTTTCGTGAAGTTGGATTTTTTGGCCAAAAATCAGTATTTTTGATGACCGCGGATATGGAAAACTTTTCAGATTTGAACCATTTTTGGTAAAAAACTGAAATGTTTGTTTTGTTCCCGGATCCTGACTGTAGTGAGCTGAAATCTCTTGGGGATTCATTTCTGGCATCTACTCACCTTGTGTGAACATTTGGCTTAGTTACGTGAAGTTGGATTTTTCGGCCAAAAATCAGGTTTTTTCATGACCGCGGATATGGAAAACTTTTCAGATTTTGAACCATTTTTGGTAAAAAATTTAAATGTTTGTTTTCTTCCCAGATCCTGACTGTAGTGAGCTGAAATCTCTTGGGGATTCATTTCTGACATCTACTCACCTTGTGTGAACATTTGGCTTAGTTTCGTGAAGTTGGATTTTTTGGCCAAAAATCAGTATTTTTGATGACTGCGGATATGGAAAACTTTTTAGATTTAGACCATTTTTGGTAAAAAACTGAAATAATTGTTTTCTTCCCAGATCCTGACTGTAGTGAGCTGAAATCTCTTGTTGATTCATTTCTGGCATCTACTCACCTTGTGTGAACATTTGGCTTAGTTTCGTGAAGTTGGATTTTTTGGCCAAAAATCAGTTTTTTTGATGACCGCGGATATGGAAAACTTTTCAGATTGAGACCATTTTTGGTAAAAAACTGAAATGTTTGTTTTCTTCCCGGATCCTGACTGTAGTGAGCTGAAATCTCTTAGGGATTCATTTCTGGCATCTACTCACCTTGTGTGAACATTTGGCTAAGTTTCGTGAAGTTGGATTTTTTGGCCAAAAATCAGTATTTTTGATGACCGCGGATATGGAAAACTTTTTAGATTTAGACCATTTTTGGTAAAAAACTGAAATAATTGTTTTCTTCCCAGATCCTGACTGTAGTGAGCTGAAATCTCTTGGGGATTCATTTCTGACATCTACTCACCTTGTGTGAAAATTTGGCTTAGTTTCGTGAAGTTGGATTTTTCGGCCAAAAATCAGTATTTTTGATGACCGCGGATATGGAAAACTTTTCAGATTCACACCATTTTTGGTAAAAAACTGAAATGTTTGTTTTCTTCCCGGATCCTGACTGTAGTGAGCTGAAATCTCTTGGGGATTCATTTCTGGCATCTACTCACCTTGTGTGAACATTTGGCTTAGTTCTGTGAAGTTGGATTTTTTGGCCAAAAATCATTATTTTTGATGACCGCGGATATGGAAAACTTTTTAGATTGAGACCATTTTTGGTAAAAAACTGAAATGTTTGTTTTCTTCCCGGAACCTGACTGCAGTGAGCTAAAATCTCTTGGGGATTCATTTCTGGCATCTACTCACCTTGTGTGAACATTTGGCTTAGTTTCGTGAAGTTGGATTTTTTGGCCAAAAATCAGTATTTTTGATGACCGCGGATATGGAAAACTTTCGGATTGAGACCATTTTGGGTAAAAAACTGAAATGTTTGTTTTCTTCCCGGATCCTGACTGTAGTGAGCTAAAATCTCTTGGGGATTCATTTCTGACATCTACTCACCTTGTGTGAACATTTGGCTTAGTTTCGTGAAGTTGGATTTTTTGGCCAAAAATCAGTATTTTTGATGGCTGCGGATATGGAAAACTTTTCAGATTGAGACCATTTTTGCTAAAAAACTGAAATGTTTGTTTTCTTCCCGGATCCTGACTGTAGTGAGCTGAAATCTCTTGGGGATTCATTTCTGGCATCTACTCACCTTGTGTGAAAATTTGGCTTAGTTTCGTGAAGTTGGATTTTTTGGCCAAAAATCAGTATTTTTGATGACCTCAGATATGGAAAACTTTTCAGATTGAGATCATTTTTGGTAAAAAAACTGAAATGTTTGTTTTCTTCCCGGATCCTGACTGTAGTGAGCTGAAATCTCTTGGGGATTCATTTCTGGCATCTACTCACCTTGTGTGGACATTTGACTTAGTTTTGTTAAGTTGGATTTTTTGGCCAAAAAATCAGTATTTTTGATGACCGCGGATATGGAAAACTTTTCAGATTTGAACCACTTTTTGGTATTAATGAAACTACTCCATTAATAAGATTTTTCGTCGGGTTGATGTAGATCAAATATGGTTTTGCCCTTCACCGACGTACCGTATAAACAGTGTATACTCAGTGTGTTACCTCCCGAGTGAAAGTTGGAAAATATCACTCAGGTGGGACTCGAACCCACGACCTCCTGCTTTCTAGTGCAGATGTCATACCACTTGACCATTGAGCTAACGGGATCGGTTGGCTGGTTCGAATCTGAAATTGTCCAAAATGTTTCTTGACATATTCATCAGTTTATTATTGTTTCAACGCCATTTGTAGCATTTTCCCATTTCAATCTCTGTAATCCTTTTGTTTTTCTGTTCCTTTTTTTAACGGCTCAGGTGTCAAATATCTCTGAAGTAACAAGTCTCTTAAGAGCATGCATACAACATCCTGCCATGGTAGTCTGCAATGTCAACGACACTGGGGTTACCAGTCAGGAACCAACTACACCAAGTACGGGTATGTACACAAGTAATTATCATGAGATTTGAAGGTTTGCATGGTGGAAAGATACTAAGACAAGATAAGTCTGCAGTAGCACCATGTGAATAAATCTCTTTTGTGAGTATGTGTGGTTCTGAGTCCCTCCGGTTCTCTCAGAACCACACATACTCACAAAAGAGATTTATTCACATGGTGCTACTGCAAACTTATCTTGTCTAAGTAATTATCAGTTCGACAAAATATAATTTTGGACTAGGGCCTTCCCGAATACACCGAATATTCAAATATTCGATCATCAACTGAATAGTCGAATAACTTTTTGCTGATTTGAATATTCAAAAACAAAAAAAATATGCACATACACACACGGCTGTTGATGCTACTTCATCATAAAGTTGCGGCGTTTTATTGTCAGGTGCTACTTTTTTTCGTCGATGGTAACTTTTTCTTTGGTCGACAGTGGTTCATTGTTTCTATCCTTTTAGCAGGTTTAAGCCTTTGACAGTTAACATATCAAAACACTCCATCTCGATTTCCGCATGCAAATTTTAACTGACACGCTCTGCATGCAACTTTTGACTGGCGTGGCACGCAGTTGCAGCTGGCAGTTTCGAATATCCGAATATTTGGTCAAACACAGTTGCGAGTAATCGAATACTAAATTATTCGAAAACGGACAGCCCTATGTGGGACATTCCATTATATCAGTTGGATTAGATTGATTTTGTGTCAGTTATTCATGGAGAAATCAGATGTTTTCAACTGCAGATTCCTACTTGTCAAATCAAACTTTTTTTATCATCTTAATAACCCTAACTCCCTAGGCCTTTTTGCTAGGATGTAGCCTCAATCCTGCAAAATCCTCCAATTGGCCTCATGGAAAATAGCATATCCTGCAAATTCCTTTAGTCATTCTTGAATATGGTCCGTGGAGGGGTGACCTCTGCCTGAATCCTGCAAAATCCTGCAACAGTAACTGTCAATGTGTTGAGGCTTGGCCAGTGACATCCTGGAGCAGTACGGAGGATTTCAAGCATAATCCAGGCCTATATTTATGCATGGCTGAGCAAAAACAACACAAAGTCCGGCCCAGACCTTGACAGAGTGCATCCCGCAAAATCAGTAACGCACTTTTGCCACGTAACCTCAATCCCTCCAAATTCCTCCACTTTGGCAAAGAGGATTTTGAAGGATTCAGGGTGGATAGGGTATCAGGTTGAACGATGAAATCAACCAGAGCATGATCCTGTTCGAGTCAGTTTCATGGTAAAACCTAATTATGTTTAAAACTGAATCTGTTTCTGATCCTGAAAAAAAGGATTAGATTGTTGTAGCGTTTGAAGATCTAATTTTGAGTGATTTTTCTCTGATTTCCTCAGGCACGGATGATTTACCTGACAGTGCTATCAGGAGCAACTTGACCTCACTGGGTGTGGCCAACTGTTCACTGAGCGACGACATCATCGCAGCCTTGGCCAATCAGCTGCCTGGATCACTACCAAACCTGTCTGAACTGGATCTGACCGGAAACGGTGCAGTGACAGCAGACGCACTTCCTTTCATTACGTCACTCATGGGAGCAAGTAAGTGTGGAGCACAACATTTATCACAGTTTGTAATAACTCTTTGAAAATAAATAAGCCGTTGATTGGCTATTAGCATATTTGTTTGCATTTTGCATAAAATGTCATCAAGCTAGAAATCTTGCTAATTATCTGTTTTTATGGTAAAGTCGGCAGTTCTTATGATCTGTGAATTTTTATCTAAAATGTATTAAACCCACGTCCATACACTGTGCTCCATGCAATCTAAATGAAGTAAACAAAAAGGACATGCACATGGAGTTGGCAAAAATCTGTCTTTTTAGACCTAGCTTCCATGTGAAATTAACAAATTCAGGTAGTCCCTATTTTCCTCCCTAATTATGTTGATTACTGTAGGTGATCATGCAAGTGGATTACAGACCCTTCGCCTAGGATCCCTCAGCACCAACAGTCTCCCGTCCATCATACAAGGCTCCACAGTGACCTGGGGTAACCTCAAAAGCCTGGACCTCCGCCGGGTCAAGATGAGCCCAGTGGAGGTGGGAAGCTTGGGGGCATTGTGCACTAGACCGTCGGGTCTTGCCGATCTGTGCCTCGATGGATTAAAGTTGTCCAGGTCGGATGCTTTGGAGAAACTTCTGGGCTCAGGTACGTTGTGGTCTTATAACAAAAATTAACCGTAATATTCCCCCCCCCCCCTTCCCCGCATAAAAAAAATAATCAAAAATTGGAGGATTTCACGGGATTTTAGTAGGTGGGTAATGTTGGCTTGATGCTTAATTCCAGCTCATTATAGGATTTTGGAAGGTAAAGGAACCTGAAGTCCTAGCTCAAATGCCTCTGGAATTGTTAGGGTAAAGGAAACAAGTATGAACCAATCTGAGAAAACAAGTTTCATAGATTAAAACAAAAAAATTAACCCTTGTCTTAACTTTTTTTTTTCAAACTAAAAAAAAAAGCTTTTGTACAAGCTTTAAAAAAAAAAGCAACAAATGTAAATCAACTCAAATAAATATTTCCTTATCTTCACAACAATACAGTGATAACCTTTAGAGATCTTTATAATTGTTTATAAAAAAAAAATATTTAACCAAACTGAACTTCAAACTAAATGTGTTATTAAACCAACCAGGTTCATTGTGCAGTATAGAGTCACTGTCATTGGCTGGCTGTGCACTACAAGACTCAGACCTTGCACCAATCACAGCTGCTGTTACAGAGGGCTTGGCCATTCGGTCCCTCAAGCTGTCGGCCAATAGAATCACGGATACTGGAGCGGGTAGCCTGATGGAGGCCTTTGAAGCGAGAGGCGCTGAGTGTCCTCTGGCAGAGTTGAATTTAGCCAATAATCAGGTGAGAGGGAATGTAAACAGACCAATGAAGCTCCCTTTATGAAATTTTGAAATTTCCTTCCAACTCTCCATTTTGAAGCAGTTGTGGGTGTACTTATGCACAGAGTCTATTGATGTCAATTCGGGCAATTCACAATGCAGTGTGCCACCAAGAGTTTGCCACGGAGAGTCCATTTTTCAAGTTCATGGCTGACAAAACACGACCCATTTGAATGAGTGTCAGTAGACAACTTGAGCTAATTTGTAATAGATTGGGGCATAACGTTCTGCCGCCTTACAAAAACACCATATTGATAAAAAGAAAAGAAAAGGGCAAACAGATACTTCAATCGTATGCTTACGAAACTACTGACCGGAAAAACGAACAATTTCAAATGTCCCGCGGTGCAAATTTGTCGACTATCTCCCACAATGCACTGGGAAAAATGACCTCTCAGTGGCAAACTCTTGGTGGCGCCCTGCATTGTGAAACGCCTGAATTAAATTTGGCTCATTCTATTGTGGACTTCATTCACAAGTGCCCCTACAACAAGGAAAGAAAATCTTTGCTTTTCTTTCTTTTCTGTACTAGCATTCACTGGTCTACTTTGAAAACTTTTAAAGGCTTTTTCGGCAATGCTTGCAGTGGTAGGGAAAGTGAGCTAAGGCAACTTTTAGTTTGTAATTTTTCAGTGGTTTGTGATTTTGGTTCCGATCTTAAGATCCGTGACGGCTGCGCAGAAACTGTGTCCAAGTTGATCAGCACGGCACCCAGACTTCACTCACTGCTCTTGGGTCACAACGCCTTCAGCGGGGCCAGTCTTAAGACAATACTGGCCTCCCTGTGCATCATGGATTCTACAAGCCTCAGAGCTCTTGATCTGTGCAGTCAGGACTCACAGGTGGATGAAAGCGAAATGGAGGAATTACTCAGCTTGGTAGCTGAGAAATTGGGTGAGGATATTTTATATCTTGAATACTGTAGATTTCATTGATTTATGTGCCGTTTTGAACCAACAAGCTAATCCAGTAAACTTGGTGTATATTTTTGAAATGTAGGCTACAGGATGGATGAGGTTGAGGGTGTCAAACGGTGTGGTACAAGCCCCCTACCCTGCCACCCTCAGGGGCTGACCATCAACCTGACAGGTCTGGGGGGCTCTGGGGAGACAGGCCAAGCCCTGGACAGTCTGACTGTCAAGACAGACTACGTGAGGGTACAGCGACCATGGCTGGCACTGCAGCATTCGTTGGAGATTTCTGATTGGCTGAGGGGGTCGCTTTCATCAGGTATGAAAGGCAGTGATTGGCTGAAAGTCAAGCTTCTTGATTTAGTAGATACCGTGTTGAAAGTCTCTCAAGCAGCTAAGAGCAACTCACTATTAAATGCTGCAGGAATGGAAAGTTAATAGAACAAAAAACATGTGCAATTATAAAGAGAAAGAGAAGTCTTTAAAATTCACTTAAAATGAGATAAGACAGAGTTCCAAGAATTGCTTGATTCAATTTTAGGCATTTGGCAAGTGTTTAATTATGGGATTAAAAATCTTTTTGTTAGTCCTGATTTTTGTGTTGAGCATAAATTATCGGTGAATAATTAAAGGTGTATGTTTAATTCTTGGTTTGACAGCTGTAATAATGGCATATTTTGAAAGTTGTTTATCTTTGAAGTTACACAAACATTTTACATGTCTGCTTGCTTAAAAATACTTTGATGACTTGAAGCAGAATCAGAAGCACCTGACCACACACTCAGACAAAATAATTTGGTGTATGGAGAAATTTGTTTCCCTGGAGCATGACCTCTTGAGTCCTCATCAAAGCAATGTGATTCTTTCAACAGAATGTAACGACGACTCGGACCGTGGCCAGTGCAGCTTGACGTCAGTTGAGTGGTGTCAGGTTCTAGGCTTACCGAAGGACCCCTCGCTACCCTCATGGCTTCAGGTAATTATCTGAAATTAATAGAATCCAGAACTTTACTTGATCCCTGTTATCCATCATTCATCAGATGGAAAGAAGGGGGGGAACACAACAGCTCAAATTACCTCCATTTCAGAGAGAAGCTTGTCAGTCAAAATTGGTTATAATGCCAAAGAAATTCTGTCATAGATTGCCTTGAAATTCTTAGCTTACTTCTATTTCTCGTTTGTGAGGGCAACAAGAGTGTTTTGTTTTAGTTTTACAAATATTAGTACTTGATGTGATTTTCGGGATGGTATGTTTTGCAGAATTTTAATGCTCAACACAACTGTTCCAAAATATAGGAAGAAATGACGAAAGAAGATTTTGGGAAAAAATATCAACAGTTTGGCCATTCTGACAGGAACATTTCCACTAATGATTCTGCATTTAAAATTTCTAATTCTATAAAAAAAAATGGAAATGGAAAACCAAGTAACTGTGAGATTTGTAATATTTGAAAGAAAAACACTGATAATTAAACTTCTTCATATCTTTTATCAATTAATCAATATGTAAGGAAAACATGTGAATCATTTACATATGTCCTGTTGGTAATTTTTTGCATTGCCATTTGCCAGGTGTCCGAGCATCGCTCCAGAGCCGTGTACTTGACTGGACTATCAGGGGGCGTGTCAGCTGGCAAGCTGGAGGGTGATCTGGAATCAGAGGCTGACTGTCTCGTTAAGGAAGTCTGCATCATGAAGGTAGGCAAAGGGTTAGGGGTCGATTGAGGAGGCGGGGAAAACAAGGGTGGGGAAGGGGAGGGGTTTAGATGGTGAAGTGATGGCTGTCAGGGTGTATCAATTGGCAAGCTGGAAGGTGATCTGGAATCAGGGCTCACATACCTCATCAAGAAGGTCTACATCATGCAAAGTGTCATGAGTCAATTGAGGAGTCGGGGGGGGGGGAGGGGGAAACAAGCTGGGTGGGGAAGGGGAGGGGTTGAGATGATAAAGTGACTGGGCTCTCTGGAAAGATGATCTGGAATCAGAGATTGTGTGCCTCGTCAGGGAAGTCTCCATCATCAGGAGTTGATTTAGAGGGTGGTGGAGGATGAGGGGGTGGTGCAGGAGGAGAATTGACATGGTAAGCAGACTGGGTATGGGTGGGAGGGGGTTGGCTGGATAGATGTACAACGATCTGGAATCAAAGACTGTTTGCCTCATCAACATTTCGAGAAGGTTGAGAGAGGAGGTGCTTGGTCGGTAACCTCTTTGTGTACTTGTGGGGTAAGATGTTGTCAGATGGTGAGGTGGTATAGTGCAACATAAAGAGTTTGTGCAGATGGATCTAAAATGGAATAAAAGTTTAGTCAGGATGAGTGTGGGAAGGTCAGTATCGACTTTCAGTATTGACTTCTTATTTTTTTTCTTCACATGTGCCCTTTCATTAACAGCCTCCCCCCCCCCTAAAAAACACACCCACACTCACCAGCTCCACCGCTACCAACACCATGCTGACATCCATACCTTATGCTTTTTTTTCATTTATTATGCACCTAGCTACATATACCCGAAAAATGACGGAAATGTCTTCGAGCATTCCACAACCTCTTTAATACATCTTTTATTGACACTGTATTTGAATTGAGGCTCAACATTTCGAAACTGTTTTTGAACAAACACGAGGCACCAAAATTATTATTCTCTTTACAATTTTGTTACTGTAGGATTTCATTCTGAGGCAGCCTAACGGGATAGCCTGGGTGTTGATGGCTGATGACTCCTCAGTTCAGAAGGCTCTGGAGTTCTTCCACGAAGGAAAAGTATGAGACTGTTGACTCGTGATCTGAATCCGTAGTGAAATAGACTGATACGTTAAACCCCAACCTGTGGTGGTTTGAGCAAGCACAGATGTGACTTGCGGTGACTTGCTCAACCAAACGTCCGACAAAAAGGCAGATATTGGTGCATTAATGCATGCCATGTGCAGCTGGAAGGTACAGTGCTAGCTAGCATGGGTGTCGCGAGGGGGGGGGGGGCAAGAGTAGGCGCTTGCTCCTCCTCCTCCCCTCTTGAGAGAAAAAAAAGACAAGGTGCAAGGTCATTGTTGTATTTATAATGTAACACTCGAAACCAGCTGAAAGGGGCTTAAAATGCAGCTACAGTCGACTCTCGTTAGTACAAACTCTGTTAATACAAAATTCTGGTTATAACAAACATAAAGCCTTGGTCCCTACTGTGCATTTATATGCACAATGAATGGGACTGATGTTCCTCTTAATACAAAATTCTGATACAACAAACAATTTGGCTAGGTCCGAATGAGTTTGTTATAACGAGACTCGACTGTATATACAACTGACCTATAGGTATCGCGGTCTTGAACGAAGCGTCGAGTGATGTCTAGCACCACCTCTCCTTTCGATTTTTCCACGGCTGGTTATTTCTCTCTTGGCTGTTTTCCCTCCACAAAATAAATAAATCCTGGCGATACCCATGGGTGCTAGGGTTGTTTTCCAAATAAGGGAGCAGGGCTTATGACCAGACTCAGAATCATCCCTTAGTAAATACAAGCCTGTATTTATAGTCTATAATCAAAAGGTTTCAGTTTACTGGTTGAAAAGAAATGTAAAGAAATTAAAGTTATGCATTTATTTCCCCCCCCCCCTCCTTCACCCCTCAGGCTCTTATGTTCAGCCAACCCTACGTGATATCCCAGGTCAAGCTGTCCGTCGTAGATAGTGATTCAAAGGGAGAGGATCTTACAAAAGCAAGGTGAGTAACTGGCTCTGATGGACTTTCTGAAGGATTTCAGCATATCTCTGATTTAGGTTTATATTGTAGCGAATGCTTAAGATTTGAAAAGCTATGGCACATAAGCAGGAGAAGTATGCATTTTCGTTTGAACTTTTTTTTTGTTCGACTCCACAATACTTTGTCCATCAATTACACTTGATCATAAGTGTTGTTAGTGCCCAAGAATGAAGAAATTTGGAGACCACCAACTTGGGACAAGAATAAGAAAATTTCTGATATAGGATTCGAAATCAGTCCTCTTGTTTTTGGTTCAACTATGATATTTATTCTCCTGTAGAGTTGATCTGGAGGCAAGGGCTCAAGAAGCGGCCAGAGAAAATGCTGAGCACCGTGCTCTGTTAGCATCCAGCTACCAAGCTTCTCAAGAAAGACATGAGTACGCCAAGGCCAACCCAGCCTATGCTGATGGAAGGATCTGGTGATTGAGAGTAAGAGATTGAGCTAGGAGACAGAGCGAACCACTCCCTCTTAGCATCCAGCTAACATGCCTCTCAAGAAAGACAAGAGTTTGCCAAAGCCAACCTGGCCTTTGCTGATGGAAGGAGCTGGTGATTGAGAGTTAGAGAGTGAGCTAGGAGACAGAGCGAACCACATCCTGTTAGCATCCAGCTTACACGCCTCTCAAGAAAGACATGAGTATGCCTAGGCACACCCAGCCTATAGTATTGGAAGGATCTGGTGATTGAGAGTCAGAGATTGAGCTAGGAGACAGAGCGAACCACATCCTGTTAGCATCCAGCTAACACGCCTCTCAAGAAATACAAGAGTTTGCCAAAGCCAACCCGACCTATGCTGATGGAAGGATCTGGTGATTGAGAGTAAGAGATTGAGCTAGGAGACAGAGCGAACCACTCCCTCTTAGCATCCAGCTAACATGCCTCTCAAGAAAGACAAGAGTATGCCAAAGCCAAACTGGCCTATGCTGATGGAAGGATGATTGAGAGTTAGAGATTGAGCTTGGAGACAGAGCGATCCAGCTAACAAGCCCCTCAAGAAAGACATGAGTATGCCAAGGCCAACCCAGCCTATAGTATTGGAAGGAGCTGGTGATTGAGAGTTAGAGAGTGAGCTAGGAGACAGAGCGAACCACACCCTGTTAAAATCCAGCTAACACACCTCTCAAGAAAGACAAGAGTATGCCAAAGCCAACCCAGCCTATAGTATTCGAAGGATCTGGTGATTGAGAGTCAGAGATTCAGCTAGGAGATGGAGACAACCACACTATGTTAGTATCCAGCTACCAATCCTCTCTAGCTTAAGAGAGAAATGAATACGCCAAGGCCAGCCCGGCCCATGCTGATGGAAGGATCTGGTAATTGAGAGTCAGAGATTCAGCTAGGAGATGGAGACAACCACACCCTGTTACCATCCAGCTATCAAGCCTCTCAAGAGAGGGACAGGAGGATGCTGCAAGTCCCACCCAACCGTAGACAAAGACAGCCACACCCTGAAGTTACCACACCTCTCAGTTGAGACATGCCACCCCAGTGGACATGTGCTGATGGAAGGATCTGATTTTGAGGTTCAGAGATGCTGTTTGTAGACGCTCAGAGAACCACAACCTTTGAGCATTCCAGGGAAGAAGATTTCTAGATTTCTAGAACACGCAGTTTTAAAATCGGTATCGTTTTGGAAGATGAGAAATGTTCCTTTTATATACATGTTCAGTGTATTATACATGTATTTGAAGTGGGTTTGATATTTTGTGCAATGCTATGCAAGATTTTAGGTTTGGAGGTATACAGATCCCAGTTTTCCATTGACCAAACCTAAGTCCAGCTATGATATGTTGGAAAATTAAATATTATATTTAAACCAACTAATTGATGTTTAAACATGGACTAAAGATTTGCTTGCCTTTTTTTAGATTAAAGGTTTGGTATTTTCAAACATTTATATAGATCTATGCATAGTTTAAAAGTACTTGTTATCCGTCCAAACGAATTTTGTCAGTGAAATATTTCCCCAAATTTCCATTTTTGTAACGGTATTATTTGATATATACATGTATATCGGATTTTATTTTAGTTCAATTGCAGTTTCAGAGAGTTCCTTATTAAATTGTATTATTTAAGGTAATGATGTCGTACAGTCTATATTAATTTTATATTAATATATAACAATAACAATATGGATTTGAATAGCACACATATCAACCAAACAGGTTATCACGGTGCACCCCCAATATTGTTATTACCCCTGCTCACCGGGGTTTATGGAAATATTCCAAAAAACCATCTCAGCTCTCTGGGGAGTACATGTGTATACAGCTCCATCTGTCACATGGGTGCAATCAGCTAAAATCAAAACACATGACCATCGCGTTGTGGTTATCTCAAAGGAGTATCCTTTGATATTTTAGTTTAGTAACAATGAATGCACACGAGATTCATGCCTACCCAAAAGATACCAAACCATTGCCCTCAAACGCCGCCTTAACGCATGACCTCTGTAGCTCACAGTGCCGTGTTGTCTCCGTTTCAAACTGAACTTCTTGAAGAAAGTTGTGCATGCACCTCGTCCGCAGCGATCCATCAACGCCCGAGCCGTGAATCTAGAATCCCTTGGGCCGTGATCGGGCGTCATGAATTTCTCACGCTGAAATTGAACTACATTTATCTCCTTTCATGGAGGAATAAGAACTTATTCCTCCATGCTCAGTTCATGTTAATGATGCGCAGGTACGGTCTCTAGCCGGCATGTCTTGACAGTAGCGGTTCGGGGGGGGGGTGGCGTTCAGCCGCTGACTAATATTTTGAAACTAATAAAATGGGGCCAAAATAATATATGGAATGCTAAAGTTCCTAAATTTATTCTCAAATTCCCTTAGAATGCAGGAGAAAGCATCGTAGATTTCAAAATTATCCCGGGGCAACCCTCGGCATGGACCCCCTAGCAAGTCGTGCTTGCGCCACGCCTTTACTCAACACCCACTTCCTTCATATCAACACCCCCCCCCGTGTCCTGAAAGCTCCGCCCCTGCTTGATAATAACATTCTTGCGATCCAGTAAGGATAATCCGTGAGCTTCCTATCATTCTGCAGGGCCCGGATTTCACGGAGCTGCTAAGTGGGGGAAATATGCTCAGTATTTTTTTCTCGTTAAAAAAAGAAGTCAGCTCAAGAAGTTTCTCAGCACGGAAATATTTGCTTAGTAGCAACTACTAGGTTACCAGCCAAAATCAGTGTTGTCTTCGAGACCTAGTCCGAACATTTTGGAACTCTCACTAATGTGTATGAGAGTCCCACATTAAAAACGTACAATACAAGAAAATAGATTGACACCTGAAACAACCAGTACAACAACCCCTTCAGTGTTGCATCAATCAACTGTGCCAAAACAAACATCTGGCATGTCTGGTACTGGTCTCTATTTTTACACATTTCTCTATACATGTAGTCAGCCACCAGACTAATGAATCGGTCAGTCTTTTCAAACAGTTGGACCGTGGTTGGACATGTACATGTCTTTGGGGTACCAGTCTCAGGTGCAAAATGTTGAAGAAAAGTCTCCTTTAAAAATTGAATTGAGACTCCAAACTTTAAGTTGGCGCATGGAGGAATTCCTCCATGGTTGATGAAATACTGAGGAGAACTCCTTGTCCTTCGCCTCAAGAAAATGTTGGAAAATGTCAGCCAAAGAGTGAGTACTGTATGGCCTGATTTCGTATTCAAGTGCATGTTTTTCAGCACTCAAAGTCCACGTCTGGTCGAGACCCCGCAAGATCATCACAAGCCCAACACAAAACCTCCAGACTCCAGTCTCGTTGCCAATGAACTTCTGCAAGGGCATTCCTTTGTCATTGTTCTTGCCGTGTTACTTGTGGCCGGTCTTGCCCAAGCAAGCGGTGGGTACAATCGAAGTGCCTGCTCTACAATAACTGACTGGTCTTGTGATGTCTCGAGTCTCGACTACAACACTGGCAAAATGTCATGCGATGTGTGCTCCTCAACTCTCATGACGGGTTCTCATTAGCCGATTTTTGCTTAGTGCATAAGCTTGCTCAGTGCATAAGCTTGCTAAGCTTGTACACCAAGGATTTGGCTTGGGGGGCTCACATTTTTTCCCTCAAAAATGTGTTGCCCCAAATTTTTGGCCGCAGAACATTTTTTTCTTGGGGGACGGACTATTTTGACGTGGGTGGCGCCATATTACACCCCTATTATACTTTCTCGAAAATAGGCCGCATACATAGCACCGCGGTCAAATCGTGAGACAAAAAGAACAAATTGCCCCCCCCCCCTCCCTTGGGTACGTGCACCACTGTGCTCAGCGACAATTTTTTTCTACGAGGCTGCTATTAAGTGCTATGCAAATGGGTCGTGGTCCGTATTCAACACATGACAGGTATGGCTGGTATTAAACCTAATTTTGGCGGGGGGAACTGCAATTTTGCAAATATATTTAAGGCTTAGCAAATATCTTTGGCGCAAGCTGCCTCAGTCTGTTTCCGAGCCTTCTACTAGTTGTGATTCCAGACGCCAGACAAATCTCACAGTCTGCTCATCCCATGGCTATCATGTATGAGACATGTCAGCAATTAATCTTTGTGACACATTTTTTGGGAGGCTAGGTGCGTGCCTTGACACCTTTGATGACCAATCGTCCTGAAGTAATAGGTTTCCCGTCTCTTCGCAGATTGATAATGTGATAAAGTGATATTTAAGCAAGTCAAGTCTATTGATATCTGCTTATAATGTTTCAATGCAGTTGATAAGTCAGTAGTCTGGTTCAGAAAATTTGACCCATGTGGGACTCGATCCCTGGGCCTGTGGATCTGTCCACAACACGGACATATTAATCTCAATCAGTAGGGTTCTTTTCATAAAACCAATGAGATAGATACCAGTCAGAATCCGAACTCCAAACTGCTTTATCAACCCTCCATTTAAATTATGAGTAAACGAAGGCTTTTGCCCTTCATTTTTTCCCATATACTCATATGGTAGTTTAAATTAGGCCTACATTGTTCGTCGTAGAGTTTTCATCCTTTATAAATTCTTCGACTGGTCTTAAAACTTAACATACAATCTTCAGACAACCAAACCTTTTGACCGATTTCTTTTAATTGCAAGGAGTTCAATGATTGCTGAACGAAGAGAGAGAGTCTTCGTTATGGACTAGTTTGATTAATCGCCTGATTTCAGCCTTTTTTTCCTTCAAAATGTAAATAACACATTGGCACCGTCCATGTGTGGATAGTTTTCCTTTATACCTGAAATGTCAGGCAAAAATGTCAAAGTTCACACATCCCTGAACATCTGCAGAAACTCACGAGAAATAAAATTTCAAATATGATTCTCGGCCTCTCGACAATTTAGAGAAAGTGTTACGTCGTAGTTGTCTCACTAGTCCCGCCCTATAGCAAGGATGAATAGTTTTTTCCCACAGGCTCTCATAAAGACGGTGAAGGGCAAACTCTCCTCTTCAACCAGGCACTTATCCAAGTCCACATTCAATTGGTCTGCATCATGAAAACACCTTTTATTAAAAACGTGCGTGTCAATAAAAGATCGTCTTCACATTTTAGCTGCCGTCCTGAGGCTGGAATGGATCGTCTTCAAAAAGAGCGACCTTTTATAGTTCTTTTGTTTTATGAGACGTTTGTAGACTAATTGCATCTTCGAGGGATCTTTGAAGCCCACTATTCTAGACACTCCAAAAAAATGGCGTCACGACACTGCAGAATGTTTCAGCTCGAAGTTGCCACAAGGGATTCAAATTTGCAGTTATGAATGTCTTTTTGAAAGTCATTTAAGTCTTGCCTGGATCGAATCTTAACGCCACCAACGATGATTTCATTTCCAATGCAGAAGCGTTGCAGGCCTCGCCTGTCTACGAAGTATCTGGTATATATTTATTCGTGTAGTATATGGGAAGGCCAGATTGGTAGTGTGAATTCCTCTGTTGGCACATCTACTTTGAGATATTAAATAGTCCTGGAAGAATCAATGCATATCTGCAAGTCACGAATTGATTGGAACAGGCGCGATCCGTAATTGCCAGTCATTTGTAAGAGGTTTTTCTTGAGAACTTCCTGATGAATGATGGCCTCAATACTGATTTCCTCCATCTATCGTCAGACGGGGGAATGGCAAATTGGCAAAACATCATGGTCGCCAAGAACTAAAATGAGTTCATGACTAGAATTTAAAGCGAGTGTTGCTTACGCGAGGTTTGCTAATTTGGAGTTATTCAGTGGATTGATTGATATAGCACGGAAATATCTTTATGGCCTTTATTTAATATGTTGGACAGTTTGAATCCTCGATTTTGAAAAGTATACTGACTCTTTTTGAAACCACTTGACTGTTCAATTCGTTCGGGATTACCGTTCAGTTTTAGAAGAGGAACATCCAGCATTAATTGGCGCTATACTTCCACTTCACGGGCCTGTAATTATAAGTGCTTGCATACGATCAGGATCATGCTCTCTAAGGCTGTCTCGCACCTGGTCTAGTCTCGTTACGTCTGCGTCTGGCATGAATGACAGGCAGCAGCAGTCTATAACAAATCTTGAAGAAAAAAAACTAAACAGCATTTTCATCTGGTTGAATAGCCCAAAATCATCATAACAATGAGCTATGCTGCAGGGATTAATGCGCGTCTCTCTTTAACGTGGACTGCTATAGCTGGGGATCGCATGTAGTAAAACTATCCTAAGTTCAAGGAAGCAGACAATCCGACTGAGAAACCTAACTCTTGATGGCAAAACCATGCAGGGCTGATCATTTTGTTGGTCATACTTCTTTTCCCGGGTATAGCTCTTGTATTAGTATGTCCTGAGGTACATTCAGACACCTCTATCAGTCTTGACTGTAAGGCGATGCCGTGGCTGCCCCAAAGCGCCTGTTTAATTGTCGACATTCTTTTTCGGGCGGGGAATGTACTTGAGAATATTATACCCCCTATAACTCAGTCAGTAAATAGCGGCTAGCAAATACGCAGACATTAAATTGACAATTAGGCGGACCGTCTTCCCTTAATTGAAATATCTGGTTTCCTTGAACAGCATGGTCTGAATGGAAATCAGTGAATTTACCGCTAATCTGCTGATAATTGATTAACGATTACCAAACGTAATTCCAGATCAATTTTCAACAGTTTATTTTTAATATGCAGTGTATAATAAATGGCATTAATTTTTGTTTTCACATATCATTTCTTGAAACATTAACATCGTACTTGTGAACTGTTTTTTGTTTTTTTTTTAACTTACTGTGGCCGAGGCATGGCTTGAAACGAAGCAAAATCGAAAACAAAGCGAAGGCGAAAATGGTTTCAGGTCTGTGTCAGTTTAAATCGGTTGAGTGTGGTTAATTTAAGAACATGGCGATGTCAAGTGGATGTTACCCATTATAGCTGTATCTAGCCGCTGGTCACTTCTGCTACAGTTTCTGGCCTAGACATTTTAAAAGTAGCCATCCAAAACCCACTTTGGGTCTTATTTTATCAAAAATGTGCTGCTTTGTGTGGAGTGTGCATGGCACAGAATGAAGTCACTACTATGTTCATTCCTTCGAGGCTTGAGCAACATCCCTTGACATCAGTTGGAATGTTATTCGTCTGCCCGTGTACTTATGCATGTCACGGATAGGACGATGAGTTTCAAGTATAGTTGGGGTACAATGTCCACAAACTCATTTCTTGTCAATTAAGAACAGCGTGCGCAAAACAACCGCTGTGTTCAATTGCCGCTTTACCGTCGTTTTACAAGTCTGTTATAGAAAATGACATCCTCTTCATTAAATAATCAAACTGAATTAAACATAGTTAGCTTTTTTGATCAGTCAGGTCGACCTGTGAAGTTTTCGTGTGTGTAAAAAAAAAAATGCTTCCGTTGCCAATAAAAATGTCGACCTTAGACTCGTCTCCAGACGTCGATTCCGCACATGAAGGCTCGAATTCGAGTTTAAGTTCAACAGAAAATCAATGACAAGAACACGGATAGAGGTACATGTACTAAATATGCATCTTGACGTAACTTGAACCCGGTAGGCCGCAATGTCGAAAATTGAATATCGGTTCTTGACCTGTCCCGACAATCAAAGACAAATATTTTTAAATCCTTGACCTTACAATGATTGGAAATTGACCCTCTCCGTATGCAATTACAAGAAAACGGTCCCAGAAGTAGACCTTAAGAAAACGGACGAGTCGTCACTGCTTCTCTCCCCCCCCCCTCCATGGACCCAGCTGCGGAGTTCTGAGAGCGTTAGCCAGAGGCCTCCCCCAAGGTGGAGGACCTCTTGTCAAACTGAAGGAGGCGGCGCCTCTCCACATCCGTACTCGTTTAAATGCATCCGCGTTGACGAGCCTAGACGTGAGACACAAACTGTTCCCCCAGGCCAAACCAATTCGTGCAGCGGAACCTGTAATTGAGGTTTTTAATTGGAGTGTATTTCCGTTGAGAAATAGAGGATCTTCACGCTGAGGGGGGAAAAACGAGATATTTTCTGGGAATTTCTTGATGAGTTGAACCTGCCTAGATAAGACGGTTAATGTTTTTTCGTGTCATGGAATTTATTTCACTCCTTTCTCACAGTACACGCACCCCGACGGCATGTCCTTGTATGAAATGCTTGTGCTATACATTGTGCAAAAATTGATTTCATGGACAGTTAGGTCAAGTAATGGTAAAAGAGATACAAACGTTTACCAAAGCACAATGACCTGTTGAAACTGTGTTCATTGGCGGATCGAGGATCATTGCTGGTCCAAAACTGGTCTGTGCAAAGGTCTATGATATGCCAGCAGAGTCGGCGATTAATTATGCAAAACAAGACTGCGTCTTGACCTCGCGAGATTCTGACCATCCATCGGGTGCCTTGTATCGGATCTTCCGTAACCCGTTGTTGTATTAAACAACATGTCAGCCAAATTGACCAATCAACATCTAAGTCCAGATTTTTGATCGAAATGACGTCACAGTTTCTAAAGTCGACTCCGACCGCATACAATTTGCGTGGCTCAGACTATGTCAGACGTTGGATACGGAGAGAGCAACCTCGTCCCCAGGGTGTCGAGCAGTACGCGCCCACCACTACCTGCTCTCTCACCCTGGTATTGGATCATTTGCATGTGCAAGATTTTTGCACACGTATGCAAATGAGGAACAGTCTGGTGCCTGGATACGCGTTACACATTAGCGTTTGTTTTTGTATGCGGTGTCTGGGGTAAAAAAAGAGTCAATTCGTAGCAGCGCGAGCACGGCGTGAGTTACGAAAACACGATTTTTGAAATCAAACTGTTACGATCTTATCGAGACAACATGCAGTATCATATTTCATATTAATATGAGCAAATTGGAAAGGAAATTAGTATTTTCGAGAAGGCGTGGACGAATGATCACAAAAACACGTACTGCACGTTGTGAATATATAGCACCAAGTACACGATACAAATCCATTACTAGCCAATTGCGGTATCCAATCAGGATACAGGAAGAAAGTTTCCTATCCAGGGTTTACTATTGGAAACACGGTTGGAAATAAAGTAAGCACTGGGGACGAGGTTGCGGAGAGAGAGCTCCGTTGGACAACGGGTGATACTTGGACAAAAGAAAACTATCGTACACTCCACTACACTGGTTGGGTACAAAAGGCTAATATCGGGGTCATGATAATTTGTTCAAGTATTTGGCCCCCTAAAAAAGAAAGATTCCCATCACAAATTTATTTTGAAAAAATGTATTTGCAATGAGTTACCGTCAGGATATTGCATTCTACCCCAAAATGCAAAGGGAACTATATCACGACGCTATGAGGCATGAGCTTATCGTTTACAGACGTGAATCCAAGTTAATAGAAGTAAATTTTAATATTGCTTCAATTTAAAAACAAATGTGAATAACTACAACATTTTTGACTTAAGTTGAGTTACTAATAAAAGTGGTTCATTAAACGAGATATTTGTCACTGTTTGTACGCAGAAAATGGCATCGCTACAAAATATTTCAGATTGGACAAGGTGACGTGTATTGTCTAGACTGTACGAAGAAAAAACGTGAGTGAAAGTTTGATTTGACTTATTAAATCCATCTTTAACTGTACGAATGTTGCAGATTCATTCTCATATCTCCCCTTTTTTTGGGGGGGGGTCATGATTCCACGTAGACGGTCGCATCATCAGCGCCGTGTGGCCTGGGGGAACTGACCGACAATAATCGAAATCAAATTCCCAGACCTGCTCGTAAAACCTATAGATATACGTGGCATTTACTTTGTGTCCCTACAAAATGAATCGTCAAAAGGCAATTCCTTTTATATTCATTGCCTGGAGGTTTTATTGACTGGTGCAATTTACAGTGTAGTTTGTAGTGAGGCCGCGGTGCTGCGCGTAGAAACAGCAGGGATTTCATATTTTGGATGTGTTGTATGGCGAACATTATGAGGCTGTAAGTTGTGGTTAAAACATACATTCTGGAATTAGTATCCTTGTGGAGTCATTTCATTGTTCTCTTGTACTAAAGTTTTCGAGTTTGAATGTACTTTCAAAATGCTCCTGTTTTCACGGAATTAATTTCCCGGGCTGAAATTCGGGCTTAATATCCCTTACATAAAATACTGCAATTTGCGACGGATTAACACACCTTGGAAATTCCTAGTTTTTGAGTAAAATCCATATATCTATTTCGTAATAACCTTGTGGAGACGTATTCACCTATAGAAATTGCTATGTGGAGACGTATACAATCTTGTGTTTCCTATTGTGCACATGTCTCCACAGGGTACCCTGTACCAGATCCTAGTTTCTTCGACAGTGATTTGAATTAAGTGTAGTGCGTATACATTTGTTTTCCACATTCCTTTAGTGTGTACAAATTGCAACTGCACGGAAGGGGGCGATGGGGCTGTACATTATTATATGGACCATGTGTCCCGTGACGTCATTCCAACCGGCCACCCAAACATTTTAGCATCTTTTGCACATTGTTTTTAGCTCACAACAGTGTAGGCCTATGTCACCACTTACACACTGATCACACTTCAAGAGCACGATACACATGCAGTGCAGAGGGGAACAGGTTGCTGAAAGTTGGCATCACGAGACCGCAACATTCACTTCAATTCAAATTCAAACTCACAATTTATTTCCATACCAGATGAGAAATATAAGCAGAGAATACACGAATAAGTAACTGAATAAGGAAATGAAATTGTCGAAAAGGTGTAAGAAGCGAAATTATATACAGGTATGGAGGCATCCTCTAGAAGCCTAGGCTTGTGGCGAGATGCCTTGGACGGACTAACACACAACAGAAACACGAACAAGTACACCCCGACAGTTGGACCGAGACAGAACCTAAGCATGAAAACTTACGGATAAACTAGAACAGTACGAATTGATGAACTATTAGGCCTGAATATATTAAATATAGCAACAATAGAACACCCAAGCTGTTCGTCTGGAAATCGTTGAGGGATAACGCAATCACATTTATCATTCCCAACGGCTCCAATGTGACAGTGCGCTTAACCCTCCAGTTTCACAAAGGATGCACTTTTAATTCATTTTGTGAAGTCGCCTTTTGTTCGTTGATGACATGTCTTTGAACGCCAGGTGCTCAGCGAACGTGACTTATTTAATTGATGTAGGCCTATTCAATCATCCGTTTTCATCTTCGATAATGATTAGACTTCAATAATTAATCGTTAATATTCATAATTACGATCTCCCATTGTTATTATTGCTTGGCGTTTGGTATCATAGCGAATACTGAATTTTGTGTTTTGTGAACCTATTTATGTGTTTATTTATTCTGGTTTATTATTATAAACAAAATATATTGCACACAAACAGCATAAATGCTGACAATTACAATATTTACATTAACAGCTAAAAGTTCACAGGCAACAAAAACAAATATATGATTTTTAAAAGGAAAAAACAGGTAAAACTTTAACACAAGCCATTGAGATCACCTACACAAACACAACCCACACCCCCCCCCCAAATAAAAAAAAACCAAACAAACTAACAAACAACCCCAACAGCCCAACAAACAAACAAACAAACTACAAACAAACAAACATAAACATGCAACACATGTATACAAATCACACACATCAAATTTTACATTACATATCTTTCCGTTACAGTTACAATTAAACTTTAAAGGGAGAAACAAGGCAGGAAATGCTTTTGATATAAGGCAGGAAATTCACACCAAGTAGAAAATAGAAGACATCTCGTTAAATTTGCACGAAACGTCGTAGGGGAGTCAGGTTGGCGTAGCGGTACTTTCCTCGCCTTCCACCGCTGTGACCCGGGTTCGAATCCCGCCTGGGCCAATATGTGGATTGGGTTTTCAGTCCCTGCCTGATACCGTGGGTTTTCCCCAGAATATTCTTCTGGGCTTTTCCTCCCACCTCTAAAACTGTAACTTCTTCTCATTGACTTCTCTCCACAGGTTTCTTCAGGCTTGCGAGCTACAGTGCCTAGGGCGCTTTTGAGGAATCCTTGGTTTCATTACCAGAAATGATTAATAATAATAATAATAATAACACGTTCATCCGCAATTACGCATCCACTTTCCGCAACTTGTCCGGTATACTTGTTGTGGTGGCTCCTGATTAATATTTGTCTCTAACAAGGAATTGGGTAAATATGTATCGTGCTTGACCATGCAACCGAGGAGAAAGTAAATGTAAGGTAGATATAGGAACCGTCAAACTGTAATGGTCCAACTACGTGAGATCCCAAAAGAGGGGCGCGCGCTGTAGCCCACAGTTCCATCTAGTCCCTTACCCCACCCTCAAACTCTCTGTTTAGTTTCCCGAAGAATTTGTTAAAATAATGTTGCAAAACTTTGGGGAAATGACATATTTTTGGGGTGGCGAAGTTGCTTTGGAAGGCTTCAACATGATGCCGGTCTGTAAATGGATCTGCAGGTTGTGGTCGCACTATAGTCTTGAGTGGTTGGGCGTGTTCAGGCATTCAAACCGTGGACGAAAAATGCTGGAGAGCAAAAGAGAACAATATCGTCCGCGATTGGGGGGGGGGAGCTTTTCGCTGAAATGGGAAAAGCCTTTGTTTTTGTTCTGATTCGTTTATATCCCCCCCCCCCTCCCGGAAAAGGAAAAAAGAAGGGAAAAAAAGAAGAAGGAAACATAAAGAGAAAAAAAAGAAAAGAAAAAGAGGCGCGAAGTCATATTGGTGTAAATGTAATGGGTCCCTGCCCCCCTCTAAAACTGATAAATCGAGAAAATGTTGAGAACTAGAAATACAGGATTTTTTGTGTGAAAAATATGTTTTTCCCCCCTCTAGAAAAAAATCCTGGCGACGCCCATAACCTTCATCATGCAAACCTTCAAATCTTACAATTAGTCGCAACCTGCAAATTCTATACGCTGAAGTAGATTCATAAGACCGAGACCATTATGCGCAAATTGTGCGGGTAAAAGTGTTGCATATGTTTTAGACACGTTTTTATTCTATAAGCCACTTAGGAACTTTAATTCATTCAATCCCTTTTATTATTACAGAATCCATTAACCATCTGTGACGTCATCAGGGGTCACGTGACATCAATTTGAATGTTTATTATTTACAGTCCTGTAGCTATAGAACTATTTGACTGATTGATCTCAAAGTTTGTATATAGGTATATAGCCTAGACATAGCAGTATAATTATAGATTAAAATAGATATGACGTCATGATGACGTCATCATATCTTACTTAATATTGACTTATAATATATACGCTTACTCCTATATCTTGAGATCTGTCCATTATTTGACTCAAACGTTGCATTGTAGAGACAGTCTAAAGTTTGATTTATTTTTTAAAGTAATATGTGACGATAAATTACGTAATTACGTAATTTTATGGCCACCATAATTTATGGTGTGATGTAGGCCTGTCGATTAGAGTAAACAAAGTCACAGCATTACCATTAGTAAACAGCAAGTTTGACAAATTAATGAGGTGAATCTGCAACGTCTTGTTGACAAGTATTCAACAGAGAAGAACAAAACCAAACGACCAGGATTAGGGACAATGCAGACTAGACTACAATGTTGCCCTGGGCAATTTACGATTTATAACGTCTAACAAAATAATGTAAATACCGTAAAAAAAAAAGTAGGATGAAACTTAGATTTGTTCCTCTTATTGCTCTCTTTTGACTACTCGAGACAAGTTAGTGAGTTCCCCCCGTGATTTGTTTGAACGTCGTAAACAGATGGAGTATATTATTTTGGCCTATTCTCCGTGTGAATTGTTTATCCGATCTTTCATTCGGACGTGTAAACCGGGTGTCATATTGCCAGAAGCGATTCCAGCTGAATTGAAAATTCTCAAAATACGAAGCTGTCGACATAGAACAGATATGAGGGTTTGGTATGAGTGACCTTTTCAAAATTCAGCAAGTGCGCAGATGTTGTGATTTTTATTGTCTTATATGAAATTGGTTACTGTCGGTTTGAAATTGATAATTGCCATATCCGGAAATAACAGTGCACAACCATAGTGTCCGTTTAAGGCTGTTCTCTGTCCGCATTGTTCTGTCAGTTAATTGGGTGAATCATGGGTGAACTATATTACAGTCGGGTAGATATTTAACCTTTGAGAGATGATTATCAATAAATTATGCTTGTCTCCTAGTGTGATCACGTCCCGTGGGGGACATCGTAGGACAATGAAGTTTTGGACGTTATCTGCACAATCGGCCACAACGCGATCAATATGGTGGTGTCCCATGATTGTGCCTGCTGCGCATGCGTTGATCATGATCCGTGAAAACGAGAACGTTCAGGAATCGTTGAGTATTTTATAACTTTATGTCAATTGATTGATTTCGTAGCTAATATTTTATATTTTCAAAGAAAGGTATTGAATATTATGTTTGCTTGTCTTCTTTGATTGATAAAAGAATGGGAAAAAACACCCCCCCCCCAAAAAAAAAATCTGAATGTGCTGGTATAAATGTAAAAAAAAAAATACCAAAATTGATGGCTAATTATATTTCACCGTAAGTCAAAGTTGCCAGTTTGGTTTGGTCGTTCGATTCCTGTCAGGGCTACTTGGTAGATATATCTCAGTTATAATAATATTAATACTAATTAAAAAGCTTCCTCCGATTTCTAAAAAGTAGTTTTTTTCTGTAACTTCTTATTTAAGTCTGGGATCTGCGGCTCAATTTTAGTCTCACCATTTCTACCATTTTTCTGTTCTACAAAGGCTTACCTGCTCCACAATTTGCGTTTAGGATTTTCCCTGGGGACGAGCCACACGCAGCAAGATGAATTTGAACAAGACATAAAGTGCTGGGGCTTCCCCTCCGCAAGTAAATTGAAAAGACGTACCATTAATGGTTTGGAATCGATGCGGTAAACATTATGCATATCCGGCCACCCAAGTCAATATTCGTCTGCGTACGTGAATGCTTTATTATCTTCTCATTAAACCAATTTCATCGTGGATCATCCTAAAACATAGCCTCTAATCACGAGCGCCACGTTAGAGATGTTTCAAATAAACTGCGCATCTTTGAAATTTTGAAAATGTATATAAGATAATTGATGACGTTCTTTAACGTAACGTCATTTAAACGACCTGACAATCAGGTTTTAAGGAATACTTTGAAACAGTTTGACCTGCCCTTTACAGGGTTAGTAAAAAAAGGGAAACTCAAATGGCGCCCCCTATTTTGCTAAGACGTTCCGCATGTAGCGCTTTCTAAATCTAGGATATAAACACCGAATTAATAAGCTTTGCTTTAGTACAAGAATCATTCAAATCACTCATGTACGTTTTGAGTTATGAAATATTGAATATAAACACAGTTTTAAAATTTTGTCCACGGATCACATTTAAGGTACGTGACATTTGAACCATGTCGAAGTCAAGTAGAAAGCAGGGCAAGACTACAAACTCTTGACATTACAGCATGTTGATTTAAATGGGAAGCAGAAGGTATTTCAATAAAGGTTATGATAAGTGCTATCATAGTTGTAAGAGTGTTCTGATGTGTTTTTTTTATATGTTAATTGTTTGAGTTTTGCTGAAATATCACTTACATTTTTTGTGACCCGAGGACAAAATTATAAAAATGTGTTTACGTTCAAAAGTCCAGAACTTGAAAAGAACATGAGGAGTATGAATGATTTTTTTTAAAATAAAAATAAAGCTTATTAATTGTTCTTTTGCATCCTAGATCTTGAACGCGCTACATGCAGAACTTCTTCAGAAAAAAATAGGGGCGCAATTTGGGTTTCCTTTTTTTGTACCCACCCTGCATTTCAAAATGCGCAACTCTTTATACATGGTGAGTAAAAAAGCGGAGCCAAAACCACAAAAAAATATATTTCATATTTAAAAAAATATGAAACACCAACAATAATAATGACTGGAAAGCCAATTTCATAAACTACTTTTAGATGAAAAAAAAATTCATTTGAATAATACTGAAATTACTCAATCCGTTCAAGCAACTATTTTCTGCGCTTAGTAACACGTCTATGTCCTTGAGACGCGTGGAGGACATTGACCCGTGCAGCTGGGAGTCATTGGACTTCTCGTGTAGTGATTGGACAACCAGACACGTATTCGAAGGATGGGTGTCTCACATTGTTTCCAATTATCAACTTGTTTGTTATCAACGGGGCTGGCAAACCAAATCAAATCCTTGAAATGTCCAGCAGATAACCATCAAGTATTTTTTTTTAAGAAGAAGGAGAAGAAGAGGGGGACAGCTTTATTAAACCCTAATTACCAAGCCAATGGCCAGGGCTGACGTGGTGGTTGTGTTTTTTGGGGGGCTGTGTTTATTGGTGTTGTAGGGAGATACAATTTTGATTCTGTAGTAACCAGTCCTTCCCTGGATGACACCTCCATTCATATTGTCTTTTTGCATTGTTTTTTTCCTTCATTTTTTTTAATACTGGTAATGGTAATAAGTTTGGGTTTCACCAAACAGTATGTGTGAATGTATGAATGGAAACAAACAAACAAACAAACAAACAAACACCCCCAAGAACCCAACAAACAAACAATTAAAAACAAGAATGCTGATCCAAGAAAATGTTAACGCATAATAAATTGTACAAACAACTGGACGATTTTTCAATGGTCGTCGGTGCGTGCCCAAGCAATGATTGGCATAACAACTAATAATGAACTTTGATCAGTATAGTGAGACAGTTTTGTGAATCATTGATGAATATATCAAATTGTGATCAAACCAAATCATTTTGGTTATCATCTAAATGTTTAGGATCGCGTCTTAGGTGAAGATCGGTTCGTACTTCACCTTTAGCCCTCCTTGGAACGAATCCGTTTGGGTAACGGGTGCACGCCACACAGTCCCGTAAAACTCTTATTGACGTCACAAAGTTCTTCTGTTTCGCTTTGGTGTGACGTCTGAATCGAAACTCACTGTATTAAATAACAATTATATATCAAGTGCAGCCATTTCTTACCGTCACATTTGTTGACTATGGACTTGGAAAATGTCACAGCTCGATTAAGTATCGGGTTCGTACAGAGAACCCCTTGAATGCGTGTGTAGAAGGCCCTAATAAATGCATGCCGTCTTCACGCCTTTGCTCTTCGGTTGTACTATCAGAGATAGTCAGGCAGTCTGCGGACAAGACTAGCTTGCAAGTTAACTATAATCTGCGTCGGATGCGGATTGGGTGACATTAGTACAAGTAGGTTCATTGCTCTTTCAAAATGTGCCATGACGGGTTATTATATGGGCCATGACGAGGTCACATTAATGATCGACCTTGAGTGAACATTCATCCGAACCCTTGATTGAAAGTTGTCCAGTATGACTTTCACAGGTGCTTTTTGGCCGTTATTTACAAATGGAATGTTTTTAATGGAGGCCAAGTTGATATTTCCGTATGTTATAACGGTCACACCATCCAGTTGGTATAATGGCGACCCTACTTCGACTCGATGGCAGTAACCATGTATTAAGTCTTTTCTAAGGGTAATTAGCCTCTGCTCATCCGTTGATGTGAATTCAAAACCAGCGCAGGATTAGTGATGGCGTGTTGTTTACCAAATAATGAGGAATACAGATTAGGCCAAAAAAAAAGTCTCCGGTTTCTGGTATGGAGCTTGCCCCAAAAGTGGTGCGGCGACGCGGCTTTTTTTTTTTTTTTACCTGTTTTTTTTTGGGGGGGGCTTCAAATGACGGCTGATGACTGCAAATGGTGCCCGACTAAACTTAGTGCAAATATATGGGAGTCCAGAGAGGCCACATAAATCTTATTCTCGATCATAACCCCATCCAAAAACACGTTAAACTTGTGCAGCAGCAGAATTCCAGTCAAACCAGTGAGTTTGGCGGTTTTGAAACATCATCTTGTATTGAAAAAAAAAAACTTTTTCATTTTGCCGACGCGCATGGCTACGGCGACGCGCGCGCATACCAGAAACCGGAGACTTTTTTTTTTGGCCTTAACGTTTGATACCCACAATTTTAACTTTACTGAATTTCCGTATTGCGTGCAAGTCTATGAGCATTTTGTGACGCAAAAATGAAATAGCTCTGTAAAGCTACACATTTCCATATCTTATTAAGCTCCACCCAGAATCAATTCCTGGAACTGTCATGACTACGGAAAATGTCTGAGCCCAAAACACGTTTCCTTAGAAAATAAGGAAGTTACCAGCCAATACAAACATTGTTACACTCACTTGATGTAGACCTATATATACGACGATAGACACTGGTCACCAGATGACTTTTGCTGATGGCTACTTATATTGTCTGCTAATTTTCGCAATTAAATTGGAGCCAAGGTTATATATATCAAGCATCCGGCTGACAGTGATTGAAAATGTATCTGTCGAGGATATTAATCTATTGACCTAAACCCAGATTTAACTCATCTCTCTGAACGCTGTGGCGGCATCTTCAGAATTCCTTATCCTATCTGTCATTGGGGTATGGTATGGCCGCCTGTGTTTCATTACGAGGTCACCGTTTGTGACCGGATAGAAGAGCCGTCTCAATAGGCAACCTTATTGGTCATCCCTCCAGCCCTGACAAAAAAAAAGAGCATTTCTTAGAAATACAATAAAAACAATGTGACCCTTCCTTTCTACACTCTTCTGTAAATGTTGATGATCGTCGGATTTGAACAGCGCCCCCATTGAAAGCATGGTACAAGCACCCCCCCCCCTTTCCCTATTCATTTTTCGGAGGCCAAGTGTCCGGAGAAAAAAAAACCTGTCCACATTTCAGCATTGATTTGCTGATACCCCCCCCCCCCCCCCGCGCAAACATTCCTGGATCCGCCCCTGCATGGTTCATGTACATTTGACCTTTTGAAAGAAAAGCCGCGAAGAAATAAGAAATATTGTCCAGAACACAAAACACGAACACCAACGCGAAATAAGAACGAAGACAAAACCAAAGGGTGATGGAGGTTCAGCTCCATCTCCCAATAACTACAACAGTTTTGCATTCCTATTCATTTTCCAGATGCACATAGTACATTCACCTGATGCAATCCACTTGACGTGTTTTTGTAGCCCTTCGTATTTGCATTTTATACCGAAGGCGAGTGAATAAAATTACACATGTGCAGTGCAGTCATTTGATCAAAACTCTTTCCCCAAAACTCGTAATTTGTTTTTTTTTGCAATTACGTGTACACTTGACCTTTCCAAATTCTCTTGTTTTGCCACGCAGTAAAACCTCCACCGGAATTGTCCGGGTATACTTTCATAGAAAACAAAATAAAATGTATAATTCAGAGCATGCATTTTTCTTTACGATGGATTAGTGGAACGATTTATACAATTTTTGTTTTTAAAATGTGTGGGTATGTTACCGACCCAAGTACCACTTAAACAAATTGTTGAGACAAACAGACTACAAATTCAGAGACCACGCACATGTTGACACTGTGATGAAAGAACACTTGTTGCTGGATATCACAAAACCTTCAATGAAATACAGGGTGAGTCAAAAAAAGCGAAACCCAAATATCGGAACTATTGTTTTGGTGAAGTTGTCCATGTAGCACTTTGAAAATCTAGGATATGAAAGCCAAATTATAAGCTTTCTTTTTAGTACAAGAATCATTCCAATCACTCCTGTACTTTTTAAATTACGGAATTGTAAACACAACCACCGTTTTAAAGTTCTGTCCACGGATCACAAAAAGGTGTGCGATCTTTCAGCAAAACGAAAACAAATGTGTGTGAATTGTTTTCGTTCTGCTGAAAGAACAGTTACATTCTTGTGTTCCATGGACAGAACTTTTAAACGGTGGTCGTCTTTAAAATTCCGTAACTTAAAATGTACATGAGTGATTTGAATGATTCTTGTACTAAAAGAAAGCTTATGAATTGGGCTTTAATATCCTAGAATTTCAAAGTGCTACATACAGAACTCCACTAAAACAATGGCCCCGACATTTGAGTTTCACTTTTTTTTTGACTCGCCTGTAGAGCAAGCAAATCTCGCCAGTCCACGCTCGTGCCCTGTGAACGTCTTGGTACCAAACACTGACTAGTCTAGTCGCAGACCCCTGTGTTAGGGTTCAGGTCAATATCTTTTAGGTATTGGGCAAAACCCGATCACTGTTCTGAAATGGCGTGAATAAATCTTCCTTTAAATTCATTATTGACGACGGGTACCCTATAATGCTGCGACGTCAACACCGGAAATAGGGTGTCATTAATACGCACAAAAAAAGTTCGTGCTATTTCGATATTTTCAGAGGTTCTTTTCACTCTATTAATCCACATGTTTAAACTACATTATCACCACAGCATTCATTATGCGCCTTTTTTACTGATGGCGTCCTCAAACTGGACGGTAACGTTTCAATAAAATATATTTTAGAATCTAACAAATTGTCCAAATTCACATATTCTTAAACCAAACATTATTTGAATTTCATATGTCCATGTTATGTTTTTTTTATATTAAACAAAACTGTCAAATTAATGGTTCAGCGCCCCATCATCCTGCGTGCCTCTAGCTTAGATCAGAGGCGATACATATTCATCATGAGCTGAAAAGAACTTGTGAAAATATGGAAATTATAATGGAGGTTTTAAGTGTAGGTGTTAATAATATCCAACCTCCGGTTTGGTGACGTCGATGTATTTGGAGGCCCAATGTCAACATTGTATGTACCAGAAATCGTTACTGAACATGATAGTAGACACACATCAAATGATGGATTGAATTTTAAAACCGAAAGAAAGAAACGTGATCATTTTGAAATTCTTCCTTACAAAGGTTCTGGTCTGATGACTTCATCATTTGTTCTGAAACCTTACAAAGTCATTTGCGGTTGCCCAAAGAATGTCTAGAAACCATTTGGTAAAATTGTAACGAATGGTTTTTAAATTCAGAAAAGATAAACAATCTCTCCTTTTTTTAGTTTGCGTTTAAGCGTCGAGTATTTCGAACTATGTCAGTGTTAACGGAAGGTTGCTAGGAGTTCAAAATCACATATACATTGCAGATACTGTCGAAACTATTCAACAAATTCGATTTTTTTTCTTTTGTCCTAACGGGTGTTGTGAGACCTTTGATTTTTTTTATTTTATTTTTCGGTCGATGTCTCATTCAACCTTGATTGACTTTTGCTATAGACAAATAGCAATTAAAAGACAACCTCTGTTTCTGGTGAAACTAAAAAAAAGGCACAGACAGTGCATCTCTAATTATAAAAAAAAAAAACATAACACAAATTACATAACTTCTTCAAAGACCAACAATTGAACCAGCATGGTTTAACATCATCTCTTATACCGTTTATTTCCATTTTAATTGTCGGGACTATCATATTAAACAATAGGTTGAACACGCTACCTCTACAAGTGTTACATCTTCATCGTATATTGCCATGGTGTAAAACGGTGAAACAACTCACAAAAAAGTGGCGATATATTTCAAGTGCATGAGAGTTGAAAGCAATTCCAATGGTTCATTTTAAATTTTGATAGAACCCATCTACAAAATGTGTTGTCAAACCTTTTGTAATTTCAAACCCGGGTGAGATGCACATCCTGGATTGCACATGGACGTTATGATAAAACCTTCCACTCTTTTGTTGTTTTAATAAGAACTGAAATTATATGCACCACGATTATATTGTTGAATCGTACCGGAGATGCCTTCAGCGAATGAAAGTGCAATGTTCCCATAATTTCGCTGCCTTTTATTATATTCACCCCACCTCACAGCAACGTCAACGGGGACTAATTTTCTTCTGAGAACAGGTGTTTCTCCAGCACTTTAACACTTGGCAGTTCATGTGATAAATGACCACATGGTAAAAGCTTTTGAATTAGCAGAAAGTCCCGGACGCGGAATGCTACACCGCCACGCGCAGGGAATGCACAACAAATCACATACGAGGTTACCATGTTCATTACCAAGTTCAAGTGAAACCTTCAGGTCTGAAATTTGCGCTGTCGTGAACAAACTTTCTGAGTCTCACAAGACAATCATTTTGGGGTGAATATACATGTATAGACCACGGAGAAACCATTGTGCACGCTACCATGGAGAAACCATTGTACAAAGCAACTGCCCCGTGAAGTATTATGTGAACAATAGCTAGCACAATACTTTCTTCTTTGAAGGGGGCCATCGTGATAGCCTTGCTAGCGTGCCTAGACTGGTCTACAGTTAGAGTGTCGAAGTAACAAATCACGATTTGCAGCGTTGCACCGAAACACATTCACGTTGCATGCATACATCCTTTTGTTAATTATTTCCCAGTAAATCGCGCAGAAAATCAACCATAGAATAATTTGTTCTAAAAAATGACTAGTACTCTCCGTCGGCATTGGTTCTTATACATGTAATAACACTGCAAAATACCTCACTTTGTCGTTGCTATTGTGTGCACAACTTGCATTTTCTAGACATGCACTGAATCACAGGATTACGTCTTATCCTGCTAACTCGGGTCTGAATAAAACAGGTCCAATTTCATGTCGCTATTAAGGGGTCCGCTCATAAGTCCGACGCCTCATAAGTCCGACAAAATCGCATCCCCCAACCAAATAAAAGGCCAATACGTCCGAGGCCTCGTAGCTCCGAGGCCTCATAGCTCCGACGCCTCGTACGCTTTGTTTTCCGACATCGGACTTATGAGGCGTCGGACCTATGAGGTGGAATAAATAAATTGCATGCCTCATAAGTCCGACGCCTCATAAGTCCGACGCCTCACGAAGTCCGAAATTTCGGACTTATGAGGCGTCGGACTTATGATACGGCCCGTCGCTAATATAAGCACAACAGCCGACTGCCATGAAAACTGAAAAGCAGTTTGAGCAAATAAAATGCATGCTGAACTCCTTTTTAAAAACAAGTGTTCTTAAAATAATGAGATAACAATGGGAATCTCGGTGAAATAGGCTTAGCACAACTGTTGTAAGGCGCTCATTAAAACAAGCCTCTGCATCGTTTGTAATTGACTCAACTTGATATATAATTACAATTTTTGACTCTATACATCTTGAACAAGTTACCCATAAGACCTTTAGTAGATAAATATACATGTTTGTTTAAAATTTACACCATTAAATATTAACAATACCAAGTGGTAATTTCAACAGTAAGTGGTAGTTTTCCATACTGAAATGTTAACTTGTGGAAATAGAGGGGAAAAAAAATCTGAACACCAGAATACTGCAGCATCTACACAAGTGATAACAGAAACTGTACACTATATTTACAATATTTACAAGACCTCACAACTGCAACACACGTTTATATCCCTCAAAATGGTTACGACAAGTTTAACTACTTTGTTTCGTTTGTCGGAACACCTGCTCTAGCTTTGCCTGAATAAACAAGTGAATCAACAACATTACAGGGCCTAACGTTTTGGTCGTGGCAGGACGTTCCTCAAAGGCAAAAAAGACAAAAATAAAAAAGTTGGATTATTGTATAATAATCCTCTTCTCAGAAGCGAGAAATTAATATTCACTTTCTGTACGACACAAAAATGAAGGCATATTAAACATAAAGAGATCGCACGGTATATTACCCCGCTCGTCTGGATTTGCAACATGAAGAGTGAATTCTGCTCAAGAATAACCCAAACGACCATAATCTAAAGCCCTTGCCTCTGTGCGCGGTACCAACTCATTATTGCAGGACTTAATTTCAGTCGCCGAAATAAGCTTCGAGTCCACGTTTACGCGACGATGTATTCGTATTTATAGAAAAGCTTGATTTGAAAAGCCCTTTCATCGTCATCGTCACACTCAAACAGGTGCAAGTATATAGCCTATAAACTCGAATGAAAATGTTGTTTTCGTATTTATAAGTGAATGATTAAAGTTAACCCTCTGTTGTTGTTGCAGTAGATTGGCTTAGCACGGAATATCATTATTTGCTTACCAAATTCTGCTTATGAATGCATGATTCTCAGCCGATTTTTTGTTAAGTATAATTATGAAGTTGCGGCGCTTCGTATTCTGCTCAGCAACTATGAAATTTCACCATGGCCATAATAGCACACCATCCTTTTCGCAACCATTGCATTAGAATCAACCAAAAACACCATACAAAATACGTCATCCACTCTCCAAACACTAACGATGTCAAGTGAAATTTGGACTTGCATAAAAATTCGGTCTCTTACCCTCACGTGATAACCTGACATAGTCCTTATCACGTTCACAAATTTAGACATGCGCAATACAATCAATGAGTCCGTATTTCATAGAGTCCAAATTTCACACTCCACCGGCCTACCATCAGCACATCTTGGCAACAAAAGTCTCATCTACCACTCGTCAGTCATCCTCACTTCGCACTATCACTTATGACAGATTGGCCTTATACCACACAAAACAAGTACCTATCATACACATCACAACACTTCACCACATCAGAAAAAAAACTATACCATACCATACCAAGTAAAATCGAAGTCAACCATACTACATCATGAACAACCACACTTCACCAGAAATTACCTGTCACAATAATGTTAATGTAAGTCATAGTTATAAGGCCCACTTTCCATCGTGCTGCTTGTTAGCAAGAAACTTACTATCTTGATCGGGGAGGATGTACTAACCGTTTTTCCCTTTGAATGCTACTAACGTGCCTTGCTTTCTTTGCTGTATACTTTCTGAAAAAGCGATTTAATTAATCCCGAAACCTTTCAAAACACCGATTTCGCCGCATTCCATTCCGCAACATTAGATCTGAGACACTGCCTCCATTGCACCGCATCGAGACACCAAATCATACCAAACCCCACACCGTACCTCGCTGTATCAAAAACACTGTTGTAAGGTCCATCACATCACAGTAAAACAAGAAAATCATTCCATCATCGGCTGCTTAACAGATGGTTTTGCCTTGCAAAATGTTCTTGCGAAGCAAACATCGGCTGAGAACCGACGGCATTTTGTTGCATCTTGAATGTGCTCAGCAAATGTTTCCATTATCTTGCGTATGCATATTGACATTGGACCCGGTCGCACCAAACAAAGGCATTCTTTACGAAGCATCAAAGAATTCTGATGCATCTAACTACATTCACTGCCTGAGGTTTGCGTTTCAGATTCGCGCTGAACCAAATAAATACAAAAACAGCTCCGGTCAATCCACTTGGATGCAGACGGGCAAAACATGTATTTGCCATACCTTAGACTACAGCCGTTATACGAACGACTGCAACTTTCCATCTTAAGATGTGACCGCTTCAAATTGTTTCAAAGCTTAAATCAAATCTTGGGAATAATTTGGTTCGACGCCACTCTGGAACGCCTTCTAAGTTTGCCCGCCTACATTTGACAACTCTACCTCCAAGACTATGATGAACTCATTATCGTTTGGACATAAAAAAAAACCCGGGTGCTTCCGTCATACCGATCATAATTATGCACAGTTAGTTAATATATAAGTTAGTTTAATGAGTTAGTTTAATTATTTAGTTTAATAATAAACTATAAAACACTCAGAGAGCGCAAACTTCCGCCAAGGCTAAAAAAAAAACAACTCCTCGCCATATTGTCAGAACACCCAAAAGAAATACTCGCATAAATGGTGAAGAATCCTTAAAAAAAAATCCTGGATCCAGACCGGGATCCGGATCACTTCCAAAATCTAATCGATTTGTACTTGTACCAAGGACCACCCCTACGATATTTTTTCATGCAAATCCGTCTATAACTTTTGAGTTATCTGGTTAACCAACCAACCAACCAATCAACCAACCAACGCCGATGAAAACATAACCTCCTTGGCGGAGGTAACCAGTTGTTTCTTGAGCAAGATTGATTGAAACATTAAATTGTGTAACTTGCAGAATACAGGGTGAGTAAAAAAACCCAACGAAACCCAAATGTTGGGACCAATGTTTTAGTGAAGTTCTACATGTAGCACTTTCAAAATCTAAGATATAAAAGCCCCATTCATAAGCTTTCTTTTAGTATACGAATCATTCAAATCACTCATGTACTTTTCAAGTCACGGAATTTTAAACACAAGCACCGTTTTAAGGGTTCTGTCCACGGATCACAAAACAGTTCAGTGTTCTTTCATCAAAACGAAAACAAATCACATAGGGATGTGTGTGAATTGTTTTCGTTTTGCTGAAAGAACGCACACCTTTTTTGTGTGATCCGTGGACCGAACTTTAAAACGGTGGTTGTGTTTAAAATTCCGTAACTTGAAAAGTAGATAAATGATTTGAATGATTCTTGTACTAAAGGAAAGCTTATGAATTGAACTTTTATATCCTAGATCTTAAAAGTGCTACATGCAGAACTTCACTAAAACAATGGTCCCGACATTTGGGTTTCGTTGTTTTTTTACTCACCCTGTATCGCCATTAGTACATTAACGGACAATTAGTGGTTCTCAGTACAGCCCATACCATTACCAGACTGATAGTTAAATACAAATAAATTGCATTTTTTTTTACATACCGACCTTATTATATTTATTTGGCTTAGGAACTCTTGCAATGAGGGGGAAATTATCTGCAAAGAAAGGAAAATAATGGGGAAAGGGTGGAATCAAAATATCCTTTCGTATTGTTCTCATGGCATTAAGCTCAAAATAATATTCATTTTCTAAAAATTATTCCATTATTGCAAACTAGAATACCGATTTTTGCAATTGCACAATAAGATACAATAAAAAAAACACTTCTATTTTGCTTGAAATTACCCACCAATTAATGAGAATAGTTCTACACTTGTTTCATTATCAAATAGTACATACTTATTTTATCCTACAACCCATGTACAACTGTGGCACAATCCCTAAATGCATTTTCTTAAACATATATACAGAGTGTTTCAGCAGTAAAAACAAAACACCATATTTCCCGTTTGCGAACTTTACGGAAGGATTTGAAAGAAGCCAATCATAACGGATCATAACAGATCAAGAGATAGGACTCTCTGACGCACTAATGACGTCATTGCCAAGTCATATAGTTAGCCGTCCAAAAATAACTAATAAGCCCGCGAAGTCTATACACGGTGCCCACTAATTGTCTGTGCACCGGACTGAAAATGTACGACCAAAGTATTTTTTTTTTGTACAGTTTATCCCTCGATCAGCTTTTCCTCTGCAAATCAGAAAAAATATGAAATTCATATTTTTAATCAACCATATTGAAAGAGCAGCACTTGCAAGAGTTCATAATATATGGATGATCTTAAAAAAACACAACTTATTTGAACCTGAAACACGTCCCAGGACAATCATGCAACGGGCGATAAATATTGTGTGGGTAGCAGGTGTTGAATATAACTAGAGTTGAAGGACGTGATGTGATAAAAGATGCATGTCCTCTCTTGTTTGATCATAGAACGATTATTACAAGAACAGAAGATATATAAAACTGCTTACAGCATTCAGTCTTAGTGTATACAATTTGTTTGCGCAAATTTGGCTGAAATTTCTTTGTAGAATCTGAAAGTTAATCATTGAGTGCCTGTTTCAGGACGATTGTGTCAAAAAGCAAAATGAGTAAATTATTTCTCAGACGTCGTTTGAGTTTTTAATTGATATAAGTTTACTACCGCGACGCATGCTCGGTGAAGATTTTATTTTCACCTGACCGAGACACTGCATATAGTTCTAACGTTGATTTTGGTAATGAAAGGCCGCTCTTGCTCGAAGCGCGATCGAAGTTAATAAATGTACAGCAACGTTCCCAACTGAATTGCCGAAAGTATTTGGCGAAATCATTAGAAGGACGAGGTGATTCAAAAGAAATGAGAAAAGGCGGCCTTCTCGCACACGAATGACCTATACACCTGGCGGGCCAACAAAACTGCGGAAATGAAAAACTTCTATCCCTCAAGGGAGGAACTGTTACGAACGAGTTTAACCCTTGATGTGTAAAGACAACTGTATCCCGAGACAGTTTATGTAATACGATCCGATTTTCCCTCTTGCACTTGTGTCTATTTTTCTTCTCCCTCGATCTCTTTTTTTTTTAATTTCGAAGACCGCCTTCCTGCGTTCTGAGTGTACTCTTACACGCACATGGGTTACTCTTTCCCCAATTGTGGGTCGAGAAAAACGGAAGAGGTGCGCTAGTTGCAGCTGCTCCAGCCCCTTGCGTTGAGACACGCCCAGAGGCAAACCTGTAAAGCTATCAATAGAGTGGCAACGTGCGCCCTCGGCAACCAGACTGACTAGTGAAAGCTATGACGGATGTGGAGGTTGTCTCAACTTAGTCTTAACCGGAAGGTAAGTTCAGACAGACCAGCAGCACTTCTGAAGACGTCACTCTCTTTAGTTAAGAAATCTCGAGTCCGTTGTTATTAAGCAAACACTCGCAAAGCATCTCATAATGTGCTGTTAAAGGATTTTTCCGGAGGCTTTCACCAAATTTGGTATTGTGGGCTTCTGCCAGGAGATAAGATACAAGTGTGTGACAAAATCTGCTTAGTCAATAACTGATGGCATGGTTTTCATGATGATGCGCCATTTTCGAACCGCATAAGCCAAAATTAAACTGCACTGTCATTTTCTCCAGCATAATCCTGACACACATCGACTTCATCAAGTGCCGAATCAAAATGACATCAATTTGACTGAAATGTTATTTTCGCTGTTATCGCGACACACATCTTTTAATATACCAAAGCAGCACACTTTGTTTCTTCGCTATCTTCGCTTGCCTTGCCGCTAGTCAGCTCCTTGCGTTTGTTCTAACTGACATTTGTGAGGAGCTCCGGGGCAAAAGAGCGTTCCAAGTACCGAGGAGACGTACCGATAAACTGAGGCAGTTACCGGCCAACCAACAATGCATTTCCGCTCCACGCTCGCCTGAGATCGCCCGGGACAGAAGAGAGTCAGGAGAGAGTTACTGCCATCGTCACTGATTGCGCTCTTCAACGTCAGACTACGGGAAATGATTGTGTGTTCTTGTTGAAATGCTTGCAAATAACTCCGCAGTGTTTTTGTTTTCCCGAAGTTCACTTGAACAGATGAGAGGATAGACGATTTAAACTGTTCATTCGCCAAAATATTCTCTGCAAGACTGTCAGCGTTTGTACAAATGAGACATTTTAGTTTCTTGATGGCTCGTTCGCGTATTGTTTGTCCTCTAGTTTAATTTCCACTGTTGATATAAAGTCGTTTTAGTTGGTTCGCCCATTCTCTCCATTGAGTTTGCTTCATTTTTTTTCGAGTTAATTTTGTGGATCTTTAAAAAACATTAATTCCAAGTAGCTGGCGACTTATTATTTAAAGTAAAACGATAAAAATGTTCTTGATTATTTGGCCATGTTGATTGGTTTGCCAATCTTCAGTACTCATCGCTTCATTTGCCTGTTGTTGTTGTTGTTGTCGGTGGTTTTTAGGAGTTTTAGGAGGGGCCTGGGGGATATTTTCGAGATGGCTTGAGAGTTATTATTATAACTATAGGGATGACTGTGTTTTAGTTTTGCATCATGTCTGGATGAGTCAACCACGCTGGTAAAATGACTTCAAGGAAAACATTGAATGCCAATTAATAGAACGGGATAACGAGTGAAACAGTGTTGACATACGTCATGTGAATTACACCTCAGGAGGCATCAGTAGAGACAAAAACAACACATGTAAAACGAATATTGAGTGCGACTGTGTGTTGTCAGAATGCCTTGAAGATAAAGACAAACTGTAGAAGCGTATCAGGAAGAACGATCTTGTCAAATTTGACGAGGCAAGACGGATTAAAACTGCAGGGCAAAAAAAATTGATAAATGTATGTGTATCAATAGCTTTACCCATGTTATAACACGCACAGGCCATATAGAATGCAGTGACAAAATGTACATAGAGAGCTGGCTAACTCGCTTGGAACGTTACCACGCACAATCAATCACGCATTGCATCGAAAGAAGAGTGTCTGTGTCACACAGATAATGATCGAGGTTGGCACAGATTTAGAAATGTCCACAACGTCGCCCAACTAATGACCACAAAATTAATGATCACATTATTGAATCGTTAAGAAAGTCTGCGGTTGGAATTTTCTCCTGCAAATTTAAAGGAGAATAGTTCTTTGATGTACGCCACCTAATAATGCGTACTTGATTGGTAATGTGATATATCAATCCGTGCTCTCCGTATACTCGCTTCAGCGAATGAGGGGGAAAAGGCTTTTTGAAAACCGAACAGGTTCAAACACCGAGGAGATTGTATGAAACAGAAATACATTTTCGCTTTTTTTTCCTTAAAATTGCAATAAATTAGTCCGATCTTTTAGCGTTTGTGTCTTGGATATGAACTCCGATTCTATAATTTAAATGCCTCCGTTTGGACTTTGTGCAGGTTAGGTTTACAATCTTTCATTATCTACGATAATCACCTTTTCAGGAACTTACTTTTTTATATATAACTGACACCATTAATAACATACTTGCTGTTACTAGAAATGTGTCCATGTATTCCGTAAAGGCTACTGGCCCCGCCTCGCCTTCAGACAAACGTACCGTACAGTAGCGTTAACCTGTTAACTGTTTTCCGATTGTGGACAAAACGAATACTCTTGAATATTCCAATAATAAGATGGTGCAATTTATTGTTGGACGATAGCGATTCAAGAAGGGAAAAAAGACACAATTTCGGGGGGGGGGGGACACAATCTGGGCTTTAGAAACTATCTGGGATTATACATCGTTGTTAGGCAGTAAATGCTTGTGTTCATTAGCCGGATGAGTTCCAATTATTCCTTATTGGGTGTCATGAACAGGCTACCGTAGACGTGTAAGTACACAGTGATCGAAGAGTTTGGAATTTTGCTAACTTTCTTTTTTGCTCCTTTAGGCGATAAAAGAGGAAAAAGCCGTAAAGCATGTGTCAGCTTAGGTATTTTGATTGGTTTCACTACAAATTCGGTGTTCTTATCTTCCGTGACCAGTTTGCTTCGCCGTGACGAAATTACTTGAATGTGAAATGCACATACTCCCATTTGATTTCGTCATGATTTTCCTTCATTCGCAGTCCGTACGAGTTTGGTCCAAAGATGTAATCCGTGCTGCATATGCAGTCTATAAGCACACAAACATCCCCCACAATCCATCACCCAACATGCGGTTGGTTTTGTAAGACGCTGAACTTGATGCTCAGCCCACTCTGTTTTTTTTCACGCAAGCTTATCCCTCAACCACGTGGGCGAGTCTATAGTCCACGGGTGTTCCGAGATCGAAATTGAAATTGTCGGTAAATGGTGTGTTTCAGTGGACAGGTCAATTCAATGACGTTTCATGCACGTCAGTTGTGTTCGATAACCGACACTGTAATGACGCGGCGCAATATCCTCAGATAAGATTTACAAGTTATGAAACCTTTAAAAATGGCCGCCATATTTCCAGCCAATTCCGCACTATGATACAAACACTGTTTTTGCAAGTAAAGACTTCCTGATCCCTCAATAAACATAATAAGGCGGTATTAATATTTACTTGCGCCTCTACTCTTGTGAAAATTGCAGCACAATAACAGGTCCATTCTGCCGAATGTTGAATTTGGTGGCCATTTTGAAAATGGCAGCTATGTTTCCCGCCAATTTCGCAATAAAGGCTATTGTTACAATTAGGGTGCCCCCGATTCCTCAATAAACATATCTGGATGACAGTGAGATTCTTTTCTACCCTTTAGCTTTCCCTAAAGTGCATTGCAATCGTAGGTTCCTTGTTCCAAATGTGGTATTTGGACGCCATTTTTCAAAATGGCCGCCACGAACGACAGAGGACGTTTTTAGAGTGGCTCTACTTCTTAAAACATTATACCCAGACCATAGTCCTGAACTGCGCCAAAATTCATGCTTGTACTTAAAAAGGCCCAATTTTTTTCACATATCTGCCTTACTATAAACAATTATTGCCACAAGACGGCGACAAGGGTCGAGTATAAACAAAGATTGCACGACCTATCAATTTCGGTCATTTTTTGTCAAAAGCTTTGATGAATATCGGGAAGTTTTGAGAGGTTAAGAGGCAAAGGGTTTGTCATACAGTAGTTCGAGTTTACTGCTGTGACTACCATTAACTGAAAATGTAAGATCGCAAAGAACAAAATTATCAAGCATGACTTTTATTCTTTATTGTTGGTAATGAACTCGACACAAACCCCGCAAGTCCGTCCAGCTATCCAATAACTGGTTAAGATTCAGTTATTCATGGCCTAGTGATACCTTGATCCACACTCATCTCCGTACCCCTCTTTCTCCCAAGAACTTTCCGAATCCGAATGGCGGCGGGGATATATCGAGCTCATTGATTTGCTGATTTCCCTATACGAGACAATGCGCGACCAATCATTAATCATGGAAGATCACCGTCCCGTCGATCTCAACGTTAATTGACTGATATAGCCTGAACTTATATATCGATCGAGATAACATGTACTTGCTCAGACTGCATCCCTCCCGCTCTCCATGTCGCGCACTTTGCTTTGAAAAGACCAGAAGTTAAGCATCGTCCATCGGAAATTAGTACATATGAAAAAGACGATACTTCGGAAGAATAATTATTTGAGGATGCCGACGTCTCAATTTGAAATGAACAGTACGCCCGGGAGTGATAAATTTTGCCAGTGGCTTGTTGCACCCGGCCTGGACATGTCGCATGTCTTTCGTCATGTTTGAGGCGTTAAGTAATCGGTAAAAATAGACAAGCCGCCATCCCAAAGACTAGCGTCTCTCAATTCTCTACAATTAGGCTAACTACTAGCATCTTGTATTCCGTAAAATTACATACCACATCACTGGCTATTAGGCCTATAGTACTTTAATGCATTTACGAAGGACGATTCCGATGCGCAAAATCACAGCAATACCGTACATTTTGACAATCTCGATACCACCCAGTCTGTCCGCTTGGCCATGTCTCGGTTTTGAGCCAATTACCAAATGAGAAATTATGCTCATGGTTTGGCGCAAACAGAAATCGAGAAAATTTCCCAAGAGTTTTTAGTTATTCACGTCTAAGCTTCTAAACCAAAAGTGCAATGACCAAACTATTACTCCGCAAAACACTCTGGTCATAACAAAACTAATTGCACATGACCCCCTTAGATCGGTTTAACAGTCTGTCGTACACGATTGCAAAAAAAAGTTACCCAATCCCTGAACACTTAATTTTAATAAATCTGTTTCTGAATAATTTCTTTTTAAATTAATTGTATAATTTTATTTGTTTTGTAGCCACTGGTATTGGCATTGATATACGGCCACATGTATTAAGTTAGCTTTTTTTCAATTCCTGGTATTTGCCGCTGGCTGTTGTCGGTTATAATTGTATTGTACCAAGATGTATATTGATTTGTGTGTGTTTTAATGCCGAATGAACGATAATAATAATAAGAAGAAGAATATTTGAAATCTACACATCTACTGTGCCAGAGTTCGGGCTTAAAACGGGCGATTTCTACATATGGGTGTCGGTACACACCGTTAGACCTATTCTTTATATTACCAATTAAATATTTAAAGTAGATTAACCATGACAAGATTAAAGAACTGATGTTACGTTGATAAGTTTTAATTAAGGTGGACCACTAACGATCGCCACAAACGAGAGAAAAACAGAAACCCAGCAAATTTATGCACAAAACGACCTCATGTATTATCATCTGTGCATGCTGAATGTTCAACTTATATAATTTTTTCCCGTATTTCAAATCTATCATACACATGCACGGACATTCATTTTTTAAGCATAGATTTGTAAATGTTCACGCTTATGGGTGTTGAAATGCGTCATGGGAGGCTTCTTGCATGGTTGGGTTCAAAGCGAGGCAACAGATACGATTGAGTCACCTGTTTGGGTTCTTAATGTGTAATAACCTATCAGCTTCACATGATAACGACGCCAATAGGTCCTTGTTTTACAACCTCGCTTTTGTTCCAACGATTTCGAGCAAAGACCGAATTGAGACCCCAAATGAAAGACAGAAACAATTCTAGACCTTGGGTTCAGTATTTGCCTGTGCTAACCCAAACCCAACCACATGCCGGTTTGCATTTCACATACTTGAGGTTATTTCTGTGTAGTTTGTCTTGGTACTGTTCATGAAGCTATTGGAGCGAAGTGTAGTCATGTTGGTACGCCGCTCTGTGGTCCTAGAGCCTGGCTCCCGGCAGCAGATACATCGCATCAGCATTCTCTGATGGGTGGAGCTCATGATGAACACGATCCATGGGTTGAAGCATGAGTTGATCAAAGCGGCGAAGAAACGCACCTCTTGGTATGTTTGGTCGCTGTAACTTATAGTGTCGCATGATACGGCGAACTGATAGTACATGTTGTAGATGTAGCTGGGCATCCAAAAGACACCAAAGAAAACAGCGATGACGAGAACGATGATGGCCAGCCGTCTCCTGGCGCGGAACTGCTTAGCTCCGGGCTGATTCTCACCTCGGAAACTATCCGCACTTCGGATCAGCGTGTGGGCCATTCGTGAATAGAGAATCGTGATGACCAGTAAGGGCACGATATAATGACAGACCAAAAGCACGGTGACGTAGCCCTTGGCCACTGACGTGAAATGTGGCAGGTACGTGCATAGGGCGCCTCCGTGCAAGGAAGCCGTTGCGTAAACTGGGACAGCTATGACCAGAGAAGCCAGCCAGACTAGCCCAATCAAGAAGCCGGTTTTCCTAGCAGAGCCTCTGAACAAGCTGCGGCCTAGATGCTGGGTGATAGCTCCGTAACGCTCGCAGGAGACAGCCATGATCGAGTAGATACACACGCCCTGCGCCAGTACCTGCCAAGCGCTTGCAAACTTGCATAGCTGCTCACTGTCGGGGAAACAGAACGCCACTTGATACTCGAGTCTGGTAGGCACGACCACTATAAGGTACATCAGGTCTCCCAACGTAACATTGATGACTAGCATGTTGGGTGTGGTCCTCAGGGGCCTGTTCTTGAGGATGACAGCCAGAAGAGCCACGTTGCCTACCACGCCAGTCAAGACGACGATGTACATGAAGATGTTCAGGGGTGACCCTAGCTTTTCGTAATCTCGCATACTGCAAAACCCCTCCAGTACACTTTGATTGATGCTGCTAAGAAACGCGTTGCAGTCGCCTTCTTCATCATTGTTTATACTGATTAGTGGCTCTATCGTGGTGTTATCCATCACTGCAGAAAATCTGCAAGAACAAATGATAGACCAATCGGTCAATCAACTTCGCTCAACTGTTACTACTGTGAGCTTGAAATTAGCAGAAATACCTGAGCACTCGATAGACAATTCTTGAAACGAAAATTTGACGACGTTTTAAAGCCCTAAAACGTGAACACATTTATCAGAGTTTTACATGCGCATTGACCCCTTAATGCGTCATCCACTGGAAACAAAGGCAGGGGATGTACTGAATGTAACTCATGTCAGCTGGTTCATTTTTTAGGTAATTCAGCCCAAAATACACCCGAACCTGTTAAGTTTCTATTTACTCATATAATGACAAAGTGTCTTGCCCAAGGACATTTACACCATGATCACTTGCTTGAACTTGAACCAGCCATTTGTAGAATCATCCATAAATCTCCATTTCGACGGACCCACACGAACATAACATAGTGCAGGCCTATCATTATTTTTTATACGACTGTTAAAGTTAAGAAATAAACGAAACCTGAAAACAATGTACGAGTAAAGTCGGATTTTACGCGTTTCGATGAACCCATCTGATGTTCAGAAATTCATTAAATATTTCGAAACACTCAGCAGTTCTACGGCATGATGTGGGAATTTCATTAATTTACCAATGCATGCAAACCAATAACATTGGAAACAATAATGACAAATACGTAAAGAAAACATAAAAACATTAAATACAAGGAGAAGATAGATTCAGCGCAGAATACATGCGATAGCAATATAATTTATGGTCAATGAATAAAGTGCAGTGATTAGATGAAGTGCACATTGAACCTGGCACGCGATAGCATCATCACAGATACCAAGTGTTAGATATCACAAAACAGATATCACTCCGCGGTAGATGCGTGGCTAGTATATGACTCCCACGTCAACAGGACACGTGTTACGTCGTGACTTGGTAAGAATCGTATTGGCTTTCACTTTTTCGTACACACTATATGTTTATTACCCTTGACCTGGTCCTTTTGGTCACCGACCTGCCAAGAATTTTACTGCTCAAACCTTATGGAATTTATACCGACGGATTCAAAGAACTTTTTCGGCGGAAAGAATGGGTCATCACATTTCCTAAAGTTAACATAATAATTATTTGCGGGAGGGTATAGGCTTTAATGCTTCTAGTATTTTAATCTGAACATCCACTCAGTTTTTAAAATACCTAAACGGCTTTATGAATCGCGGTCTCTGAGAGATCTTTCAAAGTTCTTTAACTGAAAACTTATCTTTGTCCGATGATGTAGGCCTATTTTAAGTGTTGATTCGGTGTTAGTTATCTAGTCCAGTATGACATAGTATGGATTTCCAACAGATGTTAATATATAATTACAATATCCGCAAATTTTGTTTTAAAACGAAATTAGCTTTGAAATATTCTCTGTATGCCTTTTTGATATCTTAAAGATTATACTGATTTAATTTCAGCTTGGTTCTTGAAATCAAAACATGCACTATTAATTGTTTATCCAGTTTCTAAATGTTTAATGTCTACTTTCTTAATTCAGAGATAATGAATTGGGAGGCCGAGATAAAATTCCAAGTGTGCACTGATACCTCATTCTTGTTTATCATTAATTTATATATCGGCTCACTTCTTGAATAATGAGCCTGCGGCTCGTGTCATCCAATATTGTGTTTAATATCAAATTAAGCACGAAATGAAATTTAAACTGAAAAGAAGGTATAATTAAGGTAAGGTATAGGCCGTATTACAAGACATTGCTCGGACTTGAGGAAGCAGCAGAAAAGTCAAGCTGGGTCCAGGCATGCTTCGAAGAGCTTCGAAGCGGTGAGCTAAGTGTCTTCCTCTCCAGGAGAAGAGGAAAAAAGACGGATTTTTTTGGGTGAGCGTCTGATTTGCATAAACCAGTGTCGTCTTCCAGTCCCCCGGGGGATGGGCCGACTAGCGCGAAAGTCCCCAACTTCCTCCCTGAGATTGCACTTAAATCACGGCCTAAATGGGTCGCACCGAACCGCTGCTCATCATTTATACCGTTTGTACCCGGACGCGGCCACTTGCTCGCACGGAAAAGGTGTAATTTTAAGCCGTCGTTCCTTGCGGCAGTCAAGACAGAAATATATTTTATTCTGGCTGATAGATATATTTAGAAGTACCTAAATGAATGAAAACAACTGACATAAAGAGTAATGTACAGAACTACAGCATATACCCTTCGGGGAAAAAATGTAATAAAACTTGAAATGATATATTTCGGCGGATACGGATTGTATATTTTCTTATTGTGCATGATTTGAATATTAACGCTGAATTTTGTTGTCCACAGTGGGGTAATTTTCATTATGTGCAAAAAAACAAGAATTCAGGAAGTTTAATAGAACCTAAATTATAATGTATGTATGTCACTTGTCTGTCTGTCCATAGGCTGGGAAACAAAAGCTGATGCTTCACCCCGGACCTAGATGCTGCCATTTAGTTAATGTTCACTATTGTAAATATATCTATGTTCATGTATTGTCAATTTAAATATATAACATTATGTATCGTCCTTTATGCAACATCGAAATAAATGTATTTGTCACATCACATCCACATTGAGTTTGTTTTTTTGGCTCTTGGATGTACAAAACTGAAATATCAACGAATTTATAATTAAATATCCCCGACTATTAGAAATTTATTTAAAAAAAAACGATTGACGGGAATGTCATTTTGATTTTATCACGAATGAAAAAGGCGATGTACATAACTAAAATATCAACGGATTTCGCCCTGTAAACGTTTAGCTGAAGTGAATATCGAGGCCTATTGCATCAAACTTCAACAAGAAGATTCTACAGCTGTCGCTCCATAATTAAAAAAGACTAACATCCCTTTAGTTCAAACTTTTGCTCAAACTTTTCTTTCAAATGGCATGTCTGAAAAACAGTGTAAGGTCGCGGAAAGCCTGCGTGTCCAAAAATGGTTTGCGTTTCAAATGGGGCCCAAGGGTCTCCTGTTGACTTTCAATTCAAAAACTGCCGAGCCACGAATCAAGGATCGTAGGACATGTATGTGGTTCAGGTAAGTAATGGTCCCTCGACCTACATCCATCGGTCCTTCATCCAATCCGAGTGAGTAGTGGCAGAGTGCACTGTTCATGTCCCTCCAGCTCCCTCATCTGAAATACTTCATTTCCTGATCGCGCATTTTGAAAAGCTTGCATAGTGAATTGCTCTGCAGTATAATTATATAGGGCAAAACCAAACCGTGGATGATTTCTATACCGGTCGGAATCGATTTTTGAATTCAATTTCATGGTCTATGAAATGCACCCCATTGACATGTTTTTCTGCTTCTCCTACCAGAGTTCCTGATATAAATATGAGTGGCGTGAACGCGATCGTGCACGTCGCGGGAACGAGACGTCAGATGTGGGACATCATCAGGAAAGCTATAACAATTTACTTGTAAAATGCCTAAAGCCTTCGATATAACTGTCACGAAACGAGGCTTAATACTAGTGTGCGCTTTGGGAATTTACTCGGAGCGTCCAAACTTATCATCAAAATACCAACTTGTTTGTTTTACTGACTTATTTATTTTCAAACATGGTGGCCTCATCAGTTAAAAAGTGATGTTCCTATAAGGGCCCTGTACAAATAATTACAATTTTTTAACAAAATTAATTTCAATTAAATTGTATGATAAACAAATAAAAACGACTACGTGAACTACAAATAAAAACGACTACGTGAACTACAAAATATAAATAGAATTCAAATCAACACAAAGAGTATCAAAGAAACTGCTATTCTGATAAAACTCAAACGAGAACATTTTATTTTGAAATAACATTAGGCCCTACAAAGAAACATTAACACGCGTGATAAAATGCGTAGGCCTAGATGTTTGTAGAGTTCAGACATCTGGCAATAAACTGAGTGATGTTATGTCTTTGAAAAAACCAAACAGAGTACATTTCTAAGAATAATGTGTGCTGGCCAGATGGCCGTTTGAGCTTTCTGAGAAATGTAACAGCAGTGCCGACAATAAAACACGATCAAGTCATGATAAAGCGAGGATAACTTGGGATAGTCATGATATATAATTACAATGACATCCTATTGATTGCAATGGTTTTATAAATCAAATCAAACATTTTGGCGGTTTTTCCGTTGTAGTTGTAGAGCTCACCATGTTTGTACCACATATTAATGTACTACATAAAAAAATTAAAACACACGTACTTGGGTTGCAAATACCGTGTTTAAGGACTGTAATTAAGTGCAACCCCTTAATTGCACGAATGATCCCCATCAATTAACTGACAGAGTCCGATCATCCACACAGGAGAAACAGAATCACACGGAAGCCTTTTTTAAATTATGAATGATTGAATCTGAACCTAACATCAATCATAATCTAAGCCTCAATTAACTTCAAAGGTGCAGTTTTGGAGTCAAATTACGCTGATGAGTAAAAGAATTTTTGACAGGTGTAACTTCTGCTCATTTCAGAGTTTTGAGCTATCAATTATGACGACAGGTGTTTTTCCCCCCAATCGAGCATCATTTTAACTTTTCGGATTAAGCCTAACGATGCAACTGAAAGCTCTGTTATTTAGAAATGCCTTCAGAACCTGTGCTCTCGATCCTTCGCAACTCAAAACAGCAAAATAGTCCCTACGTTAGTATCGTTACTGTGTGTTCAATTCGCACAATCTGGGGAACCCCAAAATGTCGGTTTCTTCCTGTTGTATTTCAAAAGGTTAATCTCAACTTCAACATTGCAAGATTTAAGCTGACAAAACAACGATATTCAATTTACATTGCGTGGTAGGTTAAGTTGTATCGTAGGTTCATGGTTTACAGTGAGACATTTGGTTCTTTTCTTTTTTTTACGAGTACTCCCAGATGGCAGATAAACGCCGGCCTGATGGGTCATAATATTGGCTCGTGACAGACTTTCCTTTTTTTTACCTTATGGCAGGGTAAATATTGCTTTAAAAAAAAATCACTGTTGATCAATAAATGATAGATGGAAAAGCTGACGATGTATGACGGCATAATTTGTTAGTTTGCTGCAACGCGTGAATGTTGTTTTGGAATATAATAACGACTCGATCACTGCATGCATTATTGCAAGCAGATTGTATAGTTTTGAATGGTGAATCTAACTGGAATAACATGTGTGGAAAGAATTTGTATAAAAATCTCACCATCTCGATCCCATCGCAAGAGATATTTGTCCATTCACCGCGTCCCCAAGGACGAATGGGATGAAAACTTTTTTGCCAGGAAGATTTTTAATCACGTCAATCCACGTCCAAAGTTTTTTTCGTTGGTCACCAAAATTCCCTAACGAATAGGAGGCGACTGCAAGTGACAAACATTTCTCTATATTAAATGTCCGGTCTTCCTTCCTTCGGTTCAACAAATCAATCGACTACCGAATCAAGCCCGACAGTCTTCTGGGTCTTGCAAGAGGTTTGCACATCAACACATGTCAGGTGCAACGCTCGTATGAACAGTGACTTCACTTCACAAGGAATGCTCCGTACCAACTGCTTCTGAACTACAAAACAGGGCCTATATTGCTTTATGTTTTCCCCCGGCCATGACCGCTTCTTGAGTCGTCCCATGGATTACACACGTTGTCTGTTATCATTAATTAAGAGTCGAGTGTCACCGAATAATAGCCTACGCGGGCGGTATCAATTTTTAAACAGGATTCCTGCCAAGTTAGCAAAATTACCTGCTTGTTTTTCAAAGAGTCCACTTCGTTTCGTCAGGAAAGCGGGGGGGGGGGATGAAATCTTGGCAGGTTCTTAAAATCAAGTTGCTTTCTGAATACTGAATAGATAACAACAGAGTCTTCCCAATCTGGGGGATTATTGAAAGAACTGGCCACGCTCGACAATTGAAAACTGAGCACTCTCCTGGATTGATATTTGCTTCTTTGTCTCCTGTGACTGTGTTTGTATTTTTGTCGAACGGTATTGTCACAGCCGCCAGGGACCGGATGTGATCTTGCAAACTCATGTGCGAATTCAATGATGGTTGCTATAGTAGGCGGTATCGGGACAGCTACGTTAAAGCCAATGATACCTGGCCCAGATTTATGCTTTAGGCAGTTTTCTACAAAGAGTGTAGGTCTTAAAATCTGATATGATTAAAACTTCAAGCTCAAAGTTCCAATTAAATCGGAAAACAAATAAAACTGTTAACTTTATATGGCCTTTTAAGTAAGGTGTTGCTTAAAATACATGGGAATGACCGAGAAGTGTGTATTTACGACGAGGTAAACCGCTTCTGCTTTCCGGGGGGGGGCCTACTTCAGCAGGACAGGTTGCCTTTTCAAAGTATATGTAGAATTATTCCCATGGATTTCCTCTGGAAAACAAATCGTCACAAAGAACAACAAAGTCGAAAGGATGAAACTTGTAACTACAAATCGTGCGTGTCTAAACTACCCGAATCATGGATTTAGAGCGTGTGGAAGTACAATGTATTGTGACTTACTGATATTTGATTTAAAAACAAAAACCTGATGGATAAACATTGATTTGATAGCAAGGAAGGGCGGTACATACAAAAGGCGTTGAGGAGAGGATCGCACAAATTAATTACTTGTTTCAGTCGATTGGAAATCCGCCGATGATTGAAATGAATACATTCGCATGTCATTGGAGATTTCTGGGCGCCGTATAAATTGTGATTCTTGCAAATTGGTCGGCAGAAATTTTAGCAGGCTGTAAGCTCAGATCTTCTCGGGGAAAAACACAGTGGCACCTTGGGGGAATTCAAACGTTGCAAATTGGGAAGTTGCAAATAAATAAGAGAAATCTACACTGGATTAAAGAGGTTGTGGAATGCTCGAAGACATTTCCGTCATTTTTCGGGTATATGTAGCCTATGGTGTGATGAAATAAAACGACTATTGTGTCTGTCATGAAATGAGTACAAAAGGTACTTTTGAGAGCTGTTTTTCAGGTCCTGTTTCGACCCGAACGTGCAATTTGTGTAAAAGTCGTCGTTGGGGGCAGCAAACAAAACATAGTAAATCGTGACGTAATAAACAGGACTCGTTTATGCTACGCTGCATCGGGAGTCCTGTTTATTACGTCACGATTTACTATGTTTTGTTTGCTGCCCCCAACGACGACTTTTACACAAATTGCACGTTCGGGTCGAAACAGGACCTGAAAAACAGCTCTCAAAAAGTACCTTTTTTTTTTAATTTCATCACACCTTAGGCTACATATAACCGAAAAATGACGGAAATGTCTTCGAGCATTCCACAACCTCTTTAAGGCCATGTGTGCACGAAAGTACATTACCGCAAAACACTAACCGTACGTTGTAATTAACTGAGCATTGACTACACACGGCAACAAGTCGCGTAACCTTTATTCGAGGCACTCGAATTACTACTAATACTAGCAAGCTAGTGTCCCTTTTTTATTATTGCAACTAATTGTTTACAAGAAAATTACAATAATCGCAGTATGGCTACTTTTTTAAATTGAAATTATAGAAAAAGTCTAAAATCACTCAGCCATGAAATTGTACGCCGAGTAAATTATGGTTGAATTTACGGGATAGCTCGGGTTATTTATGGTTTAAAAGGATTTCAAATTAAAAAAAGAGTGTCTTTTTCACTATACAAACGAATAGTTGGCCCAATCGTTACCATTTGGTGGATCTGGTAATAAACATAAACTGAAACTTTAATATTAAATGCATTTAATATATGCAACTCAATGCATCCACATTAGGTTCTGGTCTCGAGTTTTTAAACTAAGAGAATGATCGTTAAGAGCCACCTAATACGATATACGATCGCATCGAGAAAATCAGTCGGAGTCTAATTATTGCATCTCGAAGAATCAAATAAAGAGAAACGAAAATCACCTGCAGGGTGTCTTAAAAAAAAAGCTGAACCCTACAAGCGTCCCCTTGTTCACATCTTTTTAAAAAAAAACATACATCGCAAATATCTATTCATAAATATTTAGAGAGTATAGTCCATTAGCTTTTCAACAACGAAAAAATCGTTCCGATCGGGTGAATACTTGTTGAGTTATGGCCAATTGAAAGCAAGTACCGCATTTTCATTTTGTCCACGGCGACTGACTGCCGCAATAAGAACACGGACCGAAACTTGCATTTGTGAAAAGAAAGAGGACAGAGACAGAGCAGCACAGTAAACATCTAAGAAGTTAACCAAACAGTTCTTTTCAGGACTACCATTATTCCAAAAGGATAATTACCATTGTGGCAAAAAATTAAAAGTTTAATGAACGAAATAAATAAAGAAAGATTAACACTTAAAAGAAAGCAAGACTACCTCACCCCAAAGCCATCATAACAAATGACAATTGAGACCGTGGACAGATTGGGGAAAAAAACAGCCCTTAATTCTAGTTGGCCATAACTCATTAAATATTTACCCCACTGAAATAATTTTTTCTTTGGTGAAAAGCTAATGGTCGGCACTCTCTAAATATGTATAGATATTTGCGATTTCTTTTTTTAAAAGCTGTGAAAAAAGGAAGTTTTGAGGTTTCTTTTAAGACACCCTGTAGCATAATAGCACGAGCCTTATTTAGATTCATGGAACGCAATATCTCAATCAGTTTCGTTGTACAAACTAAACTACAGTAATGCAAACTGATAACGTTTACTTGTGAAAACAATAGGCAATGCTCGCAAAGACCTATACATGCATTTGTCTTGGACAAATACACGCCGGACGACCACAGGTCTAACTTCAAAATGTCACGCGATTGTTTTGCTTTTGTATTAAGTTGAAAGCTCCAATCAAATTCAACACGGTGTGAGGGCAGGCTGCCTAATGCATGGATAATGGATTGTGAGGATTACGAAGCTTGAACGACAGCTGAAGTTGCAGTGATCCGGGCTTCTATAGTTGGCTGAATGATCATTATTTGTACAGTAAATACGCTCGATCTAATTTTGTAGTGCTTCAACAAGCTTGCGGGGCGGTTGTAGCCGTGGGGCCCGTGATCATAGCCGAATCCTTCCATTCGAATTTTGAGTCCAGTGAATACAAAATGATTATGCTCTAGTCTTTTCCTTTCTGTTCTCCCTTTTTTAATTCAAAAATATGAAAATAAACGTGTGTGGGTAGCAAATTTAATTTGTTTTGATGAGTACACAATGATTTGACCGTGTATATATGACTCTGCGCTGCTGGCTGCCGCCCACTGATTTTGTTACGTGTAAACATGTTTTTGAATTTTGTGGTAAGGGTTTAGAGGCTCCAAGAGCGGAAACCAAAAGATCGCATGTCAATTTCTTAAAGAAAAGACACGGTTGGACCAGCAGCCGTGCTTTTTGAATATATGTATATAGTGTTTTTTTTCAAGTTCATTATATTTCTAAAAAGAGTGCACATTGGTGGCTACAGAGAACCGTCCTGGATCATGTTTGTGTTCGTCATGCACGCCCCCTGCCCTGGCAGTGGTACTGTGGGTTTGAGTACGTAGTTCAAGGACCACATTCAGTTAAACTGCATACTCCATTTTCAATTATATGAAAATATTTTTGAAGATATGCGGGTCTGAGAAAGGCTATACCTAACCTCGTTCTCAGGGTGTCGAGCAGTACGCGCCTAGTGTCACCTGGGGTATCGCAGTCTTGAAAATCCACTCGAGGAACCAAAACAAAAAATACCATGTCGTTTTAATTGTAGTTTGCTCTCCACCGATCATGTTTCAAATCAGAGAATGGCTTTTATCAGATTCGAACCCGAAGAAGAATGTGCATGAGTCTTGGAGAGGCGTACATTTTCGTCACTGCCCTTAATTACTACGATTTCGACGCTGTATCGCTGAAAAAAGGTAGGCCTACAGGTCTATAGCGCACAGTTCAGTTAAACATTACGATTGAATGATGTTGCACGTGTCTTATTAAATGTGACATTTTAAAGCACTCTTCAATTGTGACCAAATTAAATGTGCCTATACACATTGGCATCGCGGGCCAATGTGATACTGTTTAGACATGACACCCGTGTTTCGTGAAATGGTTTTTTGTGATGGAAGAAATGTCGCAGTGGTCAGACCGAGATAGCTTCTCGTCAATAGGCCCAGTAATGCCTAAAAAGGTGCAGGAGTGAACTTGGGTGATAGGAAGATTATCAATGTGAAGAATAGAAGTGCCGTTAAGCTGATGAGAAGAATAGCTGAAGAACATGAATTTAGTTTTACGGTGATTAGCAGAAAGTTTGTTGGCTTTAAACCAGGAAGAGACATTGGTGAGTTCGACATTCATGACGTTAAAGAGAAGATTCCGGATTGGGTCGGAGTAAGTAATAGTTGTGTCGTCAGCAAATTGAGTAAAAGAAAGGACAAGGCAAGTCGTTGATATAAAGCAGGAAAACAAGTGGACCCATTATAAATAATTAGTACGTATGTGTCGTGAATAAAGGGTGATATTGGCCAACTTGGCCGCGAACGGTGTGTATTTTGAAGGAGCATTGCGGCCAACGCGGTAGGGCATGCGGCCAATGGCAGCGGTTATTGTCGAGGAACGGCATCAATATACGACGTTACTTCTACACTTTTAATACCGATTGAACTAAAGAGTTTAATCCAGGCATTTTCCCTGCAAAGGCTTAACTCGCTGGTTTATGAGCGAGTGTAATATTATCGCACTGCTCACAGTCACACCTCGCTTGACTTGCAGGACATTTATTGAGATTTATTGTCGGCTTGTGAATGCGCCAATTGAAGGTTGCGTGAGCATATAGATTCATATATTGTAGACCTGGAAGTCTGATACTCACATTCACTTCATTCATGCTTCTGCAATGCAACCCATCTATCCATAACCTCCACTTAAAACCGACCGTTAATCAAATATACAGCTGTTTTCCAAGACCACCGTAAAACGACATGGCTAGGCCTATAGACTATATAATATCAATAGTGCTTGGGTTTGAATGGCTAATTCAAACCTTCAGGAAAGTCGCCATTTCCCAAAACACGATGTCGAAGGTAATTTGGATTAACGCGTGTGTTATGGAGGACAATCGACGAATAGTCTTCTTATGTTAAAGGGACACTGGGGTCCTGGAACAGCCCAATTTGGGCTACAAAACGCGCTTTGAACGAAATGATGTTAATCGGAAAGAACATTTAAAAGTAGGATATAAACATCCACACAACTATCCTTTCAAAACTGGGCGTTTTTGTGTTATTCCTGTATTATGCGTGCGAGAACGAATTTCGGGGTCCAATTTGGGGCCCCCAAAAGTCGAGCTGTTTGGGTGCTAGTTGTGATTTCATTCGTAAAGCGTTCACCTTTTGTGGACGTCGAAGAAAATAAATTGTGTGCATTGGTAATTGGTCACCGCTGTTCCCGAGACAATCGTGTATATCGTACAAACAGGGAACGACAGGAAAAAACGTATTCGTGCTCCGTTGTGTCCAATGTAAACAACCGGTTTTTTCGTCTTTTCTCGGGAACGGTAAGACGTTAGGTTGGTTTCCCTCCAACTAGATGTTTGAAATAGGATAAGTAAACAATCCAAAACATGAAATTTTCGGGGATTTCGGACATAGTGCCCCTTTAAACACTGAAGCCATTTAATGACATTGACAGGAGTGAGCAAAATACACGATCGTTAGTTCTCTGAAAAGATCTCACCGCGTCGGGTGCCCGGCAGAAGGGCATATGAACGTTCTGACGCAAACCCCACGGTATGAATTAAATGTTTTCCCACGCTTATTACAAATCGTACGATTTTGAAATTTGTCACACGTATCAATCATGAGTTTTGGAACAACCTTTGTTAATTTCTGACGAAAATGTTTAAATTTCAATAAAATAGAGGCAGTTTTCTGCATATGCCCATTTGCTGGGAACATTTGGGTGTTTAGCGCTGTTGCATAAGGGAACACGCGCATATATGCCCTTCTGCCAGGCACACGAAAACATTGCCACGATACATTTAATTACTGGCTGACTTGTCCTTAACACTAACTACGTCATCTTGAATCAACTTGTACCATTTGTACTGCTTAAGAAGCTGAATTGATTCAGGGTGAACTCTTCAAATTTAACAACTTTGTGTAAGTCAATCTCATTTACTGTATGAAATAACTGTCTAGTGTGATGGGGAGGGGATGCTGCTCGTCGGGCAGTAGTGCGGCAGGCCGCAAGGGTGATCGGTGAGTGTCAGGAAGAGGTAGACTCGGTCTATCACCGTCGTTTGAAAACTAGGTATTGTTCGGTTTGGAAAGATGAGAATCATCCATTATTAAATGAAATACCTGCCAGGCAAATCATTCCGAGTCGTGGTAGGATGAGACTGCCGAAACCTGGGACAAAATCACGATCATTCAAACCCAGAGCCATCACATTCAATAATTCAAATTTTAATTGTTAGTTTTCATATTTAAGAATCACTGACAGTGACAGTGACATATTTTGATATGTTTTTAATTACATCTAAAATTCTATAATTTAAATTCTAAGTGGTTTTTTTTTGTGAAATTATTGTAATTTGTTTAAGTGTTTTTTTGTGAAATTGTGTAAGTATTAATTCTTTTATACCGTTGAGCAAATGTAATTTCCTGGATGGATCAATGAAGTAATTCAATTCAATTCAATTCAATTCAATAAATTTCAATTCAAATCAAGTTTACGGGGTTCTTCGACGCGATCTTAACTTCATTGTTTTTCGTGGACTATTCGGACTATCTACGGTATAGTACTCCGAACCCAACGAGGGATCCGCTCAAGTGCTACTAACATTTCTCCCCGAGTCGCCAGTATGTCGTTTCGAGCGACGATCTCGATCCTTTTTTTTTATCGGACATGGGCAGATTTTGTTTGATCGGTTTGATCTGTAAGATGATACAAATCAAACATAAAAGTCCCTTCTCTGGACCATTGCTAATACAATGACCGGCCTACAAAGTGCAGTGAAGGTTAAACTCTGGCCAGGAGTTAATATTTCACTGTCCTTGTGGTTGTACATCGTCGATAATGACGAATCATGTTGAGTGGAGTATTGACGTATTCGAATGGCCACTTTGACACTTGATTTATACGACACTAAGCACTCCTTTCAAGATGATTCCCTGTGCTATTTACGAGTTTCACCTCGAAATAAACATTTCTTTTTCAATTGCTATTTTTCTATAGCAGTATAAAAATTATTCACTTTTGAATAAGATATTGGACAAAATAATCCACCAACGTCTAGTAAGTGAATTATTTCTTCACACACAAAAACGAATTATTGGCTGCCTGACAATAATTTGGCTCTCGCAGGGCGGGATATTTGTGCACAAAATGGAATTCCTTTTCCAGAGGGCTGCAGCCGCCCGAAAACGGAATACAGTATTTTTTTAAAACATAACAAAGCATCCCAATTTGAAAATTAGTCAGGAGATTTTTTTTTTGATCAGCATGTGTTGTGCATCATTAAAAAATGACACTGACTAAAAACTGGGGGACCGCCAACAATTTACTGGTATTGGTAGGTATTCCCGAGGTCGCAGGTTCAAATCCCGCTTCGGGCAATTTTGTGTTCAAGTTAATTTGACACTTTGGTAAAATGGAACTTTTGGATGACAACGCGGTCTGCTCTCCATATCAAGGCCGGATCCAGGACACAATTCTTTTGTGGGGGGCCCAACAAAATGTTCCCAAAAAAGTGGGTCCCAAAGTTTTCCGCCCCGAGTTTAATATGAAAAGCAAGGGGTTAGCCGAGATTTGTAATTGTTACTGCAGTGACGGCCGCGATCATTTTCAATCGAGTCGACTCTTTTTACCCTCAAAAGCTTATTGCATCGATCATTGTGCAGGTGTTTTCAATAAAACGAAAACCCATGCTGGGGGACCCTTCGCACTGACGGGGGATCAATTCAAAGGGTTCCTTTTTTCAATTGAAAGGAGTGGGAAATATTTACACAACGAATCTCAATACAAACTAAATCTTTCAAAATATAGATGCCATCACGGACACATGCATATTTATACTTTCTTCCATTTCCTGAAAGTATACTCAGACATAGTGAAAGAGGTGCATATTGACTTATCAAATTTTGACTTACCTATCTAGAAACACAAAGAAGAAAACGACGTACGATGTTTTTCCCAATCGGTATTGTTCGATTCTACGAATAACCGCAATCCACGGAAAAAACAGATGGAGTGGATTAAGATGAATAGATGTATGCAGCAATCGCCATAGTAAACCATCCGTGACAGGTACAGGTATTGAAAATTATCAGTTCCAGATTCTAATGAACGATCCCTTTTTTCCCCAAGCTGTTGTTGAAACGGCGAATGAGTACTTTCCGGCCGGTTTCAACCCGTGGAACTCATGAAGAGGGATCCCTTTCAAAGTACATGTACTTTCTCCTCAACCAACACACAAATTAACAGGCATGGAGCGCGAAAAACACTGAGGGAAAACCGCGTGTTCCCAGCTCGGTATCTGCATGTTGACTGACTCGGACTGGGATATTTTCTCGGGCGACTGTTATTATATGGCCCACTGCGCATGTCGAGCTTGGCGGTTGCCAGGCCGCGCGACGTATAGACCTTTCTATCACCGACGCGTGGTTGGCACATTTTGCCAACCACGGGTTGCCAGCCTATGGAATGCCCAACACTGCAAAAATGAAGAATAGTTATTTATGATTACAAAAATATTATTTGATTGTTGAAAATACAAAATAATCAACAACAACTGCTGCAAAATACTTCCTAAACATGGCTTTTTTATGTAATGAGGGTGTCATGCAAACCGAGGCTTCAATTTATGCCCCTGCGGCAGCCCATACAAAATGGCGCTCAATGTTTACAAACAATAGAGAGATATAGACCTTTCTATTGTTTGTAAACTTTGAGTGTCAGTTTGTAAGGACTGCTAATTTGAGGCTGTGGTTGGCAACATATTGTTTTCCAAAAAAGTCCACATAACGCTCTCATTACATAAGAGAAAAACGCATGTTAAGGAATTGTTTTGTAGCGTTTGTTGATGATTTTGGATTTTCAACAATCAATAATATAGCTTTTCTTCACTTTTGCAGTGTTGGGCCTTCCATAGTTTGGCAACCCGTGGTTGGCAAAATGTGCCAACCAAACATCGGTCTATACTGATAGGATCGGATCACCAGTCACGCGCGCGGCACGCGTTGTGGATGGGCGACCAGCGGAAGGGCGCCATCATCGCTAAACAATGAATCCATTTGATTGGTCATTAGGTAGAGGCAGCTGGTCAGACAAGCTTGCATGGTTTTATTTTATTGTTTGCTTTCGGTTTTTTTTCAGCGGTTGCGCAGATGTGTTTTGCTCTGTCATGGACGACTGCTTATATTTGATGTTTCGACCGGCGGACCATGAGGGTGGTGGGGTGGGGGTATTTGGCAATTAATGCGCCTATCAAACGTCCCCCCCCCCCCCGCTGCCCCAGGTCCGATGTCGGGATTTGGTCACGTTTTTCATGCCCCAGGGTGGGTTTTTTTGGTCACTCAAATTACATTGTTAACATTGGCGTACATGGAAAGGCAATCAGTGTGCCCCACGTATGTATGTCCGGGCATGATCGGGGATTGTCACTTAAGTTTTGCCCGAGGGGTGGGGATTTTGTCACTTCAAAAGTGACAATCCCCACGTCTTAGGTGGGGCAGGTGGGGGAAACAATTGATAGGCGCATAATAGTCACTGTGAACGGTTGGTTCTTTTACTTTATTCCCTTCTAAAGATCCTCCAGATCCCTAAATTAAGAAGAAAAAGTGAAATTTTATTAACACAAACCAAAACCCCCCAAAAGATATTCATATGGGTGTGGAGGTGGAGGGAGAAAAATAAGTATCTTTGGGATTGAAACTCACGATATTCCAATCGAATAACACCTGTCAAAACCAGCAGGCTACTAGTGCAGAGTCGATTCGATCTTGCTCAGTAAATAAAAACCTAGTATAATTGTCTCAAGTCATGTCTTTCACGAAGCTTATCATAATGAGTGCTTACACCCGGTTGTAGAGAAGATATAGCGGACGGGGCTCCATGGCGTATAACCTGATGAGGACGAGGGAGAGGAATTAGGAGAAAATGCAGGTGCAGGTGTTTGCTTTATACGAAATTACATAACAAATTGACCATACATTTTTTTTCTGTCCTGCAATAATTTAGTAGCCGTGGTTGTCTTACTGTGACTGCATTTTAAATGCTTCGGACAACGTTTGCCGAATTAAAAAATATATATATTTTAATGTTTTCCCCCATTTTATTAATTTGGTAACGTATCTCTTTAACATGGACTTACTACATACGTCTTTCACACGAGTTTAACATTCTAAATAGCACTTAGAGCCAAATTGTGATGAGGCATTATTTTGACAATGAAGGTTTGCCAACTGTGAGGTTGTGCAACATCAGGGAATCCGATAAATGACCCGTCACACTCCAAGACGTCAATGGGTGATGTATAGCAATGCCGTGGCTCTGGACTCGAGACGTTATCAAGAAGCGATATATCACGCTGACTGTGCATAAACTCGTCGTCTGTCAAGTCCTGATGTTGAAATAACGTCTCACTAATGTTGGACACATAGGGATTGCTATAATGCCTGGGTTGAGGGGCTTGTCCGGGAGTCTCTTCTGCTTGACGTGTCGGCGAACTCGCCAGATAGATCTAGACCGAATGCTGATTGCCGTTTCCACTGATTGCAACTTGATCCCTTGGGGCCGGCCTGGGACGAATGGGGGAAAAGCGGCTAATAATCATGGCGGCTGCCTCAGGCCTTTGCCTGGATCGCGCCTCCTCCGACAAAAACGTCACTTAGGAACCATTCAGGCTGTCCAAATAAATTACGAAACAGCCTCCTCAAAAAGAACACATTAAGTGCCGTGCGATAATTTGACCGATGAACGATGACAATGTGCAAATATCGCCTCAATAGAACGTCGAAGGAACTAACTTTGTTAATGTTCCGTCCAAGTCTGTCTTTGTTATCAGAGTAAATACGCCTGGTGACATCCCATCGATTTGGTACGAGAAATAAGTCTTTTCTCTGTAAAAAAAAAAACAAACAAACTTGTACACGGTCATCGAGTTTGGAGTTAATATGTGAAAATGTGCGAATGATAACACACGGGAGTTCAGACAGCCAATATTTATCATTTTCCTTGATCAGATTTTCATTGAAGTATTTTGCTTTGGCTGTCATTGTTTAATAGTGATGGGGGGGGGGCTCAAGTACAATCTGTACCGAGGCAACTTGGATTAGGAGCACATAGATTCTTTTTGTGTGTGTGTAGCCATTATACACCTGCCCTGATCAAGGCAAGGCCGCCAAACAACTTGAAGTAACTGCCGTCTTGATGGCAGAATAACCAGACTTGCTTCCGGGCCTTAATGAATTTGCACTCGAGTACCTATTGAAGTGTTATTTGTGTTGGTAAAGTGTTTTGGAGATTTTTCTTTTAGGTAGATCCCGTTTCCGTGATGACGCAATAAGCTAGTTTCGGGAAGGTTTACACCGCCTGTGGAGGAAGTGCTGTGCGCTTCAATCATTGTTGCGAATTTAATCATGAAGATGAATTTAATTTGATATAAGGAGACAGAACAAACGGAGGACAATAACATTTCTGGTGCTAAAGGGTGTGTATGGAGGGAGGGGTAACGTTGTATTTTCTCTATACCAAAATAAGTCCTATGCGCTTTACTGCTAAATAATTTATATAAATGTAGCAATTACATGTTTGGTGACGCAGCTGATATTATCTCTGATAGGAAAAGCGAGATAAATCAACAATTCGTGCATGGAATACCGAACTGGAACGCGCGGTTTGAGTTTGTCAGGTGCATGCATTCTGCAACGAATGAGATGGTCCTTATCCCCTTGACCTCATGGATTAGGATCAATAGGGAATATTATGACATGGATGAATTGCTGGCTTTATTTAATCCAAGTTCCTCTGTTTCCGAAGATTCGTAGAGCCTTAGAGTTTTTCCCCCGACCCTGAGTTTTTGTCCCCCAGCCGCGAGGTTTTACTGTTAACGCTTGCTCAAATACTCTGGGAACACATTCGATGAATCGGAAACTGACATCGTAATCAAGCCCCATAACCCCGCGTCCCGACGGAAGTTTCATCAGGAATCTTTTGATCTGTAGTTGGCGAGTGCTTTGGCGGGCCAGCTGCCCGGGCACCGACGCGCTGTGTGGCGGTGGCCGCTCCCCCTTCGCGCGCGTCGACGAGACACCCTCGCCTAGTCTGGCGTGACAGTGCCTTTGTGCGCGTCTTACCGTATCACACCTGCCTGCTTCCGGGTAGTCCCGCGGATCAATCGCTCCGTAATAGAGCCAAGCCCCCCAGTGACTGCAGTCAATATTAGACCGACTGGGGAGCGGCCTTTCACGCCACAAGACGCCAGGACTGTGAACCCTGAGATAAATAGCTCTGTCGGATTTACACTCACGGGAAGAGCCTCATATCAGAGCTCAACAGAATCGGAAGATGCAACTGGAAACAAGCGGTGTTTATCTTGCACGCGATAACCCTTTTCATCCACGCGATTCTGTCCGGAGGGAGCAGCGCCAGATACTGAAGTAAACATTTTTTCACCATCGGTCAATGCATGCACACTATTTTTGGAGTCAAAAACTGCAATGGAAATATCGTGTATTATTTGCAGTTAGACTATTTTATACACAGGCAAGGGAAAGATTTTTTTTAGCTCTTTTCCTAAACTCTCTCCCTCAAAAGCACCCCACTCCTCCGTTTACCTTCGCGTTCAACAAGAACTTTGAAAGTTTGTAAAAGATGATGAAATATGACGAGAAAGGTCAATGCCTTTAAACGATATTTCCAATTATCAACGTCTTAATTATGCGGAGGAGTGTAGACTTATGCCAGGGAAAGTAATGAATCATTGCAGGATGGAAGCCTGGGATCGCATGCAGTCCCCACCCATTCCTTGGGGAAAAACAGAGGCTTTTAATACTTCGACCGAATTCACCTTCGGAGTCTCCCCTTAAGTTCACCCGACCATATTGTCTTGCACTACACATAGGCCTACAGCATTTTCCCCAACCGTCGGCTTGGTTTTTCAGCTTCGCCTTCGCGTCTTACTCTCAAATCAGTTGGAAGCCCGTTTTAATGTCTAAACGGAACATGAATATACTCTAGTTTTAGGTCTGACATAATATGCAGTGATATAATATTTATGTTCAAAGTTCCTGAGGCTCAACATTGACCATAATTGAAACAAGAGTCCCTACAATTCAGGGAAGTACAATCTCAAAAAGAAAAAGCTGGAGACGAAGCCAAAGGCTGATAATTCAACCAGAATATCACCTTTTTTTTGAGATTTTATTTTCCCAATCAATGGTGATACATTGCCATTCACTAACCAGCTGTTGATCTATATAATCAGACAACCTTCCACGAAAACAGAAAAGCTGTACGGCCGGTGGTGTTTTTATCTGCAGCGCACATCGTCAATAGATCATGATTATTCAGCTAGTTCGATGTGGATTCCTAAGAAAATAACAACGACGTCACACCATTGCTATCAGTCAGTCATGCACGTTAAAGCCAACCTCGTCCCCAGTGCTTACTTTATTTCCAACCTCGTTTCCAATAGTAAACCCTGGATAGGAAACTTTTCTTCCTGTATCCTGATGCGATACCGCAATTTGCCAGTAATGGATTTATATCGTGTAGTTGGTGTTGTTATTTCCAACGTGCATTACGTGTTTTTTTTCACGTTAATTGTAATTAAAGCGTCCACGTCTTCTCAAAAATACTCCTTTCCTTTCCAGTTTGCTCATATTAATATGAAATGTGATACTGCATATTGGCAGGCCAGATTGTAACATATTAACGTCCAAAAAAATTCTTGTTTTCATAACGCACGGCGCCACAAATTGATGTTGTTTTTACCCGAGATACCACATTCACAAAGCAAACGCTAATGACACGCACAGGCAGGCACCAGACTATTCCTCATTTTGCATACGTGTTCAAAAATCTTTGCACATGCAAATCATCCAATACCACAGAGCGGGTAGTGGTGGGCGCGTACTGCTCGACACCCTGGGGACGAAGTTGCGTGAACGCATTTCAGAGAACGGCTTTCGTCGAGCTGCCACAGTGGCCTAGTGGATAGGGGAATGAACTATGGACCTGTGGTTTGAAATCCACCTACATGTATGTCCATTTTCATCGAATAATTTTGTCGGTTGGGATAATTTTAATTGAAGGGAAAACAATTCCAAAACCTAAGTGTCTTCTATCGACCCAAAAATAATACGCAGTGAGGTGGAGTCAATCGAAGCCTTACTTTCCGACGACCCGGCCTCGAGAATCAGTTCATACTACTGGCAACCCATTGACACGGTGTCTGTGTTTACCCACCCTTCCCCTGTTCCGATGACAACCACACCTCGCAGATGCCTCCTACAACACGACAGCTGACACGCTCCGGCATGTTTCCCATCCGAATTCATTGATTGGGTCGTTTCAAGCCTAAATATTGACATTTCGGGGCTTGTCAGTGTAAATCAAGAAAAAAAATAATAAATTGAGGTAAATTAAAGCGAAAGTGTCAACAAGACCTTCAAAGCAAATTTTAGCTTAGGATATTCCTGCTTCAAGTCATCTTGAGACGTGGTTTGATCAAAGTGAAGGTTTTGGGGATCTTTTTTTTATGGGGGGGGGTTGTTGATTTTTTTTAACCAGAATAGGTTTTAAACTGACAAACCCACTTTGCTTTTTTAAAAACTGAGCCAGCCATGATTTTTTTCTTACGGGGATCTTAATTTAATATCAGGTTGTATTGTAACTACATAAAATGCGCGAGTGCGCATGCTCTGTGCTTTAAGGAAGATGGGTAGATGTAAACCTATAGCCACAACATTTTATGTGAAAGGTTCTGATAATCAAATTGGCTTTATTGACTACACCTGTTCCGTCATCAGGCCCTCAGATTTCCCCCCATTCGATCCATTTCCGAAAAGATGAACATGAGGATCGAAACGTAGAAAATGAATTGAATATGTATGGAAGGGATTGATGAAACCCTTACATTATTGGACTGAAGCATCAAGATGCATGATGAGTTTGATTTCTTTGCTTAATGTCTTCTTTATTTGGCATCTGTCCAGACTTTGCACATGTATAAGAATCGAAATAGACTGTGCAGATCCACCCTTGTCAGAGTGAATAGAGTGTCCCCGGTTAATCCAGAATCAAAAGATTCCGTAGAGGAATGAGGATGAGTTGACAACAGAATCAAAAGAATCCTCATGTCTTGCTTTATTAAAAGAAAAGTCTCCTTCTTTTTTTAGTTTTTGAGGGACCTTGGCCCATTTGCCCCCGGGTCTATCAGTGTAATAAGCCCTTCACAATAAATCTGGCCTATCCATTATATAATGGTACTGTATGTAGGACATCTAATGCTCAGATCTAAAAAGTAGAACGTATAGATCTGAAATTCAACCCAGGGCAGGGGTCTTCCTCGACACAGGAGCAGCGTATAGCCATTAACCCGTGCGCACTCTGCCTGCATTACAGGAAGCTCTTACACGGGATGAAAGCCAATCCCTCGCGCGAAGCAATGCGGAGTAATGATACCACCTCGCTCGGCCTTGCCTCATCCAACACTGAATGTCCCAACTTCTGTATATTTATATTGTCGTTTGGAATCAGACACGTGAATTTTTTTGCGTTTTTATTTTCCTTCTTCCGTTGAGCCTGTACTTATTCAAACAGAAAACGACCAAGACACCGCCGGGGTGTAGTTGATTATTAACAACTTCAAAGCTTACAACAACTACACAAAATTCAACATTAGCAGCATACATCAACGATTAAAGTCACTGTCGAATAGTTCAATTTTTACTTCGTCTGCAACAGCAATAACAATTTAAACACAATAGCAAGACATCAGACTTTTATAATTATTGCTTTTAATAATGACACATTTGGAATTATTTGCCGCCAGACAATCGTGAGATCAATTTTCGCATGGTAGACTGGTTCCCGCCTCATTAGAATCGATATGTATAGACTTTCATGGTGGATTTGTTAAACAAAAGCAGCTGTGCAGACTCCCAAAACAGGTGGAAAAATAGGGGGGGGGGTAGTGGTTACAATAAAAACAAATCCAAGTTTGTCAGGACTCAGGAGAATAAAAATCAATTTGGCGAGCAGCACAGAGAGACTGTATAGGCCCTATACATCATTCATGAGGAACTATTGTCACCAGTCGCTTCTACCCAGTTGCAAGGACAGACCATTATCTCGTATTCTCCCTTTTGTTCTCGTGGTTAGCAACGTGATCAATCTGGTAAATGTATTTACAGCGTTGCTCTTTTTTGAATGTTCAATCCCCGTGACCTCTTTGAGGTTGTCTGCACTTTGACGCCAGCTGATGATCTGGGCGAACGTGAGCATGACAAACGACCTCCTCCTTTCACGCGTCATTTAGCGCATCTTTTTCAACGCATTGCAAAGATTAAATGAATTGTATAACAATGGGTAATATGTCACTGTCGGTTTTTAAAAAAAATGGCCTTGAATGATAACATCCAGAGATCACGTAAACAACCCCAGACGACTTTCATTTTCTATTGTTTTTCGGGATGTTTCATGGAAACCAGATGGTTTGCAGAACACAATCCCCAGAATGCTACTAATTATCTTTTTTTTTTAATTCAAATATCATTAGTGCATTTTGATTACAAAATAGTTGATGGGACACAGTACGCCTCATGACTTTTGAAACATATTCTCATCGAGTTATTAAAGGGAATATACATCATTTGCTTTTGCTGTAATTTTCAGAAATGGATGGAATTGGGGGGTTGGAAATATATAGCAAATATAGTTACACTGACTTTTTTGAGGTTTTGGGTTCGAAAATGCTATAAAAACAAAACAAAAACCAATAATTTTCCTGTAGTCTGGTTCAGAGCAGTTTACATACATTGGGAATTGTAGGTCAGGAACCAGTCTGGCTGCTGGCTTGTACCATAGGTGTAATGTCAATTGCAAACAAACACGATGGTCAATTGGGGCCAGTATTTGAAAAAAAAAGTTTTTCCAACGCTGGTCGGCCGACCAGCGTTGGAAATTGATACAAAAATACCACTTTTCTTGAAAATGACAGTATACAAGGTGCCATGATTTTACAGGATGCTTTACACTGTCATTCACTAACAGTCCAGCAAGATATTTCAAAATGATTTGGTAGTTTTATTTTTTGATGTTTGCAAATGTTGTATTTTCCCTTTAACGTGTATAGTTCAATAAAAGTCAAGCTGTTATCGAAATTCTTCATCCTTTGCGTAGGGGTTGCTAGTTAACCAACTTTATAATACTGGATTGTGTTTGGAAAGTTACAGAACGTGTCGGAGTATCCAAATACTCGTCCGGCAGCCTGATTGATGACACAGGCAATTATACAAATTACATGCGAATTAGGAACATGGAAAGAATTAGATGAGCGTGGCCAATTGTAAATACCAATTCAATTCGATCTCAGTGTTCATGCCTGCAGATCCACTAGATCAATATACAGATACTCTCTATAATAATAATCCCGGATGCGATGACCATGATATTTCTATACACAACTCACAAACGTATCGCCATCTAAATTAACTAGTTGATTTTTTTTACAACTTACATTTCCAGGAATGAAACTTTGTTATCTTTGAAAGTTTCATGCAACATGTCCATTGTGAACCTTTATTTTTTAGTTGTTCAATAGTTTTAAACCAGTAAAAAGTGTTCTCCGTTCCAAAATATTGACATTTTACCACTTTTCACGTCGCAAGAGGGGATCGTAAGGCAGCGTAAGCCTTAGTTCAATCCAGTTTATCGATCTCAGCGTCGGAAGTGGACATCGTAAAGATGGCACCCCCTCACTACTATAATACTGAATTCGTTGCCGATATTGTGCAGTTTCTTTTTTTTTTCATTTTTGGAAACCTGTAGAACTTCAAGTGTATAATAAGTTGACAATCAATGAACAAAAAACATAATTTGCAATCAACACGAATATCAAACTGTGAAGTCTTCACTTCATTTCTGTGCATATTTATAGTGCTCTCTGTTGATTGGACCGCCATGGACCTTACGTAACACATTGATATCCTAGCAAATGCCGAAAGGAAATGACATAAAAAAATATATCTCGCCACTGCGTGCGACATTCTATCCTACGGTGAGTAGGATATTGAATTGCATTACTCTTGCTGAGCTAATTAACTTAACTCTCATTCAACAAAGCCGAATATAAATTGAACGTTAACAGTTAGCGAAGCTAAACCAATTTCGGGGTGACTGACCGAGAGATAATGGTGTCATACAAATCGGGTCCAGAAACTAGACAAGTAGATTCTGGCGTGGGGACAAGCAGTTGTAAGACGTCGGAATAAACACGACCGGGCATGCCTGGTCGAGCGGGTCCCAGAGTTCCAACAATTCTTTCCTTTGATTTCGAATGGATATTCATGTCTGGGCTTTGCACGCATTGCGTGTACACAATTGGCCGGATTTGCCCATTCGTGACGTTACGGGGTAATCCTATTCGATAGCACTGCCCGGTTTATAAGTGACAGTCAGTCAGGGAGTCAGTCAGTGAGATGCAAAAAGAGGATGGTCACTCTGCCATCAGCAGACATACTTACAGCTTTGTATTCAATACAGTATAGCCTTGCCAAGTTTTCTGACACTGATCGTCCTTCAGGACTCATGACGGGGACGGAGCTTCGTTGACTAAGGGGGAGGGGTTTTGCCTGATAAAGTAGTGAGGAGAATGACCAGGGATTTGGCACAACGTCCATTAATATCGTTTTGATTTCAAAATTAACTTGGAAATTCTTTTTTTCTGAAATCTGATAACTGTTGTATTGTTGAAACCGAAGTCTTATAATGCATATTAGATGTACATACTGTTACACTTACGCTTTCACTTATTTTGGATTAAAAAAAAAGTTTCCTAGACTTTCTGTGATCGCTTTGAATCTCGTGGCAAACAAACGCACTCCACGAGAAGGTCTAATTGGGCATCAGCAACACCATGACACGTGCGATTCAGGTTTGGTTAGGTTTGGTTTACTTTACCGAACGTGTTTGTCAGAACATGATTGAGTCAACACTCTGAGACGATCTGCTATAGGGTTTGGAACAGACATGCACTTTGTATGTTTGCTGGTGTGGGATAATCCTATTGATGATTGCCGTGCAAACATTTTGGAGTAGGCCTACATAGTCAAGGGCTATGAGGAGCTCTCGTAATCGATATTTAACAAAAAAAATACTTTCACTGAATAATATTTCAACGAAATATTTTTTAATAAAATTTGTTTTGCAAGACGATGTCCCAGGGCCAAATTTTATGACCCTGCTTACCGTTAGCGAAAGATCCCTGCTTACTGTAGCAGAAAATTCTGTGCTTACGGTAAGCGGCGTATTTCACGGGCTAGCGAGGAATTTTGGCTTCTGCGCACACGCACATCCCGTATAACTAAGGATATTCTGTGCTTACAGGGTTAGTACAGAATTGTTCTGCTAGCGCGGTTAGCACAAAATGGTGATCGTAAACGCGGAATTCTGCGGTAAGCAGAGCCCTGGTCCCCTCAATAAAACAAGACAGGGCAAGCCCAGTAAAGGTGGTTCCTGAGAGCACAACATTCAAAATGGCTATTCACTAGGAGTCTTTTCATGCTTACATACGGTCTACAAAATGGGATGGATTTGAGCCCCATGCTCATTGGCGTTACGGGGTAGTCCTATACAATAGCACTGCGCGGCTCACATGACAATCAGTGGAGTCACTAAGGCAGTCAGTGAGATATGTATAAAGACTCACTAGGCTGGCCCTCTGGGACCAGCACACAGAAAAGCTACGTAAATAGGAATTCTAGTGCACCAGGAGCCGAGTCGGATTTGGATCAAGTCACAGGACAAAAGCTTGTCAAGGACAAGGCAGTGACCAACGAGTGCAGCTGCGTCTACTTTGACTCTTTGATGGTAAGAGGTCAGACTCATCAGCTCTCTTCGATCACAGCCTACACTCTCGGCAATCCTGCATCTAAGAAGTAGGACAAGTGCGACGCAAATGCCACAAGCACTCAATTTATACATCCCCAAGGATGCGTCGTCGCGTGCAACGAAGGTGTGAGTTATATCCTTCCCAACTCCTAGAACCTCCGAGCGAATGCCTGGTAATCCTGTCCTCTCGAGGCCTCTGTGGACGCAGATAATCCTTTCAGACTAATGACGCGTAACAGATTACCTTTTAAGATCTTCCTTGTTCTTAAAAGCAAGGCCCTGGTACTTCGTGTCGACATATTTCTCAATAAGATTTGTTTGTGCGAATCGGAAAGTCGGATACTTTATAAAGGTGCTTCTTTGAGCTGCTCACATTCAGACACAAATTTCTTGTGATGGATCCATATTGATTGAAACCTCTGAATCAAATTTCTAAGGGGAAATATCTTAAATGACCGAAGATGACATCTTTTCTTAGAGAAAGCTAGACTTATAGTTCAAATCACCCCTTACGGAATTCGATCCTGTCTCCTCATGGTTAAACGAGGCAACCTACGAACCAAGCTGATTAACCTAAAACAGAAGTCCTCATTTTCTTGAGAATGGACTCATAAATGCAAAGATCTGAGGTTTTCTCTCAATTCTGTACCTCCACACGTAGCTATACCTCCTAACGATAGAGGTAACCTCGGACCAATCAACGCCAGTCTCACCAACCAGCCGGCCTGGCCTAGTTACATATAGGCGAGTCGTTTCTAGCTAATTGGGAGTACCAGATTAACCAAATAATCTATATCAATTAGGCCTGTACACAAGAATGAAATTAGTCGAGATGGGACACCAACAGATGTTGGTAAGTAGCGTGCCATAAAGGCCAACATTAAACCGCTGCTCGTAAATTGCCTTAGGTTGTATAATGTACACCTCATTTCAATTAATCCCAAGAACAACGAAACGAGGGACATTGTGAAAGAAACTCGTTTTGAAAGTGCAACGGGTTAATTGCAAGTGTTAAAGTTTTGTGCAATTATTATTGACCGTAAAAGTGGCATTCGATAGGATTAATACTGTGTTGAATCGCGGTAATTGTGTGTACATTCCTCATACTTTGTTTGTTTTGCAGTTGGACCGGTGTTTGTTTTGCAGTCGGACCGGTGTTTGTTTTGCAGTTGGACCGGCACGGTGACTAAAGTAAAGTACAGAGATGTGGCCAAAACAATTGCACGCAAATATTTCAAGCTATAATAATATTGTAAAGTTAAAAAAACACCAGGATATGGTACATTTCTCGTTTTTGTTAGCCTAGATACAATGGCTGTTAAAATAAATCCAATCCGCCAATTTTGTGCTTTTTATTGTAACACAAGCAATTATTTTTCTTGTTAAACTAAGTGCGTGGTTTATCTCTGAAGATCTTCATTAGAATAACAGATTGCCAATCGAAGAAATGTGCTAAGAAAAAAAACCCGATCTTCTTTCCTTTTTGGAAAAAAAATATCGAAACTGTAATGAGAATTAAGAATGCTGCATGGTGTGTTGAAGAGAAACTGATTAATGACGAATCAATAATATATTGCTTAATTAATGAACTTCAGGAGATGACATTTTCCGCCTCGATCACGCTTGTCCTTGCGAGAAACGATTAAAACCATGAATTTTGTACATCAAAACAAAGTAAGGCCCACAGCAGTGAATTCCCCAAAACCTGCACACTTCGACTTTTCCGTGACGAGAGATTAAAAAATAATTGGCTTTTCTGGGTGAGCGCACCCCGCCTTTTAATGCAATTAGCAAAATTAATTACATGAAACGTACAATCTAACACGAAAGCGCGCCCTGGGGACAATCCACGTGGATCTGTGTACTTTTAAGTGATGTTGAATGGAAAACGTGCTCCGTTAAAGGGAAACAAACGCGTAAACATGATGTTTTGATTGTTAACTTCAGTCTTCTTATTCAATTATAAAAGACAGATAGTTTCTCAAGAATTTGTTACCGGAGATAATAATATTTAAGAGGTTTGACAAAGTTGTTAGTCTTACTTTTAATTCGCTTATATCAATTCAACGACACACCAAAAGCACATCCAATGTTTATGATCACATCTGTTTACCTTGCGGAACGTTCTTTTTATATCAGATTTTGTCAGATATCAAAGCTTCTAAAATTGATTTAGAAATTCCCCCAGGGGAAATGCATTTCGCCATTAGGGTTCGAGCATTGTCAAAACAGCGCTTTTGTGACAATATTTACGCTTCTGACCATCGTAATTTGTGTCTTTAAGATATTCCTCCCACTCGATTTAGCAAGGGGCTCCTTTGCTGTTTGTGGATGGAAGTTGATAGTACGAGGAACCCGCTTGCACAGTGCGACCCGAGACCTCGTTATCCACGGAGCGTTGAGCAGTCCACAACATCCCCATGACTCCAGGGGTGATGCTTCGCTGCCTATCAGTTTAAAATCCCAATATTGGCCTCAGGGCATGGCGTGCTTTGAAAACATATTGCAACAATGAGATCAGCCTGCAGGTGCAATGGGCGCAGCGTGCAGTTGAATACATTTCTGATGATACTGTTAGATGCCTTAATCAAAATGTCAGGGTTAAAAACCTTTCGGTTGCAAATAATGTTGAATATTCATAAACATTAGCATTGATTTGCAAATCTTTCTGAGATGCTTTGCAAGAAAAACACACCTTAACGGTACCCAAAGCAAACCCGCGGTCAGTGCTCTCGCTGTCGCTTCGGGATACAATGGGCAAAATGTCGTTGGTAAATTGTCGAAGAGCAAGAATGAAAATTGCATCACACCAATTCTAAACTTCCGCAAATTTTAATTCGACAACTTTTCAACTAGATGTACGTACAGCAAGACCACGCAAGCCTAGTGAAGCCGCATGGTCCCAGACAAATTAAGTATTACCTTCAGTACCCTAGCCAAACTGAGGCTTTGCATTTCGTGCACATTTCCAAACATCGCACTTTTTTTTTTTTATTAATTTCCCTGAAGATGTTCGGGGAAACTCCCGCAGTCTGATGCACTTAACCACGCGGGAGCGTGCACAACGGGAGATGACAGCCGCGTTCAAGGGCCCTCTCGTCGGATGAGTGGTGTGTTGTTTGCACGCCGACAACGTGACCAAACACCGAAACCCGTCCGACGTACGAGTCTTTGAAAGCTGCCAACGAGCCTCGGTGTGATATCGGCGACTCCACAAATTGTTGTGATGCGAAACAAATTTAATGGACCCTGCCGGATTTTCTAAATATATATTAATTGTATATTTAGGCCTTATAGGTTCAGTGCAAATCATATTTTGATTACATATACATATATCATGATATGTTCATCATATATTTGGTGCATATTATACGCTGAGAAAATGAAACACACTTTTCAAAATTTTGCCTAAATCATAACGAACAGTTGAAAACAGGTGTGTGTTCAGTTACAGGTCAAACGTTACAAATTAACTACAATCACATATCACACGTTTGTAATCGTTCGAGAAACCATTTCAGCTCCCAAGATTCTATATAGCCTAATCAAGTAGCCCTCCAACTCGTTTTCATGGGCTATTCCATGTCTACGTCGGTCTCAATCACACCCTGGGATCGAGGGTAACTGCTTCCCATATTAATTCTGCAATGGAAGAAATGGATTCGTATTGCGCGAACTTGTTGATTGTTAATTCCCAACGTGTTTAATCGTTTACACATAAATATTGTGCTCAATCTTTCTCACAACCAGTTATCAATGTTCTTTATTTTAGTGCAAGTCTATAGGTGGGTATAATAATCATAGCACATTGTCTGGTCGAGTCTTTTCCCTTGAAGCCGTCACATTAATAAATGTATTGCAGGATTGTTAAACACCAGACTCGTCCGCATCTCATCATACCATAGTAAATGATACATACAAGGGCGAGAGAGCAGCTTCTGGTTGCATACTGATAGGCGCCCTTGGGGACGAGGTTGGGTAACACTATCCTGTAGGACGATTCTGATGAGCTTGCGTAATTTAATCACCAGAACTTCACCATTTAGCAAAATATTAAATAGTTTAAATAGTATTATGCAGTCAGTTGTTAATTGAAACCAAAGGGTATGAATTTAACTTGTATAGGCCTACCAGCTGAAACCTTATGCAAACTGTTTATAAAATTCCCTCAAACCTACGATTGGAATACGCAGTTGAGAGCGGCCGCACAACACTGATGCCGATTTGTAGTCTTTGAGTATACCTCTTTTAGTGGGCTGCGCTGAAAAAGAGTTGGGCGATTGGGTTGGCATTTTACCCGCAGGTCATGGTCGACATTTGAAATATACACTCTTTGGCAAGTTCGTCTTAAATGTTGGTCATTTTTTACCCGAGTTAACCAACAATAATGTAGCATAGGCCTACATGTACTTTAACAGTGGTTTACCCAACTTTGTTTTACATTACAGTGCGAGGAGCCGAGATGAACTTCGATGTCATCTCCGTCTGAACATAAATCCTCCGTATTAACATAATGAGCGAGACTAAGGTGAAAGACCTGCCCGACGAATGTTCCTTCCCTCGCTAAATGTTTGTGGATCAGTTCACGCCGCATCCAATTTGTCCAAGAATTCATGTGTCTTCTCGTGCCCTTGGTAACTTGCCCCAACCATCATTTCCTCCTAATGAGAAAATTACCGAGGAGATCCATCCGGCTAATTGAGGCTCGCTAGAGGGAAACATCTTGCTTGTCTTAATCTTTGCGACATTCGTCCTTCCAAGGTAATCACTTTCGATGGCTTCTTAGGATTTTTTTCTTGAGAAATTAAACTCGAATAACACTGATGAAATCAGTTGGAACCTCTTGTGCGTTTTTATCACAAAAGAAGACAAAGTTTGCTGTACGGTACACGATATGTTACTGATGTATTTTGATCCAAGGGCAATTCAGCGGAACAGTTTTCAATTTCAATTTGCATTGAGTACTAATACCGATGTCGATGCCGCGATGCAGCACATACAATCTTGCAGTCTGCATAATATTTAATTTAGCGACCTGCGGGTAACGGATAAGTAATTAGGCAGATTGTTAACTTACGGATGTACTGTTGTAAATAAAAATGTCCTAATGACCAGGGTGTTTCTGAGTCTTCAAGAACAAATTCTTCAAATTCTACCAAGGTATGGTGACGTCTGCGCCAGTTGAAAGTCGCTCTGTACCCAAATGCTTGTCTTAACTCTTATCATGCGCCGGTAGTTCTGGCGTGTACACCTGATACTCTACGGATACCGGTATATAGAGCAAAGGTAGGGAACAGTACGGGCCTCGGTATCTGTTACCGGACCGATAATTTGGTAACTATAGAAAGTTGTGTGAGAGAAAAGAAAGGGACGGATCCCCCCCAAAAGTTGATTGGGGTTTGATAGGTAAGGGAGCACTGGGTCTTCCAAAATGCGGTGCTGCTTAAAAAAAATTAAATGATAGTGAGAAACATTATCAGTTTTAAACTCTGTCAAGTACTGCCGAGTTGCGCAGAACTCCATTTCAGTCAAGACCATCTCTTTCGGATACTAAGGATGGTCGGGTATAGCTTATCGACTCACTGAGCTCCGAGAAGGAGATTTGTTGGCCCAAATACGTAGAATCTAAGATGATTGTGTTAACCTTTTGGAAAGGGGAGGGGTGGTTGGAAAGGGGTGGGGGTGGGGAAGCTTTCAGGAAAGAGGGATGGTTGATATTTGAGTGAAGGCATGCCGAAGGCACGTCGTGCTGGAGGGGGGGGGGGACCGGGGGCATAACTCCCCGGAAATGTTTGAAATCTATGATGCTTTCTATTGCATTCTGAGGCAATTTGAGAATACATTTATGAACTTTGATTATTCCATTTATTATTTTGGCCCCATTTCACTAGTATCATAACATTATAGTCAGCGGCTGAACGGGGGGAGTGGGGATTGCGACCCCCCCCCTCTTAGATCCGACAATGTTCATGTATTTATCACGAATGGGTCTGTGACAACTCATTTTAAAGAGTTTGAAACGACTGTTCAACCATCGATAGTTCAACAAGACCGCAGGGTCTGTACTTGGAGAAAAAAACATGAACATGAAAGTTTTCGTCAGCTGCGTTTTCATGAATGCTCCCGTTGACTTGTTTTCTCCACGGCGTCACGACTATGCTTTACCGATCTATTCTCATTAGACATGCACAAAGTAAGACGCGGGCTGTACCTGTGCGAATCGATACGACTAGAACAGTTGCTCGGGAAAAGAGAACAGTCTTGTCCGCGAGCAAATCTTGCCGGGATTTCTCTGGATGTGACCCAATTAGTCTGCAGCTTTATTCCTTAGCAGACTATCAGCTGTGTTTAGTCATTTCTGGGAGGATCAAAATTTACCCCAGATCCTCCCTGCGAGGCAGGAAAGTCTCGAACTGGTTGCGGTTAATGGGAAGAGAATGTAGCGAAGAGGAACTTCATTTCAGTTTTGAAACAGCATAGGCTTTAGACTCATTCCAGATGCCCAAAGCAATATTCGGCGAGGGAAAAACAGTATATGCGATTCAGCGAGTATAGAGAATCGTTTCGAATTCCACCCAACATTCGCTCATATTACACGAAAACAGGATTCGGGGCGAAATGGGTTTGAAGTTGACTTAATACACGTACGTCATCAATATTCAAGCGATCGATTTTTTTCTCCTTCCGTGTTTTCTATGACATTATTTTTCCCCCGGAAAAAAATACAACGAGCTTATCATCTTGGTATTTTTTTGAAACGGAATTAACAAGACTTTGAAAAGTTGACAATTAAAGTAAGTTGAAAACATTAAAATAATGTCCAACAACTAGCATTTTTCAACAAGCTGTTATAAAGGCGTTGAAACAAATGCTTATTAATTTACCTACAGGTAACCAAGCTTGAAGAGAGAGAACATACAGCTCATACACTTGTTACATATTCTCTAAAGAAATGTAAAAAGTGCGGGAAACTCACACGAAATACCAAGTTGCCTCTTTCCGCGCCAGAGATTGATATTACACACTGGTAGCCTTTCAGTTGCGCCTCGAGACAAATAGCGCCAACTGAATTGAATCTGTTCGAAGCTGCATTCTATCTGATCCTTGATCGGGCAAGTCGCGATTAACTCTTTTTTTTAACTGATGGTATCATAGGTGGCAGCATCGCAGTTTCATGAAAATCATCAAGTCTTTCGATGACCGATTCGTGACAGGAATTTCCAAGCGAAGCTTAAAGGGAACTCTCGGGCCGTGTGTTTCTGTATTCGGTTCCCTCCGCTGTAAGGCCACTCAGCGCGCACTTTCACAAGTATCGATCTTATTTTGTCCCGATATGGCCAACGGGCTGGCAAAAAAACAGGTTCGGATTCACCTCTCTTGAATGATTGAAGTCCGGCCAAAATTCACCAAAGTAGGGGAAATTCTAGAGCGAGCCGCGCACTCGACACGGAGTCATAAAGCATCGAGAGCGGCTTGTAGTTTATTCCGTGGAATACCATGGAAACGGTTGTGTGGTTTTTCCTTCTTATATATTAGATTTTGCCTGAAGGATCATTCCGTGGCGAGTTGATGTTCTTGCTCCACTCTTGTGTAAGCAGCTCGACTTTCCAAAGTTGAAGGTTATTTCAACAAGGGATAAAAAATACAGTGTGCGCATCGGACTTAAGTTGTCCGTTAGGTAAGTCGGCCCCGGAGCGTAATAACAAATATTGCCAAGAGTGTGTAAAACGAACATTACTTATGTTTTTCAACAGAAAATTGACCTGATATCCGTCAGTTCAACACTGAAGATTGAAAAAGTACTTACATAGTCTTCCAAACAATAATCTTGACATTTGTACAGAAAGGGGGGGGGGGGTTGAGAATAAAGTGTTGTGGGCCAGGATGTGTATCTGGATCAATATTAAAAACAAATTCCAATTATGGGATGTAGAGGTCGTACTTAGATGGGATCTGGATTAAAGACAATTATACCAAAGATATTCGAAAGTCCAAATGATTCGGAACGTTTATAATTGGAAATGTTGAAGGTTGAAAGCAACATGACTGCATCGGACAACTTCACTTTTACAACACTTTCAGTTCTCTTCATTCGTGTCTGTGATCAAACAGCGCCCTTAACCGGTAATGCACAAGAGCTATTACCCAATTATGGCTACCCCAGGGCAGGAGTTGCGGGCGTCTCTGGTAGCATTTAGTAACCTAGAGCAATGTGCAGTTAGGTTACTCGCTAGCAGTCGGTCCGAGAACTGCATGCCAACCAGCTAAATGTACAGCCCGTCAACAAGTGTTGCAACTCGCGTTCGGATGAGCCTAATTCAATGTACGGACACACTCCGCCGTTCGGTTACCACGGCAACGTCCCTTGCCGTCATCAAGGTGACATATCGGCGATGATATCATGAGGAGTAGGCCTACCCTGAGATATGTTGCCACTTTTAGTAGCCATGCGGCTCTCAATCCAGGATCGCGGCATGCTCTGTTCTTCGGAATGCAGGGGAGCCAAGAGTTTTTATCCGCTGTTGAACTGCAGGTCAGATAGATCTAATATACTATCGAAAACCACGAGGGAGTACGCGGTCAAACAATAAGGTCATCGTATGGAGCCCCAGCCCGCGGTATTAAAATTACAAAACTTGACCATTGCAAGTGCGCGTAAGACTGAGCACGTAAAATGTTGCCTATCTTTGATGACACTTTCCCATTAATAATTATTATCTCATAAATTTTCCCATTGACGTATTTCTCTACTTTGGACGCAGGTTGCCGAAATATCACTCCCGTTTTGCAGTGATACTTGACGTTTGCAATAATTAATGCAATTGGCAGGTTAATACTTACCACGATATAAAGAAACAATCAGTCGTAAAGATAGTTAGCCGATCCAGCTGCTGGCAAGTTCTCCACTGATGTATCATACAAAAATGATGAGGACAAAAACAAATAGGGAGAGTTGGTACGAATAAACTGAACTCAGTCGGGTAGCCTGTCGACTGTTTAATAAAGATCAGCCCTGTGTTTGGCGCAAACACCCAAACCAAGCGGTTTGTTTATAGAGGCTTGTAGGCTTGGGGCAGCTGTGTTTAGATACAACTTGAGAGATGAGTCTAGCAAACCAGGGGAAGAATACACATCGTATGGACACAGATTTGTTGACATTGACCGGGGACTCTGCGATAGCTTGTAAATAATGTGACCATCTTCAAAGTCAATGTTGAACGAGGAAGAGTGGGAACTAGCTTTGGTCATCTATTCAAGTTGATTTCCCGTTGTGTCGAATTTTCGGGGATTTTTTTGGAACAACTCTGGTCGTTATGATAAGGTGTATAAAAGCAAAGAGTTTTTCGAGGGTCATGTTGTATTCAATTGTATTGTAATAATTATGTCAAATTGAATTACCACCCCCCCCCATTTTTTTTTTACGGCGTCGCAGTGGAACTACGTAAAAGGTAAAAACAGGAATTGACGTCCATTCACAAGAAAATTCAACATTTAAAATTGGACATTGTTGTCTGAATTACCAGATGGAAGCCATGCTAACAAACAAACCAAGCAAACTCGCCACAAAGCAATAAAGAACAACCAACAGACACAAATAAAGACAAATTACCGCAGCATAATCACAACCGATGCTCGAGAAATAATAAATGGGCCCTTTTCCGAAGAAGACTTATTTGATACAGCGGGCCCCGAAAGTGCAATTTCAAAATAAATCATCTTTGAAAGAGAGAATGATTTACGACGTATGAATAGATGACATAAACCCTGAACATTTTCACAGTTATTTACCTTACACTTCGACGTATCAATTACGAAGACCGGAATGAACATGAACAAGGAAAAAACAGAACATATACAAATAAAGTTCAAAGTTGTCCCTTTGAAAAATAAGAAATGAATAGAATCAGCGCTATACATACACGATGTCTTGCCCACGGTTCCTGTAATTATTATTTTTAAAACATCTCAGGAATTGACATTTCTTTAAAGACTTTAGCTAGACATCTTTATTCAATATCACTTGTATTTCATCTATCCTTGCAGGAAAATTGTCGCCATTACCAAACTGTTATCCCAGACTCACTATATAGATCAGACTTTGTAATAATTTGACAAATAAGAACAGCGTAAATGGCACGTCAACATATCGTACTTACACACTTTGTGGTTATGACGGGTTTGCACGTATGACTTCTCCACTTCCACCTATTAAGAGCCCCCCTGTCAGCAATTTCTAACTATAAGGATTTATCTCTCAAATAAGTAACGGACGGAGTTCTATAAATAACCTCAAATATGTCAAATCTTTGCCGCTAAAACCCTTGGCTTAAGAAAAATATTTATGAGGACTAACCCTCTGCATAACGGCGTTCAGAAATGTTAACTTGTGTACAAATAATGACATGTATTGTGACAAGAATCGTAAATCAAATTGACGTTTTAGTTCATTATTCTGTAAATTCAATATTTCGAAAACGGAAGAAAAAAAAAGTCATGCGATCACGATAATCCAATCGAGAAAGACTTGCGCTTCCCAGAGGAATTGATGAATCACGTTCATTTTGTTTTAATTGAAAGGGAAACCGAAGGCACTTTTACGACAATAGTACAACCTGAGGTCGTTTCCTTGAAAAGCCTAATCTCAAAAGTCACTCGGGTAAAATTGTATTGAATCTTTCCCCATTTGATTTGTGAAGATTGTAGCACACACAAAAATGAATGAAATAAAAGGGAATAAGCCAGTGTTTCCGTTCAACACAACAAAATCAGAGGAATATCAACTGAGTTAGATTTCAAATTGGTGATACTTGTTTCTCATTGCTTTTTAGGTAAAGTGTCACTGGCTTATACAGTATTATTGTTCTAATGGTAATACAGCGCGGCATTGTCTCCATGCAACGGAGCCATGTCATCGTGTCCCGCGGATGGAAAGCAGAACTGGTTCACACTACCGGTGTGTCAAAATAATTATGTGAGTCAATTTATTGTTAAACAGCTTCCTGAAAATCTAAACTTAAAGTGTTACCGTTTCATTTGTACAAACGAACTCAGGCCTGAAATTATTCAGTTTTTAAAAGTTCAATGTAAACGTGAGCAAGAAGAGTTTCAATTTTCCTTATGGGTTTTACTTTGTTCAGTAACATTATTTAATAATTTGTACTGTATGCAGGGACCCAATGGAAACCATTTCAAAACTGTTTGGGCATACCCTGGGCAATGAAATGAAATAAATAAATACATTAAAAAAATTAGACGAACAAATCTAAAACCATTCTCTTTTGTTTATCGCATGCAGTCAAAAGATAATTGTACACTTATCTATCGTCCATTATTCTTGAATTCTTATTCCTCAAGGAAAATGTTTTTAATTGAAATGTCAATCACCTAGGCCAATAAGGTGGGCTATAAATATTTCACAATCGAATTCTTGGATTATTAACGTGCTCCCGATACGAGTTCTCGTTCGTATTTGAGAGCAGTTCAATCAGTAGGCAGCTTCCACGCACGATAGGAATGCTGTCAGCGAGAAACAATCCTGGACATCCTCCCAGCCCTAATAGTATCCGCATTGCCATCAGAATGAACGCACAACGGGCGACCTACATACAACGGTGTGCAAACGGCAATTCAGCCGTGTCACTGTGGCGCCTGACACGTATCCCTCCGCCAAAGCAAACCTTTTTGAATTAGACAACGCAGATTTCCCGTCGAGCGGTACGCGTCATCATGTTGGGCGATTCCTCAAGTTCTCTTTTTTACACTCTCTTCGATTGTTTGCGCTTTGAAACGCAACTCCGAAGTCAATATTCTCGATTCTGAAGATGAACCGATACGTCTTCAGTCGTGATTCCGATACAACGTGAGGGTTTTCGCCGGGCCTCATTCAGCGATATTCATCATTCTCGAGCGGGCTGGAGAGTAGGCAGTCGCGAGTTGTGGTCACGCATAATCGCGAATGGGCAATGGTTTGGCGCCTTTCCGTATCATCGCGAATGATATCACGATGTGACAAAAGATCTCACTCTTATGTGTAACTGAAAAAGTAACAGCACTACTTAAGGTGCCAATGAAATATCAGACATATTGCTAACACATACCAGATATCCTAGATATATATATAAATCCAGCCATCGAAGCTGCAATCTATTTTGTCTTAGCTTATTAAATAGAACAAACTGTACTGCACACACCAGAGCCTATAGGCTCATAGAAATGGTCCAAGATTGGTTTTGAATCTTATTTCCCTTATAACAGCCGGTCCGTGACAAGCGAGGTCGCTATCAACAAGATGAATCAAATCCAATCTTGGAAATATTGGCAGCGCTACCCAGGAAATTCCGAGCATACCTCACGCGCGCTGTATTCAAGCTAATGCATGCGTGTGGGGTATGCTTTGAATTTCCTGGGTAGCGCTGCCAATATTGCCAGGACTGGATTTGATTATACGTCTACCGCCGCGGCAACTTAAAACTGAGTTTGTCACGGGACTGGCTGCACAATAAAGGGAATGATAAAACCAAGACTAATAGGCACATGGCAACTCTATACCTATTCCCAATAAATCAACTATACAATATCAATTGTAGCAGTGTTCCCGATTCGTGAATTTCAATCCACACATTTCCCCGATTCTCCCTAACACTTGACACCTTGTTGACATCCTTTACACTTTCATAATCCGCCGTCATATCAAATTCAGACAAAATGAAAAACGTTCTATTTCTATGCCTTAGATATCAAGTTCGCCATGGCAGCTGGCCGTAAACTCTAGTTACTGATTATGAGTTTTCATCATCATCCCAAAGCAATCCCCACTTGCATTTGGATCTGTACTTCCGAACAGCCACAAAAACAGGGGCATATTTCAATCAAAAACACGACGTGTTTTGATACCTAATATTTCCAATACCTGGTGATCCGGGGATTTTTTCGAGTGTTCAATTTGATATGCTTGTGACGCACGGTTTTGGCTAACGCTTCTGCAATTCTTTGGTATCGAATGAAGAGATATTCTTGACCGTGGTGCTAGCGGGATTACAGAGCGATCGCTACGCCGTGGATTGCCACGCCTGGGTAGCAAGGCATGTCCAGTAAAAATCGGACGGAGTCATACCAGCTATCCCCTTGGGGAATGAGAATTGGATTTAATCGAATTTCTTTAGGGGTCAGGTTTCCGAAAAGGGACTAAGCGACTGCCATTTTTAGCGGATTCGGCGCTGTTATAAATCCCAACTTGAAATTGACAATTTTCTCCTGTGCGATGGGTAAAGTTTCTCTTTCTAGCCTAAGAACTATAAACCATATTGAATTCAATTTTTTTTTTCAAAATGCCTTAATGGTGTGCAAAATGATAACAGATTTTTATCGCAATATTGAAGTTTGTGAGCCCCTTCTTTTGTTCACATGTCCACATAGTGACTGTAATACAAACTCACACATGCAAGTGATGTGTATTTGCCTGCAATCGGGGACCCCCTATTGTCCCTCCTTTGTTTGTACTTTTTAGGAAGACCTCCCATAGGTTTTGTACACATCGCCAAATTGGGGACCTTCATGAATTGGGTACCCTATTGTCCTCTATTGTTCAACGTCCCCTATTGAATGCAGAAACAAACTCAACCAGACAGACAGGTTTGTTTATGGTGTAAATCGAGGATTCTCTATTGTTCATCATCGATCTTTTGTTTTTACTTACTTTTTTCCAACAGCTCCCGTTGGTTTTGTACTTGTTTTCTAATCGAGGTCGTCCTCGATTTGACTCCTGTCCTCAATTACTCGATGATGCTTCACATGTGTGTCCTCGATTTACACCATCCCAACCTTACACACATATACTTGATGGGGAAGATCTTTGTTTTCCTTCTTTTGTTTTCCTTTGATCCTATTGAAATCTCAAACTCCATAGCGTTTCCCTTATGGGGTAGATTGATTTCTAAAGATTTCCTTATGGGGTCTATTGTGTTTTTGATCCCATAATGAACCCTGTACATGTACGCTATAATCTAGCCATCAACCGTGTGCATACCTATGTTCCCCAATACAAATGTTTCCCAATACCTATATGTTTCCCAACCCTAACCCTAATCCTAACCATCTAACCCCTAACCCTAGCCTTAAACCTAACCCTAAGCCTAACCCTAAGGATTTGGGGGAACACAGGTATTGGGGAACATAGGTATTGGGAAACATCGGGTAGATCCCAATTTAACCTATACACAAGAACATCTATACTGCCTTTTCTGGTTGCACAGTGGCCTACTTTGGATGCCATATTTATTGCTTGTTTGTGAACCAGATATCTCAATAGCAAGGAGGAACTGCACGTGCCCACACGGTATGATAGATGTCTCATCATAAAACCAGTGCCCCATTCCTCTCCCTGCCCTCGTTATTTTGCCAGCTGGAATAACGTGACTACATAGCATGCCGGGTCATAAACTGCATGCCTTCATCATCTGCATTTTGTGAGGATAAAACACGAGAGATGTGAACTAAGGCGCGTTATATTTCCGGTATTTGGGCTATAGTTGTCCTTGATATCATAGGAAGGTATAAGGTCTTTGTTGCTTGATAATTGGTATCGTATCGTACTATTAAGTCGTTCTTAATTTACAGTGGAAAGATACATATTTGGTTCGATCCCCCCCCCCGTCCGATTCGGTTTGGCTTGATTATGGTTTGGTTCGGTTCTGATCGGTTACGTTCGGTTCCGTTCGTGAAAGTAACTATAGACAAATCAATAATACATTTATGCATTCAAAAACTAATATAACTTGCTCTAATGGTTATGGACGTATGCAAGGAAACCCCCACGAAAGAATGTCTTAAATTAAAGGAATATAGCAGAAATTGATTTGATGAACTATAGGAAAAGCAGATGTCATTTGACAAATCTTCGTAATGCAATTGATGGTGGAGACTAGAGATGGTCCTCCCATATGTCAACATTCCAAGAATCAGGTAAACCGATTTTTAACAGCACTCGTCAACTTCAACAGGCTCCCGATTCATTAAAAACAGGAAACACGGTCGATATAATTATTTCAATCATACAACTGTATATAACAAAATATGATCAGTCACTGAAATCTACTGTTGTTTTCTGCTAAAGAAAATGTGCAGTTACAGTGCCCGTGCTTGTACCAGTAGCGTAAAAAAAAAATAACCGGGGTCCAGTTTGCTAGGAGGAGCGGGAGGGGAGTTTTTTTTTTTACTTTCCTCCAAATTCGGAGGGAGAGGGGGAAAGGGGGAGGGGAGGAAGACGAGCGACAAGGACAAAAATACACATTCCTTGATCGGGGCTTTCCCCGTGCCCCATTCCTAATATTGCCACTGATACGCACTAGCTTCATGAGACATTGCAAAAGTACTCGTATCGGCTCAACTATTGACTGACTTTCTGACGGACGCAGAATATTAAGTGCGTTTATTGTTTTGACACTGAAGCATGGCGTTGCGCAACGACCGCGTCGAAGTTTCGCTGTTGGCACAATATCGAGTAGCTCGTAGTGTTTGACAAATTCTAATGACTTCTCGCAGATGTATTTGCGATTCGTCACTTCACGATATTGGCCGACTTCTTTCAACCGCTTGAAACCACAAGTCACATGCTATAACCGAATTATAGTCAATCGGGTTCGTAGCTAACCGTATTAAACGTCGCCCCCAGCGATATCACGACATCACAATTCCAGCGTGTATCATTCCACAACCCAATCTTTATCCCGGACGAGGCTGGTTAATTCGCCTCTTAAGACCTGATGGAACGATTGACAGATACTGTAAGTAGCAACCTTAATCCCGGCACCCTCTCAACACATCGCTAGGGCTGCACACCCGTCTCCAAGAATTCGGCCACAGCATAGCTTCGTTCACCACGACTCCTCCCCCCCCCCCGAATGTAACCCAATCAATTGAGTTTTCATCCGAGGGTGTCTACATTGCCACATGCGACGCTGTCGTGCAACGCTACTGTATTCGCCATGGCGTCAGACAACCATGGCCCGTCTGAACGCGCGCGCTGGCCGGAAAATCTAGTTATGCGATATAAAAAGATTTTCGGAAAATTAAAGTTTCTGAAGCCTGAACGAATCGACCTGGTTCCTGGCTCGTGATGAGAGGTGATGAAGCAAAATGTCATCCATTTATCTGCAAATCGTCCGGCCTTCATCGGGAGACTGCATGATTTACCGTTTTAATTAGCACGGTTTTCGTTGAATGAAATTGTATTTTCCTATTGAATAGCAGGGAGTACTCGGCTGGGAGTGCTCTTTCTTATGCAGATGAGGAAGTGTTCTGCTTGAGTGGAGCTGTGCAGCAGCAAGGCGTGCAGGCAGCCATTGACGGTTTTCACCACAGCCGATACGGACGTCCTTACTTTTCTCCAAGAAAAAGCAGTTGCGAAGTTCCAAGGACACCTTTTACAGAAGTGGTGTTTAATTATCACACACAGACAAAACACACGTAAGGTCTTTTAACTTTTTGTGATGAAAGTCAAAAGAAGGCGAGGTAAGAGTAAACAATGTGATATTATATAATCGATGTTGGTCGAGACTCACGGTGAGTTCAAAAAATTGTTAGTACGTTGTAAGTTCACGGACTCCGTCGGCTGCTCATCGAAGAACCGTGCTCCCCATATATATGTGTATTTAACATGTTTTGTTACAGCGAGGGATGACAGGCGTAATAGGAAATAATTTATTTCCGTTTGAGCTTGCGAATTAGGAAATAATTGTATATATTGATACGCAATTGGGCTGTTTAGGTCTACGACTGAGTGAACGAATACACAAATCCGATAGACAAATCCAAGGCATCATAATCCAATGTCAATTCGTGCGGTAATAAGAAAAGAGGAAACATGTAATGTAGCTTATAATAAGACACCTATTAGGATAAATGATTTGGAAAATATAATCGACAAGTTGTTTGTGTGTATTATGCTGGTCTTGACGGTGTAAGGCCCTGAGAAAACCTTCAGGCGTCTAGTCGAGCTTGGACCAACCGGAAAACCTTTTTAAATTTCAGCAGTTACAGACTTGCCGATGGCTGTGCGGAAGGAGCGCTCTGAATTGAAACTCATTCAGCAAACAAACTTAATGACAGAATTTCATCGCCCCTCCATTTCGTAAGTGTTCAAAATGTCTGGCTACATTCCGTGTCTTGGATGATAACAAGCAGGCAACATTTCTATGTGTTTCAGTCAAATGTCGAATTCAAGTGGACGAGTCACTTTTCTTGTAGGAGTCGGTGACAGAAGGCCCTAAAGACTTGTCAATTGAAAGGGCTTTTTGGACGGGAGTGTCGATCGTTGCACGTTTTTCCAGTCCTTTTCTTATCAAGTCTTTTGAGTAGGCCTACGCGTGTTTTCCTTTAACCATTCTCACACCCTCCGGTTCAAATGTCTGAATGATAAGTAGCTCTAACATGATGTTTTTGAAAAGGAAAGAGAAAACGTTCTGATTCAATTCTCTCAGCTGGCGTTCGTCCGCCTGAGGCGTGTGGCAAAAAGACTAAAATCTGTTTGAGTTGAATGAAGTACTATGGCATTTGTTGTTTTAGGACGTATTCGTTGTCATATTACCCGTTCAATGTCAGCGGGTATTATGTAGGCCCATGTTATTAACTTCAATGGTGGATTCATATTCATTGAGCCTCTAAACTCGTATTACGAATTATTCCTCTGTGTAAAAGCACGTAGCCATTTCATTCCTGGAAAGATATCCCTCACAAGAAATTGGTGACATTTTTCTGGTACTTTGTTTCAAAAAGAGAGACACCAAATCACACTTTGCTGATAATTTAACAAAAAACCTGCCAGTCATTTCTTAAAAGACTGTTTCATGTTGATAAAGTATACGATAAATTACCTTAAAAAGTGTTACATAATGTTTCTTTGATAACTTCTGCCGCTAAAGCTTTGAGATCTTGACAGGTTGGCCTGCTTTTTTGGTTAAAATCGGGCCTGCGCTATATCGGCCGACGCGGTGACATTTACGTCACACTATGGAATCTAAAACCACCAATCGAGACATTAAAATCTTTCATTTCCGCCAACCCGAATATTTCCGTTGTTGCTGCAAAAAAAATTGCAACCGGGAAGGAAATTCCCGCGTTTTTTCTTTCTTTCTAGGGAGGAATCGGGGGTGAATGTAAGTCAGAGTTGCCCAGCAACCATGAGGCAAGTGATACGTTTGCAGCTGATGTCGGCCGGTATCTGTGTACTCGATGAAGGACTTATTAACAAGCATAGCTTACAAGTTAAAGGGGTAAGCCAAGACGATGGATGCTTCTGGTTATATTATCGGGTGTCTCAGGAGGACAGCTAGGCCGTGTTGCCTGCCCATCCCTTGGGCGTACAGATACGCTTAAGAGCCCTGATGTTATCCCAAGCGCAAGCGTTTGTGGCTCGCATGCCGTTGTGCCTCCAAAATCTCTGCCTGTTAAAGATATTTTGCCCGGGTTTTCTGAAGCCCTTAGATGACTATTTTTTTTTACCCGTCAATCATAATTCAGCATTCTGAATTTGTCCGATACTTGTCCGATGTTGTGTTAACATGAAAGGTGTTGGCTTTTATGTCATGGAGAATACCGGTTGGCCTCGGGACTTGCGCGAGGAGGTATAGAGATAAAAACATTTCCAGGAGCGAGCAACGTTGATTACAACTTGCCCGAGGTCAAAAATCCTTGTTTGTTACTATATTAACTGTCACAGCGTGTTATTGACAAAGTTTTAAGTTAAACAATATTATAATCAGATCAGTGTCGTGAAGTTTCCCGGGAAGGGAGCAAAACAATATTTTATAAATCGACGTCCTCTTCGCACGTTCGCGTCACGCATATGAGACTTGCACCTGACTCAGTATACATAATTTTCAAAGCGCGGGAAAAATACCGAACTTCAGGATGAAAGTGCCACAAGATAATCTGTTGCGTTTCACCTCCTACCAAATGCCGAGCTGTGATTGGTTAACGAGTCTTTCAGTTGTGACCAATCAGAGAACTTCCTCCGAATAAACGCAGCAAACATGCACCTCTGACGTAGCCGCCGCTTATTTCGGCTCACGCGTCCTTTGAACCCTTTCCGACGGTTCTCAACTCGATTCCCTGTCATCCACCGTGCATATCCCAGATCCGATGATACCGTGTCAACTAGCAAACGGGGTGGATCCTTCCCTCCCTGGCCCCCTTTAAGCCCCTGGCCTCCCACAGTTAACCTCGCGTCCAGGCACGCTAAGGTAGATCTGGAACGCTCCGGTAAACACGTTCCAATGCTTGGGCGCAAGCTAGTCGAAGACACTAAACAAGGGGCTCAAGGGACGATAGTGGGACTCAGGGATGATAAGGGGGGTTTTGAGTGTACAGATGAAGAGGGATCATTCCATATGTCATCAGTCTATTACTCGTGCTATCCACCGTGACGTGCATTGCTGTCCGCACCATGTGAGAGAACATCCAAGGCAGACAGCAATATCGAAACTAGATGCTCCACTGAGCATATCCGTCGGCACACTGATCCAATGAGGCTTCAGTACAGCGGAGCAATTTTTTTGCCGTCCCTGAGAAAAACAAAACTAGGTTTTGTTTTGGCTATTGTCCGAGACCCCTTTCCGCACGGACAGTATCGTCGGCATTTTGCATTGCAAAACGTCTCGTCTCGGGAAGTAATGCTAATCTACCGGGTCTCGAACGAAATCAATGAACTCTTTTCCCTAGACAAACTATCTTCGGTTTTGCAATCCAAGGGCTTTTTCCCGTAAGCCCCTCCCCCTCCTCCCTCTCCTCCCCCCCCCCCTGCGAGAGACAAAAAGTTGTCCTGTTTGTCCCCCGATCCTCATTCTAAGAATGATAGGTTTATCAAGTGTGTTGTAATTACCGTGGTTTCACTTTCAGATTGTCCTTCAAATAGAATGTGTTAAATGTTTATCACTGCTGTTATCTTTATGACTTGCGGCAGCGGGAGGAAATGCGTATCTTCGCTTTCCATCTCCCCGATAGCTGCACTTCTTAATTTCCGCAGTGAGGATGTAAAAGCGAAATATCTTTCCTCCCCCCTTGTAATGTGCTTCACAGAGAAAATGAGCTTTCAGAGGGGCCTATCGATGTTGACTATGAACAGAGTAGGCGGAAAGGAATGGGCATGATAAGTATCAGGGAGTTATAATGATATTTCGCATCGGGGCAGAAATCAATTTAAGGCGGCAGGTGAGCCGGGTCCGGACCGCCAAAGCGTTCGGGGAAAGTGTCCGTTTTGCACGGATCGCCTTTGGAGCCAATCCGCCAGTAAGTGCCTCGGAGATATTTCTCGAGAGTGGCTCGGCTTCCAATGTGCAGTTTCGTGTTAACCACTGTAGTGGCTCTAAGCTATCGTATACCTTAACCACAATGGTGTTTAGGTATAGAAGCCGCCAGCCATAGTCAGGAAGATATTGCCCCCACTTATGTCTTTGTATAGCTCTCATTTGAGTCATTGACTTGGCTCATGTCATCAACCCGATGAAGCGAAGGTTGGTTTGTTTTACTTGCATCAGCATGTCAAGTGACGAGATGCTGTAACAACAACGTACTTAATTCTGTATTAATATTTTGCACAAAAATGAAAATCGGTCATTATTTTTCACCTCCTGCCCAATATTTTTTTTTAAATTCTCGTTATAAAACTTGAATAAAGACCTGCTTAAAGGCATGTCGTCTGTATTTGGTGTATGTTTAAACCACGAATTTCGAGCACAGATAAAATGCTTCTTGCGATAGCATTTAATGTAAGGTAAATGATGCAGTGTATTGTCTATAAACTCTACAGAATTTTAATATCATGATTGAGCTTCAGAATACATGAGCTATAGCTGTCCTCATATCGGGAAAATTATATTAAATGCCAGCTGAAGAGGGGGAAAAAACCTGAACGTATAAATTGCAGAAACTGTTTGATTAACTTTATAGTGTGTCTTGACGCTAAGCGGGATATTGGGGTTGTTACAATACTGCATGCGTAGTTGTCTTCCGGTTTGCCAGACTGGAAACGATTACATTACGATCGACCCGGGCGAAAACCGCGGGTTTATTCGGCTGTCACTCGCATCTACTGTTATGAGCTTCTTGAGAGAGACTGAGGCAAAAGTGCAGCATGCAGTTGCGATGTTAAATCAAAATAGACTGGGATCGGGGACCGGAGCACGAGGTTTTGGTGGGTCCTAGCTCTATATGGGTGTCAAATCATCAACGAAAGAAGTGATCGTTGCGGTCTGCTGGATTCTTGAACTCCCCAGCCCTAATGGCGCCCTCTAGTGACACTGTTAAACAAAGAATCCGACTACTATATATTGTATCATAACCGTTTGATATGACACGGAGTTTTATAACACTCGCAGAAAGTAAACCTAAGAAATTTACAAGACTGGTCACGGTTCTCCAAATATGCTCCAAAATGCACATCAAATGCTTGCCTGTGTAGGGATGTGTGGGTGTGTTTGTACCGGACCAGTGGGTACTAGGGTACCATACAAAGGGTACAATTGTATACAAGGGTAAAAGGAGCACAATACAAGTACCCCACAAACTTCACCCCGTAAGGTTATACGTGGGTGTGGGCATGCGGGGGGGGGGGGTGGGATACAGTAACAATCTTTTTTAAGTCGTAGGCCACGCCTCTTTCTTGGTTTTGCACATGATTCAGATGCAGTTTGGCAAAGTTATAGTACGTAAATCAAGAATATTTCCTATGGTTCAAAACTGGCAAAGTGCATGTTTGACTTCAAAGGAATTCAAAACACTGGCGGATGATTGCGTGGTCAGGATTATGTAGGACGGTGTTCAAATTCTTTACAAAAAAATAAGGTAGCTTTGTTTAAATGTCCAGGCTTTAACAGGTATACAAGTCATCTCAAACTTTCACAAAAATTCAAACATCAACATAGCGTCAACAGAATATGACCATATCGTATAAACATCCACTTCATAAACACATTTTTTATTCAAATGCTTGGCCCTTCGGTAAATATTATCTTCATTGAACACACTGAAATATCTCTGTAAAGGGCAGAGCCCGTTCTACCTTAAAATAAGAGTTTTCAATTGCGTTGTCTCTGACTTTCCCGTTCTTTTCTTTGGAGAACGATTCCATATAAATACCTCTTCGTTCCTCGCTTTCTGCAAGGGCCAAGTGTTTATCTAAGCAACCCAACTCCTCTCCTCATCCAAGTTGGCCATCCCTCGATCAAGAAACCTAACACCATCTCCCGATACGATGCAAATTCGCCAGTAAAAACACAGGCAGTGTTTGTACTCCGATCATCTGTGTCCACGACCTGCCTCGATCCCTGCCCATCTTCCTTTTACTTTTATTTGGAGGCATGTTGCTTTTGAAATGATATACCTTTTCATACATCGATGAATGTTCAATTGAGGGGGGCCGGAGTCTGGCTCTCAGACCCCATCTGGATTTGTTTTTCCCCGCAACATTTTAGTCATATCCTTTCACGGTGAATCAAAAGTAATGTGGCACCTCCAAATCGGTGGAAAGTCGCGATAATTCAACACTTATTTATAGTGGTGCCACTTTGCAGAGAAATCGAGCTTTGTACATGACAGGTTGCTAGCAATTGGCTGCGAAAAGGCTGAGAAAGCGAATATATCGAGGTCAATTTATTACAAGTATAGGCCTAATTGAACCTATCAGAACGAACGAAATGTTGCCTTTTAACTGCACGAGCAAATGAAACCTGCAGACTTTACACCCATAATTGTAGTTCCTTGTCAAATCACACTGAAAGATCTAAATGGTCATTTTTTAATGAAACTAGTTAGAAATTTGATCAGAATACATTAATATTGATAGAATGCAGGACCGCCTCACCAAGATCCCTCTTCAGCCAACATCATGCCGAAAAAAAATCATAATTCTTAAATTTGAGGGGGGAAACGTTTGCTTATGATGCATTCTTGCAATAATTGTTGATTTCAGCTTCAACTTCAACAGATTTTGAATTACCATCCATTTTCTTTGGGAGCAAACAGTTCAGTTGGACGAAGACAGGGATGCAGACAGGTCAGAAAAAATGTCATCATCCCGTCTTGAATCTCACCATTTTGCAAAATTATCCATTACAGAGAAAACAAAACGATGTGTTTGGCCACAAAAAAAAGCTCGCGCCTTATAATACCCGTCCTTTTCGCTGGAATCACACAGCGGCAAAATACCCCAGGGTATTCTTATTACTCTTGATCGGCTTTCGATTTATCGAAAGATAATTCTATTTGGTTTTCCTAATTTCTTGGCGTTGGCAGACACCTCGTTTGACGGGATCAAATCGAGAGAGGCCCCCAGCCAACCTGCCCTCAGTGTAACCCAAGATGTAAGAGCCTGTAATGGATATAGCATCATTTTATTGAGGACGATTGTCGGACGCCTGATTTTTACCAGACACACCAGGCTTCCTCGGTGATGAACATGATCCAGAAGAGTCGTCAATACTGAGAATATCAGGCTCTCAGTCAACCCTGTACTTTCCGGTGTTTGGACGCAGAGTGTAAACTGAAGACGGTTAAGCTGTCTCAAATTTAGATGTATTGTTTATTTGGATTGTAGTATTTCAAAAGTGTTGGACAAGATACACTGCCTGTTCAGTTGTGTTTAAGAAACTAGAGGCGACTAATTTTTACTGCAGCATTATTTTATTAGCCAGGAAATTCAACCTCGTCCTAAATCATAAATTTTCAAAGCGTTCGTCAAAATTCGCCTTTAGGCCTACATTGCAAACTTCAAGAAATACAATCGAACCGTCAGGCGTGTGCGGCCACATTTCATTACCATAGTTTGCCTCCTCTTCTTTTTTTTATTTTATAGAATGGCTTAAACGAATTCACTCAATTTTGTAAAGTCTTGTCTAACGGTGAAGGAAGTATAAGGCCGTGACGGAAACGGGTCCGTAGAGCTACGGCTATACCTCTATTTTCAGCTTGTTCCCACGTATAGTTGTAATGGACGAAGATCTGGACAAAAGATGTAGGGTGACTGCGCCTCCAGGTGACGTCTATTGTGGTGGATATTATAGACAAACTTTTCCTGCTTGTTTTCTTCCCACGCTCCTGTGTATTTATGGTGAAGCTAAACCTGCCCAAGTACTATATCGATGATCTTTTAAACGGAAGGTGGCGCGCAGTTTACTGTCAAAATGTCAAATTTACATCAAGCCAGTTGGTCTAAGTGATGGTTCGTTTACCTCTGCCTGTGTCCGGATTGTGGACTGATATCTCTTTGCAGAATTCATGCGGGAAAAGTCAAGCACCATCGTACTTTGGTCATGTTTTCATTAGCGAGACTTTGCTTGTCTGTTTACAACGCATTAGTTCAAAGACAGTAAACACTCAACATGCATACCTATAAATTTGTCCCAGATGCCCTTTTGTTCTATAAAATATTCTCTGCAACGGCCTGAATGATTCCAGCAGTGTTTACAAAGGATGGACGGCACAACTAGGAACTTTTGAAATGACTTCCCGCCATCGTGTCTGTATGCTGTTTGGTTGTTTGTGTTTTGGAGTGATCGCAAAAAGTACTCTTCTACCATTAGCGCATGGCGTAGTCGAACCATCATAGTCATGTTGACAAGAGACATGTTCGTTCGGAGTTTCAATGACAAATGGGCCTAACCTCCCTTCGCATGTTTCTAGATTACAACGCTATATCGTGGGCCCTCTGCACGGTTAACTGAAAGAGAGGCAGTCAGAGGAGCTCTCTTGACATTATGTGAACTTCAAATCACGATGCATAGATTTTGAAGCGCGGCCTCGTTTTCGTTCACAGTGATTCTGTACAGAGTTAGTTGTGAAACAGACAAGACTTCCTTTTTTTCTACAGTCAGTTGTATAATGTATTAACTGCAATTGCCAAACTAAAAGAGAGAAACAAATCTTGGAAGTAAATAAACCAGACACGCATTCTAACAGATAGGAACTCTCGTGTACATTACGACGTCGACCCTATTGCTATAATTGGCGATTGTGTAGAGCCATGGAGGATCCACAACATCTCAAGCAAAAAAATATATAAAAAAAAGTGCTTTGATTCTTTTATTTTTTTCAAGTGGGTCACATCGAAGTTGTTTTATTTATACCCCAAAGATATTCCTTGAGTCTATTATTGAAACACGAAATTTACAAACGGTAAAACATTCATGATCAAGATGAGTGTATAAGGGCCTTTAGTTGGCTAATGATATTGCCGAGACTGTGCAATCTTTCATCTCTCGTCAAGGGAAATAGTAGTAAACACTTGGGTTACCCGTGGGGAATTTATTAGCACCTTCTTCCGTCTTACACACTGGATGTATTCCCAAATGGAAACTGCATTGGCTAAATGAGATGCCCTCGTCAATTTCTTATGACTGTGACGAGCGGGACAAAACAGGCTAGGTATTACGAGACAAAGCGTCAAATCTATCGCCTGCAACTCCGCTCGCCTGACTCTCTTTTCACGGAAACGGCAGCTTTGCGGAACATTAAATTATTGATTCGCAAGATTAGTAAATTGTCCAAGCAATGATATTCGTTTGGCAACTTATCTCTTGAGAATAATGTGCTAAGTTAACTAATGCGTGGCTGATTATACACTGATTTCTCGAGCTCACCTTGTTGTTGAAACAACAAGTAGGTCTGTAGTCACGGTGATCGCACAACTTTACACAACTAGGTTTTGACAATGTTATTTTTGGTCACACTATTCAACTTGAGTGGCCCTCAAAAGTCACAAGGCAAATAATTAATTCCTATTAAAACCAACCAGTTTGTCTTCCGAATGTTTGGAGTTCGGAAGAGATCCAATTGGATCTTCGTATACAGTTCGTTCCTGTCGTGAAAGTTTTTATTCCAAACTATAGTTCACCGATGTTTTGGTTTAGTAGTTCTACAAAAATACTGTGCGTAACCTTTTTATACGAAGATAATAGTGCATGCAAATGATTAATGGTAAAACCAAACAGATTAGATACCAATAAAGAATTCGTAACATTTGACGATTAACTTGGTAATGTTTTATGTCATTCTTTTATACATTTGCGTGCGGGGTGGCTGAGCAGACCGTCTGCCGTATACGGTGTCGTTTCTTGCCTTAATTTGTGGTACCACGCTTGCTTTATGGTCTGTCAAATACATTCTCGGGAACACTGGTACCGTTCACTTTTGCAATTGTCTCGACGATTTTCTTCTCTTCCTTCGACCTTCATTTTGATATCAGCCACCGAGGAGACTCGGGAAGTTTACACTGTATTACATATTTGGGATAACAATCACAGTATTCGCTGTAGATTTAGCATTGATAGAAGCGGTGCATCAATAATAGGCCAGCGCCATTTGGACATGGCCTTGACCTCAAGACACTGGACCCTTATCAAACTCTTGGTGGCAGCAGATATTTGGAGACAGTACCGTGAAACAGGTTGCAATGTGCTTCTATGTGTTTCAACGATTTTGCCGTCACGGTTTTTAAATGGAAAGACCGTCTAGCAAATGATTTGATAACAAAATAGTGATGTTTAAAAACTCGACGTCATCTTATTCAGACGTGACCAATCACACGGACAATGTTGAACAGCCGTACGGACGATAAACTCATCGAAATTCCAGCCAGAATCGAAACAGGCGATGAAATTCGTCGAGTTTGTAGCTTGGTTGCCATCTTCCTTATCATCAATTACATATCCATAAAAAAAATACGTCGGTGATGGGCAAAACCCAATATTCAATCACATATCGCTCACAGGAGGAGTAAACCTGGTTTCCATTATTTTGTACCAACTGGCAATTACTGGAGGCAGACACCGAGTCTAGCTGGTGTTCAGTAGTTTGCTGTAGTGGCCGGGCTGTGCAGGGACCAGGCACCAATGATCAGTATTGGCCGCCAGAGACCTAGGAAATGAAAGGCCGGGGAAATTGTGTCGCTAAAATAGAAGAATTATCATCCGGTTTTTAGCACTTCCCAAAAGTGCCCATAAACTGCAAGATATCTTCGTAAAATGCATCTTTGGTGTCTCCAATGATGATTTGAAAATTACGGTAGTAAAATTTGTTTCGAGCCAATGTGGCTCATCATCAGGCCAGTGTTTATCTCCGGTTTTCTTGGTTTCTGGTCCCCCTGGATGGGATGCCAGTCTATCGCAGGTTACTCCCCGGCTGATGCCGTTCTGAATCGGAGCAGTGGCATCACTAGTAAGAAGCGGACCCACCAATTGTTTTATAATTTATAATTAGGCCTACAAGACCTTGATTTGATAGACTACTTCCTGACTAGGAACTCATTGATTTAACTTGATCTAGGGCCTCCTTGCATAAACGGTAGATGGGGTTCCGTGACCACTGAAGCCAAATTCATGAAGCTATAATGAGTAGAGTATTATTTAGTTCATAAAGAAAAAAAATCTGTAAGCTGAATCAAGTCCCATGGAGTATGTATACATGCTTTCCACAGTGCTGCATGATCAAACGTTTTCTGTGCGAAACATTTAAGCAGGCGCGGTTCTAGAACCAATATTTTTGGGGGGCTAGCACGGTGGATCCAGAATTTTTTCAGGGAGGCGTGCTGAAATGTAGACCGGTTATTTTTTCCCAGACACTTAGGCCTCCGAAAATCAATTGGTGGTGGTGGGGGCGGGCTCATGCCATATTTTCAATGGGGAGCGCCAATAAAATCCTAAAATCATTCACACTATATTAACTAATGCACCCTTGTCACGGCTATTTATTCTTTAGGGGGAGACCGTTCGCATATACATCACAATCCTTCTTTTTGTTAATGCATTTTTTTTTTGACGTAATTTATTTAGGGGGGGGGGTGGACAAAAATTTTGGGGGGCTACAGCCCCCCCAGCCCCCCCCCCCCCCCTGTAGAACCGCGCCTGCATTTAAGTAAAGTTTTGTGTTCAGCAGCTCCGTGAAATTTGTCCCCCCCCCCTTTTTTGTGTTTTCAGAATATCAAGTCATTCTGAAAGATTGGCAAACCATACTATTGCCTACTCATGTAGGCCAGTATAGGGGTCTATCTCATGAAGGCAAAGTTGGAGGCAAAGTTGGAGACAAAGCTGCAAACGAAACTAGATTTCACTTGGCAGTGACTTCCATTTCGCAGTCACTTTGAATAGCGCCCGCTGTCGCCGAGAAACACTCTATGCAGACAAAATGGCGCAGCCCATGATGACTGAAAATTCCAAGCGTGCTCCCCGAATTCTTCCCGATACACAATCAGATGTCAGTGCAGATGATGAAGAACTGGAGAAAAGACATTACGAGGAAGTGGTTGCTGCATTTAGACATTACAGGTGAGTTGTTAATGGATGAAATTTGATGTGCTGAATTTGGAAGTTAGGAATGTGTGCCAAACGCCGGGGGTTTGTCATGTTTGTGTGTATCGTCAGACATTTCGTCACCGACACCACGAAGTGACCTTAACCCCCGCGAAGTGAAAAATGTGTGTTTCGAGATACAAGCGATTTAAGTTGGTGATGTTTTGAAACGGTGATCCGAACATCGCATTAGCCTCAAAATTCATATTTTTTTACATTGTCTGAAAGCTGGGATCTTGAATGCCACGTTTATGTTATTTTAATGAATATGTATGATTTTTATTGAAAACAAATAATATTAATGAGTTATCAACTAATTAACCTTAAGGTCACTTCGTAAAAACTCTAAAATCCAGAATACGCGCTGTTCGAGTTTTCAAGAAGTGGCGCTAACCATGTGTATTAGCTAATGGGTAAGCGCTACTTCGTGATGACGCCAGAAGTGAGTCGCGTGTATCACGTGACATTTGTGTTACTTCGTGAAAACGCAAAACCCATTTTTGACGCGTAGTGTGCAGGCAGTTTACATGCAAAAGAATGGTATAGTACACTTCGTGAAAATGCATTTTCCGGTTTTGACCTATATTAAGTTGCAAACATTCGTTAATGTTAATTAATGTTTTGACAAAACTAATTAACTATGTGTTTAGTAACTTCTTGAGGTGATAGATTATGTGTAATTAACCACAAATCAGGAAAAAAAATTGAAATCGTAAAATATTGATTTTTTGATGTTAGTGTCACTTCGTGGTGACGGTGACGATTTGTCAGACACCCTAAACTGGCTAAAGCTACGAGCTACGCGGTCCCTTTTCTATGTATTTACCTTCAATTTGTGTGTGACAACGTGTGCGTGTGTGCAAGCGTTACCTGCGCAGATAATGGAGGGTCGAGGATAGTTGTAGTCCACAGATTCGCTGATTAAATTAGGCAAGACCCCGCCTGCGCCTCTTGACCTCCTACTATAAGATTTTGACCAATCAGCGGCGCTTTCCATATCGGGTCTGCGGTCATTTGACTTTTTATGGACTTGTGATTGACTGGATTAAAATTATGACTCTTGAGCAGCCAATCAGTAATGACTGATGATTTCAAACTGTCACTACATTTTACTAAACAAACTGACAAACATAATCTGATAATCATTCAAGGAAGGTAAAGAGTTTTCCAAGAAACAAACCTGTGTTCTTTAAACCAACCAACAAATTGTTAATTTTTATTAAATCCCCATTATTTCTAAGACTGTCGCCTTCCTCTTGAACAGTACATGTAACTCCTTGCATCTGATCACCTGCTTCGTTTGATCACAGACGTGCCAAAAAGTCTTTGAAATAATATTTTCTTCAGCTGGTTTGGTTCTATCAGTTATTTGTTTAGTGCGTGTGCGTTTTTCAATCCAAATCCCACCATGTACTCACTCTGCTGATAACAAATTGGACTGCAGTATCTGCATATCTAGACATATCAGACGTTATACAGGACGTGGCTCCGTGGATAACGGGTGATACTCGGTGTAGTTGCGGAGCCTCGTAAAAATGTGGCTGAAAAATTAAATGCTGGACTTCCTCCGTATATTCAGCCACACAGCTCACATACGCAAAATGACCGGAAAGGTCCGTTGTTAAGGGAGCCGAAAATCAAATCAAGATCGAAACTATTTTATCATTTTATATAGGGAGTCCATTGATTGATTGAATTTCATTTTTTTAAGGAAAGAAATCTCAAAGTCATAGTCATTTTTTGTATCACTGAAAGTGAAATAAAAGAGAATTAGGCTACACAACAAAGTGATACGGCTGTTGCCTGTTATACATAATAGATTGAAAGGCTTTGTGGTCACAGTGTTAGGCCAAATAAAAAAAAAGAAGATGTTTACCGTCCCCTCCTGCTTTCTTTTTGGAGGCCGCCTCTTTATTTATTTATTTTTAATTGAAAAAAAAAACAAAAAAATTATAAATTTCAAACAGTGACATAATTTGCCTCCTCCTTCCTTTTTTTCAGAAAGGCAGGACGCTAAACTTGTTTTTTTTTACTTGACCTTATACTTTTGTCAATCATGGCCAGCTTGGATTGGGATGTTTTTGTTTAGTTTTGTTTATTTTTGTGGATTGCTTGTTGTGTTTTTGTAATTTGGTTGAATAAAAAATAATAATAATAATAATTCAATTCTGGACAAAAGTGTATGCATGCGGGCGCACTTCAGACCAATACTGAATGACAGGCAACGGCTTTAAGTTTTAAGTAAATAGGTCTGGGAACTAGACAAGTCAATGTTAGAAGGTCCCGGATATCGGCGTCCATCTGTTAAACATTTTGAGTGGCAAGTTTATTTACATCTGAAATCAAATAGGCAAAGACTTTGTTAGAATGAATGTTTTGTTGGTTATGAGGTGTGTCGGCTATTTATAAGACATTTACTGCAATTAGCACCATGTAGTGCCAAGATTACATGATTTATTGTTCATGCATTTTCTTTGCGTCCTCTGTCTCAGAACCACATGTACAAATAATCTCGATAAAATCTCAGGATTGATACAGTTCACAATCACGATTCACGGCAGATTATTCTGTTTGTTCTGCAGGGCTTTCATGCACATGAGACTGAACCACAAACTGAAGGACTTTGACGACTTGCCGGGACATCACCAGGCTTTGCTGCAGGGATTCCGAGATCATTTGGGCGACGTTCGGCACTGCGTAGACCACAACTATGAGATCATCAAACTCATCATTGAAAACACTGACTGCATGTTTGTCAACAGAGACGACTACAGTGTGAGCTGAGTCACCATTTATTTCTTGTAACATTGATCCTAAGCTTGCGAGAATCTTCAATGTCCACCATTTCTGTGCATGGGGCTTGATGTCACTTGAAAGTTGCCGTTAGAGGACTGGTCATTGGTTTTGGAGGGCATTAGAAGATTTAGGAAAAGTTTACAGGATAAATGTACAAGAAATATTTCCGCGAATTTCAGTGCGAAATGAATTTGTTAGATTACAGAGAACATCACAGTGAAACTTTCATTGTTGACGTCATGAAAAGTACGAACCGGCCTTAACCCTAACCCCCTAGTACTTCCTCAGGACTACCCTGCTAAATCCAACAGAGTCCAACCAGACTTTCCTGCTCAATCCACTGTGCCTCATTTTCAGTTGTCTGCTGAATCCAACAGAGTCCAACAATGCGTTATAATGCGGTTCAGTTGCCTGCTGAATCCAACATTTTGCATGAGGAATGTACACAAGGGGTTAACTGCTCAATCCAACAGGCTCCATCGGGTATGTGACATAGTTGGATCCTGTTGGATTCAGCAGGGTTAGGAGAAGCTTGTGTGCATTGTAGGACAAATGTTGGTCAGGTAAATCAGACTTGCAAAAGGAGCGCTCCTATCATGTCATATTTGTTGACATGTTGATACCATTTTAAAATGTAAAAAAGATCCTATTAACCCTAACTCCGTAGACTTTTTTGCTAGGATGTAACCTCAAGCTTGCGAAATCCTCCAATTGCCACCATTGTTGTAAAAATAGCATACAGCCTCAATCCTCTAAAATCCTCCGTTATTTCCTGAATGTGGTCCTTGGAGGGGTGACCACTGCCTCAATCCTGCAAAATCCTCCAGCAATCACTGTCATAAGTTGAGGCAGAGCCAGTGACATCCTGGAGCAGTGCAGGGGATTTCAAGTATAATCTAGGCCTAAATTTATGCACGGCTGGGCATAAACAACACAAGGTCCGGCTGGGCATAAACAACACAAGGTCCGGCCTAAGACCTTGACACAGTGCATCATCCGAAATCAGCCACACACTTTTGCCATATAGCCTTAATCCTCCAAAATCATCCATTTTGCAAAGAGGATTTAAGAGGATTTGGGAAGGTTAGGGTTACACCATAGCTTGAGAAACAACCCCTGTTGTTGTGAAATTACATTCTGGATATGTTAGGAGTGTTGAAATTGTGCCTTCAACAATTTTTTTTCAAGTTTTTAAGTTTTAATTTCAATTTCTTTTTTGGACAACACCTTTTTTTTACAGGACGATACCGATACAAAGGACGATACAAAGGATAACAGAAGGCTAAAGGTCAACAATGGGGTGGCCAAACTGGACATGGAGAAGGTACTGACGACAATCAAGCAGTTTGTTCGAGACTGGAGTAAAGATGGCATCAGTGAGCGGCAAGCGTGTTACGGACCAATCATTGAAGAGATACAGACACGTCTTCCCCTCAAGGATAGGTCGGTGTCCTCGGTCTTAAAGGAATCACCTAACTTAATATTCAGGATAAGTTGGGGGCAAGTTTATCCGCACCTTTTAGGCTCATTGTGTTGGGTGTTACTTGCAGGTTTCTTAAACAACTTAAGTAGAATCTTGTTGCAAAAAATTAGGCCGAGTACAAAACAAAATAGTTCTCGTCTGGTGGCCCCTCTTTTTCCCCCCCAAGATGGCGGATTTTCCAAGATGGCGGATGGATTCTTCCATTTTCTCGACTCTTGCTGATACAAAATTGTGTCCAAAATAAGAGCTGTTACCCTTCCTACAAATATAAAGAAAATACATTTAGAATATATTTCCAAAATATATTGCAACTGTATGAATTGAAAAAACAAAAAGGAGGCGGACGGGAAAATAGAATCGGACGGGGACAAGAAACTGGTTTATTTTTTTATTTGGACAACAGTTTCTAAACTGATAACTTTGTTGCGGGAAAACTTGAGGGAAGTTGTTACAAATCCTACAACTAAAACTTGATACAATGCGCCTATTGTGTCAAGTCCGCATTTTATCTGGATATTTAATGAGGTAACTCCTAAAGCACTTGGTCTAGTTTCATAGCACTGTTGAGCACTCAATAATCTGCTGACAGAACCTCTGTCCCTATCACAGCCTATTTGTTATGAAATAAAAATTAAAAATCAGTCTATTTGTTATAAAATGGAAGAATGTGAAATCCTGGTAGAATATAGCTCAACTGAGTTCAACCCCACTGAAACTCATCAAGATCAAAACAGCTGAACATTTCCGTTGGATGTCCTTGATCGTAGAGCGGACAAACTTTTGTCTAGTTGCAAAATTCTGCTTGCTTCCCTGAAATCAAAGTTTGGACTGGGAGTTCGGGATAGGAATGATAACCAATTCCAAATCAGCATTCAGCACGGAGCTATTTTAATATTTGGTGTCTTATCATTACTGTTATTATTTGTTTGTACGTTTAGCAAGGAGAGTATAACAGTTCTCGTGCCTGGAGCTGGACTGGGCAGGTTAGCCTTTGAGGTTGCCAAACTTGGATACAGTTGTCAAGGCAACGAGTTCAGCCTGTACATGCTGTTTGCCTCACATTTTATACTTAACCGGTGAGTATCCGGAGACTTTGGGTAGAAATCTGTCGGCCAGCCAAACATGTAGAATGGAGGCTGTCTATAACGTACGTCCAATTCTGTAAAGATTTCAAACTATTATCTGAAGACCATCAGAGGCTCTTAATATTTAGCCAAGAGCCTCTCAATACCAGACAAAAGTGGAAGTGCTCGGTGTTTAGACCTCATTTATCTGACCACATCCCTTCCCATCTCCCAGCTCACCCAAGGTAAAAAAATTCCATCTTATGAAACGTGGAAGTGCTCTGTGTTTAGACCGCATTTATCTGACCACATGCCTTCCCGCCTCCCAGCTCACCCAAGGTAGAAAAATTCCATCTTATGAAACGTGGAAATGCTCGGTGTTTAGACTTCATTTATCTGACCACATCCCTTCCCGCCTCCCAGCTCACCCAAGGTAGACGGCATCACCATCTATCCCTGGGCCCATCAATTCAGCAATATCAAATCCAACGCCAATCAAACCAGGCAGGTCGCTATCCCCGACGTCAGTCCGTCTAGTCTGCAAGAAGGTGCCGACTTCTCAATGGTAGCCGGCGACTTCCTGGAAGTTTACGACACTCCAGGTAAAATAAGATTTCTCACCGATTGTTTATGCAATGCTCCAATTGAGGTAATGGCCCGACTATAGATGGGACAGTCCCAACTATAGTTTGGGTAGTCCCAACTTATAGTTTGGCAGTCCCAACCACAGTTGGGACAATGCTACAGTTGGGCCATAACATTTACAAGTGTTACAGTTTGAACACTTTGTATTTGACCCATCTGATGGTACTTAAGCTTGTTACAGTGCCACCTGTTGACTATGCAGATGCTTAAAATATATTACAGACCAAAAAACAAATTTACCTAGTTTCTGTCGGACATAGTTTCTAGCACTGGCAGACAGTGGCATAACTAGTGTCAAACTTCCAATACATGTACTGGGAATAAGATTAATTCATATTTATAACTTCATAGGAAATCGCACATCGCTGGTGAAGTAAAATTATAAAACATTTGCTTGGTGTTTTTACAGCACAATGGGATTGTGTAGCCACTTGTTTCTTCATAGACACAGCCCACAATATCCTCGACTACATCGAGAAAATCTACAAGATCCTTAAACCTGGTGGCATCTGGATTAATCTAGGTATGTCAATTTCACTTTGATATAATTGTTTTTAAAAGACTGTCTTAATTTTTCACCTGGAAATCTCTTTCTGTCTGTACCTATTTCTATTCATAACTCTTAAGTTTACTAGAGGAGTGTGGCCTGGTGGTTAGGGTTCGTGACTCGTGATCAGAGGGTCAGGGGTTCGAATCCAGCTGCTGGCCATATGTTGTGTCCTTAGGCAAGCAACTTCACCCCCACTTGCCTCTCTCCACCCAGGAGTATAAATGGGTACCAGCATTAGCTGGGGAGTAAGCTGCGATGGACTGGCATCCCGTCCAGGGGGAATAGAAATATTCTCAGTCGTTTCATGCTACTGAAACCGGAGATAAACGCCGGCCTGATAGGCAATATTTGCTTGTGACAGATTTTACTTCACTTCAACAGACAACCACTGCATCAGACAGCATTTTCGGCATGGTTGAAGATATTACCATTCACTAATAAATATCTATTCTTTTTTACCTTGTGTACAAATTCAACTCGGCCCAGTTGCATCATTTTAACCAATATTAGTGCCAACTTTTTTCAATTACTGAATTTTAGGGAACCTCATCAGCAGGTTAATTGAACACTTTATTGTACCACTTTGGGAAAATAGCTAGTACAGCAGAATTTTTTTTTTATTTTTTAAATTTTGTGGGTTTTTTTTGGGGGGGGGTGGCACATAATTAGTTTAATTGGGTGTGCACTTTGCTTCGCAGGTCCGTTGTTGTACCATTTTGAGAACACGCCGAAAGAATCATCCATTGAAATTGCATATGATGTCCTTCGTAAAGTGCTTCTAGACTTCTCCTTTGTAATACTGGTGAGCGTTCACGTTTTGTGTTTGTCGTCCTTTTTGACATTCGTGTTTGATGGCAGTGTAAGTTCATAAGTTACGGCTTATTAACCCATTAGCAACCGTAATACATTGTATCACTTGCGTTTATTCACTGATCAATCCATAAGACATTGAGTGAAACCGTTGAGATGTTGGGGCGTATCCGGCAATACAGGGAGGATTAGGCAGGGCGGTTTCTGGCGGTACAGTGACTCGGTTAACTTGTAACAAATTGTGGGAATTTACTACCTCTACAATTGGAAGACTCAAAATAATACACAGGCATGCAACTGAGAATTTGGACAAACGAGGAAACTCCAAACCTCACAAGATTTTTTACAGTGTTTTTCAATTTGTAATGGCATTCATGAGAAGTAAAAAACGAGGAAATTAGCAGATTCGAGGAAAAGTTGCATGCAATACAGTGGAGTTCCGCTATACTGAACACCACTATACTAACCATTCGGCTATATCGAACATCATCCTTGGCTCCCGGTTTTTGTGTACAAACTGTACATAACATCGTTGTTTTAAAAAAGATAGCAGATCAAAAAAACAAACAGTTTAAGCCATTATTAATTAATTAATTCCTGAACGCCAAGTGGCCTATGCTTACATCCGACTTGAATGTTGAAAGGTGGCTATTATTTCCCCAAGGAATAGAAGGGGCCACCCGTCATTGAAGTTTTGTGACGACTCCGCATGCCGCCACGGGATGTGAGAAATGCCTGTTCATTAACAATGGTCAAAAAAATGCGCCACTCAAAATCACTAAACAGAACGATAACTATTACGAACGTTTTCTGTGGATCCCGCGATGTTCATTATAGTGGCATTCCACTGTAGTAAAGTCTGTGATTTTGATTTTTTTGTTTTGTTTTGTGTGTTTTCTTGGCAGAGGGAAGAATCGATACACGCAAGCTACCTTCAAGACCGCGAGTCTATGCTGAAATACGAATACGACTGCATCTTCTTTGTCTGCCAGAAACCCCTCCACTCAAGTGAAACGACCCAAGAAATTGCCAAAGTCAGTGAAAAGCAATAACAGTTGGTTTACGCCATTCTTCAGGGACAGTGGGGTAAAAAAAATGCAGTTGTTTTGGAAAAATATTGACCAAAAAAATGTAACTTTGACTGTGAACTTCCTAAGGTATTGGTCTATTTTGGAAAACCAACAGTTGATTTTTATAATTTTTAATTTGAAAGTTGGGGAGGGGGAACACTGATTTTCCTTATGAATTTTGCCAAACCCAAAATATGAAACACGTGTGCTTTAAACCCACATTGATCAGTAGCACCATTCTCAACTAGATAAACCATATCTTAAATTTGTGAGCAGTTTGTTTTGGTACATATGACTGTGAGCGAAGTGTAGTTAGTGTCTTGAATAAGAATTGGTTTTGGTCACTGAAATGTCACTCTTCCACAGACTGGGATGAAAATAAAACATGCAAGGGAAAAATTCAATTGCATTATGGAAGAGGCACTCAGGTGCTTCAGTTCTCGTCATACTTGTAAATGTTAATGAAGTGCACACCAAATGTAACATATCAAAGATTTTAAATTAACACAAGCTGGGAAAACGTTCATTTGTTATTTCTAGTTTTAGCTGTTCCTGTTTTATTAATTAATGATCAATACTTGTGATTAAAGTTTACCACTTGACAAAATGTACATTTACAGAGGTTTTTATATCAGTATTTTCACAATGAAATAAATATCCCGATTTTGGAAATTAACAACTGTCTGTGATGTAACAAATTGTATACTCTTAAAGTCCATACTTTGAGTTTCAACCCCCCCCCCCAAAAAAAACACTTATGAAATATCTTACTTGACTGTAAGTGAATAATAGTCTCATGAGCATCCTGTAAAATTATGGCACCTGGTGTAGGTACTGTCATTTTCAAGAACAGTGGAATTGTCAATCAATTTCCAACGATGGTCGGCCGACTATCTTTGGCAAAAAACCTGACATTCTTCAAATTCTGCCCCCCGATTGACCAAAATTGTTTAGTCCCCATTTTGTTTGCAATCAGTTACACAGCCAGCTAGTCTGGTTCCCTGACCTGACAATTCCCTGACGGCCATAAATTACTCCGTTTCGTTTGAAGTAGGGTCAGGAATGTAGTAACAAACATGACTACAAGAACAGCATTTCAACATCCACGAACACGAAACTTTGAACGGTTCAGTGTAGCAATACTTGCTTTATAATACTAACCCCCGAATCCATCCATTTCTGAAAAAAAACAAAAAACAGCAAAAGTAAAGTATATAACGACGCGATCTTGTCGCACTTTTGTTAATTTTTATTTTTATTTTTTTTTAGTTTTATTTTTTTTACTCACAATTACTGAAGTGAAGTGAAATGCTGATGATACCATCTTTAGTTCAAAAATTACGGAAGTCGGAACACCAAGAGATGTGATGAAGTGATGTGATAAAGTGGCCCTATTTTGGCCTGAATCTTCAAATGAAAGTTCCCAACAAACGACTCATTTAGCTTGAGCGCATCACATATAGCCTTTAAAGGAGTGCTCAAAACGCATTCAGTGTTGAAAATGAAATAAGTGCCAGTGAGAAATTCTGGAATTTTTTTCACAAGGCCAACGGAATGTGCTACAAATTTTATTTGATGCCGTTTTCTGTGTAATAAAAGTAGGCACACTGCCCTCTACTCCTTCACATGAATATTAAGCAGTGAATATCCACAGGCTTGATACACCAAAGGTGATATAAATATAAAATATACCTCGTACCAGTAATCAAGAATAAGATATTACCATTTTTATTAAATAAAATGAATGACAAAACCCAATATTGATTTTTTATTTCATAATCAATAAAAATAAAAGTTAAGTAACAATTTACAAGAATAGGACTTGAACCATGGCACATGGTGTTCTATTAAACCTAACCTTCCCAAATCCTCCAAACTCCTCTTTGCAAAATGTGAATTTCTTTTGCAGGATTGAGGCTATATGGCAAAAATGTGTAGCTGAACTTTAAAGGATATTGCACTGTGTCAAGGTCTTGGGCCGGACATTGTGTTGTTTATGCTCAGCCGTGCATAAATTTAGGCATTGATTATACTTGAAATCCTCCGCACTGCTCCAGGATGTCACTGGCTGTGCCTCAACATATTGACAGTGATTGTTGGAGGATTTTGCAGGATTGAGGCAGTGGTCACCTCTCCAGGGACCACATTCACACCAAAAAAACGGAGGAGTTTGGACGACTGAGGTTGTATGTTGTTTTAACATGGAGGCAGTTGAAGGATTTTGCAGGATTGAGGTTGCATGCTAGTAAAAATGCCTAGGGAGTTAGGGTAATTAAACTACCTTGGCAGTCTCTTCATCCCACTCTAGTGAATTTCTTTGCACAATGCGTAAACTCTCATTAAATAATTTTAATAAAGTTTCTTTTGATTACATCGAAGACTGTGCTGAAACAGCACCGTTGCTGGCCTTCAGTGGCAGTGTGCCTTCAGTCCTGTCTAAAAATAGTTTAACAACAACTGGCAAAATGCAGACAAGGCCTATGTACGTCCAGTAGGGCAGAGGAGGCGTGGACCCAAGAGGCCAGAGCCACAGCCCCCTCCTGGATCCGTCTCTGATGTGATGGGAGAGGGACGCTGTCAGGAACATGTAGGGGAGTGGCCGAAGCTTGTGGGAGGCGGTGACGCGGGCGATGAGGAGCAAGATGAAGCCGATGAGGAGAATGAGAGAGGTAGAGTGAAGAACTGGCCGGTGGGGTAGCACCAGAGCATCCTGTGTACAAACAAAGTATAATAATAAGATTTTGCAAAGTGAGTTTTCAACTTGGAGAAATTTTGGATACACTACGAAGGTGACCAACTTTGAAAGAAAATGTCAGTTTCAGAAAATTCACCAGCTTTTTCAGTCAGTATTTTCCTCGTGGTGATCACTCACAGCATAATACTGATTAAAAAGGTCAAGTAAATATCAGTGGTCCTACTACGAACCACAGTTCGCCTTTTGACTATGGAGGCAGAAATAGCCATGTTTTGAATTAGTCTCTCAGACTTCATGTGTTGCATAACCGATTTCCTCCTTTCGACAACGCGAAGGCACTATGGTTTTGTGCACGTTAAATTGAAAATTGGCTGTACCTGGTTTTTTTTCACGCCATTTGCAAGAAAACTGTCTAAATGCATTGTACTTGTAGTTCTCGTGACCAGTCAAGCAGAAGCATCTAAATTTACCTGCAAATAATCCAGATAGCCAAGAAGAATATCTTGAAAAGTGTTTTTACAAAAATTGATTTACCTGCAAGTAAATGGACCTTGCAGCTACAAAGTGGTCCAGGTCTAAGCCCGAGGAAAGCATCCCGCAGAAAAGGATCTCCCCCAGTTGACGACAACTCGTGGGAGGGATGGCTCCTATCACAATGGCCCAGGACAAAACCCCGACAAGGCCGTGGGTGAAACTGTCCACGAATGCTCGGCAGTAGAGGTTGGATACGACGGCCTGCAGCTGAAGGACATGATCAAGTGATACACAAGCACTGCCCAGGATAATGATTCCCAATGCTGTCCGGTATGTGAAGATTGTTTTTGTTGCCGACAGCTGGTTACTTGTAAAGGTTGCCATTTCTGGAATAAGAAAACATAGATTTCATATAAATTTAGTCTTCAAATTCAATAATTGCATACTTCCAAGACCTAGTATGACCTTGAGAAAAATCATGCAGGCATGGTTTTGGATAAAGTACTCTCTCCAAATTTCCCCGGAAGATTGCAGGATATGCTATATTTTGTAAAGCCAAAGGTAAGCAGTGAACTGTTTCTGGTTATCAATATTATTAACCAGGTAAGTTGCTTCGAAGGAGAATATCAAGTAAAAGCCAGTCTAGATTTCAAATTCAGGAAACATAACTTAATTTTCACGAAATTTAGTATGCATCCAAGTGTGGCTCACAATATGGAGGAAGTCCAGTATTTCAGTCACATTTATGGGACTATTAATGACTGGGCTTTCATATCCTAGATTTTGAAGACACTGCATGCATGACATGCAAAACTTCATTCAAAAAATTGTCCCGCTATTTGGGTTTCGTTGTTATTTTTACTCACCCTGTAGGCTCAGATCGTCATGCACGTGAAATAAAAACCCAACCCAGAGATCCCAGGGCCCATACAGTATATTTCTCAAACTTTTCCGGCGTAATAAGGTGCACGAAAATATCAAGTTACTAATGACGAAATGTTGTAAAACATTTCGTGCTCCGCGCGTGATAACCGTGCACGTGCAAATTCCGCGCGCTTGAGGGCGCTAGAGCGTAAACAAGTTTGGCTGGTAACCGATCGCGCTGTATCGCGAGCTAGGTTAGCTGATATCGTTCATTATTCGTTGTAGTACCAGCTGCCGGTGTTCATATCTTGCATGTGTTGTGCCCATTCTTGAAAATCATGCATTCTCGAAAATGGGCAGGCACATTCTCGAAAATGTGCAACTGGATCCTTGCTCAATCTTGGCAAAAAATAACTCTTCCAGATTGAGCGCACATTCTCGAGAATACGCGACAAGATAACGGTCTTGTCGATGCCGAGCACCGGCTGCGCTTGGCAAGTCTAGCTGAATCCTCGTTCACTGATTCTTAATAATTATACTGTTGCAACGCAAGGCGCTGAAAAGTAGAGTGGATATGAAAAGTATACGCGTATTGGGGAGGGGACCGGGGGAAAAATAAGAATAAATAAGAAAGAATTCAGATTTTTGGGATAATAAAGGGGGGGGGGCGTAAGATTAAGAATGAAGATTGTGAAGAATGAGAATGAATACTGCGACATCCCATAGTGCTAATGCTATTTCCCATTTAAATTGCCACCAATTTATTGTTCACACCCCACCATAACGTCGCAGAGCTGGATTCTATCTAGTCAAAAGAGCAATTTTGGCAGCTTCTGGACATCGTTTTTGTTCGTGGCACGCACATGATACATACAGGGACTTGTACTTGTCCAGCCTAAACAAAGCACTTCCCAGACTAGTTCCCAGTCCTCCGTTATTACAAAACTTCCCATAAGTAGGCAGGAAAAAGCAATAATAACAGGTTTAATTTGATTCAAATTATCGTAGTTATACGAGTACAGAAGCATGGAACATTTTCTTTCCTCTTTATATGAATTGTTTCCCTTTTAACCGCTATACAATTCATTTAACATAATTATGTCGTGCAATGTTTGTTAAGATTGGGCAAAATTCATAAATTGTGCACGTGGTATTCCCACCCAATCTTAAGAATGAGCGCTCATTTTCAAGAATGAGCGCTCATTTTCAAGAATGGGCGCTCATTCTTAAGAATACGCGCTCATTTTCGAGAATGCGTGATTTTCAAGAATGGGCACAACACATGCATTGCATGCAGAGCAGAGGCAAACGACAGAAACATTGAATTTGTGATCTTACTTCGAAGTTCTAACTTAGTTAGCATTAGCACAATAATTAATATCGAGTAAGTTTTAACGAGGACTGTTTTTAGGATTCAAAGTCAAAGAGGGAGTAATTGCAGAATCATTAACTAGTGCCTGATGTGGCGGTTAATTATTTTTGGACAAGTAAGTGCCATGACTGCTGTTCTGTTTGCACAGTACATGGAGCCGCTACCTCCGTAGTAACGGTGCATGATCTGTTGAATACCGTGCCAACTCCGTAGTTATCCTGCACAGGCATGACAGGAATATTCCTAGTATTATAAGTAAGGTAGATGCGGCCCCACCATGCTCTATTATATTTTTAAAACTAGAAGGTTTTGAAAAATGTACCTCACTGTCTCATATTTTTGCAAGCCTCTATCATTTTTGCCTATGTCTATATAAAAAATAGGCCGAATTTCGCTTTCTGAAGCAAGTGCATAAGCAACTTTAGTTTAGAATTGACCGTAAATTGGGGGAAAAAAGTTGTCCAGTGGCATCTGAGACTGAGATAACAGTAAATAATTTAAAGTTCAACTTCAGCCCAAAAGATAGCAAATTTGTATTCCAAATTTATCACTACAAATGATAACGTGTGGGCTGGTGGTATGTAAATTTATCTAAATAAGTATGATTGTAATAAGGGAATAAATTTAAGTTTGCATAATACTGTGTATAATAGAAATAGTCCGTCTTGCAATTGACGGGTGCTTTATGCTCATTTCTATATGTGTTTATATCACCAGGATGTCCGCTATAGTCGCTCTTCACCACATGGCATCGGCCGTTGTCGTCCGAACTCTACTGGATTACAATGATCACCACTCACTGGAATGCAAGGACAAAGCTCAAGACCTGATCGCCAAACTCAGTACGAATCTCTACACGGCAGTCAGCAAGGACCTATTGGAGCTCTTCGTCGAGAGCTACCCTCAACAGCTGCCCGCCTTCTTACTGCCCGTGCTGGCTCCGCCCCATTTGAGGGTGCTGAACCTCAAGCACTGCTGCCTTATAGAGGAGGATTCACAAATGGAGTTCAAGAACCTCAAAGAGACTCTAAGAAAGTAATTCTATTTTTAGTTTGTGTTAAATTGATGAGCCTATCAGTGTGTGAACTATGAATGGTTAACCATAGTTTCTGTAACTTCAACTTTCATAGATTAACTAAAACTTCACTTGAACCCCTAGCCAGTCAACTATAGTTAGACTTGTCCAGTTGACGCCGTGTAGGGACTAGCCTACGAAGGTTGTTGCATTGGTAACCAATAAGTGGCTGAATCATGAAGCACAGCATGCAGGGAGACAGTCATGAATAGTTTTGTTGTGGTGATCGACCACTGTTTAACAACAGATGTTCGGACTTTGTTATTATTACTCGTTAGGGTTCAGGTGTAAGTTAGCTTATGAATCGACCGCTTGTTCCTCAACTTATGGCCAGATTAGTCTATTGCTTTGGGAGGCCCCTTACTCTATGAGTTGTACTGTAGCCGTCATTCTCAAATTATACAAAAATTCTGCCAAAATAAATCACCATTTCAATTGTCTCGTCTGAACCACAGTTGCAGCAAACTTCAGTCACTAGTGCTGGATGGTTGCAACCTGGTGTTACCATTGCTACTTTGTGATGTCATCACTCAGAATGCTTCACAGCTGGTCTCTGTCTCAGTGGAAGAATGCCCTGGAGTCTCCAATGAATTTGTACAGGTAACAGACTAAATCCATTTCTGATGCAGAATTGAAATTAAAATAACCTTTTTTCGTGAGTTGCTGAATATTGTAATTTATTTTTTTTACATTTATGTGCTCTGTTTCTGTGTCTGTAACACATTCAAAGAAGATCTTATGCCATCAATGATAAAACATCATGAGACGATGCCATTCTTAATCATTCTGAAAAAAATGTGAACCCAACTTTTTGATCAATCACAAAATAATGATTGCACAACCAAAAAGCTTTAAAAGAGAGTATTTTCCGGATCCAATCTGGAAGACCATTAGCGGACAGGGTTTGTACAAATACATTATTAATGTTTGAAAGGAAACTTTTCTTACAGAAACTCCTGAGAGGTCTGCCAAACCTGAGTCACCTGAACATATCCGTCTGTCCGGCAGTCACAGACATCGTCTTCGCATTGACAGAGACGCAGGGTTTGCTTGAGGAGAGGACTGAGACGCACGATAAAGGTAGAAGATTGCAAACTTGTGGTCAAGCCCGTCACCAGTCAATCCACAAGTCAGTCACAAGTCAAATCATATTAGTCAATCACAATGCGAATATCACATACCAATCACACATCAATCACAAGTCCATCACAAGACAATCACAAGTCCATCACAAGACAATCACAAGTCCATCACAAGACAATCACAAGTCCATCACAAGACAATCACAAGTCCATCACAAGACAATCACAAGTCCATCACAAGACAATCACAAGTCCATCACAAGACAATCACAAGTCCATCACAAGACAATCACAAGTCCATCACAAGACAATCACAAGTCCATCACAAGACAATCACAAGTTCATCACAAGACAATCACAAGTCCATCACAAGACAATCACAAGTCAGTCACTAGCCAAGTTACGATGTTTAGGTCAGTTCACATACATGTCAGTGGCAAATCTGACTGACTCACTGACTCATTGACTAATCATGATTTTCGCTTGTGAGCCAAGCAGTGCTATTGTGTAGAATTACCCTGTAATGCCAATGATTGGGCTGAATCCGTCCAATTGTGTAGACCAGATGCACGACAAGACTTACAGTGCTGAATAGCCACTCTTAAGCAATTGAAAAGAACGTTGTGCACTCAGGGAAGACCTTTACCAAGCTTGATTTGTTTTGTTCTCTCCGTATTCAGACAGTTGGGGTTGCAACCTGAGTAGTGTGGATCTATCGGGAAACCAGCAACTGACGAGTACCTGTATCCGCCATCTGACTGAGCTGTGCGGGCCAAAATTGAGGCACCTGAATGTGGCTGCTACACGAGTAAGCAGTATTTTTCACATAGTTTTGAAAAAAAATGGGGGGGGGTGCAACACTGCCACTATCTTTTACCAGATTGCGCCTGGGATTATTTGACAAGAACGAAGCGAGGCGCAGGATTATTTTTCACTCGACCTCAAGCCAGGCAGGTTGAAGCCATCACCCTCGGGCAGCACACTCATATTTCCGGCCTCGCTTGCTGCAAGCGGGTCGCTGACAGATATTTCCGGCCTCGCTCCCTGCGTGTTTATCCGTCATCCATTCCGAATACCGCAGAACCTTTGCATGTATACACGTCATTTGGCGCAAACTGGTAAATAAAGAAATGTTCGAAAGATAGAGGATTACAACTTCAAACCCACTTTCAGTGTAATGGGAAAATCTTCTCGGTTTTTGCGTAGAAACTGATATATAAACGGTGACACTTTTTTTTTATATTGGACAATTGTTATTTGAAAACATGCGTAATTTTTTTAGAAATACATGTACAGTAATAATGCAGAGGGCTTCATCCCCATAATTGCACTTAGCAATCGGGAGCATCCTGATTGTAATTGTAACTTATCAATATCAAAAGTATCAAATGTATCAATCCTAGACGAAATAAAATGTACAGAGCAGTAATCAAACTATTTTTTTTCATTCATTTTACTTTTATAATACTAGAATTACTTGTTCAGATTTTGTTTGCTTTCATTTATGTCAGATGGACTGCACAATCCTTTGGTTTCTGTCTGGCTACAGTCTGTCCACGGCTGTACAGCTGGCAGCCGAGGCCAACAAAGCCAGCCTTGACGAGGGTTCCCCGGACGGCGAGACGCTGTGCCAGCTGATATCGGAGTTCAGGCTGCTCCAGGAGAGGCTCAAGAGTCTCCAAGAGGAAGAATGCCAGAGGCAGGAGGAGATGAAGGAGATTGAGGGACAGGAGATGGAGGGAGAAGGAGGCAAAATGGATGAAGGTCATGTCGTTGTGGAGGAGGAAGATGGAAAACAGGAAAGAGAAGGACAGGAGTGGATGGGGGAGGGTGGGAGTGACTTTCGTAATGATGGCACCGAAGATGTGGACTTGCAGGTGGGACTCTATGTGAATGATCTCATCAAATACTCTCGCCAGAAGTTGCAGAGTGTAGGAGATTCACAAGATCCCGCATCATCCTCATGCCAAGAATTGAGCAGGGAGGATGATGCCACTTTAAGCCGGGAGGGAAAGGCAGGAAAGCAGTGCCTTCAGTGCAAGAAACTACAGGAAACCTCCTATGAGAGGAACGGAAGATGCGTTAGTGAATTAAAAGACGGTGCAGATGAACTAGGCATTGGGTCTAGCTGGGTCAAGAACGCAACATTCACTTCCAGTAGTGAAGGAACTAGAAGTCGGGGAGAGAGGTGTTCCTGTGGAGGGGCATTAACTGAAACGAGCTCTGAGACGTTACCAGAGTCAAGTGTTTCTCAGGGGACTATCTCAGGGGGTCAGAATCAAGAAACTGAATCTTCATGTGAAAGAAAGTGCAGTGAAATGCCTAAAGGCAGTTCATGCCACTCGGCATTCGATCAACCAACTTCTAGTTCATGCAAATTAACCCAGGCTGATTCAACCAGTGAGAGTCAGAGTAAGGTTTTACATTCAGAGGCCTCAACCAATCAAACAACGGATCCATCTGCTAGTGTTGCATATTCACGCAGCAACGATTCCTTATCCAATGCTGATCCACAAACTAATGTATGCAAATTTGGCCCAGCTTCTTCAGCCATTGAGAGTGACTCTAAGGTCTCGGAAAACACCCCCACAACCAATGAATCCCCGGATGAGATCACAGCGCCAGTGTGTCCTTGGCGCCGTCTGTACACGCCCTGCATCACATCCTTGGATATGAGCATCATCGACTTTGACGCAACTTTAGTTGTGACTTGTCTGAAAGAGTTCTTTATGGCAAACACGCAGCTGAGGATGCTGACAGTTTGTTGGAAGGAACTGAGTGATTCCATGCTGGAGATAATAGCTATGGGAGGAAAAGAGCTACGATCCCTTTGTCTGGTAAGGAAAGTCAACCATTTGGGGGTAGTGTTACATTGAGTTTGAAATGTATCAGTCTCCGCAACCTATCTTATTTATCGTGGAAGTTTATCCAATTGCAACTTAAGCATGAAAACACTTGGAAGGAACTGAGTGATTCCATGCTGGAGATAATAGCTTTGGGAGGAAAAGAGCTACGATCCCTTTGTCTGGTAAGGAAAGTCAACCATTTGGGGGTAGTGTTACATTGAGTTTGAAATGTATCAGTCTCCGCAACCCATCTTATTTGTCGTGGAAGTTTAAAACAAGAAAACACTAATATAATTCATAACATGTTCTTTGTCTGCTGCCATTCACTAGATTGACTGTAGCGGACTGACAAGTCTTGGCGTGGCACATTTACTTGGCAAGTGCAGAAACTTACAACAACTGGACCTTCAGGGTAAGACGTTTCCTGTGTCATATTCACCTTCTTGACATTATTAACTCGACCTCATTTCTGCTTAAATATGTTCGCATATGAAAGGATGTTTGTGAAATATTGCACAGAAGACGTTCATGAAAGTGCGATTGGTTTTAATCATGACGGGATGGTGGAGGAATTTAATGTTGGGTGTGCATTCAGTTGTCATAAAAAAAAGAAGAGATAACGTTTCTGTTCTCCAGTCTGTTGCCGACACATCTGTTACCCACTAGGCAAGCACCACATGGTTCTCTTCACGGAAAATGGTTTAAACTCGCTCTCCCAATCCAGAGCTGGTGGTCCGTACTTTGGGTGTGATCCCTGGCTACATGGCATATACACTGTACTTTTTTCATGGCTTCCGACTAGCGCCCTTGAACAAAGATAAAAGTTACATTTATTTACAAATGGGGCAACCGTCAACAGAGTGCCGGTGTGGCAATCCAGAGGTCGCAGGTTCTAATCCTACTCAAGTCAATGCCTTTGTTCAACTTTATAATTAAAAGATTCAATTTGTGAAAACTCTGAAATTGCTCACGATATCCATACATATTTCTCTGACTATTATCTTTGGCACCAACATTTGCTCACAGGCGTATGCTACATTTCGGACACAGCTCTGATACCTACCTTAATGCGAGGCAACTCATGTAACCTACAGAGCCTGAAACTCTCAGAGACCAACATCAGTGACTCAACGCTAACCCGCATCGCCAAGTACTTGGGAGAAAAGGTAAGATTGAAGATAGAATACTAAAATAGTTGTCTGATTTCATCAAGTTTTAATGGGTTTTGAGTTAGGCCAAAAAAAAAAATAGTTCTGCTTTTGGTTTCCCTACCTACCCTATTCTGACAGCCCCTACCCTAATTATTTTATGGGAAAAATGAGAAGAAAACACCCAAAACCATCAATTTCTACCTTTTATCCTTGACTACATGCAGATGCGTCCGTATGATCGTATACAAAAAATTGCCCCCCCCCAAAAAAAAAAATCACTACCTACCTACCCTTTTTTCAAATGCCATGTAATCGGAAGCAGAACAGGTTTTTTTTTTGGCCTTACATGATGTAATCTATGGGGTTTAAGGCTTGGCATGGGGGATACTACACCAAGAGAGAAGTTTGCGGAGTGACAAGCTATATTAAAAGAGAAGTTGTCCCGAGAAGATCCACAACGATGAACAGCCAGTTATTACACTTGACGATTCTAAGAAATGCATCTCTTTTGAAGAAGATACTTACAAAGTAGTCTAACATTCCTTCTTGTTCCTTCTTGGAACACGTACCAATCCCTTGTGAAAGGTCGCATTTAAACAATCTTTTGTATTCTTTAAAAAAAAATTGTTTAATATATGGGCTCAAAATGGCAAACACTAGAGTCCCGTCCTGTTTCAATGAAGGGAATTAATTCTGTACTTAAAAGAGTTCAGTGAGAACCATTCAAAGTTGCTGTCTTTAATAGTTGCCTTGATGCAGTGGAAATTAAAATAGATGAAGAAATTGATGGATAGAGGGATTGTTTTTCCCAGATCACGACATTAGAAATCTCCTGGTGCGAGGAGATTAGTGATATGGGACTGACGGAGATCGCCAGCCACTGCGCCTCCCTGGAGACACTGACGCTGCGTCAGTGTCGCATGTCGGCCGACACCCTGATGTCACTAGCCTGGAACTGCAACCGGCTGTCCTCGCTGAACATGTCCGGTGTGGAGAACCTGACTGACGGGGTGGCCCAGGCTATGGCACCCAGCCTGAGACACTTGAAGAAACTGGATGTCAGCTGGAATTCAGGTTAGGATGGCAGGCTTATTCAAAATCCTGTTCTTATGTTGAATGAGAATGAGAACAGGGTTTTGAATGACGAGAACCATCACATGAACAGTGTTCGCGAACAGGGTTTTCACTCCCCACTTTATATTCGGGAGTAGATGAAGAACATCAAGAACAAAGATGGTGGACTTAAGCTGCTACCACAGCTTGTGGTTTTTTTTTGTGCGCATAAAATGAAGGCACGCATTAGGTGCAGGAGTATCAATGATAGAAAATGAAATTGTACATGACCACTGAGTGAACTTGTCTTTGCCAAGTTTATAGCTGTTCTGGGATTTAAACATTTTTTGTAAGATAATAATTTTCCTTTCTTTTCATTTGGTGTTTTTAATGTGGCGGCTGCCATCTTGATTTTGTGCCGAGCTGCACTCCACACGCACTTAGGACATTTGTAATCGGCAACCCCAGAACACTGTTCGTGGGTCACTCGTGAACGGGATTTCAAATACGCCCGGGATGTCTTGCTGCCATGAAATCATTCGACTGATCTTCGAGAAGAAAACAAATTCAGTTTCTGTCATCTCATCCTTTTCAAAGCCTTGAGCACTGACATCTCAAAGCTCAAAAGCAATAAACCCCTTGCACAGATCGACATCACTGAGGATAGGTTTTCATTTTTTTAATTCAGTGAAAATGATAGAAGGAAGTGTCTGTAACTGATGAACAGAGACATTTCCTCCGTGGGGGCAGCCAATGCAATGGGTCTATGATGTATCTGCTGTCCAATTTGCTGGAGGTTGGGCAGAGGAGCAGTTCAGAGGCGTCATTTTCTATCATCTTTAACTTCTGAAAGGGGGGGGGCAAAAGAAGGGGCATAGCCATTGGTTGGAGGGGGGGGGAGGGACCAACCTCATAGCTATGTAACAGTTTGAAAGTACATGTACATAGACATGTACATGTACATAGACATGGTTTTCACAGAAGAGCAAAATTCACCCATGTGCACCTTGATTTTACAAACAGAAAACATTGTATTCTCTGCACAACTGATAATATAATTTCAAGAAATCCTGCATGAACGCCCTGATGGCAGATTTAACAGTCATGTCTTTCTCCAGTAGCACGCGTGCTCTTATTTTTCTTCTCTACAGACTTGACGGATGCGGCGATTTCGTCAGTGATGTCCTGTTGTCCACTCATAGTGGAGCTGTATTTGATGGGACTCAAACGCATCACTGAGAAGCCACTTATGCCCATCATTTCAGGTATGGGGGTGACAAAAATGGGAATTTCATAATCCACCTGCTAACTTCCTTAAAGGGGCACATTGTCCAGAAATCGCCAAAGTTTTTATGTTTAAAATTGTTTCCTTATCCTATTTCAAAGGCGTGGTTGAAAAGAAGGTACCTAATCTTGAACTGAGAAAAGATGAAAAAAAACCATACAGTTTACTTCTGATGCGGCAGACATTTTGTGGCATATGCATACGTATTACCAGCCGTAAAAATAAGTCTCCTTCTTGGACGTTGCCCCCACTTTCTGTCAGACGATTCAAGTAGGCCAAAAAAAAAATATACGGTACAAGTCGTGTGTGCGTACACATAATGTACAAGTACACACTGCACCAATACACACGTTGTTTATCACACGTCCACAGCATGTGAAACACTGGTGGAACATGTGGGACTGGAATCACGACTAACGGTAGCACCCAAACAGCTCGATTTTCGAGTCAAAATGTTGACCCCCAAAATTCATTCTCGCAAGAATAACACAAAAACGGCCAATTATTAAAGGATGGTTGTGTGGACGTTTATATTCTACTTTTAAAAGCTCTTTCCAATTAACATAATTTTGTTTAAAATGTGTTTTGGACGCTTTCCAGGACAACGTGCCCCTTTAATAAATGCTTACCTACACTTCTTAAAGACTGAAGGATTTGGAAGGGCTTTTACGTACTGCACAGAGATATAGGTTTTGCAGTTTGTGTGCTAACTCTATGGGTTTTATTTGTGTCGAGACGAAAGCTTGAGTGGTTTTGAAGTGATTAAGACTTGGTGTTAATTCCTGACCCCCTTTTTCTTAATATTGTTGAAGAGTTGGCAAGATGGCAGCGCTGTAAGAAGTTGATCAAACTGAAGATGAAGGAGAGAACACTCCTCCAGAGACTTGGAGAGGAACACTTGTCAAGTGATGAGGTACGTTTCTTCCCAAACCACTCCTCTTTCTTGCATCCCCATCGTCGGACTCATGACAAAGTACTCATGACAAAGTACTTGTACTCTTGCAAATGCTCTCCCGCAAGAATGACAATTTTTTTTTAGAGCTACATGCGGAAAAGAACCAGTTTTTTACCGTTGACCCTAACTCCCTAGCATGATTAACCAGGAACCATACCTATTTCGGCAAACTCCAACACCATATGGGAACTGTACACACATATTTCTGACTTTGATTCTGGAGGTGTGCCAACCCAATGTAAAAGACTGTCAGTTTAGGGGTACTGTACCCATCCCGACAGATTCCAGCAAAACATGCCGTTGGGGTTTGATGGGTTGAGTTCTGTTAGGATTAAGGAGGCTTCTTCATTTGTTGAATGCCTAGTTTGATGGCAAAAAGCCCTTGAAAACATGTGACACATGTAAAGTTGCTCCTACTTATGGAAAGTACTCGTTCTTGTAATCATACTCAAGTACTTTTTTTGGTAGTCTTGGTCATACTCGTGATAAAAAAAATCCTCGTACTCGTGGCAAAGTAGTCATACTCGTTCCTGGTTTTTAAATCTACTTTTCCAGTATTTTGTATGATAGTAGTCATGACCAAGCAAAGCCAAAGTTTTGGTCAGTAGGACGGTTGCTCTCAGAAGAAGCTTTATAGACCGATCTAGAGGAACGAATGATCCCTGTTTCGTCTCTTAAAACATTTGCCCTTTCTTCCAAACAGGAATATGAGGATCTGTTTTCCCCAGTGAGGTCCACCTCCTATGCCCCTTGTCTTCGTACCCTGGAATTGCAGTACTGTGATCGTGTCAATGATGATCTCCTGGCTGAACTTGTGGCCATCTGTGTAGGCACGCTGTCCATCATCGACTACTACGGCATACACATCAAGGCTAAACTGCTGAGAAGGGATGTATCAGATGCCTGAGAACATTCAATGGCCAGTCCATATACACCAAGCAAAAACAAAACTTGGCCAGATCATGGCAAGCTTTCAAGCTGCAAATCTGCAGAAGTTTCAGCTCATGAGAAATTTGTTATTAATGTTTCATGATATCAAAGTGCCTTGTACTAACAGTACTGAATTCAGTATATTCTACTCAATCAAAAATGCACCAATTTTTGCACATTGCCGCTTCATATCATCGGCATCAAAGCTGAAGACTCTGGATTGATTTCAAAGAGATAATATTTCTCTTTCCCAAATACCGTTTCTTTTTTGTTGTCTACAATGTGTAATCTTAAAATGAGGTTCTCAATAGTTCAGCTAAAGCTGTGCCACATCGTCATCTTTGTAAGGTGGCCTTACTGTAACCAATCTTAGACAATCTTGTGGAATGCAGGTCGAGTTACAGACATCAGTATCTTTTCAGTTAAAAAAATGGACACGAAGGATGCCAGGATATTAGGTTATCGTTTCTCGCCCTTTCTTTGCCGGCCATTTGCACGTGGGCCAGTTCTGCTTTTAGAAACCTTTGGTAATCTTGGCCACTAGCAGGTGTTCATTAGCAGGTGTTTTCTTGAATCATTGGTACACAAGATAAGGGATGAGATTGCCCAGTTCAATTTCAAAGGTTGTCTAGGAGTTTATGATATGGAATGGAATTTTTCAAACCAACAAAAGGTTGCATGCCTTAACCTTACATAGAATTTCGCATCTGTGTATATGATAATTTAATTAACCTTAAGGACCTTAAGGACTGAGGGTTTCAATGTTCTTTCTTTAAGAAGTAGTCACCAAAGGAACTAAAAGAAATTTACAGGACATTTAGTTTTAAAATAATGACTGTTTCAAGAATTAACAATTATAAAGTTATTTTGCAGCGAAGCAGTGAGACTGGCAGATTTGGTTTTGTGCGTGTGCAACTTTTTTTTGTAATTAATGCAGACAGTGCGAGTGCAATTAAAATGTTGGTGACATTTAATTTTGAAGTAATCAAATTTATGAGGAAATGGTTTGAAAGACAGGAAATTTTTTGAAATACTAAAATTTTTCTTAGAGACTGGAATATGAATAAAAAAATAAATAAAAAAATAAAATAAAGTTACATAAATGTATTTGTTCTTTGCAATCAGAATTCATTGCTATACCTCTTTAAAGGCCGGTTTCTGGTATACGCGGTCACCGTAACCATGCGCGTCGGCAAAATAAAAAAAAACTCAACGTAAGATGATGTCTCTTTTGAGAAATAAATTAACAATGTTGACTGATTTCACTAAATATTTTCGTCAAAATTTTCTTTTGAAAAGAATAATCTTTCTACGAATGGAATTGGAATGTGTTCAAGGGTCCCTTAGGCATCTTTCTAGCAAGTTTAAAGGAATTCCATTTTTTGGTCAAAATTGAAAAAAATATGCAAGGGGTTAGGCTGACAATTTTATCAAAATTTGGCCAAAAATTGACTTCTCTCAAAAATAACGCAGAAATTCCTTTGGAAGTCAGAGGAGCAACAATCAAAACTCAAACACCCAATATTTTGAAGATTTTGGCAAAAACCATCGATTTTGTGAGAAATAAATTAACAATTTTGACTAATTTTTAGCCCATATTTCCGTCACAATTTTCTTTTGAAAAGAATAATCTTTCTACAAATGGAATTGGAATGTGTTCAAGGGTCCCTTAGGCATCTTTCTAGCAAGTTTAATGGAATTCAATTTTTTTAAATTCAAAATTTAAAAAAAATGCAAGGGGTAAATCTTACATTTTTGTCAAAATTTGGCCAAATATGGACTTTTCTCCAAACAATGCAGCAATTCCATTGGAAGTCATAGGAGCACCAATCAATAATCGAACATCCGATATTTTGAAAATTTGGGCCAATACCATCAATTTTGTGAGAAATAAATTTACAATTTTGCTTGATTAAACCCCATATTTTCGTGAAAATTTTCTTTTGAAAAGAATAATCTTTCTACAAATGGAATTGGAATGTGTTCAAGGACCCCTAACGCATCTTTCTAGCAAGTTTAAAGGAATTCCATTTTTTGGTCAAAATTGAAAAAAAATGTAAGGGGTTAATAATAGCCTTACAATTTTATCAAAATTTAGCCAAAAATGGACTTTTCTAAAAATAACGCAGAAATTCCTTTGGAAGTCAGAGGAGCAACAATCAAAACTCAAACACCCAATATTTTGAAGATTTTGGCAAAAACCATCGATTTTGTGAGAAATAAATTAACAATTTTGACTAATTTTTAGCCCATATTTCCGTCACAATTGTCTTTTGAAATGAATGATCTTTCTACAAATGGAATTGGAATGTGTTCAAGGGTCCCTTAGGCATCTTTCTAGCAAGTTTAAAGGAATTCCATTTTTTGGTCAAATTGAAAAAAAAATGCAAGGGGTTAGCCTTACATTGTTATCAAAGTTTGGCGAAAATGGACTTTTCTAAAAAATAACGCAGAAATTCCCTTGGAAGTCAGAGGAGCACCAATCAATACTCAAAAACCAATATTTTGAAATTTTGGCCAAAACCATCGATTTTGTGAGAAATAAATTAACATTTTTGACTGATTCTAGCCAATAGTTTCGTCACAATTTTCTTTTTGGGCATTTTTCTAGCACGTTTAAAGTAATTCAATTTTTTGGTCAAAATTGAAAAACTTTTTATCAAAGTTTGGCGAAAAATTGACTTTTCTCAAAAATAACGCAGAAATTCCTTCGGAAGTCAGAGGAGCACCAATCAATACTCAAACACCCAATACATGTATTTCGAAGATTTTGTGAGAAATAAATTAACAATTTTGACTGATTTTACTAAATATTTTCGTCAGAATTTTCTTTTGAAAAGAATAATCTTTCTACGAATGGAATAAGAATCTGTTCAAGAGTCCCTTAGGCATCTTTCTAGCAAGTTTAAAGGAATTCCATTTTTTGGTCAAAATCGAAAAAAAAATATGCAAGGTGTTAGCCTTACAATTATATCAAAATTTGGCCAAAAATGGACTTTTCTCAAAAATAACGCAGAAATTCCTTTGGAAGTCAGAGGAGCACCAATCAATAGTCAAACACCCGATACTTTGAAGATTTTGGCCAAAACCATCCATTTTGTGTGTTAGGCCAAAACAAAAGGCCCCGGTTTCTGATATGCGCGGGCGTCGCCGTAGCCATGCGCTTCGGCAAAAATTAAAAAGGTTTTTTTTTTTCAATAATGTAAGATGAAGTTTGAAACCGCTAAACTGACTGGTTTGTATGGCCTCTCTGGGGCCTCATATATTTTGAACTTAATTTAGTCGGGCACTATTTGCAGTCATCAGCCGACATTTGAAGAAAAAAGCCGCGTCGCCGCACCACTTTGGAGCGAGCTCCACCATACCAAAAACCGAAGAATTTTTTTCGGGGGGGGGGCATTAAGAGCTACCTTTCTTTCCTCTTATATTCAGTCTTCAATTGTAGTACATCGTACTCATTTCTGCCAACGTTACACCTGCCGGAAACGGTTTCGATTTGTTCAGTGCAAACATAATGAATGATAAACATTAATTATCCTTTTTCTTCCGAATTTTTTTGATTTCAAACAAAAATTTCACTTGTATGCTCTAAAATAAACAAATGTTAAAGTTTCCTGGCAACAAGCATTTCAATCAAATGAGGCAAAAATAAATTAAGAACATCCGTCAATTGAGATATATTTTGAATAAGAATTTAACAATTCGATTTTTGATTGAACAAGTTTGGGGAAACCTCTAGCTTATTAAAAGAAGTCTAAAAGTAAAGTGAAAGCAAAGATAATTTGGTTATCTCAGTAAAGTGAAATTAACATATTTGAAATGTCATTTTTTACGAATATGAGTTTAAAATGAGCCAAAATCGATTAATTTGTTTCGCATAACATTGCTTTTTCGTTACCAAAGGCCCCCCCCCCCAAAAAAATAGGACTATACAATCATATTTATTTCGAGATTGTAATTTTCGACTTTTTTTGTAGGTCTATATCTTTCAAAATACGCTTCAACTTAGTCAATATTTTCCGTGTACATGTGTATTTGTACCCAGGAGAATCGTATCCTTAAAGCAAAACAAAATTTCAATTACATGTAGGGGCCTACATGTACATCTACACGTTCTCTCGAGCGATTACATGTACAATGTGCATTTTAAACATTTTTATGATTATTTTACTTTGAAAAGCGCACCTTGTGGCTGAACAATTCTAAGCTGAGCATCGTAAGCAATTTTTGTTAAGTTTTGTTATATTTTAAACCATAACGTAATTAGATGGCATTTCGGTTTAATCAAAGCATTTCAAAAGGGAAGAAGATAAATGTTCATCGTGAAAACCTCTCAAATTTAAGGAGACACTATATTCGGTTCGTGACGCTGAAGCTATCCCATGCTCCTCAAATTACGTTATTGTGATTTTATTGTCTGAGCCCTGGAAGTTGTATTTTTTTTTCAATTTTTTTTTCTATGTGCAACTCGAAAATAGCACGGGCAGTAGGCCTACTACTTTAACTTCCGAGTAGTGATTGATATCTTGAATTAGATTCGCCTTCTAGACAACTTTAACAACTTTTTCTTTAAAATTATTAGTTTAAAGGGAAAATACAACATTTGCAAACATCAAAAAATAAAACTACCAAATCATTTTGAAATACCTTGCTGGACTGTTAGTGAATGACAGTGTAAAGCATCCTGTAAAATCATGGCACCTGGTATACTGCCATTTTCAAGAAAAGTGGTATTTTTGTATCAATTTCAAACGCTGGTCGGCCGACCAGCGTTGGAAAAAACTGTTTTTTTTCCAAATACTGGCCCCAATTGACCATCGCACTTGTTTGCAATCAATTACACACCTATGAACGGGTACAAGCCAGCTAGACTGGTTCCCTGACCTTACAATTCCCCAATGTATGTAAACTGCTCTGTTTCTTTTTATATGGAGTCAGGGAACCAGACTACAGGAAAATGATTGTTTTTCTTGGGTTTTATAGCATTTTCGAACCCAAAACCTCAAAAAAGTCAGTGTAACTATATTCGCTATATATTTCCAACCCCCCAATTCCATCCATTTCTGAAAATTACAGCAAAAGCAAATGATGTATATTCCCTTTAAGTTCATTTCGGCAGGTTTAAAATACCCCACCCCACCCCCTCCCCAAAAAAGTATTTATAAATTCTAGAAACTACTCTATATGCACACAAATACAAAAATAAGCTTCTGTAAAGTACAAAAAAGTGAGTTGACGAAAATTCATATTCGACTAAGGGTGGGTGGAGGGCCCACTTGTTGGACTGACACAACTCAACGACACGATACAAACAAATCGCGCACTGCGGTGGGAGGTCAACATGGGCTTTGCATGAGTCCTCCTTAATTTTATTGCGAAATTGAATTACTGGATATAACATTTGGCCGAGACTGCTCGATGGGTCGGTTTATATTATTTAATCAAAATTGACGTGAATTTGCAACCTTACTTTTTCACGCAGGACCGGGGAAAAGCTCTCATGATCAAACACCTTCCAAAAGTGCATAAGTTCTGAAAAACTGGTCAAGAGAGGTTTTTTTTTTGCATCTCAAAGAGATTTGAGTATTAAAAACATATCAGATAAAAGCCAGATTCTTTAAAATTGGAGTGCTTCAAATAAACACGAAACTTAGTGGATATGTGGGCACAGATATTCACATACCTTTCTTTTAAGTGTTGCCAAACATGTTGAGGAGAATAAGGATACAGTTTGAGATGTCTCTTCCTGCGAGACAACCTGAAGGTAGACTTGATGTAAGCGCTTAATGTCGCGCTGGCCGGGACAAGTGCAATACTTGAAAGTCTTGGACAGGATTGAAAATGTCCCCGCCGGTGCGCCATCACCTGAGATTTCTGACGTCATCTGGGAAATCTTCTCAAAGTCTTCTGAACATCTTTTACCAGCTTTTATAAGCTCAGTACACAGCAGGCCTACGAGTGTTGAACATTAAATATCGCATCTATATCCGTGCTCTTAACAAATTTTAACAAATTTTCATTTGTATGCTTTATTTTAACTAACAAACTACTTTATTCAAATTTTAGGCGTCTTTAATCCTCCTTTACGCACAAATGAACCCAGCCTGCGAGCGCCGAATTATTGTACGACACCCAATACATTTAATTCAATTTTTGTGAAGAATTATTCAATAACTTATCGTCGATGGATTTGTTTCGTTCGACGTCTCATTAAAAAGTGAATAACATTTATATTCTATGAAAAAAGCAATGACACAACAAATCCATTTTTCCACGTGAAACTAAAAAATAGCACGGGGAATCATCTTTAGTTAAAGGTGAACCGGCAGACTTTTTCCTTCTTCAAATATCCAACCATTCGTGAATAGTGCCATCCCTAATCGGCCTTGGAGTCCTCGACCCTGACAGACCAAGCACTGGTTTATTCCGTGGTCGGCTTCAGAGCCGAAAGGCAAATAACATTATTGACTTTAACGACTGGTAACGATAGCTATGCTAAACAACCCCATTGATTCCATCAAAGACATTTATCGATTACTTTCAACAGCGAATGAAATATTGGTACAGTAAGTAAACCATTTATGTAAACTCGGTTCACTTAAACACAAACATTTGACCCTGACATTATAACGCGCTCTGCACAGTGTTTTCATCTCTAGGCAAATACTGCTTATGAATGGCCATCCTAATCGGCACGAAAGATATGAACATTCAAGAAGCCACAAAAAGACGAGATTGTTAGGGCTACTTCTACAGAAATCTCTACAAGACTAGTGTGGCGTTTAGCTGATAAAAAAAACAGCAAGATTAAAGAAAACTTCGTTAGAGCATGGTCGGAGCTTCACAAGACCGTCAGACTTTAGATTACAAATGAAAACACACACAAAATCGGCATAGCGATGTGCTAATGGTTCCTGAAGAGTAGGGTTTCAGCTGGAACGGTTAGCAGCCATCAAGCCGTCCACAACTTGGCGATGTACAGGTGAAATTCAGTGCGTGTACTACCAACATTTCTGCACGAGTTTAAAATTACTACTTCGTAGACTATTGGCAATTCGTATGACGATCGGGCCGTGTTCTCTAGGCCGGGACGAGTGCAATATTGGACTTAGGGCGTAAATCACAACATTGTACACGTCACGACCTAAACAACACTGCGCCAATGAACGACGGACTGGGAGCCAGCTGCACTCTACAAAGCTATCACTATCAGGACTGCGTGAATCTACACAGCAAGGAATACCACACCAATAGAATGCCTGGTATTTGAGGCCGTATATAGGGCCGTTGGCGACTTTAGTTGTGGTATTCTAAAAAGGGGAAAACAAGACGAGTTGATAAAGTGAAATATAGAAGTTTAATAAGATAAATTAAATCCATATCAGATTTATCTTGCATACAGGTATTGTTCGTTTCAGACTACAATGTACCTGTCAACTCCGCACAAATGTATTAGTAAGGCAAGAAGGTGTAACATTCTCAATTTTCGAGTACTCCGCTCGTACTAGCAACCTGTAATATCTTTCAGATTTCATGGTTACAATTTTGTGGAGCCAATGAGCTGGGGTGCCAATACATCCACGAGCGAATGATAAACGTTTAATGAGAATACTGCTCACTGAAATGTGAGGAGCATTGATCACATCCCCACAATGTCTTGCAATGCCTTCATTTTTTTGAAGATAAGTGGTACCCACTGCCCTTAGATTGGGCGGGCTTGAGCTAAAACGTCGAGTACATTTACTTACCAATCAAACGGAACTTCTCCTGACGTACTGATCAGCAGTTACCGAAGATGGCGTCTCCCGACACTCTTTGACTTGAGACCGTTGAGACAGAGCACGTGGCAGGCAGGCCGAGACAAGTGCAATACGACATTCTTCTTGGTTAACATATGACACTAATTTCGGCCTGTCTGACACGCCCTTAATGTAGTAGAAGATGGTCTGTGATGTTAAGCTGTCTGAAATCAAGGGCAGTTCTGGAGGAAATTACTTCAGGTTTCCTTGCTCTATGCTTCAAAAGTATTTTTTTTTCTGTTCAGGGAATAGATATGGACAATGTTTTGATGTCGACCACACGGATGCTATTCGAGAATTTTACTCATAGAAGATATGCATTATCAAATTCTTGTTTAGCCCTTAAACGGTTTTTGTTTCATCGGAGGTGCCATTTAAAACTTACTACAATGTTCCCTTTTTTGTATTGTTTACTGCGTGGAATTGGATTTGGAAGAGGATGAATGGCAAAAAGGGCCAGTTGATTTTGGAGGATCAATGGGTCGAGGTCGTAGGCTGTACCCAGAATTCCTATGCTCGATATCATCCGCACTGCTTCTTAATGTCATCCGTACTGACTCGACCCATAGCAGTGAATGGAGGACTGAGGATGAATCCAATTTTTACATGGTGACAATTGGAGGATTTTGCAGGATTGAGGATGGTTCCTAGCCAAAAGGGCCTAATGGGTTAGGGCTAAGGGACCTTTAAGTGGTTAATCCACCTGTTTAGAATGTTATTTAAAAACACCAGACATCCTACGCTCATCCTGCATCTATACTTTCCCTGAGAATGTTTGGGCAAGATTCGAACCGATCTTTTGACTAACAACTTTCAGATGCATAGTATCTTCGGTGCATGGAGTTAAAGTTAGGAGCAGTTTTATTTTACATGCAATCCAACGTACATTTGCCTCCAAGGTAGTTGAGCTGACCAGCAGGCCGGGACGAGTGCAATATTACCCTCAAGATGACAACATGGCGCTCGTCAAGACCTACCAGGCAACACAGTAGAAGGCAAAGTACTAATGAAGGCAAACATCTACATGCTCAGCGGAAGAAAAATACTTATCTATCAGCTCACCAAGAACTCCATCCATGCCAAATTGTTTCTTTCTGGAATGTCATTGAAGGCCGTTTCCTGTTAAATAATCAGAAAGAATTATAAAAGATTAATTAGAAACTTCGACTGCCACTTTTGTGCAGGTTGAAATTATCGATTTCGTTTACTAGAGAAACCATTGACAAGTATTGCATAAAACGCTCATCAAAACACTCGGTAGCCTGCTGAGTTCCCGACGACCATTAACGCCGAGTAGTTTCGATTTGGCCCCGGGCTGTGACCTTACGTGCCTGGGTCATTTTCCTTTGGAAGCATTACCTCAAGAGGGAGTGGCAAAAGATAACTAAAATGTAGGTTGTGAGGTCAGGTAACGTATTATTTTCGTCCAGCGCGTCTAGTCGGGCTAATTGGTTTCCTATGGTAAAATGGATCCCAGATTCCTTGCTCAAAGATGTTATGGTTATGTCACAAAGATACGTCAGTGTTTAGTTGGAATCGATTGTGTGAGATTGTACAAGATGCCTTATAACAGCAGTGATTCACATGTACATACTTGAAAATAATGAAAAACAAATCCTTCAAAATTTCGCCAACGCCGCAATCATGTTTAAAATATGTGTCATAATCAAACTATCACCCGAACCTGAATCCATGAAAATCCGAAACCAACAACATGTTTATATTTTCTGTTTTCTTGACTGTATAGAGCTCCTGGGAAGTACTTTTTACGGGATGTAGTTTCTCAGTTCGGTGTTAGGTGTTGAATCTTTGTTCTTTAGAGCCTCTAAGAAGCTGTTGGCCAAGTGAACTTCTCTTTACCAAGACTGACATCTTAATAAATTAGGCCTAACCGAGCAAAGGGATATCCCTATCGTAAAGTTCTGGTCCTCCACCAAACCACTCGTCAATTGTATTAAATGCTCTGGTCATGTTCTGATACTGATAGTGCGGTCTGCAGGAAGCTTACACAGGAGTCCCGCCATTCTCCCCAGCGTGTTGCCAGCCGACTGGCCTTTTCTGTTTATCTTTCCCGGCAAAAGTTGACCTCGCAACATACACCGTGGGATTTTCCATTTACCGCCAGCTACGCCAAGCCATTGGCAAGGAAAGCGGTTGTAGTTACATGTGGATAATGGTACCGACCCCTAAACAGTGTCAAGGTCTAAAATTTGTTAATGCTTTTCTGCCATTAGTTTTGGTAGCTGGTCTAACTTCAGTTGGAAGAGGCAAAATATTGCACAGAAAGTCACAAACTAGTTAAAAACTACGAAATCTTACACAAAATTCATGAAAACCCTACAAAGAGAGTGACCCATTTACTTCTAGTAAACGTTCCCAGTATCAGTGTATATGTACGTAAGAGCGGAAACATTGTTATGTATGTATAAACGATTACAATTCATAACAAACCTCCACTTCGGTGCACAAGCACAAACACTGACAATGTAAAACAAAATATTGACTATTGTTTGTGAAAGCCGACCTTGGTTCTAATTTATAAAAGCCAGCCAGACGGACCATGTTAGTCCGTGGAGCTAGACTTTTAGTTTTAACGGCGCTGATTCTATTCTGGGTTTGCTGAGCAATTGGGAGTCGTTCTGTCCTTGTATTTCACCAACGAGGCAACTGACCCTTCCCATGGTCAATGCACTCAACTGTCTTTTCAGACCATACCAATAGACACAGGATTCCTTCCTTTTTTGAGTTACCCAAGGGGAAAAGCCACTACCGCTAATCGTCTCTGCACTACACAATGTAGAGATGAGCGAATTGCGGTATTTCAGAGCAGTGTATATGGTTCGATGTTTTAAAATTTTTGCTTTTCATCAGTCGAATTTCTAAATCGGAATGAAAAAAACACCCAAACTGTGAAGCAACTCCATGTCTAAAGCTATGCGCCACACGTACAGACAGAATTTGTGGTAACACCATCGTAACACCAAGGACCTGAAATGGCGCACTTAATGCATTCCTGCCCGGCATTCTCCGCTGTTTGGTACGGGTCGCTCTGGTAACCGCTAACCGAGGCGCAATAAATAACGGGGAGAAACTCAACCAGCCACTCGTCATTTTTGGCGGGAGGTCAAAGGTCACGGCGTACTGCGCTATTTGGTATGGCACTTAGCAGGTGGAGACTAACCCTACTGAACTCTAAGGTGCACACGAGTCAATGCATAACGTACAGTGTACAACTGGAAAGTGGACATGACTGCTGGCGAGCGCTGCACGCCAAAACTACACTTACACTCTCTATACTCTCAACAGGTTGTTGAAATATAAATACATGTCATTGAATTTGTTAGGTCCCAATGAATGAATTCGATACAAACATCCGTATTCTTCCATGGTTTAGTTTCAGTTCTCATTTATAGCCTCAAAATTTTCTAACTCTTTTTCCTCTACAAATCAACATAGAAAACGAACGAAATGCGATTCTTAAAAGCCTTGACAGAGTGTTGAGTTGTTCCCGTTCGTGGATTTATTTGAAACAAACAAGACACAAAGATTAGTTCGTGCAGGAGCGCCGAAGTTAAGCACCATATGTCCTTTCTCTATGGTTGCACTAGACACAAAATTAACTTCTATTTTCTATTCAGCGGGGGCCTAAATACTGTTACGTAAGACCGTCAGCAGTGATTGTCGTACCATTCTGCAGGCAAGTGTGCAAGAGTATAGTACGTCTAGAGCAATCTACTCGTGAGAATCACTAAAGGAATGTGTGAGGACAGGATTTGTTATCAGGCAAAAGATTAAAAAAAGCATTTCTGATAGGCCTATATCTGGTCACTTGGCACGGTTCTTTATTTTACTTTCGATAAGTGGACGTACATCTTTTCATTAAAATTAGTAGTGTTGCTCTTTTGAGTCATTTAGTTTGGAAGGCCAGGAGGAAAGAACTTCAAGTGGAAAACTTAACAAGTATTTTACCATTTTGCTCGAATGTAACACATAGCCCAAGTTGTAGAACACAGGCATGCAACTGGGAAGTCACAAAAAAGTGGAAATTTGAATCTTTCCAAGACTTTTTACAGTGTTTTTTTTTTTTAATGACACACATGGGAATTTAAAAAAAAAAACAAGAGAAAGTCAGCTGATCCCAGGAAATGTTGCATGCCTGAAAACATTGTACCGGTACATATTGGAGAGAAAAAAGAACGGGAGAACATACAAGGAAACATTTTCATCAAATCACTGAATTAACTTTTCATCAACTATCAAGTTACCACCCAAACTAAGAAGTACGGCTTAAAATCGGTAGTACTGATTGGCCTTATGACATGATCCCTCAGATACAAACTCAACTCCATTTCCTTCTATAGTTCCTCAGTGGACTGCAAAATATTAAAAGATTTTGCAACGGAGCTCCCGAAATCAGTTTCGATTGTTTACATGTGGCTTTCAAAATGCAATGTTATCCATTAAAATGATATGTGTTTATTAAGAGTAACTTTGAAGAGTAAACTCAACTTTTAAACAACATAATTTGTCATTAATTTATTGCTTAATTTTTCAAGAACAAAGGTATATTTTTTTCAAACACAAACACAATTTGGGACAAGAAACATTTTTAGATTTTGGCAATTTATGAGTTTGTGACTTTCACACAAAATTATGATTCCGTGCATATTGACCAACATGTCAAACCACATGAACAAAGTAGCCAATATTTCTTCATGGATAACATTATAACATACCGCTTGTATAACCCGGACCCTTGTGTAGTCAACCTCTATTCCAATACACGCGCATGTTATATGAATGCCATTTTCGTTGAGGCAATCACAATTTGGGCTTATATTCGAAATGCCTGTGGCCGACTTCATTCATCACCACACAATGGCCCACAATAAAGAGGCCCTGGCTAACTTTTGTTCGACCCGGACAGCCAGTGGAAGGCTACTTAGCGCACGGCAATTGTACGGCGCACATAAAGCATGGCTTCACTGTAAATTCAGGAATACCGCCAAAAATTTAACGTGGAGGCGCCAGTGATAAGGAATACCAGAAATGCCCGCAGTAAACACCACCACGCGGGCGCATGTGAGTGTCGGATCAATAAAAAGTCTAAAGGTTATTGCTTTAACACTCCAGTGTGCACTTTTTCCAGAGGGTGGTGGCTTATTATCACACTGATAAGCCGGCCTACAAATTGACAAAATGTAAATGCGAGTAAAAATGTACCGTGGTTGTGTTTGTAAATCACCTGTGTGAGAAAATGACATGAACTGAACAGACTCGATGTTTGATGTGGGACATTCCGATTGACCTCGAACACTTTACAGGAACAAACATGGCAAAGTACGGTCAATTTCTTAATCAGAAAAATACTGTACATGCCTTATATTGCGTGAGTAAAAGTATGGTAAAAGCAAAACAAAAATCCAGATTAAATTAAAACATTATATTGGACTTCAGTAATCATAATCATGTAGCAAAGTGTTCTTACCAATCATGCCAATACCAGCTTGGTACTGCACCTGATATGACTCCAGCGCGCACATGACATGTCACAAACTGCAAATCAATCCATCCATATCGTACCATGTGGGAAAAGTCGAGCACAAAGCTGAGCGAGTTCCCCTAAAATTAAAGTTGGTCACTCACGGAATTCACATCGCTTGTTGTACGAGTGAGCGAGCCAAGGGCACGGCTCATGGAAGATGCACGCCCGTCCACGCGTTGACCTGTTGCAGAATGGAATGAATGGGATTAGGCAAATACAAGCTTTTCAAACATCCTTTGCAGGCCAGACCATTTCGATTCTAGGGGGTGGCAACTACAAACCCAGAGCGATACCACCTGCATAAAACTGCACGCAAAATGCAAATTTTCTTGCTGTATAACTTCACTGAATGGACATACCATTAGTATCTGAGAAACAGTTTTCACTAACTGTACAATATTTCCCCGTATACTTGTTCCTTATTCACGGCACGGAATTCGTCCCTCAAAGATGAAGCCCACCACCCCTGAAATTACCATTGTGAAAGAATGAACAGGTTCATTGGCCGGTCGCATAGTTTAACGTGCCTAACGAAGCGACAACAAAAGACCCTACTATTTTGTTCATTCCTATTGTGTGGTGCTACCGCGCAGATATAACACCTGAAGATATGCTGGGCCTTTGAAAAGAAATAAAGGGGATCGAGAATGCTATACGATTGGAGCCTTCCAGTGGACGGCTGTTTTATGAAATCGAATTAGAGAGACATGAAATAGCTTTGGAGAGGAAATGGGATCCAGGTTTTTTTTCTGCAGACTGTTGTTTTCGGAAGTAAATTATATTCCCAACCATGCCTTCTGTAGCTATATGCACAGAAGTCTTCAAATTTGAAACTGTCAAACGTATCCAAACGATTTCATTCTTGAACAATGTACCTCCCACATCGTCAACCAAAACTTCATTTATGAACCGACCATCACCGCATAATACAATGCTAGCATAATATATGCTACACGGAGGTCCAATTAAAATCAGGCACACGCATTTACACGGCTCAATGGGTCCGCACACAGTTATCTTTGAATGCAAACAGAGATGGGTTGGAAAAAAAACTGGATCCTCGCACACACGAAATGCTGTAACATGATGATATAAACACATCGGTAAAATGAACTCTACCACCATGCGTCACCGTGCATTGATAACAACAGCACACTGTTCATTTAAATAAGAATATACTATTGCTAAATGTATTCCAGGAGTCCAGGGTATCCCGAAATAAGATAGGAGCGTACTATTTCTTTGTCCACTGTTTGGTGCCAGCAGCCTGTACACAAATTTAATGTGTGAAGAATGCACTGATACATTCAAACAAAATATCAAAATCACAAAGGACGCTGAGAGAAGTATTTCCGTGCGTGGTAGTTAGTAATCCATCAGCCATTTTGATGGTTGAATGCTGAAGGATAAACATCGCTATATTATGATGGTGCTGCGCTGGGAAATAGGGGAAGGAGGTTACCGTTATCGAGAGATTGATGGAAATTAAACACAAAACAGGCTACATAACGATTCTTTAAGTTCAAATAAAGGATCGTCGACTTTAGCGGTAGCCCGCTAGCCAATGCTAGTCAAAACAGCGACAGGATAGTCCTTAAGTAGCCCGCCTATAGCGAGTCAAAAATTATTGGGCTACGGCAACGATGAAAGGACAGGAAGAAATAAATCATTAAATTCAGAGAGCAAACCTGTATCAATTTATGTCTAATTTTATTAACTGTTTATGGTGAAATTATTTGATCTGTTAAGTAAAAATAGAGACACTCTTTTAGCATGCGGACTAGTGTTTCAGTAGCCCGGCTGGCTAGAGGGCGAAAAAGTTAAAGGTAAAACCGTGGGGATAAAAATCAATCCTGGCTGCAATTTCAGCTCTTACAAACTAAAAAGAAAATAACATGATCAAAATATGGCCAAATATGGCGGCACAGAAATTGCTCGCATTTTAATGGACAGGGCCTCAATTTTGCAACGACTGAATAAGCTATAACTAAGGCAAATCAACTGATTTCATAGGACAAGTTTTTGATGCTATATACCGTTCGGTATCAGGTCAACTCGGACCCAAACCAAGTCGGACCCATGCCAAGTCGGACCCATGCCAACTCGGACCCACGCCAACTCGGACCCACTACCAACTCGGACCCACTACCAACTCGGACCCACTACCAAGTCGGACCCACGACCAACTCGGACCCACTACCAACTCGGACCCACTACCAACTCGGACCCAAGCACGACCAACTCGACTACCGTTCCCACTAACTTTTTTTTTTGTAAAAAAAAAAGCGGATAAGATTAGAAAAAACTTACAAAACTAACCTAGCATTAAAATGCCTAAATAACACCGAGTACCTGTTACTAAAGTTAAAAGAGCCGCGGCCACACAGATTCCATAGAGCTGCCACAACATTCTGTACTCTTTTTTGAAAAAAAAAAAATCCTGGGAAAACTTAATTATTTTGGCAAGTTATGTACACTTCCCACAATTGCCGGTGACTCGGAACAAAATTGACATATTCACAGGCGAATATGACGTGTGTTTCCGTGAATTGAAAATACACGTGGGACTGGGACAGCGAATAATTATAGTATCCGCCGATACCACGAATATGGTTTTGGCAGAATATGCTTGATGTTACTGTTATGACATGTTTTTTTTTTTTTACGTGCTAGTTCAAATATACGCCTACCTCCTGGGGATTTCCCCAAGCCAACTTCTGTTGCGGTAATATGTCTGCAGTTACGAATATTTTGGTTGCCACTCAAAATCCGGAATGGTAACTTGGCAACGAGCGATGACATTTTGTCTTTTATCACGCCAAAGAAATAGCGCTGCCATTCTCAGCCTCAAAATCTTCGGAGGCTCCAAACAAGGTGGCTAAAAAAACAGTACAAGTGCATTGTTTGCTCAAATCGCAGGATATAGGCCTGATCTTAAAACTCACTAATGTTACAAGTTTATCCCTACATATAAAAAAAATTGAAAATGTGTATAGACAGTCGAGGTTGCTTATCCTTTTGTCTCGTTGACTGTCTCGTTGACTGATTCGCATCGGTGTTTGGATTCTGCACAATCAGACCGAGATGAGTGCAATGTCGACTCTTCAAGACAATTGCAAAACATCTCCATCTGACTGCTGACCAGATCTCACTGAGGATGAACGACCTTGTGTCTGTCTTCCAAGCCTGAGCTTCATGATTTTTGTCTGTTTTCCTTCCTCTTCCTCGTCTGATCTCCTTGCGTTTTTATTGTAATTCCTGTATCGGAATTTCTTCTTTAATTCCCCTTGACGTTAATTAAGCACACAATTTTGAGGCACTTTAACCTCCGTACAGTCACGGTATCTACTACCATGCTACTACCAGATAATCGAGTCGGATTCAGAGTTCAGTGGCCCAATATATATGAATGCAGTACGTCAGCCTATGCGAAGCCATTTGGCACGTTTTATACAGTATGATGAGTGCCAAATCTGATGTGGCTTTTTCTTAATATAAATGTAGCACACTCAACCAACTGAGAAAAAAATTCAGAAATTTTTCTTTCACCTTGAAACAGCTTAATTTACTGTAACATCAAATCTGCAAAATCTATATTTATTATAATACAGTAATTGCTAATGGGCTCACTGTTACTGAAAAACCAAGCTACCTGGTACAATAAAGATGTACCGCCTGCGCCAATATTAGATTGAATAGCAATGCTAAAGAGTTGGTATAATGTTCCAGGGGTCATAAGTTCGATTCCCGCTTCAGGCAGTTTTTATTTTTCACACCGGAAACAGAACTTTGAAAAAATCACGTTCCAGTGACTGATCTTGAAGTTGAAAGAAAAAGATTTCGAGAAAAGTATATTCTCACGGTCAACAACTTCTCTGTTGTTTGCACTTTCCATCGACGGTTGTTCTTCCAATTTGTCGGCTTCAACCTTCAAGTTTTATATGCCGCCAAAATGTAATACCACTGGGCTTCTGTGCAAACACTCGCGAGCTTGAGAGCAAGCGCATTACGTTTTAGCCGAGTGTTCTTTTTACGACCTTTGACCTCTATGGCGACACGACTCGGCATCCTTGACCTTATCAATGCGCGGGCAGATAGTCCTTGCGGTGTCCATGCTTTCTGCAGGTTCGGTTCAAACCCGTTCGTTAGAAATATCTACTATTGCACATGGACGTACATCATATTATCAGACTATTCAGTAAAAATCACTGATATTTTGTTTGCCTCTTCTTCGTTGAGCTTTTTTGCGGTTCAAGGCTTTATGCCAACCTTTAACACAGTTCATACACCATTCTCGAATGTTCATATTATTTGTCCCATGTTTTCCACACGTTTTTATAACTGGTACGAAAAGTAGCAGTTGTGAATACATTCCATGCATGTCACGTTAACACACATTAGGAAAAAAAAAACATTTTCATATTTTGCTCCAGCCTAAAACACAAGCGTTACTTGAAAATAACTTATCTGGATAAACGAGTTTAGGAAATGGACTTATCTAATTAACAACCTGTGTAAATAAACAAGACGGCAGGTCGTGGTATAACGGTGCTCAGGCATAAGACTAATCAGACCTCCCAGTTTTCAAAGGCAGAATTAACTCGGTACTTGCCCGTCAATCCGAATAACTGAGAGTGTTGTTGCAAGTCGATGCATGCGACCATGGAGCTACGAAGCCATTGAACTACATGTATGCAACAAACCCTGCATACAACAGTGGGCGTGGCTTTGAAAGAATACACGAACTCGGGTCAAAAAGGCAACCGGCAGAGAGCAGTCGTATATGTCAAGCGGAGAGAAAGTTTCTGGCAAAACGTAATTTATAGTCGGTATTACCCATGCATAAGTTCAACTATATCATTTCAGTTGCTATAGTGCGCACTTACTGCTTACATTACATCTGTGGAGAGTTATGGCACATCAAGTTCACACTACTACACTACATGTCCTACAACTACACAAATACACAAACAAATAGCAAACGTTTTGGCGGGAACTATTAATGAAAGTACAATTTTTCTGTATTAAAAAAAAATTCCTTGATGGTTCGAAGGTCACTTCCTTGATACCAGTATCGTACTGGTACCACGGAGACTTTTGTAAACCAATAATAACAGAAGAAAACAACTCCAGGTACCGTAGGTTTTGCAGTTGGCACTGACCATCGGTGACAAATTCCGCCTTTTCCCAAGCCAAATTTTCATCTGTCAATATGGATATTATTTTAAAAGCACAGAATACAAAACAAGTGTTTGCACTGTACTAAGAGCGGACTTTGACTCATTGTACAAAGGCACTGGTCCAGATAAAATAAATTCCTTATCTTTCGAAGAGATAATGTAGATATGCCATTAATCACCAAATTCTTTGGCATGACTGTACGCAATGAAAACCTGGACACCAAACGATAATTAGAGCCTACAAATTAATCCTTAATCTAACTTTTGCTTGAATACCACAATCTAAAATAATATGCAATTTAATTATAATAAGAAGTACATCATTTCTTGCAAATAAGACCAGTTAAACAGTCTATTAAAACATCTCGAAATATTTCCCTCTGGCTTGTTTCTTTTCTATACTTTCTATCTTGGTTGTTGGGAAAGGCTTAAATTTGTTTCTTCGTAAATATACACAGGTGCCCAATCTCTGAGGCTTTACTAACTTATAATTAAAACACACAAAAAACTGACGTTTAGGAAGCAGTTTGCCCCCTCTAAACAACGAAGTTTAATACATCAATTCACCCTTCATTGTATTTGCGCCAACTAGTCTGAGATTCAATATTACAAAAACTCAAGTCAGCACAATGTACCAACTATTTTTTTTTTTACAGGAATGTACTTTCAGACTCAGCTATTCCCCCCCCTTTATTTACAAGTTTTATTATTGTTGTGCACGCATATTTGATCCATGCAGTTTATGAATAGTGAATGCTTTGATTTGACCCGACCTGACCTGACCCTTAATATATCACTCTCTAGACCGTTGGGAAAAACCTCACCAAGCGCAGAAAATGGAACACCAAATGAAACTCCGCACGAGAGCTCAAAACTATCTTAAACTGACAAAAAACGAGGGACCATTTTGAAAACGAAGGTCACTCATCTTACAGCCGTCACTATCTCCCCATCCTAAACTTAAAATGGGAACTGATATCATATCATCAGAGTTAGCACGACAATATCACAACTTATTACTAATAAATAATGATGAGAAGACAAGTAAAATAATTACAAGACAAACAATAGCCATTGGTTTAGACATACTTGGTGACCACATTATATGTCAATTTAGATAAGCTCACGCGTAATATATGACTGATCACAGATCAGGCAGTCCGACAGCAACTCGCATATTGGAAGGTGGACCGCCGGCCTTCTGGAGCGCCCATCATGCATTTTTGGCGGGAATCCAACTTGCGCCTTTGTGGACAATCGTTCGGCCAGAATGGTCAGTTGGCCAAAGTGCAGATAACAAAATGTATTCACTAAAATAGGCCACGGTCGTTCATTTCGGTCACTTTGACGCGTTTTGACAAAACAGCTGACGCTTAACTCGGCGTCAACTCAGTAACACAATGGCTTATTTATTATCTTAACCTACCTGTTGCGCGGCCGCGGCGTAAGGACCACTGTACAGGTCACCTTGAATTTAATGACCCGCTTTCATACACAACCAACTATTAACTATTAACCCAATCCTGAAAAGCAATCTCTAGCATTCCGATGTGTAAAAAAAAACACAACTTGTCATTTTTGGATTAAAAAAATTAACAGCTTATTATTTACTGATAAAACATATCCAATTTCCCTTCTGTGGTAACTTATAGATTACAACATGTAAAATTGCGTTTTCAAATCAATGAGAACTAAATGATAATACAAATCAATTTTTGATTAGTTAATAAGTTTGTCATTTTTTTCGTAAAAAAAAAATATTTAACGGATTTTATTTTATAAACAATTATTTCCTACACATGAAGATAAAAATATGGTCACTGAATAACCAAGCATGATAATGCGCTGGAACGCCATAACAAGTTCACTGCCATTTTGGTCTGTTCCGCGTTCGTATACAGAAAGGATCATTTCAGGAACGTTACACTGCGGTGAGATTGTAACGTCTTTTTTTGGGAAAAAGCACGGTTATTCTCAATAATATTCCAGATAAGGCCCGTGGGTAGCCAGTCAGGTGTAAGGAACGGGTTTTGGGGTTCATGTTTTTTTTTAGACAAACTCCTGGACCTCTCTTTCTAAAACATGGTGTTTTTTAAGTGAACGATCCATGCCGCAACTGCTTGCAATCTAAATTAGCGCATATTTCTGGATTTGAACTACGAGACAATTAGAGATCGTGAAATATTTAATTTGGCAGTTATTCAGATTAAACCTGAAGGTTTTAAGTGGACCGATGTCGAATTTGGATTGGGTCTTGACCCCGAACCTCACCAAGATACGGGTTAAGGTCATTACAAATATATCAAAAATATCAGATACCAGCTGCAAGTTGATAAATATATTAAAGTATTGAGTGGTGGTCTGACGCATTTTCACATACATGTAACTCTTTATTAAATCATTATTTATTCAATCATTGAATGAATACAACTGTTGGTGTCTCATCGAATGAAAATATTTTTGTTATTGCACACAGTACTAACAGAATTAATTTATTCATTTTTGTTTCCAATTTAAATAAGTACAAATGTAATCTAGGGAATGTTACTCACTCATAATAACGAAATCAGTTTCTTCCTCATAGCACGCGTGGCTTGATGTTTTGATAAGTCCATCCGGATGGGACAGCAGTTCCGCATAATTGTTTCATTTGACTGGGGACTGACCTGCTATACACACGCCAATTCATAAAATCATAGCAGTCAGGAACGTGCCTGGCAGTTTCGGAAGTCGGTGACGGCCAACGATGGTGAAGCAATCTAACAAAATGAGTCACAAGTCACTCTTTTCGTAGTCTCCTAAAACATGATTTAGAATGCTTTCACAGCAGTTATTACATGGGGTTTCGAGTCTTGACCTCACATCTTCCTTCTATAGTCCCTCCGAGATGTAAAATAAAAGCGTACAAACAAAAAGAGGAAAATATGCCATCTTGTTCGTGCAATAATCTTACCATATCATAAGAGCACTTAAGACTCATTTCATAAAAATCGGTCATATTTTTCAATCAAGGAAACCCCACGAACAGTCTAGCCAAAATCCAGTATGACTAGTCTACCCTTTACATTAGCTCAATAGTTTTATCATAAACGTTTAATGAGTTGTATTCAGGGCAATAATTTCGCATCGAAACTAGGATCGAAACAGCCAAGGCAAAGTAGAAAAAAAGCATGCAACAATTGTAATTCCGCCCAAAACGAAGTGTTTATTTGAAGAGGTCAAAGGTGACGGATCGAAACCCATTACTAATTGGAACAATGTGCGTTTTTGCGTCTCAATCATCCGGGGCTCAATATGTCTCTCAATTTAAAAAAAAAACCCATAAACGTCATTCTCTGCACCTATTTTCACGCTCCTTTTTTAGAGGACCTTTAGAAATGATAGAAGCACGGGAATGTTAATCGGCCCGGAAATTTGCCGATCAGCCCACCATGTCAGTGCGGATATTTCTTTTTCGGCAATGTGCATCTTACGCCAAAATTGTGGCATAAACGCTGTAGCTATTGATGAAATAACCAGGCGAAAAAAAGTGATTTAATCGACAAGATATAGTATCTCGCATTATCCAAGGTGGTTCCCAATTGATAGCCAATCTTTCATGAGAAGGAACCTTACGTTCACGTTTTAGTATTGGCTCCAATTTTCCCGCCAAAATGATCTCTTCAGAGGTAGTGCCTTTATTGGCGAGTTCAGTTCCAACTTCCAAGTAGTGGCTTGATATGTTGTTCCCTTCAATAATTAGTAGGGAGACGGCCTTTTAACGAGGCAAAATTGAGAAGATGGGACGTCACGTTATATTTTCAACTATCATTTCCACAATTATTCTATTTGAGTTTTTTTCTGCGTTAAAAAAGGGCCGCTGATACCACCTTTCAATGGTACAGAAATAACTTTATACGAAACCAAACGCCCATTAAAACCCGAGTGGCAGGTTCGCATAAATGGACCGAGTGACTATTGTAATACAGCATGCATGGTTGGCCATTATTTTTTGCGCAGTTAACATGTTCCCTATAACAATATACACACTGATAATTCATTGTATAGCATAGCCAACACAGACGTGACACGGTACAGTCATTTTACAAGATTGCTTCCTCCTTTACAATAGAATATAGCAAACAGGATTGTTTCTAAGCGTACAGCATATTAAAAACTTACCTACATGTACATGTATATCAATGCATGCAGCGAAGGTAAATTCCCGTTACCAAAGCGCAGCATGCCAACCGTTCGTGCGCGACCGCTCTCTCCGTGTGCCAATGACAATACATGTGAACTTGGACCCAATTCATGAACAAAATCGGACAATGGATCCAGTGGCCCAGCGTAAATAAGCCTTCGGTCGCTGCAAGAGGAGAATAAAAAATCCGAAGTAGAGTGCCCAGGGCAAAAGCCACTCTGTAAAGCGTGTGAATCGGATGTGCAGGTATTCTGCAATAGCACACAAGTGGAATAGCTCCAAGTTCAACCAAGTTATTTGAATTTGCCTTAGTGCAAAATAATAGGTTGGGACGAATCCACGTGTTGTGTTGTAAATCATGTCAGATACCGATAGCATGGCGACCAACTGGATAGCTCGCGTAGCCTGGCAGGCGCACACGTACATGTACATGTATATCCACAACTGGTTTCTACTTCCCTTTTCGGAAGAACGGTCACTGCCATAGGACACTCATTGATGTTTAACACGAGTTTTAATGGGCGAATCCGGCCACGTGTTGTAGTACGGGACTGTAGCCGGCGATGAGGCCTCAAGTCCCATTTGCAGTACTTCTATAGTAGGCTTTCTCGTTATTGCGTTGGTAGGCCTATATTCCAGAGAAAATTGCACTATATATAGAAGGCCAACGATTCGTGGCAATGCATTCGACATACTCAACACATGGTTGATTGGGTGTTTTATTCCGCTAGCTATTAATCGACCATGGATTTCTACACGGTTTGAACTCGGTATTCTTCATTGATTTCGACAAACTACACGTGTGAATGGTATGAACTTAAGTGAAAGCTTATACTTTCCGTAACGACATGGGCATTTTGACAATTAACATTACACATAAAAAATTAGTATTATAACTCCCGTGCTCTGTTTACAAAGTTAGGCCTACTTGTTGAAAGAAACCAACGTTTTTCTTCACGCACGAGACAAGCAACAAATATAGGAAGGCGCCCTCAGCGGTATCACAAAACGAAAGTGTCACCCATAGAGGGCGCACAACAACCCACACATTCGTTCGAAACTTCTGCTGGGAATGGCGATTTTTTGGGGGGGATGCATAACGTAATTTCTTCAAGCCCCCATTGGATAGAATTTGTGTGAACAATAACACGGGTCAACTCTTCGGTGCATGACACGTGTGCAAAGAATTTACGTGCATTAGTTGAGGCTGTTAATCTCCACAATGCTTTGCGCGCCTATGCTTCCTTCACACAATTTTTGTGTGCTTGAGATTAGCCCTTCCCAGCGCCCTGTTTACGGAGGTAGGTACAAGCGAAACCTACACCCAACCGCGGGATTCGCAGTTGGGCAGGTACAGTGGCACTCGCGCTTTAGCACCTTGGCTTTATCTCGAGCTAGTTGAGCCGAGACAGAATGTCTTACCTGCAAATCTTGGGTTGAAAAAGAAGTCAGCGAAAGTAACAGAACACGCAGCCTTGATCAAAAGGCGATTGAGAGTGTCCATAGGCCTTTATCAGATAACATGAATGTGCTTTCATCGTGAATACAGAACATTACCGCTATCAGTACAAAATCAACGAAACTCAAATAATGCTGCAGAGTTTGTTTACGAGAAGCCCTGATCACATTTTGCTTTGCTTTGTTCCCAGGGAAACGAGTGACGTTGTGCAATAATATCCGCTAGGGAATGGAACGGGATCCAGCTTCTAGGCGGTCGGCATGTTTGGTTGGAGGTTCAATTACATCTTAATCATTAAAGGTGAAAAAGGGTGTTACTTTTGTTCTTTGCGAGAAACTCAATGATTCAAAGCTTCAAATGTTAGATACAGGAATGTTAAAGATGAAATATTCAAAATTAAAAGCGCATATTTTATTTCGACTAATAACACAAACACAGTATAGACTACCTTGAAATGTTGTACTTTCTCCTACAAGTATTGTTGTACATTTGTAAAATTAAAACTGGATGCTTTTAATACTACTACTGAGTACACAAACGCATACACTGAGTATGAATATTCCCTCACTAGTACATGTAATATAACTTTACTTGACTACTCGGTAATATCGGTATCACGCACATCTTTACAACGTGCTCAAACTGTTCAGGCAGGTTCCTGCCTCCACAGGCGTGCGTGCGTGCTCCACGTGCGCATGTCACCTCAGTCCGCGACAGTCTCAGCACGGTACTGCGGCGGCTACCAGCCATGACCTTGTTTCTTGGTAAACTGCGTCTTGGGGTCAGTGTCGCATCGTGACGTTATAGTTCTCATTGGCGACGGTCATAAGGTCATGGGAACACACGAGTTTTTAAGTACCTTGTCCCTTTCGTGGACCCTCCTAGGTAGCATAAATCTTCTTGAGAGTTGCCAACATCAGAATACAGTTGCGATGGGAGTAGATGGGACCACAAGTTTCAACATGGGCGCCAAAATGCTAGTATTGAGAATGAAAGATTAAGACAGGTACTGCTAGCTGAACCAGGAGAATTCTTGAATACACGAAAGAGTTTTCCAGCCACACACGCGCCAATTTTCCAAACAGAAATTTACTATGAAATAATGTGACGGGTGAAAAAAAAATCACAATTGCCAGAATTGTAGAAACAATGGTTTCCATATTTTACGATCTTTCATTTTTCGTTGTAAAGTATTAAAACCAAAATAAAAACTTCCACGTATGTAGCATGTGATATACATACAGTAGGATTTAGTGGTCCATATAGGATTAGAAAACGTGGCCTAAACTGTAACAGGAGGTGTATGTTCAGAGATATCGGAGTTACAGTTCCTGGATAATTTTGGTGATCACGGCCCTTGCCCAGGGTAAAAGGTAAACGCTATGCCAATAATGTCGTGATCGTAAAGGAATTGCCGTACCGTACATGTACACAAGCATTTAGAACAACAGGTGCCAGTTCAGTGACTGAAATCATATATTACATACCGACCCGTTTTTACCGAGTCCTTGGCATCCCCCATGGGCGTCGCAGGGTGCCTGATCATAGAGCAAGGAACAGATTGGGGTACGGAATCCATAGGCGGATTGGGGGACCGGGGGCTAATTCAGCTATTTCTGCCGCATTCCTTCCGGTGGCCCCGTGGTTATAAAGCTGTCAGCATGCGGCGGGTACTGCTGTGTCAAGAATGCCGTTTGGTGGTTTGCAAATAAATGGCACTGGTATCGTCCTCGGTGGAGACACATGGTTTACAAGTGCATAAAGCGCTGGTACACCGTGAATAGGACGGGGATATGATAATAAGCTTTTTAATACAAGAACATTCAGCATGTTCGGTTTGGTAGTTTGTAAAATATTGAACCAACTAACTTTTAACCAAAGATGATCTCAAATACTTGATGTTGTTTCTTTTCACATCATCGAAGCTAAAGGGTGGGGGCGTGCAGGTTCCCGCTCTTATTTTGGCATTAGGTCTGGTACAACATTAATAGTTCTACCACGTGTGACTAATAATTATCTAGGTACCCTAACCCTTACCCTAACCGGGAGTATCACAATCTTACGTGCGGGTTGTCGGAACATAAGTGTCAGAACATAGAACAGTCACTCACCTAATGAACATGATTCCATGTGAAAACATTCCGGCCAGAAAATACAAATTTGTTGACTGACCTTATTGGTATGACTCTAAGTAAAAAAAAAGTTCACAATGTGCTTGGAGCCTAGCCCTCCGGGAAGGAACAAACGAAATAAACACAATGTGTATCAAAACATAAGGTGGACAGAAGATTAGTAAATAATCACGTTTAATTCTTTTTCTTTTTATTTAAATGTAACTATTAGGCCTGTTAACATTTCAATCCCTCTGCATGAGTTGAGGGCTAGGGTAAAATATGTGTATTAAAATTACAAAATATAAATAAGAGCATATGATTTAATTATTTCTCATACAGAATTATATGGAAAACAGCACTAAAAAAATCAAACATGCCATAATTTTACAAAAATTAATTTCAGAGAATCCTGAAAATGACTTCAATTAAATCACACAAGCTATGGATTTGAAAAGTCCAATAGAAAAGCGTGGGTCAGGATACTCGCTGATCGCGAGCGTAAATTAATAATCCCCTTACTATGATATCCGAGCTGTAAATTGAAAGGGTGAGGTTTCACGAGATAGGCGTACCCGTACATGGAGGAAGAATCTAATTCTACTTCATCCATGGCGTACCCAACACAGATTTTGGTGCTTGCGGCCTATACTACGGCGGAGAAGTTAAACACAAACTACGAACATGACGAATCGATTCAGATATTGCAAAAGATTACTTACCACATCTGGTTGCCACGTTGTATTGTGAAGGGTGATTACGTTGCACCGTGCGTACATCTCGCGTTTTTCCTTAGCGTGTTAATTTAAAGACTCCACACAACTCCCCAGAATGAAACATGTACATGTACACAGACTGTGCTAATGTCTCGGCTTGAAAACCATACAATTCTTACTGCTGATGTAGACCCAATTAGAAAAGAGATTCAGTCAGGAAGCAACCTTATAGTACAGACGATTTTATCGGAAACAATTCGTCAAGTCCGTTCATCAATCGGAAGTTCTTGCACAATGGCATGTAGACCGAGTTAACCAAGTAGCTGGGGGTCAATTCACTAGGCTAAAACCTCTAATGAGGCGAACACATGCTCAAGGCACAAGAACTTTCACGGGAAGCCATGTGCATGTGGCAGGGTACACACTCGAAATCAAAAACTGCCGTTTTATTGGGGTTGATCTTTGAATATTTTAGCAGTTGTCATACACCACGGCGCGGTGCGCCGGTGCAGTTAAATTCTACTAGTACTAGAAGTAGTACAATGAATAGTAAAAAAAAAAAAAAAAGATGTAAATTTGCCATGGATATGGCAGGCAATCCAGGCAGCTACTCCTTCGTGTAGTTTATTACTGAAGCTCATTATTGTAGTTCTTTTGCATGGCGTTGCCCATCTCTAGCCGTTCACCAAGCGGGCCTTATCGTAAAACCTCTTTCCTTACTCCATGACACCACTTACACCAGCCAGTCAATAAGACGCAGTACACGTCATCACCAGCGACGAGTCCCAGCTGACCAAACCACACACAGTCTGGTACACTCATCGGCTTGGAATCTGAGTATTATCAAATCCATAACCCACCCATTACAACACCGCCCCAACACATAAATCTGGATGTTTTCAAGCATGGTTGGGAAACGACTTCAAGTATATTGAAAGATGTCCCAGGTGACCAAAATGTCCGACAATCCTTAGCTAAAAAAATGACGCAGAAGTTGCACTGCAGCCATTGCAGCATGGCAGCGCTGCAGCAAGCCCTAGTCAGTAGCCCATGCCCTGCCACGGGATCTTTTCAGCAATGTCCATGGTGACTCTAGCTTTCTTATAACACTGGGCATAATCTCGGCAAAGATCAGAAGTACCTTTAAATACAAGAATTCAGTGACATCTTAACTTACCCAAATAGTTTGAGTTCATCCTCCTCACTCCAAAGATCTGGTGGCTTTCTTATTTCTCTTCCACGGCTACGGGCATGCAAACATCATGATGAAAAGTCTTAGTAATGAACTTGTGTGGTACTGCCAGCTTGACTGCAAGGTTGGCTCTTTTTATCGTCAGATCGTTGAGTCGTGGTACGTCTGATCCGACCGTGAGCTCGTGGTGGATGGTAACTTGAAATTTCACAGAGACAGGATGTGAGGGCACAGCTACAGGTCTTGAAGACGATGTTTCTTTCACAATTGTTTACCAAACTACACGGACGGTTTGTCGTGTAATTTTCTGTGCAAAAACACTCGGGCAACTTAAAACAACGTGTAAAAGTATCTGAGACTGCAACTCGTGTTAGGTTGCCCCCGAATCTGCAGCGCCACAGTGTCGGGCGGCCGACCGTTATGACCTCCACACGGCATAAGCGCGGGAGAATTTTATCCCTTCGATGCGTGGGGTCGAGATTTGAGACGAGCGTACCCAGCCGATCACATTTCACCTTGACATCGTCGAGATTGGGCAGTAACTCCCAGCAACCGCTGGGAAATATCCAGGTCAGACTGTACAGTAGTGGAAACGATCGACCAATGTGCCACCATCAGTCCTTTTTTCCTTCCAAATTTGTTTGCACTGAAGGCAATGATATATATTTTTGTTCAATTCAAGATTTTAAATGGGGGCAAACCCGGAGGCACAGCCATCATTGGGGGGGGGGTATACCTAAGTGGACAGGTAGGCTACACACAAGACAATTACGAAGTCGGATCTTGCTCTTGCTCTCTGCCCATATGAAGTGGCACGCCAAAATGAAGTTCGTGAAATTATCAATTCACTTCTATTCCTTCCTCCATGCTTTAACACTGACATGTGTTTCATATTAACAAAACGAATATAGTATCGACCAACTCCCCAATGCCCCCCTGCCCCCCCCCCTTAGTTACGCCACCGGATAAGAAAAAAAGGTGCAGGGCTTAAAGAAACAGAAACTTTTGTGAACTCAAAAACTATGTCTGAAACACTGTCAAGAGAGGGCGCACTCAACACTTGGAACGTTCAAGTTATTTACCGAGCAAAAATGGACCGAAACTGATTCGGCACTTGTGCGCCCTCATGACACAATTTTCGGCGCGCTTTAAAGTACATGTATTGCAACAATATTGTTTTATTGTTTTTTATTAACTAACCAGCTGTGTTTTGTAAGGTTTATTTATTGCTATTTTCTGCTCTATGGGGTGATGCATGTATTAAGATAAGCGTAATTTTGTTTCCACGCTGTCAAATTACATGCCATATACTGGAATAACCTTGGATGTTATGAGAAAGAGATTAGTAATTGGAATGTTTGATATTGGCATTTCTCCGTGACCGTGATACATATAACACTGGATAGTTGACAATCGTGATCACGTCATATCATGGCAGACGCGACAGTGACGACATCGGAGGTAAACTTCGCGCCAACGATCATGTCGACGAGTCTACGATACCAAAGGGCGCCCTCTCGCTACTGGACACAAAGGGTCAGAGAAGTTCAGGCACCGTGTGCTGTGTGTTAAGTTCACTTTTGCGACTAGGGCCGGTCCGCTTGCAGCAAACTTGCCTCCACAGTCGACCGTCTCCCGTTTTCTCAACCTAGGCTCATTCGAATATGAACCGAACCAGACAAGCAGTCGGGAGATTCTCCGAAGGAGTTCGAGGTGAGTAAGATCTCTCTCAAAAATTGCATGCGAAATCGCTTGTAGTATAGAAGCGCTGTCGTGGTTGATTGGTGCTAACAGAGACCTAGGTACCAGTAGTGAACAAAGCCTGCTGTAGTCTTTTGAGTACGACTTTAACGAACTTTAATAATGTGTAACAAGGCTGTGCATGTTTGGAAGCACGGCAACCTATAACAGGTGACTGACGTCTCGGAGTTCGCAATTGAATCACTTCCTTCTTTGAATCACAACTTTCTCGCTTGTGAAACGCTGACTTATGCTCTCGTGCTTACAGACAAACAAAAGTGATAAGCTGGGGATGTTTACCTTAACTTGTATGTTGCACTGTGCGGATTGGGGAGCTTTGCGATAACGGACAGTTGTTCATTGGTTAACCAGAATGATTCAGCTTTGGCGTAACACTACACCAGTCCAAGTTGACTGGAAACGCTTGATGTCGAGCACGGTACTTAATTACAATTTGTCACAGATACGTACTTGTTTTAGAAGATAGTAGGCTGGTGACTTCTTCTCAGACAGGAAGTTTGGAATTAAATTTATACATCAGGCTGCTTGATTGTTGACCTTTGCTGTTTATGGTATCCCAATAGTAAAGCTGAGCTTAATGTTATATGGAATTCACCGAAACGCAAAAAAGCTGTCATCAACTTTCAAAATGTTGTGCAGTCAGGCTTCTGCACATTGATTCCCAAATATGTGACCTATCCAACTTAATGAGGCTGAAGTAGCCTGGCTTACTTTTGAATTGCAAATGGTCAGAACAAAATGTTGCCAAAAATTGAAATCAGTAATAGGAAACGTCATCGTCCCCTGCAGTCAAGATATTGTCAATTACACATTAGGATGTTAAACATGCACGAAGAGCCGAGTTACATCTAACTACATGTATATTCTGTATGACGCATATAAATGCAACAACTAATTACAAATGTCCTTGAGACTCATCAAATGGGATATAGTGTGTACTTTTGATTCCGAGCCGTCTTCATCTAAATCGAAAGAACATTTTGCGTCACCTGTACGATCAATCGTTCGTCGAGGAGCGAGTGGTCACTTGTCACAGTCCGTAAACTACAGACTTCCGCCCTCTTGCGTCCTGTTGGTGGTGATTTACCTTAAAAGGTTTAGAGCGGAAGATATTTTAACCTGACGCTTTGTTGATAACGACAAATACATCGAAGTTGAGGAAAATCATGAGAGCTTCTTCCTGTACGTGCTCATTCAGGCGGACAATTTGGTGTTTGCGGGGAACTGCAGTCCTTGACTTCCATCTGTGTGTCTAGGGTTCGAACCCCATCCAGGCCAACATGTGCATTGCTTTTTAGTGTCTATGCCTAATTCAGTTCCTTGACATAAATTTTTGAAGATTTTCTCCAACCTGTAAAAGATAAACCAGGATATTTTCCTATCTTCAAGCATTAGGATTTCAACAGGCTTTCGAATACAGTCCTAGTGCAGTTTTGACGTAACCTTGGTTTCATTGCCAGAAAATAAATGACCTTCGCTACATTTCCGTTGTCTTCTCTGTGTTTTATGGGACGTCCACTGCAGGTGGCGTGCAACTCTTGATTAATAAAGATATTCTGTGCACTGCTAACATAAATCCTCAAGCAGTGGTGCAGTTACCTAGTTTTACCATGGTACAGAGGTACGGTGACAACTTTTGTTATTTTGGTGTTTTTGTTGGGGTCGTTTATTTTTGTGTATTAGGTTTGCTTTTCTGTTGTGCATCAAACCAATTGGAGGCGGGACACGAGCCCCCGTTATCTCCGTTTCATTCGATTCGACGTGTTGTTTAACTGTATTATCTCTTGCTGGACAAAAAATAATGGACGCCATTTTGTCCTCACTTTGACAACCCAGCTGTCATCCACGGGCTTGTCCCGCGACACACAGCGGCCTAGCTAAGAATTACCTAATTCTCCTCACAAATCCCCCACCCACTAGATCGATGACTGTGCAGGAAGTGCAGTGGGAACAAGTTCCCTCGGAAATGCTGATGTCTGAAGCGATTACCTCCTTCGCACATGACCTCAGCAGAGAGCGGGGGAGGGGTAGCGACAGAACTGCTGCATTGATCTGGGCTCCTGTGCCTTCTCCACGACGGTTATGTTATGTTTTGTTGTTCAGTGATATGCATCCTCTATTTCACGGTTCATTTGCTCAATTATTATAGACTTTACTTTGCTTTATAGACCAATATGGGCACACTGTCACTTTTATAATCGCGGAGGCCTCTTCAATGGCGAAAGCATTGGCAGATCTACTGGGCGGGGGCGATCTAAACAGTTCCTCCCTCTTGGGAAGAAAAAAAAAAGAATTGAAAAATCATGCAGAAAAAAGTAGCACATGCCTGCTGAAACCAGGCCCGTAGCCAAGGGGGAGCAGGGGCCCCTACCCCGACGAGCAACTGCCCCCCCCCCCATCAGCAAAACCCGTAAGCGTAAACAGTATATATAGTGTTTTTTTTTTCTTGTGGTGTGCCCCTTATTTTGTACTGCGCCTCTCCCCCCGCCCCCCTCCCCCAATGCCATGCCCGGAGCTGGCGATCGTGCTGGCTGAAATCCGTGTTGCCCCCTACCAGCCTAAGCTGAAACTATCCTAGCTTGTGTTCCGATAATCTGTCATAAGGCAGTAGCCTATAAGAGTAGACACAATGCCTTCGCCATCGAAGGGGGCCTCATATTGTCAGGGTATACAGTGATCACGCGCCTGGATTCGTCTATAGAAAATGCACACGCCTTCCGTGTTTTTGTTTTTGTTTCGCCGTTTAAACAACATGCAGCTTACACAGCTTTGACATTTTGAGAGTGTTAGTCTTTGTCTAAGCCTGGGACAACATACAGACAGGAAAGCTCCGCTTCTCATGGTACGGGAAGGGTGGCATATGAAGGACGGCGTTTCCGCAGGTCTTTGGGGGGAAGGGGGCCCTTTACGTGTCTGTGTGAGACACTCATCGGCATAAATGCAGTGAGTCATAATCTTCAAGGCCGAGGCAATTTTAATCTGTGCTAAAACTGAGTGAATAAGCTTCATGTTGTACAGGTCTAAGTGATTTCCCTGAGATTGAGTATCGCTACTCACACTATGAAGTTTGATTTTTTTTTTAAGGCTCGTTCAAAAAATCTCATTCCAAAATTAACGTCACCGAAATTTGTTTTTGCAATTTCATTTAGATACAGCCAAGCCTTATAGTTATGATATAATACCGTTCATATCAGGTTTTTTCGTCTGTTCTGTCGACTATTTTGAACTCTTTACGTCGTTCATCGCGTTGGATTTCATGCATCATTACCGCATAGTTCTGCCGCTCGGCCGCAGCCGAGGTCCCCACAAAATCACTGGCACTGACAGAAATATTATGGCCCATTACCTAAATCCCGTCATCAGACATACACACATGCTGCACTCAGAATGAAAACATCAAAGGACCGTGTGGAAATATGTTCATCAACATTTTGAAAGGTAATGCCGAAAATACTCGCCGGCAGAAGCTGTTCTTGATTCGGCGCTGATACACGAAAGATGTAGTTTTAAAATATAGCAAGCTTGAATGATTTGTGGCGAGTATAGTACTTAGCAGACGGACTGCACTAGTGCATGGTTGATGAGGGAAACAAATAAACGAGTGGGCCCAATTTTAATTAAGATAAAAAGTTTCCTATATTTATGTTTAAAAGTATAAAAAAGACCTTGCTCCTGCATAGAATTATCTTGTACTCAAATGGCCATGCTTAGAATCTTAAGTATTTTAAGTGGTACGTTCATTTTTCAAATTAGAACCTTTACGAAACTATGAACATACATGTGCGTAACCCTGGTCGTACAGACTAAAGAAATATTCGGTATTGATAATTTTGTATTGAAACATTATATTCCTTGCTCTGTGGTTCGATAATAGATGAATCTTAAGTTTAAAAAAAAAGTTGTTTGGAAGTAAAAAAAGAAGCAATTTCTATGATTGTCAAGATTGCTGTAGAGAGGAATAAAACAATCCTTGTCATATCAAGGCATCGGTTTCAAGACACACGCTTTATACCAGAAATGTTATCCTCTGTATCAAAGTTAACCAAAAGCTCGCAGATTTACAGCCAGAATGAAAGCTTGGTACTACCTTATACTATAGTGCGAATACTTCTCATTAATAGTTTGGTGGTCCTTGAGGAATCTCATACCTGAATGCGGCTGGAGATTGGCTCCGTGGCACTGCCTGTACGATATATATATATTAAAAAAGGTAACGACCCTTTCAACCCAGCTTATTCAAGCTTTTTCTGTCTTTAACAATGTTTCTTGGCACACTCTACTCAGAAGGAAAAAAACATGGAAGGGGCTGATCGACCCGGGTAATGAATGGTTAACCGGGAAACCCTCCCCCGGGTCTACTACCCAACAAAATGTAGGCTAATGTAATATCTGCAATCTTTATGAGCGCCAACTTATACTGTGGATGAACAATTATGCTAATGGATAAATTATAGATTTAACGGAATCGTAGTCACAACTTCTTTCATATCTGAACTCTTTCAGTGACAGACGACGTTGACTTTGATTGATTGGAAAAATGAGATGTTATGATTTGAAGACAGATGAGAATGATTATAATTTGCTGTCGTGCATGCCTTCCAAGACCTTCTGGAATTACGAACCCAAATCGGAAACACATTCAAAATGAAGTAGGGCATTTCGTGGAGGTCCTGTGGAATGTTCATGTTAACCAGTAAAAACAACTTTACTGATGGGACAATAGTTCAAAGATCAGTCAAAAGTCTATAGTTATTATTTGAGAATACGAATCAGGTCTTCCATCCTTACAGGTCGAAATGTTCTCCCACGCAGAGATTGAATTTACCCAATTATGAAATTTAAGGATGAATGAGATGTCTTGTTGGAACTTACGGGATACAATCCTCGATTGTTTTCCCTCTCACTCACTCTGGTGATCAGAAGTGAGACAACTTAAGCATAAACAGTATTTGTAGTAAGGTAGATCGTATCGTATTCCATTGTGTTCCCATTGAAAGATCTTAATTTTCAATTCAAACTGAGGACGATGAATTGTGAACACTTGAAGGGAATCAAACTTGTTTTGACTATTTCATTTCGACAAAAAATCTCTTCGAAATTGTCTGTAATTGTACTATTCCCCTGTATACATTTACAGTCATTGAGTTTCGAAAGGAACGCTTGCCCTTACTTATTTTCGACGAAACTACTTGAATTAAGCAAGAGTTTTAAAAAAAAGTAATGATCCTGAAATAGGCCTATCGGGTCTGTTTTGGTAGGAGTTGACCGCGTGTGGAGCATACTTAAACTGCCCGGAGAGAGGTAACGAACAATTGCTGAGCTTCAATGAACTCTGGGAAAACCATTTACATCGTCTAAGTACCGTCAAGTGGATGCAGAGGGCATTTTGGAGGAAAGCGACAGAAAGACTGCGCCTCAAGCAACTGCAACCCTCCTCTTGTGTGCTCCTGGTCTCCCTATATGTGATGTGAATGCTGAAATCGTCTTGGCTAAACGTAGAAGAAAAAAGAAAGATGGGAAAGGGATGTTCAGAACTTGATGGGAGCACGAGTACGCATGATCAGGATTTTGAAGATGGCCAAGAACACTTGAAGTCGTGTTGGGAGGGGAAAGGCGGGCTTGCTCTGGCTATATCGGTCATCTGGGGATCAGTAGCTGACAGGCAGTGTACTGGGCAGTACAGGCCCGAGGCCCCTGGCCAAGCGAGCTCGCTGGATATCACAGAAAGAAAGCTGCCCTGCCCTTTTGCTTGGACCAAACCTCCAGTATAGCCATACACCACACCGGGGCTGCAATAACTTCCAAAACGGGAATGATGAATTTCCTATACATCGCTGGGACCTGTGCTGAATCCTGACTTGGCAACTTCCCCAGTCTTTTTGCTAAGTCTCAGCGGGGTGTATCTGTGATGACAGTGGTCGGTGGCACCATGGAGAAAAACTCGAACTCCACGCGAGGCTTGCCTCTGCCCGTCCCCGGTAAGTTCCCACCAGCTGACTTGCCATGCACATATGCACCTGTTTTGGCAAAGCCCTGGCACCCAAGAGGGACCGGGTTTGACTGGGCGACCTTTCGGAAGAAGATTATTACTTCTCGGCGGGATGCCATTGCTATGTTGCGTCTATGTTTCTCATGTAAAATGCTGAACGTCACTCGTTTGGTAAGTAGGACAAACCCCAAGAGCGGGTGGTGCTGGTGAGATGTTTTGGAGAACTCTTATCGTAACAATATCAATGTAGTGACACCGGATGTGTTCATACTTGAGAGAGAGGGTTAAGAAGCCACATACCTGTCTGAAGGTTATCGCTCTATCGTACACGTTTGCATGTTAGGTTTATATCTCTGTAAAAAGGTAAGTTGTATTATTATTATTATTAACATTGCCGAGTGAAAATTGTCGCCATATATACCTCACGAGGTTGCCAGATTGCTTAGCGAACAGTGGTTGTTTGGACAGTGTGGTTCAGTGTTTCAATGCGAAGCAAAATGTCTAACTTCAATGTGCATGGTTGTGTGAGGCTTGAATGATGGCCAATATATACGGGAAATTGACCCCCAAAAAACAGGTAAGTTTTAAAATGGGATGGATAGCTCAGACAGTCTCGAAACATGCACAGAGCTTCTTTCGGGAGTGACGTAGTAAAAGTATTACGTCATTATAACTTATATTAGAATTTCTTTGTAACAATAGCAGTTTAGCACTAATATTGTGCTGTTGACAGAAAATTACAAGATCAACGTACACCTTGAGGCCTCCGTCAACAAAACGTTTAAATCGGCACCGAAGGTGGGAGGATTTAAAACAAATTGTATAGGTCTACATTACGTCTTTTATTTACGAAACTGCACAGTGCCAGGAAGGTCAATGTAACCATTTTGTCTCCACAACAAAATTATATTTTGAATGTCTTGGAACTAGCTAAGATTTGAAGGTTTGCGTGGGGAAGCCAGCATTCTCATTTATGTGTGTGTTTGTCTGGTTCCGCAAAGAACCAGAGAAAATTCCGGTTCTTTTCAGAACTAAGCGAAGCCACAAAAGAGATTCCAGTGGCACATGGTTCAACCGCACCATCACTCCGAATGTCTTGGAACTAGGCCGTTTTAGTGTGTGTACTCCGGCAGAAGATCCACAAAGGATCAAAAAGGATTTCCTTTTCTATCTTATCTCGTTCTGTCTTGGTTCCGATAAAGACTAGACCTGTCGTACTTAATTACTGCCACTAATCCCGAAATGAGACAGAAACAGCACGCAGGCGTTGCCGTCGTGACGTCACAATGATAATGAATCTTTATGAATGTCAAGGTGGATGCCTTTGTATATCCGCTCCGTGCACAAGTACCCCATCAACGGCCAGAAAAGGAGAGTTGGGGGTGATCTAGACTGGTTCCCGATCCATCCACTGCGTATTTCGAATGTCTCCAAAGTTATTGGAGGCTGAGATTAGTTTTGGAGACCATTGCAAGTTGAATTCGAATGTATTCGCGCGCCGACGACGCCTGACGCTCACGCGAAGACGCGGTTGCTATAGCTTTTGCACACTCAGGAAGTCGTGCGTACTTTGCGCACGAACCAGTACAGTACAGTACGCGCACGCTGTGTCCCCCGTCCACGGAGCTCAAAAACGCGCCCTCTTTAGTTCGCGCACGGAGCTCATAGCCAACCGAACTCTCAAGTATAATTATAGAATGTGTATGACTGTTGCACAGGAGAATTATGCTTGAAGTGAACTGTGTCATATAGTGGTTCCACGCACAAGAGAACGTCAAACATACACGAACACAACACGACGATTGTTTTTCCTCGGGAATCGCCTTCATAATAGGTCCTAGAGTTATATCAACTGATTTCCGTTTCAGTATAGTTATGTACACATACGTATTTTATTCAAGACATCTGCACGTGTTTTATTCTTTTAATATAGCCTGTCAAGTTAAATAAGTTGAATTTGGGTTGCTTTTTGCTTATGAAATATTCTTGAAATGTTCATCAATCGCTTACCCAAAATTTATACGGACAGCCTGTGAGAAAGCATATAGGCCTATACGGGACAAGAGGTTGGGCCTATTTGACAGTGTAATAATCTTACCTACCCGGTTTTCCTTTTGAATCAATTCGTATACATCAACGATCACGTATTCCCTTTCCATCCCATTCCACAAAAAAATAACGGTTTCAGACATTATTGTGACTCCAAAACAAATTTCAAAGCAGAATTGTTATCTTCCGTACTAGATCTTTGTAGGGAGGAGGACATTGATAATCATAAATTCGTTCAGAGGTAATGGCCTATGGTCTTACCCATCATGTCTTACCGTAAGTACAAACCCTAATCCAGCAGTTAGCCATTGCAAATTGTCAATGTCCGTTCTGAAGAGTTCACTTTGATTTCCACACCCTCTCTTACGATAAGATATTATACTGTGTCTGTTAATTACCTAAGCTTGTAGCGAAGACTGAAGAGTTTGCATCATGTAAAGGTGTCCGTGCTCATTGCAAACTCAGTGAATCATTGCTCTATTCGAAGGGATTCTTTCGCACAGTTGCATGCTTCAGTGAAAAAGCGGTCTCTCAGATGTAACTAATAGAATTAGGCTTGGTTTTCGCTTGATACTTTTATGTTGATAAAATAATGTATTAACAACGAAACAAAGACAATTCAGTTATATGTATTATCCACATGCACTGTTGGAAATATAACTTTAAATAAAGTGACATGCGTGTTGGCCTACACATCGTGTTTTTATACCAGTTTAATTGATTTTTTACTAGTTTGGTTAATGTTACCAGTCAAACAAATTTTACCATTAGTTTGACTCCAAGCGTCATCTTATCCGTCGGAAGTTGACGCATCATTGTTTCTTTAAGATTGATTGGACGGAAATTAGGCCTAAGTCCGGATCGAATGGTGTGGCCTGTCACGCGCCTAACAGGGAATCATGAGTGACAAAACAAGACAGGTGCATTGGGCGCATGATGCACTCATGAAAACTCTCTTTTGTATCTGTGACCATAGCCTATGTACATGTATGACTATGAGGCATTAGGTTGATGCGTATTACCTTTAATCACCTAATATCACGAAGCGCTGCGACGCGTCGCAACCCGAGTCACGATGTCTAACACGTCACAACTCGCGACGCGTCGTATGATCCATTTCACGAAACTTGCGATGCGTTGAACGCGTCGTAAGTTCCTTGACGTGTCTTGACGCAAGTTACGACGTGTCTAGTGGTCATCGCAAAGCAGGAAGCGTCCTTTTCTTAGCCAGTTTTATGCAAAAAAATGCATAAGACTGAGACAAAGTTGTTAATAGAAAATGCATTGAATAATTATGAACTTGCCTGAAATATTGCAGTTTAAATTTCAAAATAGCAAAGTCCATTTCAAAGTCCACTGAGAGCTTATTTCCTTTAAAACTGCATCACCTGTCCGCCATTTTGTTTGACGTTTTAAAACTTTTCAAGAGCTAGCTAGAGGAGATCCGACGACTCTTTGTTGAATACCAGACGACTATTAATTTTACTGTACGCTGAAAAATACATAAAACAGTCGCTGAGTTGTGCTATTAATACACCTACGACGCGTCGCACTCACGACCTGTTTTGTGAAATGGATCACAGGACGCGTCGCAGCTGGGACGCATCGTAGATATGACACGCATAGATAGAACTTTTTATTCTATATCTATGATGACACATTGCAGCGCCGCGATGCATCGTTGCATCGATGCATCGTGCACGTAAATGGCATTGCGTTCGCCACGTTTGGCGCGCGTTTTTTTGTTATATCTGTCCTCCAGCACGTGACCCTCCAGGGAAGGTCACGCGCACGCACTGCCAATCTAGTCTTTTTATTCTACATCAGATGATTCTACTATCCGCTCCGTTCACAAGTACCCCTCACCGGCAAAGGAAGTACAGATGGGGGTTACCGACCAACGCCATCTTGCCTGAATGCAATTCATTTGCTGCATAAGCGCGGCCACTGCGTGTACATAGAACAAATGCCCTGGTGTACGCGCGTCACACACAAGGAACGGTGCGCGTCAACCAGCGAAATGTCCCGCCCATGGGACGTCGTTGCTAGGTAAAAGGGTGCACTCTTTTGTTGGCGCACGGAGCTTATACTAACCTCACCGTGCTGTGCGCAGAAACAGATGCACCGTTTTTTTGTTTTTGTTTTGTTTTGTTTGGCGCGAACCATTCGTTGACACTCGCTCCTTGGTATTGGTCAAATACCCTTTCTTAGTTAGCAAAATAATCGTTCTTTTGTCTTGATCACTACATCGTTTATATTTTGTCCTCTATATGGAGACATATTACCCAGGGCTTCTTTTATACATCTTAAGATCTTATGAGCATGTAAATTGGCAAAGGAAGAAAATGAGGCATCTCCAAAGACCATGGACAGATTAGCCAAAGCAGCCAGTCAAGACAGCCAGGGGCACGCAGCGAGTAGTCGCTATGGCGCCCTAAGAAGCCACTCGAGTCAGTGCAGGGAGTGTTGTGACACGGAGCGGGACACCACGACAAGTGTCCCGAGACCGACAAGGGGCGCTGTGAAGTGGAGACGAGGGGATAGGGGGCCTGGGGAACCCAGGGGGAACATGTTTGTGATTCGTACGCGGTACGGGAGAGGGAGGAAGTCTTTCCTTCGGATCCGCGGAGATTTTCGTCGAAAGATCGAGGAAGTTTGTATATAACTATGAGTGGATAGCCTCTCTCTGTTAGTATGTACCGACTGGCAAGACCGAGGATTACGTCATGAGAAGTTTAATCGATTCTACGAGGGGTTCACTATTGCTATGGATACGGCAACCGAGCCTTCTGGATTCGAGGAAGATTGCGTGTAGGGAATCTTTGTACGAAGGTCTACTCTCTCCGCTTCAATGCGGATATTGTGCGAGGTTGCAGATGCCAGACACTAGTCTTTTTTCATTAACTAAATGATCCACGCAATGAACTCATTTGTACAGGTTTCCACAACGCGCAGGTGTAGATGAGTTGGTCATGGATCAAGCTCTGGGCGAATTGTTGCCAATGGGAGTTCTCGCTAGATCATCTCCATTATGGCAACAACAATCAGATTCTTATGTCAGTCATGTTTGTTTATAAGGCCCAAAAAAATAAGTTGGTCTCTGGTCAGCGCGCGCGTCGATTTTAATCATGCGCGTCAATCTTTTTTTTTCCAAAATGTTCCGCGGTAGTTCCAACAGCGCCCTCTATTGCCGCACCTCCTCAATTTGTTTTTAACAAAGAGCACCAAGGAATGGGAAATTACACCAAGGCAAATGATCGAGAGCACCAAGGCAAATTATGGAGGACACCAATGTACATGAGGACACCAAAAAAGCAAAATAGTACCCCACCTTGTCTGTACAATCCGAGCTTGAAGATCTTTTGCATCGATCACAAGGACAAGACTGTTTTTTCTGAAGCAGCCATTTTCCAAGATATATCAAAGTCAAATCATTGAGCAATCATAGAGCTTTTAGTAAAGGTGATACAAATGGTCTATATATAATAAGAATATAATCAAGGGCACTCCAACCACGTCTGTCACCATCATGGGGAAGTCTGGAACCACAAGAGTAAAACATGCAAAGTGTTGGGAAATTAGTGGAAGGAACATTGATGGGAATAGATTTTATGTTAAGGTCACAGGAATGGGAAGCAAGCCAACATGACGGCAAAACTGACTAGGCATTTTCCTGTGGGCTAATGAAATCAACCTGTGGAACGTGCAGATGGGGTAACTTTCTGGAAAATTGAGCTGTGAAGAGGTGTATCGAAAAGTTGGTTAAGGTTGGACAATGCTATATATTCTAAGCGACAAATGGCTTGATTTTAAACAGAATTGGACAATAAAGCTGAGCAACAAAATATCTATAAAGTTCTATTAAAAGCTACAAGGAATTGACACATTACCGCAACCTTGTGCGAGTCATGCGGCTGGCGTCATCTTGAAAAGAAAGACGTGCTATACGGGGACAAAAATGACGCATAGTTCAAGTTCAATTCACAATTAATAAAGACCAGCCGGAAGGACGAACCGTATGTTTGTTTGTTTCGATCGCATGACTTTAAGATTTCAAGAAATGTGGATATGACGTGATGCGCCCAAATCGTCGCACCTGTTAAGCGCCTGTGCAAAGTGAGGTGCATTATGAGCTAGTGTGTTGAGTGTGCGGGACGTTATAATTATCATCTCCACTCGACAACTAGTTTGGTAGGTGTGTACAGATTTCACCGTGAATTCGCCTCTTCATTCTCTCTCTCTCGGCTGGGGTATAAGAAGAATTCCGAGAGCTAAGAATGGAAGAGATCAGTCGGCCTAAACCAACTACCGTGACGCCTCAAGAGAGAGCGATGGACAGGAAAGATAACCCTCTGCAATGATTGCCTCTTCCCTTCTCTCGGCTTAGTCCCTACTTCCCATTCGCACAGCGTGTCAAGGACTCTTTACGCTCCGCCGTGGAGACTAGTCATTCAGGAACAGGCCAGCGGTGTTTGAATTTCCCTACATCCCCCTGTGGTACAGACCTTGCGCGTGGTGGAGCTACTCTGCAATTGAGTATGCAAGGTGCGTCGGGCACGACACGCCAGCATCGGTAAAAATGGTGTTGCGTCCTAGACGGGGGATTTTCTGGCGGTGTTTACTACTAAGCGTGGACATTATCGTGTGCCGAGGATCGCAGGACAATGCAAAAGCCGAAAAGTAGTCAGCTACCACAGGCATCGAGGCTAGCCCATCACCACGTACAGGACGGCAGACGAAATACTGGCGACGGGAAAAGTTAGTGGTCAAGGTTCTTTGTATACAAATGGATTTCAATTTCCTACAAAATTTTTCTTCCGCTTATTACTTTTCGATCTACCCCTTCTTTTAATGAACCAGTCCAATAGTGATTATGAATTTCCACGTGCAGCCTGCCCACCGGGGAGATTTTGTCATTCTCTACTGAAGAGGATGCTATTAGTGTCTAGGGTTGTTGGAACGTGAAAACATCACGTTCCAACTTTAGGGGCGTGTTTTTGTTGATTTTGAATAATGTCATATCTCAATTTGCATTTGATCAGGTCAGCACTTTGAGTCATAGTTCAATCAGTTCTTGGATGTTTAGTCTCCTTTCGTGTGTTTAATGTCACGGTCCCATATTATTTCAAGGCGAGGCGTGTTTGGAGTGTAAAAAAAACTACGGAAAAGACCAGCGTAGTTGAGTCATCAGGCATTGGGATTTCCGTCTTCGTAAAGAAATAACCAATTGCTGCATAGGCCTACGTGTTCGGTCGTTTTATGTAAGGGCTACGCTTATGTTATGCGGCCTTTACTGTGCGTGTTTTGATAAACTTCTGTATTTTAATCGACAGTGCTAAGGGAAGAGGGCGGTGTCCATTAGTTAAAAAAAATCGACGTTTTGTAATCTTCGCAAAGTTTCACCTCGAAAAATAGATTTGTTCTCTTTTTTTTTTAGCTGCGGGATAGCAGCTCATCAAAATCATCATATCCCTCCGTTAGTCTGTTATTTAGTAACAAAAGTTGACATTATCTTTTCTTTCGTTTTGCTACATATTTGACCGATTTCAACTAAACTTTCCCAAAAGTATCATTAGCCCAGCCCAACATGTCGCATGACCAAACTGGGGTTAAAGGTCGTCATGGGGTCACTGGGGTCAAAAACCTGGGTTTTTTTTTTAACTCAAAACGCTACTCCTTCCAGAAATTACATGGCACAGTCACATGACTCATGCATGAACATCGCATTCGTTGGCCCGTAGCTTCCGAGATCCGATCGAACTCGTTCAATTGCTATGCTCTTAGCAATATAAAAGTAAGTTCACTTTTGAATGAAAAATTTTAACGACAGAATCCACCAACATTTAGATATTGAATTACTCCTTCCCAAATTTCGAATTATTGGCTGCCAGACGATAACTCGGCTCGCGTAGGGCGGGTCCATTTGTGCACAAAATGAAGCCCTTTTTCAGAGGGTTGTAAACGCCCAAATCAGAATGAAGTATTTTCTCTCGTTAAAACAAAACATATAAATTAAAAATTCGTCAGGAGAAAATCACCAATTTTTGAAGGGCACAGAGTATGCAACTTTAATAAAGAGGTGAGTGTTTAATTATCGCATTTTGTTGTGCATTTTGACGCAAGTACTTACAAACAATTTCTAAGAAGAAGTCGGACATTTTGCTTGCAACATTGCTGTTGTGCCTGCCATTGTCCTTAATTGCATTACAGAGGGCGCTTTTCATCTCAGTTTGATCCCTGTGCGATATTTCCAAAGAAAGCTACCAGAAATACCAGCATGCTACTGGAAAACTAATTATCTCCGGTTATTGGATTTTCGATTTACTTGGCATTTTGAGTGACGTACCAGTTTGTCCATTATCTGTAAAGGGCACTTAGCCAGTCACGATATCATGTCACTGAACGTTGAGGTCTTTTCAGTAGAGAAGATGTAGTAAAAGTTTTCTTGCAAATAAGACATTGGAGTCGGTTTGAGGTGACTTAATGGCCGGATGGAGGACGAGGTTAAGGTGAGTCGTACTTGAAAAAAATCAAGAAGTTCGGACATGTACAATCATCAACATGCTGGAGCTTGATAATCTGAATGATGTTGTCGCCATTTTGTCATCAGCGGTGACGTGACAAAACTACCCGCACAACAAATGCTGGTATTATAGTTTTAATTAATCGGTAGTTTTATTTCCGTTTGAAATATAATACGCTTTGTTGATATTTTACAGGGCCACAGACGTTGAAACAGCCATCATCTTTTCATGCAGTTCTATGACCTTGAGTTTGGTTTTACATAGCTGTAATGAATTTCTTGGTATAGCATTGACTTTTCTCCAATTATATTTTACTAATTTACTTGGTTTCACATCACCATGCATTAACATTCAAAATGTCTTTTTGTAAACACCTGTTCCTCCATACAAGGTGACCCACTTTGTGTATACACAAATGACGGATTTGTCGAATTAACATTGACTTCATTATCTTGTCTGTAAATTCTAATTCGTTTGGATTATCTTAGGATACTTCCAGCTTTAACCCTCTTTGATTTGTGAAATCGTTCTGTATTTCTGTCTATTGATATGTTGTTATTTTACCGGGGGCCTGACATGTAGGGTTAGTTTCTGTCAACAGATCATCCAAGAAGGTTGTAATTTCATCATTGGACTCAGGGCCCATCTTTCATTATCGGCCCAGGGAGGGGTTAGCGTGACATATCGGAAGTAATATACATCTCAAAGGCCTGAAAGGTCAGTTGGTTCTAAGCTCTAAGGCTTCGGTCAGAATTACTCATCAACAGACAACGGAGACATGAGTTTACTGCACCGTCGTCCAAGAAAATAAGAACATCACCGTGTAAACAGGAATCTCAAGTTGTTCCAAAATATGGTAGTTATACGCCACTGTCGTCAGAAAGTGCGGGGCACGGGGGTCCCCCCCCCCCACTGAATTCAAGGCGTGTGCCCCAAGCCGCGCCTGTGCGCCCACGCTCTGACTTCGGAGGAGAGTAAAAGGGCTTTATATTGATCGAAACTATTGCCGAATCCATTAACCTCCTCCACGAAACGAGAACCCTCAAAATGAACGCTCCGGCCATGTAATTATTTCAAAGGCCTGATCACGAATCCAAAACAAAATCATCTCTTTCTCGCGACTTTTCTTCAAATAAACATTAACAGTAACATTAAGCAAAACTTGTATGTATTGGTCGGGATAAATACTCATCTTGGCTTAAATCATGCTAGATGCTCTGTTAATGGTAAAGGGCCCGTAAAATGTATTTTGTTTAATGCAATCCTTGAAAAGCCACCTTTGTATCACATTTAACCATATTTTATTTTTTGGCCAATTTCGGGTGTATTTTGGTCCCTTTTTGGTTTTTATGCTAATGCGAGTTGCTTTATTCATGAGCAAAAGTGTGATGTCATTTCAGGCAGAAACCTCAATGTTATACAGCTATTTCAGCACAAAAAGTCGCCAGAATTTCGGATATATTGCTGTCATATATGTTCTTTTCTTTGGTGATTCGTTGTTGTGTCAGTACAAGCAGAGCAAACTTTTCTCACAGATGTTTTCAATGAGCAAATTTTTCGGTTGGCAATTTGAACAGCAAACCCCTAAATTGAACAGTGAGCAGCGTCTCCCTGAAATCACATCACAGCAACAGCGCCCTCGGTTGTCCAGAAAAACATGGACATTTTTGAATGTTTAAAGCAGTGCACTTTCCGATAAAATTAACCAACAAGGGATGTAAAATAGTTTTCATACATCTAAGAGGAGTGGAAAGTTGTACAAAATATTATGTTCCTAAGAAAATTCAGTTCATACACCCTTCCAGTTAGCTCGAGTATGTCTGACTATAATTTTGAGCTTTCGAAAATACCGTTTATCTCAAATATGTTGTTGTTGGGGTTTTTTTTGCTTCTGAGCTCGAAGATTAACTCTAATCACCAATGGAATCATGAGATTAAACTTGAATGGAACTGCGTATTAAGATAATCAGTTCATTCATGAAAGCTCAGACCTAATTCCCCAGTTTTAGCAAGGAGGCCAATTAAATCCAGGACTAGTTAAATAAAGAGAAGAAAGTTGACCTCGTGTCATGACGCCTCGAGCCTCGGGCAAGTGACTTTAAAATAACCAAGATGACTCCAGGACAGTGGCAAAGCTTGTTTAAACCAAGGATCAGCATTCAAAAGTAGGTTAGATCATCCTCTGGAGGAAGGAAACTCTACCTCCTTAAAACTAATCCGCCACGGCTAAAGGTACAGACTATGGAAATATTTGTTACTAAAAAAAAAAATCAAGCATGCAATTTTGCTGTGAAGGAGTAGTCGTCTTTGTTTTCTTCGTCTTAAAAAAATGATCTAAAAAAAGACTCGAAGGTTAAGATTTACTTGGTGTATCTCAAGCACCTCACATAAACAAAACTTCAATATTCTGGCCTAAAGGATGATATTATCCGGCGAAAAAAAAATGACCAAGACCGCGGCTTTAAGGCGCCGCTTTGCCTTGTTCACGAGTCTTCGTTTTGCATACTGCGGGTGAGTCACTCGAAGAAGTCCGGCGGATTGTCGGTCTAGTGACCCTAGCACACGGTTGATCAGGACGGCAGGGTTTGGGAGGGGGCCGGCACCACAGCGTGACTAATGGGGCAGGGGTTACAAAGTAGGCAAGACAGCCACGGATCCCCAACACAAGGTCAACGATGATAGAGACAATTAAATTGATTCAAATTTGTTAATAGAAACGCACACAAGCTGTTGATGATGTCAGACAGGAAAGATTATCACTTATATAAATGATAGAAAAGTATCAGGCAACTTTTGTACAGACCAACGTCAGGGGAGGCAGAAGGGTGTGGTGTGGGCGTTTCACAAATTACTTTTTGCCGACAGCGCCCAATTTTGTTATATAAGAAACTGTGAACGGAATGTTTAAACTAGGCCTACTGGTTGTTGTCTTTACAAACTTTAAAAACCATGACAGGTTATGATTTGTGTACTAAAGTGCTACATTGAGAATATTTGACGCGACTTAACTTGATGGAAACTCATCAGTGAAGCAATGGACCGTGTCGAGCACGGCAAAGAGAGGGAGACTGTCCCTGTAAAATAGCGCCACCATTCTGTCTGTTACCTTGGAACAGAGTTATGTTGTGATTGACTTGTGGTTGGCTTGTGATTGACTTATTAAAACTTTGTAAAAAAAATGAATACATAATTTATGTTGTATTGTTTTTGTTAATGAAAACTGATTCAGAGGTTTTCTAAGGGGAACACCGTGGTGGCAGCCTCCCCTGGAGAATTCGGGATCTTCCGAAGGAATCCCTCTGATCAGCCATGGGGATCATGGTAAAATAAGACTTGTCTTAAAACTTGTCTCGGTTGTGGATTGGTTTTTGGTTAACCTTCATTTTAAATCACGGGCATGTATTGGCTCATGTTTGGTGCACATATTTTAGAACAGGTTTTCACCGGTGGAGTTTCTTGCTTATTATTTTGGAGAAGGTTTTTATTCCTATGGGCACGGATTCTTGGTTTTTAATTGGCCAGGTTTTGAATTTCAAATTCTGGAGTGTTTTTGGTGGAGGTCGATAAGTTTTCAGTTCAGGTAAGGGACTTTTTGAGGAAAACAAATGTTGCTCTTTCTTCTCAAAAATTTTCTAATTAAACGCTGTTTAAAGAGTACTTGAGTCTGGTCGCCAGATCGAAAGATTCTGACCATTGTCGACCATCTGTCAGGTGTTGCTCGTCTCCGAAAAAAGTGGGAGTTTTCCCAATACGTTTTTATTGATGCTGGGATATGTTTGCAATAATATGGGTATTTTATGCCTGACATAATTATGTCAATTGTTACACCCGTTAACATAATTCCTTTCTTTTTTCATGAAATCACGATCCCCATTATTTTCAGTTAGATAAAAAAAAAACATACAATGCAAGGTGTATATGCTGAGCACCTATATTTAATTAGCTGTAGTGTGCTTCGAGTATGCCGCACTCGGAAGAGGGACGGACATTAATGTGTCATGTTCTATTATTGTTGAACTGTTACCTGATCCGCGATCTATTAAGAGAAGTCAAGAGATCGTCGGGTCCAGGAAATCATGGACCAGACTATGCCTCTAAATAGTGGTGCATTGGCCAAGTTACGTTCTGTATCGAGATCTTTTAAACCGATTTGCATGGATGAAGTGGCAGCAGACCCCTTGCAGAGTGCGCCCTCATTGGGGACGGGTATCAAATCAAGATACACTGGAAGTACATGTACATAGTATATCTACTCTCATGCGTAGGCCTATCACAGAAGAACAAAATAAAGAACTGTACACAGTGAGTCCGTTTTATATGCAACCATAACTCATACAAATAATTGAGAAAGCATACTTGTACACCTGTTTTTCTCATGCTATACCGTCGTCAACTCTTCAGAGACTTAGCCGAGGTGACCCCTGGTCAATGTCGCCGTTAAACCATCCCTATTTGCTATACAATTGATCTAGTATTTTTGTGTGAAACTACAGTGGATGAAGAATACAGGGGAGGTTTTGAAATTAACACAAAGCATGGATAATTGTCTTACTCCTTTCCCCTTCTGTCTGCTTGTCTGGCACAATGCATGTATCCATATGCCACTCCCATTAAAAACGTAAGCCGATTTTATGAGATCAAAGTTAACAACGTTGCGAATTATATTGATAAAGTATAATTGAAGGAATGAAGGTCGAGCCCGCACGGTGTAGCAGCAAACCGCGCTGTCGAGTCACCCGTACGGCGGGCTGTACCAACGAGTAGTGATTCTCGAGATAAGTTGATTAGGTTGGTCCGGTGGGTGGCGATAATCCAGCACTAAACTCAATATGATCAGGGTCCAAAATTCTACAACACGCCCCTAGCGAACGGTGTGCGTTGCATGTGTGCACTGCGTGTTTGCGATCTCAGTTTGTTTAGTACACTCGGAACCAGGTTCACACTCTAGTCGTACCGTACGGCGGTGCTCGATTAATTTCTGTTGTTGGTGAGTACTTGCTTGGTCTTTTTTTCTCCCCCTCAGGTAGTTCTTGTAAACCAGGAATTTGCTGACTACTTTTGATTTTGTTGATGTGTTTTCTCTTGCAGGAAGTGTTAAGAAAGTAACAGTCACCATGGGCATGGACGGGACTTTAGAGATTGACAAGGAATCGGGGAAGCCCGTCCGTAAGGGCATGTACTGCAGCCATGCACAGATGCTATTTGTCTTCATCACGGCTTGTATCATCATCACTGGCGTGGGGCTCTTGGCTTACTACGTACCAGACAGGTGCGCGGATATCACCGAGGCTACCCCAGCACCTGTTGTCGGACAGAGTAGAGCAGACGTCCCTCGTGGGGAGGAGGAGGGCCCCATTCTGCCCGAAGAGACCAACGGCGGGGAGGTTCAGGTGGTACGACAGAAGGCTGAGGACTGGAAGGGTCGGCTACCCTTGAACGTCATCCCTAAGCGGTACAACGTGCTGCTGCAGCCATTCATCACGACCGATGATGCCCAGGACTCTCTAATGGGCAGGAATTTCACATTTGACGGGTTGGTGACCATCAAGGTGGAGTGTAACGAACCCACCAAGACCATCACCCTGCACACTCTGGAGTTGACCCTCCACGAACCCCCTAAGGTTACATCCCTGAGCGGCGGCGTGGACGCACCGGACCTCTTCGAGAGCTATGAGTTCGACAAAGAGTACGACTTCCTCGTGATCACGCTGAAAGAAAGTCTGATCAGCGGACAGGATTACGAGATCAAGGTGAACTACTCAGGCGAGCTGAACGACAAACTTGCTGGGTGGTACCGAAGCAGTTACATCACAGCTGACGGAGAAGAACGGTAAGTGCAAATCATGGAGGGAGTCACGTAGTCCATTGAAGTTATTAAGACAATTGTAGTTTCCTTTTGCCCCCTCCCCAGGCGCGGTTCTACGGGGGGCTGGGGGGGGGCTTTAGCCCCCCAAAAATTTTGTCTAGCCCCCCCCCCCAAAAAAAAATTCCGTAAAAAAAATATTGCATTAGCAAAAAGAAGGATTGTGATGTACATGCGAACAGTCTCCCCCTAAAGAAATAGTCGTGACAAGGGTACATTTGTAGATAATATAGTGTGAATGATTTTAGGATTTTATTGGCGCTCCCCATTGAAAATATGGCATGAACCCCCCCCCCCCTCCCATTGATTTTCGGAGGCCTAAGTGTCTGGAGAAAATAACCGGTCTACATTTCAGCACGCCTCCCTGAAAAAATTCTGGATCCACCCTGCTAGCCCCCCCCCCCCAAAAAAAAATATTGGTTCTAGAACCGCCTACCCCTCCCTCCTTTTTCTTATAAGATATCGAAAGATTTGCCCTGTTTTTAGCATGCAGGTCCTGACCTGACAACGTCATCCTTTCAGCATTTGTCGTCACATAAAATTGTATGTTGACCTTCACAGTCAAGGCGCTTTCGATTCAAAAGCTCATGGCCAAAAAATAGACCCAATGCTATCTGAATACGAGAGAGGTCATGACGACATGCACCCAATGTGTGAAAATCCATATCATTTTGACTTTCGTATGCTTCATGTGATCGATATTGTTAGTCATTTCATTCCATTTTGTTCAATTGCAGTAGGCATGTGTTAATGTTAACAGCACAAAAAAAACTAAGCGGTCATCAAGCCAATATGCCAAAGGTATTCTCAACTTTCCTTAACGTTTTGCTAACGGCGAGGAAGCAAGCAATATTTTACAACGCCCCCCCCCGCCCCGGAGAATGGGGCGGGGTTTTCTGTTCCCCCTTCCAATATTTTTTTTAAGTGCACAAACTCATGAATGATTTTCTTTAAGTAAGGATTTCCCTAAATGTCCACCCAAAATTCCTAGATGTACTTAATTTTCCAGCAGCTGTGTCGACCATTATCCGAACGGTTCTATCAAATATTTATGATGTCATTTTCTCTCCTTCCGAAAAAAGTCTGAAACTGTGGGAGATCGGCTCTCGCCTAATCAGCGTGGGGAGCTATCCACCTGGGGTTCTCACTGGTGGGAGGTGTACGTACTCTCGTGTGGATGGGTGTGAAAATGTCCAATCGAAGTAGGCCTACGTACATGTACTTGGGGATTGAAAGTGCAATGTCTTCAGATAAAATGAGGATTTAGATCCCTGGCCTGCGTAACCGAACAAACAAAGAAATATTTTACAAAACACAAGTAGGCCTATGGAATCATCAATGAAATAGACACACACAAAAATAGATGTCGGCTTGTTGGTGAATTCTAAGTGAATTTGCAGGATGTTGGTGCTGAAATAATGTCCGCAAATGTTACAACTTCTTTAACTTGATTCAACATTGGATTGACGTTTTGGCACGTAGAAAAAAACAGAACAGCACTGCTGCACGAACTTATTTCGCATAAGCACTGGAAACAGTCCTGTCTATTTATGCATGTCATTTTAAATTGCAGTTTAAAACTTAAGGGATTCTCTAAGACCCATGAGCTGCCACAGCCTTATAAGAACCTTAATGGCTGTCAATTATTAGATTGAGTTTTGTTAACACCGTGGTGGGGAAGTGGTGTGTGCAGTTCGTTTTTCTCCGTCTTCCTCACGTTCTCATCGGCCCACTCACGGAAAAATCTGTGGGTGGGCAATAAGTCAAATTCCTTCCTGTTGCAATTTGCGACCCCTAACATTTAGGCGGGAAGTGTGGAGGGGGGTGGTACACGGTTATCACTGACGAGGATGAAAATCAGCTTTTGACCGTTGAAACAAAGCCTGTACATGCAATTGAATTGTCGCCGCATTTTAGTCCCAGCTGTTGATGGATTTTCAACTAAATGCGTTTAAAGGTTATTCTGGCATATTGTTAGCGGGTGTAGTGTCAATGTACTCTCAGAGTCATGCACCGAAAAAAATGCTAAATCAAATAATATGCACTCAATTGCGGCCATCTCGCAAAACTGACGGACCCAACCTGTAGGCCATGTGTTCTGTGACGCTATACCAACGGGCAACGGACGGGCAACCCATGTTATTGTTATTGCATGTTATTTTGCCCACATTAAACAGTGTGACACCATCTATTACTTCAATGACATTTCAAGAGATACACACGAAGTTCAAAAGAGAACAGTTTCCTGAAAGGCGGCATCACGTGACCACAACATCCAAATATGTATAAAACAAATGTCACATGGTCTACATACTATAGGAATTAGTTCTGCCAAGTTTTCCGGCTTTGTCCAATGCGGACAGTCGGGTAGACCCACCGTACCTGGTGCACAACTGCACATCATCAATTGCAATATTAAAGAAATACAATATTTGCCAGAAATGGCACCTCTCATGCTCCTCGCCCCTGGTGTTCAAAGCAGTGTAAGTGCTTGCCCAAAATTTGCCTATAAAGCTACAAAACAAGGTGTGTTGGTCTACAACCACCCCTAGAGCTTACATTATTGACTCCGATCTGGTTTGCTAATAAAGCACTTGAGATTTAGAACTGGCAAGCCTTTAATCATTATGACCTTTGGCAGTTACAAAACCATCAGTTTTTTGTGGACATATGCTTATTCTATTATTGGCTTCGGCCTGCGTTTATGGAACTTTTTATTGCTTTATAAAATGTATGATAAGTCTGTGCAAATATACGTATAGGCCTATATCCCTTTTGCATTTCCTTGCTCAATGGTAGTATAGCAAGAATGTTTATAAGACGGTGCGAAATAGATCTCGTCACGGTTTCAGCTCAACGGACGTTCTGCGGCATTAAAATAGAAATACGTTCTTGAAATCTGGAGGAATGAATATCAGTTACAAATGGGAAAACTCATTCAAAACAATTTTTTCTTTGGTAATCAACGTCATACTTTACTACGTCTAAGGCACTTCAATTTAATAGCCAGGCATAAAAAGGTGGACTCGTTACTAGCTTCAGTTCGGTAATGTACATTATACTGCGAATATAGAACCACATAACACTAATATGAGACTATAAACGGCGAGTAAAAAAAATCATGGGAAACCTAAATGGCAACTAATATTAAAAAAAAAAGCTCTTCATGTAGCGCGTTCAATTATAACTTAGATATGAAAGCCCAAATAATAAGTTTTTTTCAGTCAAATCACTCACGCACTTCTGCAGTTATAGAATTTAAAACACAAACACATGCATTTAACTTTGTCCACACGGATCACAATTATTATTATTATAATAAAAGGAAGTGATATTTCAGCAATAACTATTCAGGTTATAGCAAAAGCACATCAGAACACTCTCATAACCATGATAACTGGCACTTATCATTTGTTTAAAAAACTGCTGCTTACAATGTTAAAATAGCATGCTTTAAAAGAGTTCGTAGTCTTGCACTGCTTTCTACTTGGCTACCCCGGAGACTTGTGGGATTATTCTGATATCATTTTCAGGATACGACATGGAAAAGTACATGATCCTTGAAAGATTCTGTCACTAAACGAAAGCTTATTAGTTGGGCTTTTACATCCTAGATCTGGAAAGCGTTACATGCAGAACTTCTTGAGAATTTTTTTTAATAAGGGGCACCATTTGTGTTTCTTTCTTTTTTTACTCACCCTGCACCGTTAGTACCAATAATTTATTCTATTTGTTGAGGATTTTTATGGTACCGACCTCGTTTGACCTTTGTAGGCTTGAAGCGAGATAAATACGTTCAAATCAGAGTGTTTGGTACGGCTGGAAATTGCATGTACTCTCGTTCAGTAGGGTCTGTTGATGTGATTAACCTCGCTGCTAATTTTTATGCTTCTGTTATATAGTAACAGTCGCCTTGGCTTATTTCCACGGTTTTGCTTAGTTTTCTATCACTCCGTCCAAACATCGGAAACGATGAACAACAATCGCGATGGGTAGATGGCTTTACCGTACCACTGCACTTGCTAAAACAGGTCAAATTTTGCCCAACTTTTACCCAACGTTGATACAATTAATAATCAACATCCACATCTTTCGAGCGAAAAATGCCCAGCGGCCGTTGGGCAAACACGTTTACCTGAAACTTGGGTAAAATTACAGACGGAACAGTGGGTACTTTGAATCACCCATTAGTTGGGTAAATGTCAACAACCAATTGTTGGTAAGCCATTAAGCGAAAAATGGACTATAATGTTTGACAAGTTGTAGGTTATATTTCTCAGTTATTGGTTACTAAACAAGAGTTATATGCTGGGTACTATATTGTTTAAATTTTGCTCAATTTTTGGGCAATTTTGTTGACCAATGGTTGGTGTTTGTGGAATGCTTAAATAAGGGAAACCTTTTAAGCGAGGCTTGCTTTTTTTAATAATTATTTTATTACGAACATTATCATCAAACAGCACACTTTTGAACACTTTTAAACTTAAAACTTTGAGGCAAAACCCTTTAAAGCATTTAGGCCTAAAGGGGAGTTGATCACGCTACATGACTTTTTTTTTGTAATAGTGATCTTTTTAAAATACGATTTTTAAAGAGATGATTAAAATTAAATCTGGAAAGTTTCCCTTGAAACTGACAATAATTCGTTGATGGCTTGGTGTTCAATTATTTCAGAATTAAATATAACTCGAGTCAAGACAACATGTTAAAAAAATATGTTGATGGCTTGGTTTTCAATTACTACATAATTAAATATAACCCATATCAAGCATGTTCTGAATTTTTTTTGGTTAAATGTCAACTAACGACGATTGTATTCTGTTATGTGATTGGGTCCTTTATGTGCAAAATGGTAGATGCGTCTCATGGTAACATGGTTGTACCCCCATGAATTTTGTGTACCCCCCCCCCCATTACTTTTTGGCTTTGAGTCTGTATTTGTCTAATAAACTGTTATCAAACATGTCTTTCAATCACATAAGGCATTTTAACCAATGTATCTAGCACTCTACATTTGTGAATTAAGGATATATTCACAAGCATATTTTCCTCTGGAGTAAGCGTGCCTTTTGCTGTGCTTATGCTTACGGTCTCCATGAAATAGACCTTGCATAAAGAGTTCATCATGACACCACAGTTTAACTTATCTTATTTCTTATCCATTCGGAAAGAATAATCTGTAACACAATGATTAATATCAATCAATCAATCAGGATTGATCCGAATAATTCGCATTATGAATTTAAAAAAAGTGTGTTACCAGTAGTTAACACTATAGATTTGGGGTACCAGTTCTCAACCCTGTGTCGAAGGCTAAGGAACTATGAATTTGTGTCAGTGAAGAAAAAAAAGGAAAAGCTTTTCTTTGGGGAATTCTGGTTGTACATACATGTACACCTGCTTGGTAAAAACGGCGGCACTGTTTCATCTATAACCGCGACTTGACTTCCCAAGAGGGGTATTATATTAAGTTCGGTGTTCTTATTACAACTACAAAAAAACAACGAAATTATAAGTAGCGAGGGAAGAAATACACCATCCAATAATAATTCCTCATAATAATAGTGGCACATTCTGAGGGTTTAAAATCGACACAGCAAACTGAAAAATATATTCCACCTCTAAGCCTTCTGTCAATTATGTTTGCACGCGGGCTTTTTGAGTTGTTTGAAAGGAGGGCTTGGTTTATCTAAATGAGCTAAACAAACAGGCTTAGTTATTACGAGGAGTTTCATAAGCAATAAATTCTCAGCCCAAATATACAAAAAAGGGAACTACAACAGTTTGAACTATGGAGACTAAAGGCGACTGTTTGTTGAGGAAGAACGTCATGTTTCGACGAATAGCTTTTCAAGCCCATGTGTCCTCCTAATTCCCATAGACGCTAGTGCTAAATGTCCATACTTCAAAATTCTTTTTAAAATACTTAGAACTCTCACAGTTATTTAAGCCGCACAGAAAAATGATGATCAACATGTCATCATTCCTTTTCTTTTCATTTTTTGGTGGGTTGATCGACCATTGACTTTTCGAGAAATTCTCAGACAAAGAAGACGACCCCTATTTTCCCCAAAGCGGACAAGTCCATAGCCATCCTGAAAAACGATCCCTCCACAACATAGCAACATAGCGCCACTTTCGAGCCCAATTGCATCCAAAATGCTCAAAATTGGAAGCCCCAAGTCCGGGCCAGAGGTATACATTGATAAAAAACATCTCTTCAATTCCCCAATGTCATGGCTCTCAGAACTCTCTAATATAGAATATTTTGAGGGTATAACTTTTATTCATGAGCTCGGCGGATGGATTGAGGCCTATTTACCGAGCTTCTTAATGTTCATCATTTCAAGGCACATTGATAAAGGCGGTGATAATTATCGTATATTGTGATATAAGTATGACAAGGGTTTCCGGACGGGTGACACAATGCCAGATATTTCGCTAGGAAACAGATGTCGGACACAATAAGGACTTTTTACGGGAACAAAAATCACATCAGCAACCAATTCGTTAGCTGACCGAACGAACAGATGATAATTGTCAAGCTATTATGTATCAAATGTGGATTTGGTTAGCAATACAGTCGCAAATTGCTTACTGGCGGGATTGACCTGAAATATTTATACGAATCAAACAGTATAAGAGGGCCTGATCGACCCAGCAGGATGTTTCTCAAAGCAACATTTTGCTTATAGTTTCATTGGCACCACGATAGAAATAACTTCATAATAACAGGTCATCCAAAACTTCATAAAGCTTTCTTGACATCGCTGATGATAGAACGATTGTTGTAGTGCATGTCGGATTTATCTATAGATCTTATCGCGTGGTACGTGGTGGAACGATATAGAGATAAAAAGAAAGAGCGGGTGTTCTTTCGTTTAAGGGGCAAAGGTCAATGCAAACTGTGCAAACTGAAATTGTTATACAACAGATAAGGCCCCCCAAAAAAGTCTCCGGTTTCTGGTATGGAGCTTGCCCAAAAAGTGGTGCGGCGACGCGGCTCTTGTTTTTTTACCTGATTTTTTTGGCTTCCAATGTCGGCTGATAACTGCAAATGGTGCCCGACTAAACTTAGTGCAAATATATGGGAGTCCAGAGAGGCCACATAAAGCTTATTCTCGACCATAACCCAATCTAAAAACACGTTAAAATTGTGCAGCAGCATGATTCCAGTCAAACCAGTGAGTTTGGCGGTTTTGAGACATCATCTTTCATTGAAAAAAAAAACGTTTTCATTTTGCCGACGCGCATGGCAACGGCGACGCGCGCGCATACCAGAAACTGGAGACTTTTTTTTTTGGCTTTAGGATGCAGCCTCATACAAGCAACCTGTCGGCAGGCTCCTTAGGCCGAATAAAAAAAACATGTTTCTCGTCCGGGTGTTTGAAAAAAAAGGAGGAAGCGGGGCTTTTTATTTTTTGTCATGTTTTATTTTCAATGAAATAATTTTTTTAAAAATGAATAACATAATATAATACATTTGCGGGGTGAATATACAAGAGAGGTCACCCACTGAAAAAAAGGCGCTCTCTCTTGCCCACAATATTTCAAAAAGGCATATATGGACCTTATAGGTAGCAGTCATCAAGGCAATACATTTGTCTTGCTAAAAAAATAAACCTTTTAAGCTCTCATTGTTACTGAATTAAAATAACGAAGGATGCCCTATAAGATGGCCGCTATACACATAAAGTCTGCCCATGGGGTCTAAGAAATACGAAGGCTGCTCAAGTTTAAGGAATAAGTCAATCTGGCATGAAATGTCATCATGGCCTACGTCAAAGTGAAAATGCACAAAACGCTGCTCCGTCCCATAAATTCAAAACCTTTATTTTTCGATTCATCGACATTCAACGGTTGTATTAAAAAAATGCTATCAAAAGCTTGGAAAACACAACGACTATCCTCTATCAATAGAATTTCTGTAGAAATATAACCATGCAGTTTTTTTAGTATATATTTTCCTGCTCAGTCTTGCAATTGACTTTGTATTTCGTTAATCTTTCAGAAATTTGAGATAATTAACACACTGTTATAATGCAACTCAAAATAATTATAATATACACGACTACATGTAATTGTCGCACAGATTTTTCATATTATTCAGGGAATTATTTTAATTAAGGGAATTATTGTTGTTAATGTATTTTTACTCTGTTGGACGGTTTTTAATCAAATTTGGTATACTACTTTTAATTGGATAGTTGTATTTTTGGGAGACAGGTGTTTTTACCAATTAATCTGAATAAATAAAGTATTATTCCATCCTGTATGTTCGTTGTCTCTGTCCCTTTGCCAGATTCATGCTATTGTGTCTCATTCAGTGCACATCACTGGAGTTCGTTTCATTCCCTTTAACGCGTTTCTATCATTCCGTTCCCCCTGTGAGCGTCCTTCGTTTGTCTTCTAAGGCCCAAAACAAAAAGTCTCCGGTTTCTGGTATGGAACTTGCCCAAAAAGTGGTGCGGTGACGCGGATTTTTTTTTTTTTTAACTTATTGTTTTGTTTCAAATGTCGGCTGATGACTGCAAATGGTGTCCGACTAAACTTAGTGCAAATATATGGGAGTCCAGAGAGGCCACATAAAGCTTATTCTCGACCATAACCCAATCTAAAAACACGTTAAAATTGTGCAGCCGCATGATTCCAGTCAAACCAGTGAGTTTGGCGGTTTTGAGACATCATCTTTCATTGAAAAAAAAACTTTTTCATTTTGCCGACGCGCATGGCTACGGCGACGCGCGCGCATACCAGAAACCGGAGACTTTTTTTTTTTACCTAACTGGTTTTTAAAGTACATATTGAGTTACCAAGACAGCATTTCTCTTCAAATTGTCAGTTTTATGAGGGGAAATGTGGGGAAAATGTTCAAACGGAGGCCTTTTATTTCGTGTTACAGAGGAAGTGAGGACAGGGTTGCAAAAAATGGGATGACGCGTTTTCAGTTCACTCCTTGGTCTTGGTTGAAGGCGCTAGGGATTGGTATTAATCGCCATGCGCAGGTACCACGTACTAATTGTTCAGTAGTAGTGCACCCTCTAACGACACACTTCGAACCGCCCGCAGCCCCGCACTGGTGCAAATGAAGTAGGACGGTCTCTCATGCGAGCCGGAGGCCTAGGGCGTTTAGTAGTACTATGGAAATCAGCAATGCAGCGTCAATCGCTCAAAATCGAACGTGTTGGACCCCGACTTCTTTCACAGACGTTTAATCAGCGTCATATTGCCGCGTCGTTAAATTATGCAGACAAGAACAATAAATTATACCATTAGCCTAAATGATATTCTGTTCAATAAATAAGGCCCACTTAACTGAAATACGTACCAAATTCTTAAGTGACTGATAGCAAGTCTAGCTTTGCATCGCCGCACAGTCATAGTTCAAGTGCAGTGATAGGATCGTGTTCGTGAACTTGGTTCGACGTGACTTCGCAGTTTGATGTTTGAGAACTCTGACTTTGACCACAAGATAATTTCGGATAACCTGGAAACCGTGCTATTGAATACACACGTCCGATGGTTTTCGACTTGTTAACATCAAACCTATGTACATAATACTATAGGTTTTTTTCTCTGTGGTAACATGTACCTGGCACAAATTTTCTGTGCTAAAAGTATTGACTGACAAAAAACTCTGTGCTAAAGGACTTCATAAACCATACTCACAATTACCGGTCACAAAATAGATAAAATGGCAATATTTTGGAAGTTTATATTTTAGAAGAGTAGTAGCGATTTATTGTTTCATCTGACTTTCACGGTCCAAGCATGTTTTATATAACTGTGGCAAAAGCTATAGTGTTTAAGGCCTGATCACTAGGAGTTTTTAGCTAATCACAATTTTAAACGTCAGTTTCAGAAAAAAAAGGTGCTTACTAAAAATTCAAACGTTCCCAGCTTCTGCAGCTGCCTGCTAGTTTGAATATTTTCGATTTGATTCTTACTATTTTTATTCTTTGCTAAAGAATGTTGTTGTAGGGATGTTCTTTTTACGACTTTCACCTGAGGTATGGTGTGCAAATAATTTTGGGAAGTTCTGTTGACGGTTTAACTATGACACATTCCAATAAAAATGCTGGTTGTGTCTTCACAAACATGTTTTTTTCCTTTCTCTTCAAGATGGATCGCAACATCCCAGATGCAGCCCACGGATGCAAGGCGGGCGCTGCCTTGCTTCGACGAGCCAGCCTTCAAAGCCGTCTTCGACGTGGAGATCACCCACCGTCCCACAATGACTGCGCTGGCCAACGGCATCGAGCGGCCGGGGGAGATCAAGCTGCCTGTGGGGACGGACGGTCGCTGGGTGGTGACACGGTTCAAGCGAGTCCGGGAAATGTCCACTTACCTGCTGGCTTTCGTAGTCTGTGATTTCAAGTACACGAACGCCACCACCGAAAACGGAATCCTGGTAAGGAAGTTCCCCTTGCTTTGGGATTACGGATTCGTTAATTCTCCGATACCTGATATTCTGTTCTTTCTTCTGCATTAAAAATGAAAATTTGCCCTTGTTCACATTACCCCGTGCTCCCTTTTGTTTACATTTATAGTTCAGGGTGTGGTCACGCCCCGACGCTGTGGAGAACACCAAATACGCACTGGACGTCGGCACGAAAATCCTGACATATTTCGAAGACTACTTTGACTTCGCTTATCCCCTGGAAAAACAAGGTAAACGGACCATCATTGTTTGCGCCAATTAGAGGCTGTACATTTTAAAACTTAGATACCATCATTTTAATTGAATTTCTTGACCGCTTATGCTTCATCAATGTAGTCCTTGTGTTTCGTGCTTTAGATATTTTTTTAGTGTTTAGACCGTTTAACATTCTTTCTTTCTTTTGTTGTAACCGCGCTTTGAGTCGCTTTTGCCTTTGTGGCTCTGCGTAGTACGTTTATTTTCTTTTGATAACTCGATCATCATTGGTATTTTTTTATCCCTGCCTTTACTGAACTGCAAAATTCAAACATTCATCAGTGTTATTGGCTTTTGATTTGTTGTATCAATGGTAAATCTTTATGAGGCACCTTGTTCAGAATTAAGTTTACTTAATTTGAGCCCCTTGAATGCTTAACTCGGAAGAGATGATTGATACAGCTCGTTGGAGGGGTTCTTGCCTGACAGCTGAGCACTGTGATTGGTTTTGATTCAATTTGGACCATCGTTTTCCCCGATGTTTTTATCGTGTTCTCCGCTAGACATGGTGGCCGTCCCGGATTTCAGCGCAGGTGCTATGGAGAACTGGGGCTTGATCCTATACCGTGAGACTGCACTCCTGTACAATCCCGAGCTGAATTCAGCAAGTAACAAACAACGCGTGGCAGTGGTCGTATCTCACGAACTAGCTCACCAGGTAATTTCTTTCCGGTAACTAGAAAGCACTTACAGAGTGCAAACCTCCGCCAAGGCTCAACAATTCCCCGCCATATTGTCACTACTCAATAGGAAATACTCGCAGAAATGGTGAGGAATCCTTAAACAAAATCCTGGATCCTAGTGGAGCTGCTAAGCGAAAAATCGTGCACTTTGTGGTAAAAGCATGAAATTTGGCATGTGGGGTCAAAATGGGCTAAAAATCATTTTAAGATCGGGACCCATCCTGGATCTTGCCCATTTTGGAGGCGGAGCTTGATTTTTCTAAAAAGGGGGTGCAAACAATACAAACTCATGAAAACTGTATTTAACATCAAATTTCCTTGTTTTTTTACGCTTTGAAATAAACTTAAACATGAAATAAGACATTCTAGCATTCTAACACCTGTTATTTTCCACCCATTTTGTGGGCGTGGTCTAAATGGTAAAAGAGGGGGTATATCTTAGCAGTTTGGTTCTTATATGGAAAACATCATTCAGTTTGGTGGTAAAATTCTGAAAATTGGCATGTCCAATTGAAATGGGCTGAACATAATTTTTAGAGGTGAACGCATCTTGGATCTTGCCCATTTGGGGGGCGGAGCTTGATTTTTCAAAAAGGGGAGTGCAAAAATGGAAAACTCAGAAAACTGTATTTTACATCCACTTTGTTTCTCATGCTTTGAAACAAAGTGGATGTAATTTCTAACATTCTAACACGTGTTATTTTCACCCTTTTGCGGGCGTGGCCTAAATATGTAAAGAGGCGGTACATTAGAGCAGCTTGATTCAAACCAGGGAAAATCATCTTTCTTCTCATTGTCTTCTCTATACGTTTTTTTTTTCGGGGTTTGCTACACTATAAGCGTTTACTAGTATGAATATAAAAGAAGTAAATGCTTCAGATTTCAAATATTTACTTGTCATATTTCTGAAGTCCTTTATCTACAGAGTGCGATTGGGTTGAAACTTGGTATGTGGCCAGACCGGGATGTGTTATAGGTAAAAAAAAAATGAAGTGACGTCATGATGACGCCATCCTGAGATTTTATATGAATATTTGAATTTTTGGACCGTTTAGCCATATCTCACGAACGCAACATGCAAAGTTAAAAATTCTTTTTTGTATTTGGTTTGTTAGGTAATAGGTATTTGCACAACATTTTTGAAAAACTTGGGTAGGTAGATAATGGTACTAGTATGCAAAGTCCGAAATGACGTCACCATGACGTCATCATTTGATTTTTTTAATGATTTTTTAAATATTTATGATTTTATTCTGCTTCCAAAATTGCACACTTTCTTTCATCGGATTGACATTAAACTTGGTTCAAACCAATACCACAATGACAAAATGTGTATTTTAGGAATTATTCTCAGCTTTTGAACAACCTTTAAGTGCATGAAGCACTATGACAAGTGACTGCAAAAGGACCAACGAAACATAAACATTTGTAAAATGCGAAAAGCCCTGTGTTCTGTTTGCAAACAGACATGGTGTCTTTTTTTTATTTCATCTTTTTATTTTTAATATGACGTCACGTGACATGTGACGCCATATTAAAATTGCATATTTTGAAGGCCAATATCTGCAGAACCACTGGTCCGATTGGGTTGAAAGTTGGTATGTACCTAGACCAGGATGTGTTATAGATGAAAATTGAAGTGACGTCATGATGACGTCATAATGGGTTACGTGACGTCTCGTTAGAGATTAATAGATTTGATCTTTAAAAATCAATATAAAAAAAATCAATATAAAATCAATATGATTTTCGTGGGATATGATAGAATTATCGAGGGTCTTCATTTTTTATATTATGTGCAAAATGTTATTTTGTAATAACGTTTTGCATGTACATGTAGTACTTTCAAAATCTAGGATATGAAAGCCGATTCATAAGCTTTCTTTTAGTACAAGAATCATTCAAATCACTCATATGTACTTTTCAAGTTACGGAATTTTAAACACAACCACTGTTTTAAAGTTCTGTCCACGTATTACAAAAAATGGTGTGTGTTCTTTCAGCAAAACGAAAACAATTCCAGCGCATCCCCCTATATGTGAAGTGTTTTCGTTTTGCTGACAGAACTTTTAAGACGGTGTTTGTGTTTAAAATTCTGTAACTTGAAAAGTACATAAGTGATTTGAATGATTCTTGTACTAAAACAAAGCTTATAAATTGGGCTTTCATATCTTGATTTTGATAGTGTTTCATGCAGAACTTCATTAAAAAAAATTGTCCTGCCATTTGGGTTTCCTTTTTTTTTTACTCACCCTGTGTAAGTTACTTGTAGACAATCATACCAATTTTAGATATGATTTTTTTATAGCCGCCTACCTTAAAATGTAGCTCCACCCCTAAAGGGCATCTTTTAGTCTTGCAACCGTTTAAACTTATCTTTACAGTGTATGGTAAACATAGTTAACCGATGGAAAAGTTGTGTTTTTACCAGCAAAAATTTACAGTTATAGAGGTGGGAGGAAAACCCCAGAAGAATAGTCTGGGGAAAACCCACGGAATCAGGTAGGGACTGAAAACCCAATCGACATGTAGACCATGGGTGCCGATACACAGCGCATTGTGCGCGTAAACGGCATTACGTTCGTCACGTTTGGTGCGCTTTTTTGTATCTGTCCTCCAGCACGTGACCCTCCCCAGTGCCGCTTTCCGTTTCGGTTTCGATAGTTTTATTTTCTGCAAACCTATAAACGTGTAAAGCTTACATTTTGCAGGCCATTTACTCAAGAGCAAATGGTTTTCAGTAAAAGCCTTTGCTTAATTTTTATTCATACAGATGGGAGTAATGCAAATGCCAGTTTTTATTCATACGAACTACCGTATGGTATTATTTGTACTTTTTCGCGATTAACATTAATAAATGCAGTAATTATTGCGCAGAATTATGTGCATTTATATTTTCAAGGTAGCCCAACCCAACCTTGAAATATGACAAGTAAATATTTGAAATCTGAAGCATTTACTCCTTTTTATTCATAAGAAACGAAGTAAACGCTTATAGTGTAGCAATAGCTTAAAGGTAAAAAGTAATTATTTTCAGAATTTAGCAAACGGTAAAAGTGTTTGCTTAATTTTCATTCATTCAGATGCGAGTAAATGCTTCAAAGTGGTAGCAAAAGCAAATGCCATGTTTTATTCATACAAACATGGTATCATTTGTACTTTATGAACTTTTATTAAATGCAGTAATTTTTTCGCAGAATTAATTTACTTTATAATTTCAAGGTTGCCCCAACCCAGCCTTGTAAATGACAAGTGCATATTTAAAATCTGAAGCATTTACTCCTTTATATTCATACGAAACGAAGTAATCCTCAAAAGTGCATGCCCCAGGCACTGTAGCTCGCAAACCCCGGAAAAAAAACGTAGAGAGAAGACAATGAGAAGAAATTACAGTTTTAGAGGTGGGAGGAAAACCCCAGAAGAATAGTCTGGGGAAAACCCACGGAATCAGGTAGGGACTGAAAACCCAATCCACGTGTAGACCATGGGTGCCGATGCACAGCGCATTGTGCACGTAAACGGCATTGCGTTCGTCACGTTTGATGCGCTTTTTTTGTATCGGTCCTCCAGCACGTGACCCTCCCCTGTGCCGCTTTCCGTTTCGGTTACGATAGTTTTATTTTCTGCAAACTTATAAACGTGTAAAGCTTTACATTTTGCAGGCCATTTACTCAAGAGCAAATGGTTTTTAGTAAAAGTGTTTGCTTAATTTTCATTCATACAGATGCGAGTAAATGCTTCGAAAGTGGTAGAAAAAGCAAATGCCATGCTTTATTCATACAAACATATGGTATCATTTGTACTTTATGAACTTTAATAAATGCAGTAGTTTATGCGCAGAATTATTTTGCTTTATAATTTCAAGGTTGCCCCAACCCAGCCTTGTAAATGACAAGTGCATATTTGAAATCTGAAGCATTTACTCCTTTTTATTCATACGAAACGAAGTAATCCTCAAAAGTGCATGCCCCAGGCACTGTAGCTCGCAAACCCCGGAAAAAAAACGTAGAGAGAAGACAATGAGAAGAAATTACAGTTTTAGAGGTGGGAGGAAAACCCCAGAAGAATAGTCTGGGGAAAACCCACGGAATCAGGTAGGGACTGAAAACCCAATCCACGTGTAGACCATGGGTGCCGATGCACAGCGCATTGTGCACGTAAACGGCATTGCGTTCGTCACGTTTGATGCGCTTTTTTTGTATCGGTCCTCCAGCACGTGACCCTCCCCTGTGCCGCTTTCCGTTTCGGTTACGATAGTTTTATTTTCTGCAAACTTATAAACGTGTAAAGCTTTACATTTTGCAGGCCATTTACTCAAGAGCAAATGGTTTTTAGTAAAAGTGTTTGCTTAATTTTCATTCATACAGATGCGAGTAAATGCTTCGAAAGTGGTAGAAAAAGCAAATGCCATGCTTTATTCATACAAACATATGGTATCATTTGTACTTTATGAACTTTAATAAATGCAGTAGTTTATGCGCAGAATTATTTTGCTTTATAATTTCAAGGTTGCCCCAACCCAGCCTTGTAAATGACAAGTGCATATTTGAAATCTGAAGCATTTACTCCTTTTTATTCATACGAAACGAAGTAAACGATTATTAGGCCAAAAAAGGCTCTGGTTTCTGGTATGCGCGCGCGTCGCCATAGCCATGCACGTCGGCAATGTAAGATGATGTCTTTCAATGTAAGATGATATCTCAAACCCCCAAACTCACTGGTTCGACTGGAATCCTGCTGCTGCACAATGTTAACGTGTTATTTCTCATAAAGTTATTTCTCACGTCTAAGTTTATTTCAAGCATGAAGAAAAAGGAAAATGGATGTTAAATACAGTTTTTCTGAGTTTTTTTTATTTTTTGCACTCCCCTTTTTGAAAAATCAAGCTCCACCCCCCAAAATTGTGCAAGATCCAAGATGTGTTCACCTCTTAAAATTATTTTCAGCCCATTTTAACAGGACCTGCCAATTTTCAGGATTTTACTACCAAACCGAATAATGTTTTCCATATTAGAACCAAACTGATATACCGCCTCTTTTGTACATTTAGGCCACGCCCACAAAATGGGTGGAAATTAACTGGTGTTCGAATGCTAGAATGTTATATTTTATGTTTAAGTTTATTTCAAACCATAGAAAAACAAGAAAAATGGATGTTAAATACAGTTTTTATGAGTTTGTATTGTTTGCACCCCCTTTTAAAAAAAATCAAGCTCCGCCCCCAAAATGGGAAAGATCCAGGATGGGTCCCGATTTTAAAATGAATTCTAGCCCATTTTGACCCCATTTGCCAAATTTCATTCTTTTACCACAAAGTGCACGATTTGGGCCAAAAATGGACCTAAGCAGCTCCACTATCCAGACTCAGATCAGGAACACTTCCAAAATCTACTGTACCTGTACCAAGGACCACCCCTAAAAGAATTTCGTGCAAATCCGTCCATAACTTTTTGAGATATCTTGATAACAGACCAACCAACCAACCAACTGACAAAATCCGGTGAAAACATAACCTCCTTGGCGGAGGTAATAACAGCAAGAGTGCACCTGTTGCATTGGGAGTCACCATTGTCATGATTATGCAAACCTGCATGCTAACGTGTACTTGACGTAATGTTCATATTCACATCTAATTGAAATTAAGAGAAAAATGAGGAGAAATGTGGTCACCAGCGATCAGTCAACAATTCATTTCGTGTCTTTGTTTTAGCGTAACCTTTGGAGGTATGTACTTATTTAAAAGTATTCCTTTTTTCAGTGGTTTGGAAACCTCGTCACCCCGGAGTGGTGGGATGATCTTTGGCTGAATGAAGGATTTGCAACCTACGTGGAGTATCTAGGAGTCGCCGAGGTCGAACCAACCTGGCAAATGGTATGTGTATAGTAATTCCTTAACCTTGTCAGACGAGTAGAAAATAATAGGTCATGATTGGGCCGGGCCCTGTGAAGCAGTGGCGTGACCCCCCCCCCCCAAAAAAAAAATGTCCCCTGGGCCTCCAACTGAAAAATCCTGGCTACGCCAGTACTGTGAAGGCGTCATTTGGGGGCAAAAGACAGACTTATACCCAATGTTATTAACGTGGAATTGCATGTTGCCTCACTTCCATTTTTTTTTTCCAATCTGTAATTTTAAGATTGGAGCAAAGTTACTACACACTGTTTCAATGAACGTAACGTGTCTTCTGTTTTTACCCAGAAATTGGTGTCGTCATGGCGCCCTCACACATTAAAAAGATCCATTTCAGTTTTGGTCCGGAAACCGGGTCAAGTTTGAACTGGTACTTTTCTGGGTCAAAATGACACTTCTCTGGAAGTCATTTTGACCTTGAAAAGTATCAGTTGATTTGCATCAGTGCATTCGCTCAGAATATTGCGCCTTGAAGTCAGATGACAGCTCCTTATTATTTATCTACTTCAGATTTGATATGACCAGCAAAAACAATCCTTTTAATATCAGATGAATTAGAAAACTATTAATATGAAAACAATCTTTATTTAATTAGGCAGAACGTATTTAAGGCTTAAAACTTGGTTCATATCAAACCAGACAAATGTAAGAATACGATGTTGTCCACTTGTTCTCCCCTAAACTCGTTCTCTGTCCGCTTTGAATAGAAATTGCAATTCTTGGTTGAGGACCTGCAGCCCGTCTTCACGGAGGATGCCCTGGGTACGTCTCATCCCGTCAAGGTACCCGTCGGAGCGCCCTCGGAAATCAACGAAATTTTCGATTCAATCTCTTACCAAAAGGTATATTGGCAAATAATTACCATTAAATAAAATATAACCAACGTAATCGTACAGGATATGTTTTTCAGTAAAACGTCCATTTATAAAAACAGTTATTGGCTAAGCAGTAACAGGTGGCTTCATAAAAATCGTGGGATGATTCTTAGCTCTTCCCTTTTAAATATAAAAATGGGAATATGAATACTACCCACTCACCCAAGTGTGTAAATTCATGTGTGGACCCCCTATTGTCCCTCATTTGTTTGTACTTTAACTTTAACTTTTTTAGGAAAAACCTCCCATATGTTTTGTAGACGATCATCAATCGGGAACCTTCGGCAATTGTGGACCCTATTGTCCTCTATTGTTCAAGGTCCCAGTTGAATGCAAGAACAAACTCACTCTTGCTCCAAAGTAATGTATGTTTGCATGGCGGGAGCAACCTCGTTATAGGAATGGTTTCTATTGACCTTTCCCGCGCATTGACCAATCAGATCACGACTTTTGGTCAGGTGACCACGGAAGCTTGGTCAAGAGCACTCTGAAAAATATGCACGAAAAAAAGGCGGGTGGGCGTGGCTTATGACTAAATCTGGAATAGCATTTTGTAGGGAAAATTGAATGGACAGAGTTGTCGGGAATCTAAAGCGTGTCCACACAATGTTCATTGTCCCCTTAATATGCGTCATGGGACTTGTGTGGTCTCCTAAAGCCTAGTGGATTGGTTGTGTCTCTGTGTGGGCGGAAAGAGGGGGAAGGCGCGTGGGAGGAGAGGGGGAGGCGGCGGAGGTTAAGACATTTACAGACAGGGAAAGGGTTTTGTGCAATGTCACATGTCACCACGTCCCCTTATGGCTGTGTCAGTTTTTAATCAACTCATCATGATCATATCTGGAACAGGGAGGCTCGATCATCCGCATGTTGGACAATATCCTGACTGAGGAGGTGTTCAAGATGGGTCTCAATTACTACCTCTTCGAACGATTCTACGGTAACGCCAACTCGGACGACCTGTGGACTGTACTCACCTACGTAAGTTTTCTGGTCGGCAGTTGAAAATTTCGAAATGTTCATGACATTTCTGTATCATTAACATCTTTTCAAGGCAATTATTGTATGGACCCTTTGCATGGCGGCTATGTTGGTGGTATATGCAGTTGTTCCACAGAGATTAGCATGAGTATATGCATTCATTGTCACCGAGTCGAAATTGCGACTCAAAGATGGCTGCCGAGTGCAAAGGATCTATTGCTTTCTGCATAACCATGTCTTGCGCATGCGCCTCTCCCTACCACTAAAAAAAGGTTTTTTTACATGATACTTCTTGAAACCTATGAACTCTTTTATTCACATTAATTGTAATTAATTTTAAATGTTTACAGGCCGACAAAGGTATAGGTGACAACGACGTGAAGAAGATCATGGATACCTGGACACTACAGATGGGCTACCCTTACGTGACTTTTCAGAGAAACGGAGCCATGCTTACAGCTACGCAGAGGCATTTCTTGAACAACCCTAACAGTACAGTGGAGGACGGGAATTTCGGAAACCAAGGGTGAGCCATTCCAATTACATTGTTGGAGTGTAAATAATTCTCAAACTGTCAATTGACTTTGTTGTCGTAAGTAGGCAAGTGCCTGTGATGGACAATAATTAATTGGACAAGACACAAACTGTTCGCGATAAGGTCATGTTTGTATGACAGGTATCAATAATTGCGTGACTTCTCAAAGCCAAGACACCGATATTTCTGGAAGTCACGAATTATTGTGGGTTTTTTTTTGGGGGGGGGTAATATTTTACGCAGCTTTGGGGCCATTTCACTTATGGATGCAGTACGATGTGTCTATTAGGCCGAATTAAAACAGTTGGGACTTGAGGATAAGATTAATTTAATTCGTCTCGTCCTCATTGTCTGATTAATTAAATGTTAATTGTCATTAACATTTCTCTGTTATTTTTTCCTGAACAGCTACCTGTGGTATATTTACTTACTTTACACGCACGAAAGAGAACAGGAATATACGAACCCCATGACTCAGTGGATGAACAAAGAGAGAACAGGTACGGCTTATTAGCGCTCATCATCCCCCAACTCTTCTCTACTAAACCAAATAGATCAATTTGCATTGCAGTCATCTTTGGGATGTGACCTTTTTAGGGAGTCGTATGAGTATTGCTACTCTGATTGGATTGCCTATAATTGTTATGGGCTTCGACAGCGACCGAGACACCCATATCAGCCTATACGTCAGCTTATGTAAAGCCATATTGGATATTCACAGCGAGGCTTCATTTACAAAACAAAATGATATTGTTGTGCCGTGACGTAAGAATTCGTGGCTACCCTCTCCTTTTGGCTTACTCTCTCAGTCAATCACATCATAGAATTGGATTATGTGCAGTTACATGTAGCTGGTGACTTCCTAAACATACATCAGGTGCCTACCCCCCACCCACCGACCCACCGTAAAATATGCTTAGCACGTTTGTCTTAATATACTTTATGAAACTGTTTGGAAACAAATCAAGAAAAGCTGTTTTCAGAAAACACCTAAATATATCATTGATCTCCTCCCAAAGGACAGTTATACCGCCTCCCGCCCCAGCTCACAAACACACTCAAGTGAAAGTATAAAGTCGACTTTATATACGATCTATATTGCAATAATTTGTTTCTGATGGAGAGGCTCTATAAAAACCATTTGTTTTCATAGTTGAATTCAGCTTGGGGAGCACATACGACGAAGACAACTGGTATCTAGTCAATGTGAAGCAATATGGCTACTACAGAGTCAACTACGACACAGAGAACTGGCAAAGACTCAGTGATCAACTCGAGACAAACCACGAGGTGAGTCGAGTACCATGGCCTGAACGTACGGGCGCCATACGGGGGCCATACGTACGGCCGCCATACGCACGTATACGCGATGTGTCCTTAGCTGACTTACTCGAGCACGGCAGCCTGCACACGGCACATCTACAGTTTCGCTCACTCTTTCTATATAGAGTGAATACTTTTGTTTTTGTGCATTTGCACTCTAATAACCACAAGGACAATGTTCCGCATCGCATTTGCACCTCCTGAAACGAGTATTACATGTACCTATGAAGGTATAAGTTGAGTTTAGTTGTTTGTGCCACTTGTTTGGAGCTATAACTGTTCCCATCTCCAAAGAGAAACATATTCTTTCGCACACCATAACTTTATCCATTGGCCGTTTGTGTATTTTATTTTTGGTTTCTATCACAAAAATTGTTCTTGTCTTAATATGAAGTTATTTTGTTTGCTTGGTTTTGTTTTTCTCAAAAGGTGATTCCAATCGAAAACAGAGCAGCACTTATTGACGACGCATTCAACCTCGCCAGAGCGGGTGTAATCGAGCAGACGACTGCGTTAAGTCTAACTAAATACCTGACGAAAGAGAAGCAGTACTTACCGTGGGAATCCACATTGGTCGTTATCTCGTACATCCGGGACATGTTCAGCCGTTACTCTGGTTACGGACCTCTTGAGGTAAGAGTTGAAAAAAAGGTAAACGGAATGCCAATATTACAGTGTTTCATTACCCCCAAAAAGGTGTCTCGGCTAGTACGAAACGGTATACCCTCTGCTTAAAAACTGGAAATAGTTTGGGCGTAACAACGTCACTTCGTATAGGTGGATTGTTTCATTTATGTACTTAAATAATTCAAAATGTATAAAATCAACTTTGACGGTTAAACAAAGCTCTGTTTAGAAATGTTTGGCCGTTACCGAAAAAAGTGTCCAGAGCAACGGCTACGCCTACAGTCAACCGGTCCCCTCTTCCTTGGAATTGTCTTTCGAATACGGAATGCCTTGACAAGAAATTCGAAAGCGGTATTGTTCGTGGAATTTTACACTTGTCGTGTCTGTTAAAGTGTGACCCTGTTTGTATTTTAAACAAATTTTACATATGCTCCGATTATAGAAATACATGTTGAAACAAATCGGGCCGCTTTATTATGATCTGGGATGGAACGACAACATCACTGCTCCAGACAACTCTCACCTGACTCAGTAAGTACATGTGTATCTAATTGTAATATATCTGGCCATATTTGAATATAAATTTTACTTTTTCCTGTTCTAACCTCAGTTACATTTTTATGCGAATATGTTAAGTTAATTATTGTTTTTTTTAGTTTATGTGATGTATTTTGTCCTTTTTGATGTAGTGTATAACGAATCCAACCCGTTTATGGTTGCTAATAAATGATCATTACCTTACCTTACTTGAGTGCATCCTCTGATATCTTCTTGTTCGCGTCAAGTTGACATGATAATCACCAACGTATGTCCGGGCCCATTAACAATATGTAAAAGCCATCATACGGTACGTCAGCTATCCCTATATAGCAGGAATCATAAACGGTCCCATTTGGACGGGGAAGCCCCGGGTCCGGGGTCAATTCTTGGAGAGGATACTGAATGAGTTTTGTCGCTGTTTCAAACGTTTTCCATTTCAATTATGAACAGGGACCATAATTAAGTGGGAGGTGCACTTTGCCTCCAGCGTGGGGGAGGGGGTTTAATCCAGTGATGCGAAGGCAATTATATCGAGGCATGTCTTGTGAAATTGAGGTGAGAGGGTTGATGCACACAGTCTGTAAACGGTTGTTTCGGTACGCAGTGCATTTGGGTATATTCACCAGGATTCATCTGGAAGTATAGTAGGATGGGCCGTACGTGTCTTCTGGGGTTTTTCCATGGACTAAAAAGGGATTACATCGGTCAATCCCTAATTCTGCAAATCCTCTATTTCCGGCCGTATGTCTTTCGGCTCCTTTCTCTGAATTGACCCCATTGATCGCTTCTTTCTTGCAAGGTACAACCGCATCAACGCCCTGGGAACAGCGTGTCGCTACGGCCTCAAGGATTGTGTCATGGAGGCTTCAAGATTGTATAAGGTGTACATGGACAACCCCTCCGTTAATCCGTGAGTATTATATTTTTTTAAAAATTTTAATAAGGCGACCTTCCAGCTGGCAGCCGAGGACTACAATTAACATTAATCTCGTGCCCGGAAATATTCGGAAATCATACGGGCCTGTCGGCAGTTTTAGGGAATAATCAGGTAAAAAGAAAATGTGAATCGTTTTTTGAGAGTCAATAACAGCACCAAATGCGCGTCATTTCAAATAATATCGTTATTTTTTTACCCATTTTGATTAGAATTACGCCGAACCTGAAGTCAGTGGTTTACTGCAACGGCATCCGTTACGGCGGGCAGGACGAGTGGGAGTTTGGCTGGGGAAGATACGGCAACACCAGTGACTCGTCCGAGAAAACGAAGTGGCTGAGTGCATTGGCGTGTAGCACAGAACCCTGGATTCTAAGCAGGTGTGGATTGATACTCTTTAATTGATTTGCTTATTGGTTTCCCCAGTCTTCGGTGTGATTTCAACCATTTCTAAGCCAAATGAGGGTTGAAAGAGGTACACCGCCTTCCATACTCATTTATCTCAATCTCAAATCAGAGTAATTTTCACTCTAAACGGTCTGGTTCTTAGTTTCACTCTTTGAAAGCAAACTGAGGACTTTCGACAGCCACCCTCTGCTCAGAACAGCCACATATTATAGCTTTTTTTGACATTCTCTATTGTGTAGATTCTTGGAGTATTCTACCACCAAGATCCCGCAAGGCGATACCATTAACGTCATCCGCTACATCGCCTACAACTACGTGGGCCGCGCCCTCGCCTGGGACTTCGTCAGGGCCAACTGGGACAAGCTGTACAACGAGTAAGACTTGTTTCATTCCGGGAAATTTAAGGTTTCTTTACTGCATGCTGGGACAAAAAGATGAAACCCTTTGGGTGCATACCGTGCATTTAAACATAGAAGAATCCCTGCATGGTCGCATGCGATTGATGCACCCCTGTGGGTTGGTTTTGTCGGTAGACCTGACGAAAGCATTGATCAATATGGGACTTACATTCCGTATTTGCAATATAGACGTGTTTCAAAGCGTTGTACGCAACATTAAACTCTATTTGTTTTGCGGATAAATCAAAAGATTTGGCCGATTACCTCGAGACCTCCAGCAAAATTGAATGACCTGAGCAGCTGTTAAATATACACAGTGATCGGGTCTTCAATATTGAGAGCGACTGGACGAAAAAAAAGCTGAGATTCTACAGATCGTTTGATTTAATATAGAATCAGGTTCGAAGGAAGGATATAGCGGTGCTTTGTCAATGCTTTTAAAACTGAAATCACTGAATGACTTTGAGAAAAGGTTGAGCATATTAATAAGTAGGCCTATCCTGCTGCAACACGTCAGTACAATTTGTAAGATAATTGTGACGATTGACTAACCTGCTTGGAATTTCTTTCAACACACGTATAGTTACGGAGGAAGTTCCTTCTCGTTCAGTAATCTGATCGAGTCGATCACGGCACAGTTTAACACGAAATTCGACCTGGAAGAGGTGAGTTACCTTCTTTGAACTTCACACTTTGACATTTGAACTTTTAAACCTCAGTATTCATTGCTGTTTTTCTGTTCTCATCATCCCCATTTATTTTACATACCACTCTTTTTCCCCCTTCCCTTTTGAAACATGGGAATTCTTTTTGTGGCTTCAAATGTCTTAGACTCTAGATTTGGAACCAAATGCGATAGTTAAATCTCTTTTATACCGAGGGTAAATGGATATAAGTGCCTCCAATAGGATGAACTAATGTACTCTGAACTGTTCAATGAAAATTCGTCCAGAGCATATGTATTTTATGTTGCATTAAAGAAAAATGTATTGTATTTGTACAGTAATGGACATGATACAAAGTATCAACATTATATATGCTCTCATAAAATATTGCCCAAAGTGTATTAGAGATTTAACTGTGTACGTAAACTGTTTCATCAATCCTTTCATGGGGTTTCACTTGTCAAGTAGATATTACTTTTAGTACTTTTACATTTCCATTCATTTGTGTAGCGGATCGAGATCACGTAAACGCCATCCATTTCTCTTGGTTTCATACACATGGGTAACTTTATGTTTGTAGTGTTTTACGTTCGAGAATTCATTAGTTGGAAAATTGTCACATTTAGTAGATAATAACATCTCATTCTGAACCCTTCCAAGTCCGTACACTTATACATATCGTATATACATGTAGTGCTGAATCATTTCATTATTTTGATCTCGTTATTCTACATTTCACCTCCCTGCAGTACCATATTCATCAAGTTGCTATCAATATTTGCTAAATTTCACTTCTCAAGTTAGGATACATATTTTAGTTTCACATATTTTGTTTTAAAAATAACTTTTCAAGTTACAAGAGATTTGGAAATGAGGACGGTGGCATACGTCTCAGAGCACTTCACCTTGCATTCCTCATGCCAAGATTTCCTGAGCCTTCTCGATTTCGTATTGGTCACCATCTTTTTCGCCGACTGTGTTAACTATTCAGGTCCATTCATTTCTATTCAATTCAACTCAGTTATTATTTATCATGATTAAAAACATGAAATTATATATCCCGTGTGCTAAAAATAGTGACACAAACCTTAAAATGACACGATTTAAGAAGTTTGAAGACTGAAAACCACAACAAATCAATCAAAAAAAAACACTTACAGTCACATACAAATATAATTACATAAATGATGCACCACACACCATCTCGTTTTAAAAAGTTACCCTTTAAATCTGGAATTACAAAGATGACACGAATTTGGCAAGAATGATCTCATTAGACACTGTGTATTTGTGCGTAGATACCATATTCTGCCAGATTTCTGCACAATAACAGGTGATTATTAATTGGGTGGGTGGGGTCCTGTATATGAACTAGTCACTGCGTTAACTGTTATTCTATACGGTTTTTCTCTGCAGTTGATTGACTTTGGAGAAGGGAGGGAGTTCGGCTCGGCAACCCGTGCTTATAAGCAATCCTTGGAGAAGTGCCAGATTAACATCGACTGGATGCGCCTCAACGCCGAGGCAATTGAAATGTGGATGCAAGACAATTAAGTTGGAAACAAGACAATTTTGTGACGAGAGACCTCAGTAAAACAGGCACGGTCACGTGTGCACATATTGAAAGTGATGTGATCGTTTGGAACAAATCATTCAAACTCTGTTTGGGATTTGATTGGCACAACAGCAATGACTTGAATGAATTTTTTATGCCCAAGTACATACCAACTGCAGCCGTTAAAGCCTATCAAATAAAATCATTCAAATTTGGAATCGGCATTTTTAGAAATCTGAACGCCCTTTACACTACAGCATCGGGAGGCGTATATAGCGTAAGATGAATTCCCCGCAGAGAGCATAAACAATGTAATGATAACTTTTATATGTGTAGATGTAGCCCATAAATATCTGTCTCTGACAACTCTAATTTTTGTAGGACTGTAAAGAAATACGGTCAGTATATTAACCAACACGTTCGAATCCTAAGTTCTATGACCAACATATCCTGTTGAATCTACACACAGACCTATACTTTAGCTATTGTGAATATTAGGCCATTTCTGTAAGCTTTTGATTACAGGTAGGGAACTCTTGAAATAATTGTTTCAAATTAAAAAAAATCGTCGAAATCGATTACAGTACGATCTAGGAATATATGTTAGATGATGCAGAATATTAGCAATAGGATTCCGAGAGAATATCGTAGTACGTATATAGCGTTTTTAATGACTGCATGTTTGCGTATACCATAACTGCATTGAACTTACATATGTTCAGTAATCCATCCGCACATCTATCAAACTCATTTTCACAATTTGGTTATTTTGACGTATACGCGTATCGCATTTAGAGCCAATAGTTGTTTCATCTTATTCAAAGCCTTATTTTTTAGGAATAAAGAGTCTGCGCTCGCGTTTAATTGTTTGTTTTTTTCATTGGTAAAATAAAAGACATTTGTAAGAATTAACCTTGATCATTGCATATCGAATATAGTTCTTGTTGCACTTTGCTCAACTTTTAGATATAGCTAACTTTTTTAATAGAATGAGTACTAGTATTTTTGTTTCTGTTGCAAGTAGGTCTTCGTTACTCTTGTGTGACATTAGCTTGACACCATATGCTCCTTACAGTATTAATGTATCACTTGTGTGTTGATACAATATCTTTAATACGTGACACGGATAGAACATGTAATTTTATGTATGTGTACTAAAACGATGCATTTTGTACTCTGTGATGATGATATCCAAATGTGAATTATAAATGTATTCGAATTTAATTGTTCAGTACTTCGAATAAGTGTATAATGTCTTCTCTTTGTATTATGATGATTGGAATAAGAATGCTTAGTACTTTGTGATTCTCTCCACAAAAAAAATATTCTAAAGAATAAGGAAACAGGAAATAAAATGGAAAAAAAACTTGATATATTAAACCTCTTGCAAGAACAGTGATTTTGCGGTTGTTAATTTCAATGAACCTGTATACGAAAGACGATAAATGTGTGACTGTCAAGAACAGCATATAAGCAACAGAGCCGATTAAAGTATATCTTTTTAGAGATTTAGCTCGTTGTGAATTTATTCAGTACTTCTTGATTTAACTGTGAAATCCTTCACCCCTTTTATTTCAATTTTGTTAGCATTGTAATAACGCGCAACCAAGCGGGTAGAAAAAGAAAACCTAAAGCCCTTAAGAATATTTCCTCCTTTTTCGTGTGCACTTTTTAGAAATATCAACCATGCCGTTGTGCACAATGGTTTATAAATATTTGATCGTACAGTATCCATATGGAAGGCACCATCACTATACAATCTGACTTTCAACCTTTCGACTTTTCTCCTAGTTCTGGTGCAAGACGTTCCGGGCGGGCTGGTTAACATACGGAACCAGTATAAATTTCACGCTCACATGCACCAACCTGACCCGGTCGACGACCGGACGCAACGAACTTAGCGGGCTGTTGGCGCGTGGGTTTACAAGGGCGCCCGCTTGCGATTTTTTTCTAAAGAACATCTGCATTACATGGTTGTTGAGCGCACTCTACGATACTTTAATGATACGTGCGCAGGTATATATTTAATACGACTATGAATTTCCAGGATTTAGCGAGTAGTGCGATATCTCAGTTGGTCAGGGTCACGATTTGTACCGCGAGGGATCCTCGCGGAACGGGTTGGAATTGCCGTTTTGTACCCGAATTTATTTTCTTTTTTTTATCTGAGGCTTTGGATGATTTTTTCAAGGGAAATACGGTCCGAATTTCATAACGTTCGAATTAATTTTTTTTTTTAATAACGTATTTTTTTCTCATTTTTTCAGAGAAGTAAAGTCCAATCGCCATAGCGTACACCCCATTGGGATGTCGTTTCGGGGGGGGGGGGGAGAATCGCCGCCCGCTTCGGTGAAACACTCGTTGTACACTTCAATAACCCGTGCGCGCTGAAACGTCGCACCGCTGAGGATGTCTTGGAACCAATACTACCATTCACCCTAATTCCCCGATCTTCTCCTACGGTGATCCTATCCCACCCCACCCCACCCCACCCACTTTCAAAAAAGACACCCAACGAAAACCTAGATTGACACTTTCCATTAAATCCTGCGTACCTGGCTTTGACTTATTCCGTTTATGTACTTGAGAGAAAGTTAAATTAGTTTTCTTGCAGTTGGACGGGTTAAGAGTAAAATGCGATTGTTTCTCTTCAAAATCTACAGCTATGGCAGAGGTCCCTTTGCGTTACGTATTGTGTTGCGTTCAATCTCACAATACTGTAACACGGAATTCGAACTGAGACAGGTGAGTGACCTTTGACATTTGAGTGACCTTTGAACTTTGACCTTTTGGCTCCTGCTGCTGTACTGTGTCAGTTTAGATCATCGTCAATATAACAATTGTCTTAATTTTGTGACTAACTGTTTTGAATCCAAATAAGGTAACTTTGTATTATTTTTTTGTCGCAATGCTTCTAACCTGTGCAGCATTTAGTCAAATAAAAGTTTTAACTGTGTTGCAATATTACCTGTATTTCTGTTGCTTCATTAAATTAGTACCGTGCTCTGTAATCAGTATTAACAATCAAATGTGTGCAGAATTATAACCGATTATTAAATTTGAGCAGCATGTCGCATGCATGATCCTTGTATCTTATCGTACACTGAGAATAGCCAACCAGCACTGCTATCTTTGACAACATGCTCTCATTCGCAATCAAATTGTGTTGAGTAGATCTTTAATCATTTAGGCCTATAATAATATTGGCTATTATACTAACAGCAGTATCTACACCAGTTTCTATTTCGTTGTATCTGTAACAATAACAGGTATGAATTTATTCCTCTTTGCTTCCTTTTATCTTTCCAATTTCATGTCGCATGGTATATTTGTGATGGGAGATGTGCAACCCAATGTCTGGAGTGAACTTTTAGGAAGTAATAACGGTATTGGAAATGACAATAGAAACAATAATTATTCTGCTATACCTTTTTCAGTTATACCAAATTAAGACTTACAGTTGGCAAATTAATATATAAAAGGAGAACTTCGCTTCTGTATTATACTTAATTAATAACCCCTTTTTATATTTGCTTTTTGCTAAGTAACTTCTTGTTTCGTTCTACAGTTTATACCTAATGTCTGATTCCATTTTTTTTGTTTAATTCACGACAGCTGGAAAGTTTTGAAGAGGGAAAAAACTTCGGCTCCGCGACCCGGGCATTCAGGCAGATTCAGGAGAAATGCCAGACCAACATTGATTGGATGGAGCGTAACTCGGCGAGTATCGAACAATGGTTTAGAGACAATGGGGATTAATGCACAAGACGCGTGGTTAAGACAACCCGATCAAATCTAATAATGACGGGTAAAAAAGCCTTCTGAAATTTCCAATTTCAAGCTAAACCTATCCACAGAAAGAGTAACTTTTATCGACATATGTTTCTACCGATCATACCATTTTAAGAGCACGATGGTGCTTATTAATGGCTCCGCAGTGTTAGATTCTCTGCCTGATATAAGTCATGGATATTTCCCCTGTTGTTTCATACAAGTGTGATATTTAAACATTGTTTGGTATGATATACACCCTCTTTTTAATGACATCCCTGACGCCTTGGACTCTTTATACTGATTCAAATTGATACATTTATTAATCTTCCTTGGAACGACTACAGGGTCAGTCAAAAGAAGCGGAACCCAAATCCCCAACATTTTATCACCAAACATAATAATGACTGAAAAGCCAATGTCATAAGCTACTTTTAGATGAAAATGCTTTTACTTAAATTGCTCAATCCGTTCAAAGAATATCACTATTTAAATGCAATGATCTACAACCTTTTTCGTCCACACACAAAAAAGCAATTTATTGTGTATTCTTACTGTTTGGAAAAACAAAGAAAACGACACAGAATACTTGTTTCAACAACTGTCAATAACTATAGAACACAATATATTTATTACCCTGGCTAGGCAAACAATATGGTTCATTTTTTTTTCAAAAGATGGGCCTTCAAAAGGACTTTGTTGAATTTTTTAACCTTTAAATGTTATCGATGGTGATGTTTGAAGACAATTATGACGACGATTCTTGAAATCGCATTTTTCGACGAAAGGGTTTTTTGGGTCATTATGGTTAAATGGTGATATTCTTTGAACGGTTTGAGCAATTTCAGTATATTTTTTTCATCTCAAAGTAGCATATGAACATGGCTTTCCAGTCATTATTATTTTTGGTGCTAAATATTTTTTTTTGATATGAAAATATTTTTTGGGTTCCGCGTTTTTTGACTCACCCTGTATCTTACGTAATCTAAAAGCAACCTATCAAATTGTACTTAAAGAATAAGATGTTTTATTGTTATTTTGAAGAAGGTACTAATGTTACTGTATTTTAACACATTGAAGACATTTCGTCAGTACGACAATTATAAGGAATAACATTACAAAAAATAGAGATTGTGTAGTTTCACATGGACAACTGATGTCAAAGGAAGTTTCCATGGCAAACAGTAGAGAAGATTATATATTGTAATTGTAACATAAAATATGGGTCTATGTAATAAAGAACACAATTACCTTATTGTGAAAGAGTGTTTAGTACACAGTGCCAAAAAGTGTTTAGAATCACTCTGTCCAGGAGCTTAATATTTTCCTTGAGGTGGGTAAGGAAATTAAGAGATAGGCCTAAGACTAAATTTTCCTTGATTTTTACTCCGCTCTGGAAATGTGAAGTACTGATTATTTGATTTCATTAATTAATTGCTTTTTACATGCAATTCCTTTCCTGAAAAATATATATTAAGAAATTAATGTAAACAGATTTGTAGAATTAGTTTATGAAGCAATGTTAATATTTCTTACAAAGCAATTTGCTTCATATAGGTGAATACTTCAAAGAAATAGTCTACCTTATGCCTACAGTTATATACAATGGATTTATAATTATTGGTTTTGTCAAATTATTCCCTTGCAGGATGGAAATGTATTGTACTGGTGAAATAGAGCACTAACGTCCAGGATATGTTTTCCAGAATGTGACTTAAAGTATCATCCCCCCCCCCCACCAAAAAAAAAGCTACAACATTCTTAATATGACAAGTTGGCATCTTGAGTGAAAAGCACGATTTTAAAATATGACTGCATGTTTGCATGAATGAAGATTCAATGAAGGCAATAGACCTAGGACCTAATGACGTAATGGCTTTGTTTACATATGCGCTTTACAATGGGGGCGAAGTCGGGACGCCAGACGAAGTAGGGACCGTCTACCACGTAGGAGGAGAGCGCGTATCACTGAATCACGTAAACAAAGCGTGACGTCATTATGTCTCAGGCAATTGTAAAGCTGGATTTCACTTGATGTTCGTTCCGTTCTTTGCCCCAAAGGCAAAAAAACAAAACTGCTGCAACGTTTCCATGTCAGTTATGTAATCAGTTAAGTCATGTTTCTTTGTTTCCGGTTCGTTAGTAAAAACGTCATACACGCGCGCCCACCACTGATTACTAGCGCCCATTGGATAAACACTCAAGTTGCGTTAACTTCCGGTTCCAATGGTTCCAATGCTACTTACTGGCCAGTGGGCGTGGTTTATACTGAATTGACGTCACACTAACGATAGGCCTACTGCGAGCATGCTTCAGTATAAACCAATCAAAACACCCTATTATGATCAAGTGCGTGGCTAATTAAGGAAACCATTTTAACCAATATACTATCTAATTCCTAGACTTGTTCAGACTAAAAATAAAATTATATACATACATCGATATCGGGATATACAATCCATCCTAAACTCCAACCGGTTTAAACCAATATCCCTGCCCTCTCCGGAAACATCTCTTCGCTGGCAGTGAACGACCAAGGGCATGACAGCATGTGAATCGTTCGTTGGCAAGACTTCGTTTGTTTGTTTTTTGCATGAGACAACCACCGCTTGAAACCCAAGAAGTAAGGTAAGTCCAATGAATGATTCAGAATAAACCAAATGATTTGGGATAAATCAAATCGCAGTAAGCCAGTCTTTGTATTGCAACTGAGCATGCGCTCTCAAAGTTTGACAATCTTTTCATCGGGATAAGGACAGCGGTAAAAGAACAATCTTTACGGGCATTCCAAACCAAATTTTCTGTACGCATTTTCTTTCACGCACTCAAAAACGAGAGTCTGCACAGCGTCGTACATGTAAATGGCGTACTCCCCATTCAGCATTTGGGTGAAGAAAAAAATGAAGCAACTTTTATTTTATTTATAAAAAGGAGGGGAAAGGGGGAAAAGTGTTCCTCTCCATGCAGAAATAAGGCCCTTTACCCCCACCCCTCCCTCCTGCAAACTGAACCGCACTTACACCACCGTCGAAATGAAACACATTTTTCACCAGAACTTTACTAGTGCGCATTTTGTTTGTTGCAGCCACACGCTCTTTTAGTACAATGCAAAGGGATATAATGTTTGTCTTCCTTTACCTATAGATACAATTTGGAGCAACGTTTCCCGGACATTCTACGAGCTCTGGCGCAGCACTGCAATACAGACTATGATATCACAGAGGTAAGACAAAAACATCGAGGATATATTTCTATACCTTCGCGCCTACAGATTTGACCGATTGTGTTTTTGTACAATTTTTAATTTCCAGAAGATCTCAACTATTTACTTTGATATTGCACTCCTTTATACCTTCTTATACAAACTTAATTGTTGAAGACCAAGTTTATTTTTTTAACCTACATAATTCTTAATTATACACATCCCTACTGTAGAAGCATAAAATTGCCTGGGTTAATTTTACCCGAGAAAGGGTGAAAACTGGAACTACCCAAACTTGGGTTGTTCTATAACCAATTGTTTGGGGTAGAATTTCTGCTAAATTCAACCAAAACTTGTGGTCATTCTAGACCAAATTTAATTTGGTCTTGAATGACAGAGGTTTTTCGTAACTATACACGAAAAAAAGCAATGTCCACACTATAAACACGTGTGAATTAGCAATTGCCACAGTCCAGCGTGTGTGTCACTTTTCTCAAGAAATAGCCCTACTGAAACTTTAGTGCAGCGATATGTTGTGCTCTGTGGAATAACTACGGGGGAGGGGCCACGGGGCACCCCTTCCCCAAAAAATGAGATGTATGTGCTCCCCGGGTGCCCCCCCCTTCCATTTGAAATCCTGACTTGAACAAAAGTGTATAGCACTTCAGATGCCACTTGAAAAGTTGTGCACCCATGCCCCCTCAGAATTGTAACCCGATAGTTACGCCACTGGTTGGGAAAACTGTCATATTACTTTTTCATTAGGAAGTTAATACAAATAGTCAACTTAAATTTGTTGATTGAGAAGAAATGCTTCGGTTTTTGTTTCCAATTAATGCATACATGTGTAATATTTCAAACAGAAAGGGATGAACCTGCGTGTTGAATACACTGCCTACCGGGGTTTTTTTTGCGAAAAGTTTATTCAAGCAATTCAAATGTTTTCATTCATCATTTGTTTTCAGATAAGCAGTTTCTACAAGAAGCAGAAGAAGGTCTCCTCCGTGAAGAAAGCAGTTGATATGAGCATTGATCGGACGCAGGCTAACATCCGATGGATGAACGAGAACGCTGAGTCTGTTCGGATATGGTTCATGAATGCCATGAAACAATGATCGACGTTAGGGAACAAAAGTCAAGCCAGGATCCATTTCTACGTTTGACTAATCAAGTTGTAAATACTGAACAAAGCAATCGACAGTTTCTTGTGATGATGATGAAAAAAATATGAACAGCTGTTAACTTCACAAAGTTTTCCCGACACATATTTTTTCTTGTTGTTTTACAGAGTTCTATGAGGATGTGTGAGCTTATAAGTAGCAAAAGAAACAAATCATTCAGCATGTTTCTTTAAAAAAAAAAGTAATATTAGCTGTTAAATATAGTGAGATTACAAAAACTTGTGGAAAAGAATGACTTTGGCCATTGTTTGGTTTGAAGGATAGTTGAATAGTGTTTGATGGGAGAAAAAGCAGTATAAACTTACTAAGTTTCTTACTATTTTACTGAAAAATATCACGCCATTTACTACCTTGTTTGTCATCGTGTATAAATATAAATAGAAGTAACGATAATGCAAATGTAAACGTCACTTTGACGTCAAGTTTAAAGTTAAACGGATTTGTTACGTGTAGACCTTTTTGTAGTGTATATCGTTTTCAAGACTGCATGTGAGAAGAATAACTACTAAAGAATCAAGTAATGTTATACACAGTTATGAATTTGATTTTTTAACTATCAGTAACTTTTATGGCACCTAATTCTACCCAATACTACCAACACGTTGTTGGGTTTATTGCTTTGACTAGCGCCCCTTGAACAAAGACAATGGCAAAATGGGAACCGCCAACATAGGGCTGGATAGCTCAGTTGGTAGAGCACTGGAACGGCAATCCGGAGGTCGCAAGTTCAAACCCCGGTGTCAATGTCCTTGTTCAACAAAAAATATTATAAAGCACCTAGTCAGTTTCCATATTTTGTGTTTTGTTTGAAAACACAATATGACAACTACTTATCAGCACCATTTTGTAACATGCCACTAAGCACATACCTGTAATTATAACCATATAATGATGCAGGCCTGCATACGAACAGCGTGCATGTCACCTTAAGCTATAACTCAGTAATTTTCGTAAAAACATTAACATATACTATGTGGTATTGTGTTGTATTTTAGTCGAAAAGGTTCGAGTTTGGTTGTTCAGGAAAACACATTGAGGGCGCACTGTAATGTTCGATCAAGATAAAGAACCGTCAGAGTTGCGGCAGTGGTGTCCACAGGGTGGACACAAAATGGATGTTCTATCTGTTGATATTGTCAATGAAATGATGCGTTAAATCCATTTTATGTTGAGAGGGGGTAAGTTGTCCCAAAATCAATATCTCTGCCATGCCTTGCCACAAAAATAAAACGTGCGTTACAATTGACAATTGTATGTGCAATATTAAAAGATGAAATATACAGCCAGCGTTGAAAACAGGTATTGGCTGGGGTAAATTGTTTGACAAATTAAGTCTTGACTTGTCCTAACTTTCGTTATCGAACGTTTAAAATGAAAACTTTCCTATCAACTTTCGTGGATGAGGTGCTATTTCGGTGTTTTGTAATCTTTTTTAATTCAGAAATTGCTACTTTATTTTGAAAAATAGCACTTTCATAATGCGGAAGAATTATCAAGTTGATTGATAAAACATTTATACAAAATGTATACAGATCCGAGTTCAGTGTCAATAGCCCCACCCAAATAACACCATGGGCGTCGCCAGGATTTTTTTCTAGAGGGGGGCAAAACATATTTTTCCCAAAAAATTCTTGTATTTCTCAACAAATTCTCGACTTATCAGTTTTAGAGGGGGGCAGGGGCATTTTGCCCCCCCCCCCAACTCATTAAATTTACACGACTATGACTTCGCGCCTCTTTTTCTTTTCTTTTTTCCTCTTTTTTTTTCTTCCTTTTTGGAGCTTTCGGGGGGGCAAGCGCCCATGAATAACACCCATCGATTCCCCCCTCCCCCTCAATCTAGAGTTACTCATCAGTAGCACAGATACATGAGTGTTGTTGATAACGTCGGGAGGAGACATGAAAAGATGTGCATCTCAGTTACCTGAATCAGTTATCAAACAATTAAAGACAGGTGTATTGCAACAGTTATAAATACCCTTTATACCGCATGCCAGCACCATGCCTTGCCATACCACCCTCTGTATCCATTATGTAAATAATTAATGTGTAACAGTAAGTGTACCCTATGTGCTCACATTAAAGTACCATTGCGTATTGTGTATGATTTGGTACCAAAACAATGAGTCATTTTTTCCCGATCTGCTTTCATGTTACTGTTATGGAGTGGGCGAAAAACTGTCTGTACGGACCTTATTGATCCTGACTCTGGCTAATTACTGATAACAGCAAACTCCCGATTTGATGTAGTACGTACACGACAGCAACATTAATGACCTCGCCTACTGACCTTCTACCCAGTCAGATAAATGACAGTTTCAAAGACGAATCCGCGTACGTGATCCCTGTATCCGACACACCCTTCAAAAAACAAAACAAAACTCTGCAAAGCTAATGCCCCGTGACGGTTTATCTGAATTATATCTAGCACAATGCTCAGTTTCGCCACTGATGACGGGCCTTCATGCCTAACTGCACAGCTAGCGGGGCCGGCCTTCGTAATAGAACTGCACAGCGCGCCCGAATTGGTCTATTCCAAAACTCAGTACAATTTAACTGATTTCTCGGATTTTTTCCCTTGATACCGATTTTCCTTAATGTTTATGAGTTCTCACAAATGTTGCCAGAAACAAGAAACCGATTTCTGGATGTGATTCAGCTAGCCACATTGCACTTGAAATTGTATACAGGTATATAAAACGGCACTGTTTCGTGAAAGGGGACACACCCAACTTCACTGACACAAGTGTATACTCAGCCGTGTCTCATGAGATAGCAGACCCGTGACCGCACGTAAAGGCCTCAAGACTCAGTAATGTGCAGTGACGGATCCCCTTCGCGACATATAATTAAAAAAATTAATGGCCAAATAGTCAAAATTTTCCTTCAGTTCTTTCAATAACTTCTTTATATGATCGTGGCCTTACTTTCATGACTTTACTTTCTGTACAAATTAGGTTAAACTTTAACACATTTAATACAACCCAGTGAGCAGAGTTTCCATTATCTAACTTTTCGCTAATGCCCACACGCTGATCCGTTATGTCAACTTAGTAAGATATCATAAAGTGCGTAATAAAGTGTATTAAAATTTCCAGCCTAATATTTTCTTCGCTTCGACCTTGTTTTTTCTTTCATATTCAAATCATTTACATGCAATTATCATTACAAAAGGAAGGCCCCGCAGCCAAACTAGTAAAGCAAATCTGTAACTGCAAAGATTCATGTTTGTAAAACTAGATTCGGAGGTCAAATTTTTCCAACGTATGATTAGAAAAACAACCTCCCGATAGCTGGCTCCATATGCATGAGATGGTTGAGTTTGTTCAAAACCACGTGATTTAATCGGATAAAGGCGTTGGGTGCATGGTATAAAACTACAGCGGCCACCTGTGATAACGACACTGCGTCATCATTGGGACAGGCACCACGTACTCCTCTGGTTCTACTGGTGCTCACGGTAAGTACACGAATTGTTCAGTAACTTGGGGTGAAAAGAATGCACGAAGCGGTAGAAAAGGCATGAACAGGTGGCTATGTTGTAACGGCTTATGCATTTATAACTTTTGGATTCCGAGAGCCATAACTTAAGTTCTTACACGCGATAGAACGATCATACTTGCGGGAACAGTACTATACAAGTTCCTCTTTTTTTTGTAAAAATTGCCAGTGGCCTTCAAATGATTCTGCAGATGCGAAAAGCATTGCCTTAAAAGAGGTATAGCGGTTGTACATTGGTTACGATGGTTATACAATAGGGTAGGCAGCTCGAGTGGAGGAATAAGTCAGTTTGTTGCAGTCAAGATTTTTGAACACGTCGCACAATTCTGATACGTACAAACAACAGCTGGTTGAAGTCCCATTTTGAGACCAACGATTTATTTGTGAACTAAATCGACAATGCAATGAACAGGATATGAAACGATTAGGATCCTGGCCACGACGCCAAAGTACTCCGAGGGGAACACGAGGGAGGTCTGCAAGAAGTCCGGAGAAAATTAATCACATCAAAATAGTTGGGATAAGGTTTTCATCATACTCCAATTTGTTCGTACAAGACTACAATGATACTGTGACAACCCGTAATCAATTGGGATAACTTTACGAGTTCCTAATAATAGCTGTCAGTTCACGGTCACAGTGGTAGCTATAGACCAACGCTGATGAAAAGTAAAACGATCCATATTATGTTTCATTCTGTACATTATTGGTTCGAATGATAGATTTGATCAAGTAACAACATGGGATCAAGTAACCCTTGGTAGGCTTGGTTCACAGAAGGCTGGAATATAGCAAAACCCTTTAATACAAAGAGGGGTCGTTAACTTTATCAGAAAATAAGAATATTAACGAAAGTTGGGTCTAGAGACGGTAGAGCTTCAAATTCAATACCGGTTCACAATCAGTCTAGCGGATGGCGGGGAAAATGTTTACAGCAAGGAGAAATTTGTTGGGATTGTCTGGCACAGTCGGTAAATCGTCAAGGGGGAGAGGAAGGGGGTGGCTGGGGGTTAAAACAGAATTAGAGCAGCATGTATGTTCTCGTCATTTAGGTGTCTCAGGAAATTTCGGTAATATTGGAGTGCAGTGTGGAAATGCAACGATTTCTAGTCTTGTGTGTATGGCGGTCAGTGCACTCTTTTCCCTCTCTGCATCTAATACATGGATACCGATGCTGTCTTGAGAGTTTAGTTGACCGCGATTACTTTTGAGTTCCTTTATACTAATTGGGCGGCTAGGACCAAAGTAAGATGTCTCAGACTTCGACTTCCCAAATGAAACACATTACCTTCACATGCTATTTACTCATATCTGATATAAACATACAGACTGCAAATAAAATCAATCATTCTCAAATACATGTGGTATTGTTATTGTACTGCGTCGCCAAACTTTTTTTTGGCACTGAAAGACAAGTTATAAATTAAGTTAAACGTACTGAAAATAAAATGCTTTTCAATTAAACTTTCGCGGTTCGTGCATATGCCTGCCACCATTACGGGACAATACCTGCTGAACTCGGCCTTGGGGACCGAAGTCGACAGTAATTCATACAAAAATCCATCAGATCAAAATGTCATGCATTCATTTTTATGGCCTCTAAATATTGCCTTGTAAGTCAAATATTCTTTGTTCATTCAAGGCCATTCCATACACAAACGCGTATAGTGAACATATGACAGGCACAATGTCCGTATTTATTCAGACCCTACTTTTTGAAGTGATTCGAACCTTGGAACGAAGACAGACGGGATGAAAATATCCTGCAGCATTCATTCGACGTAAACAATCTAAATCCTACAAACTGGAAGAAAAGAGAGACCCGGCTCAATGATTTCGTGTCAATGATTTCGTGTTAAACATCAAATCCAAACAAACCTTGAAAAAAAAATCAGTTCAAGTTGGAGGTCAAGTCAAAACTTAATCTGAGCTACGGAATGAAACAACAAACATACCAAACCAAAGACTGTTCTCAACGGGCGAAGAGCCTCAGGCGTTTAAGAAAATGTGAAAGGGTCGTTCCAATTGACCCATGTTGGGGATTGTCATCTCTTTTTTGTCTTGTAGAGCACTTTTGAAGGATACCAACATGGGGCGTAGCGAGTTTAACTTGGAAGAAGAGCCCGGTCGTAAAGGGAACGGTATCTACTGCAGTCCGGCCGTTCTCGTCTTCACCGTTCTTACCGTGTGCGTGTTGATTGCAGCCACAGCGCTCATGACGTACTACATCCCTCTGTCCCTCAAGGAAAACGGCGTTGCAACCAAAGCACCTGCAGTCCAGTTACCATCGACGACTAAAGCGATGATGGTCCCGACTGATGCTCCAATGGTCCCGACTGATGCTCCAACTAACAAGCCCATGGCTACCGATCCACCTGCCAAACCGACCACCATGCCACCTTCGGATCTCATGCGAGGCCGGCTGCCGAAGACGGTCCTGCCTCGCCGGTATGAAGTCAACCTGCGACCGTTCCTATATGACGATGATGTTCCCGACTCCAAAATGGGAGAGAGGTTCACCTTCGATGGTTGGGTGCGGATTAAAGTCGAATGCATCGAACCGACGGATGAGATTACTCTGCACTCCAAGAATATCACCGTCCATGGCATGCCTACCGTCCTTAGTGTCAGCACCCTAGACAAGACCGATCTCTTTGAGAGCTATAAGATGGTGGAGGAATACGCGTTCATGATCCTGAAGTTGAAACAAATGATGAAGCCACACCAGGAATATGACATCTACATGCAGTACTCAGGAATTCTGGGGGATGACGAAGCAGGATTCTACCCTAGTATGTATCTGGATTCCGTCAATACTACAAGGTAATAATGAAGATTAGACCTTAAGTTTTTTTGGTTAAAAAAAAATCACATGGTCTGAAGTGGCGTTAGAACATGTGCCATGAAATACCATCGCGGCGTTCTATACCTTAGTAGCTTTACATGGCGATCCAACGACTGACTGACTGACTGTCTAAAATGCCAAACTGACCTCAATCAACCTGTTGGCTACTGTCAGTTGCTCAACCAACTGACCGTAGACTGAGAGGCTCAACCGGGGATCATTTTACGGGATCCTCGTTTTCTGGAGGGAACACTCAGTGGTAAAAAAACAAAGACCGTCATTTTTGCTTTAATTCGGAGCGGGCGGCGGCACCCAGGGGCACAGGCCTCCACAGTGATCACCCATTGATTAAATCCACCACTACCATGGGCGTCGCGAGGGGCAAGGGGCGCACCCCTGGAAAAAAAAAAAGAAAAAAAAAGAAAAGACAAAAGAAAAGAAAAAGAGGCGCGAAGACAAAGTGGTGTAAATTTAATGAGTTGGGGGGGGGGGCAAAATGTCCCTGCCCCCCTCTTAAAACTGATAAATCGAGAATGTGTTGAGAAATACAAGCATTTTTTTGCCCCCCTCTAGAAAAAATCCTGGCGACGCCCATGACCACTACGTTAAACATTCTCACCCATCAAATGATGCAGACAATAAATGAAAAGCTTTCTTTCTACATTTGTTGTTAGATACATCGCAACGACTCAGATGGAAGGGCCGTTCGCACGACGCGTATTTCCGTGTTTTGATGAGCCTACCTTCAAAGCTTCCTACGACGTTCAACTGGAACATCGTAACGATATGCAGGCGCTTTCTAACGGCATTGAGACGAAGCACATCCGACTGGATGGACACTGGTCGAGGACTTACTTCGAACGAGTCCCTTCGATGCCCACTTACCTGCTGGCTTTTATAGTACATGACTATTCTTCCATTAATGTCACAAACGCCAATGGATGTTTGGTATGGACGTTTCTGTATTTTTTTTTAGCTTTAAATTATCACCTTATTACAACAAAAGGCAGACTTGGTTCAATTTCAAGCAGCGTAAGGTTGAACAAGAAAATTGACTTAAACTTGCAACTCGAGAATCTTTCTGTCGGGCAAAATTGCACAAAATGCGGTATTTAGTTAACACCGCTGGTATCTATAATTACCAGTGCTGTAAATGAGTTTCACCTGTTGTCTCATCAATAACGTACACTGGTATTGATAACAATGCATGCTTTTTGTGCACTGCAATTAACTATACGCTATTACAAACATCCATGTTTGCGGCTAAGTAGGATAGCTTTCGTCATAATTATAAACATTTTAGAATTTGTTTAAGGCAGACTATAAAATCCACAAAACTGGTGAGACAATTACCAACATTTACTCTTCAGATTCGCATTTGGTGTCAGACGGATCTTATTCAGCTTGCTCCCTACGCCCTAAATGTCTCGGATCTGGTCCAGATATATTTCGACGATTACCTGGACAACGAATACCCACTGGCTAAACAAGGTAAGACTATCGGTAATCGGAAGGCCTTTAAAGAACGAGTGCATGCCTATATGTTCCCCAGTACCTATGTTCCCCAATACTGATGCTCCCCAACCCTAACCCTAACCCTTAGGGGCCATTCAGAATTTTTAATGTTTTAAAATTTCGATCTTTTTTTCCAAATTGTGGGTGGGTGGGTCAAGCTAAATAATTGAAAATCGAAATTCACTTTCCATGAAAAAAAGATTTAAAAAACAAAGAAAGATAGATCTTTTGACTTGCCTGAACAACGCGCAAGCGTTCCGATATCGCGATGCGTGTTTCTTTTCCAACGTCGTCCCCTGTATGTACTGTCAGTGGCGTAGCCAGGAATTTTTTAGTGGGGAGGGGGCGCTGGGGGGCTGGAACATTTCATGGGGGGGGGAGCGTCATGTAGATCAATGATTTTTTTTTTAGAAACTCAAAATCTCAGTGGGGGCGGCGACTGGGGGGGTGACAAGGTTTCAATTTTGAGGGAAATGGGCAAAATACTGCCTAAATAATTTCACTTGATCATATATATTCATAATACATAAACCGACAATTTTCATTTTCAGACCCACAACGAGAAATATATAGGTTGGTGTTAGGGTTAGGGTAATACCCTAACCCTAACCCCAACCTAAGGGATTTCGGGAAACATTGGTATTAGGGAACATAGGTATTGGAGAGCGTCGGCTAGACCCCGAAAGAACTGTGCAACATTTGTAGAAGAGCACGTGTCAGAAATAAAGAAGATCCGCTAATGTTGTGCATAGAGATCTCAGGATGGTTGGATGTGTAGCCTATTCTATCCGTCTTACCTATCCGCACAAAGCTTAAAATGAAGATATGAAATGCAGTTTGAATTCCCGGTTGAGAAAAAAAGGTTATTAGCTGAAGTACGTTGACAATGACCTATGCGTGGTGGCTAAAAGATGTAACGTACTGGATTTTTTTTTACTGAAAGTAAGCTTCACCTTGTTCACATCATTAACTACATCACATTTTATTTAATACTGACAACAATTATATTGCGCGTGCGGCAGACGCCTTTAACATGTGTATTGCCAGGGAATGCCATGTAAGCTATATAAATCCGGGGGGGGGGGGTTGAAAATTCCCTCCTAAAAAAACCAATGAAACAGTTGGTCATATTGATCGTACTCTGACAAATTTTAACATGAGTTGAACACGGTGCTTGTTTTATGTCCACTGTTGCAGATCACATAGCGATCCAGGACTTCGGGGCGGGTGCAATGGAGAACTGGGGCCTGATCACCTACCAAGACATATACCTGCTCTACGGAATGGAGGATTTCGGAGACAACACGTTCTACTCTGCAATCATCACCCATGAATTGGCACATATGGTAATATATCTGTGACCCATGTACATAATGGTCAAAGGTTGAAAGGTGACGTTAATCTTGCTAAGACCAGGTGGAGCATGGTACCGGTACTATACACATTATGGACAGTCACCGTTATCTCTTATCAAAAATTTTATTAAACAATATAAGGCTTTCTGTATCACTAAATACCGCTGTTTGCAATCAGGGTTATGTAAGCAAGGCTGAGATCTGTCCACAAACGATCGTGTCTCTTGAAAAAAACAGGTTGCTGGTAAAAGCAGCGGTATTAAAACTAACCCGCAAGGCATCACCAGATAACAATAAACTCGAATTCAAAACAGATTGACATTTGGTGTTGACACACTCCTTTTTAACAATGATAGTGATGTGGATTCTCCCATCTTGTATTTCCAGTGGTTCGGTAACCTAGTGACAATGGAGTGGTGGGACGACCTGTGGCTTAACGAAGGCTTCGCAACCTACATGGAACACATAGGTGTTGATCACGTGCACCCTGAATTCAACAAGGTACGCGAGTAACATGACTTGTTTCATGAACACTTTGGTTATTATATTAATAAAAACAGGCGATAGAGATAAAGTCTCAACAAAAAAACTCGCAACGCGCTCAACAAAGTCACCTTTTCAAAATCAAGTGGACATGTACACTATTACCCACACAAAAATATGTCATTCCTCCTAAAAAAAACTTACCCTAAAATCCAACAACTAACCAAATGAAAGTGGCGTTTCGTATAGGCCTATGCGCATGATGGTCTTCGTAATACTCACAATGATTATGCTCCAAAAGCTAATTTCAACCCAACGTTCAAGCAACCTATTTGTGATAATCGGAAATCTTTACGAATGTTCGAATTCGGGTTATCGAATCGAATGTTCTCCGTAAGTAATGTATTTGTCACCTGCCGCGTGAAGTGAATTTATCCATAGGGCGTATGGTTCCTAAATCCATTCTAAGGTCAGGTGGGTCAGGTTCTTTGGCCTCTGTTCAAATCGTATCATGTTGATTGACAGGTGGAATGGATTTCCATTCCCTCTTCCAAACATTAAAGACGCATTCTAAGAGTTTCAACGCTGTTTATTGCGATCTTGCGTCGCCTTGGATTCTAAAACACGTTTACCACGAAATGGAAAACAATCGGAAAGATTTGCAAGATATTACATACGCACACAGGTATATACATAATTTATAATGTATATTTTCGACAGGTATAATTAGGGTTGTCTGATCGAAATTCGAGCCTTTGGAGCGATTGCGAGTCTAGATTTCAGTCACACGTGTCGTTTTTCCCTAAAATAAAAAAGATGTTTCAAGCGCAGGTATACTCTCAGGGTTGTGGTAGCGGTTTTCCCACACTGAATTTTTACTTATACTTGGTATGTGTTACGATGTTAGTTGTGCCAGTCTGATATATTGACAACTTTGGCTCATTGTTATTTTTGCTTTGTTCACTGGCAAAACTTGCAAGGCAAAACTTATAAACTCACGAGTAAAGAACACTTGTGCACTTTTTCGGGTATTTTGGGACATTGTAATGTGTACCTATTGGAATGTGTCACTTAGTAGGCAATAATGTACATGTATGTTCATAGCCCTATGTGTATGTTCCACTTTTCTTCAGTTTCAAAACTTCTACGTCGACAGCATCAATAGAGCTCTATTCTATGATAGTCTGGGTATCTATCCTGCTATAAGGGCACCAGTCTACGCAGATGATGACGACATAGACAATCAATTTACAACCATTACGTACCAGAAGGTAGGATATATTAAAAGACCCAAGTAATCCATGTATGCACGTTTGTGTTCCAATTGACTTTATTTGCAATCTTCACATTGCCAGTTTAAGGGTGTGTTGGTGCCTTTTGCTTATTATGCTAATGCATACGCAAAATTCCATATTCACGAGCAAAACTATGATGTCATTAATAGGGAATGTACAACATTTGCTTTGTCTTCAATTTTGGAAAATAAATGGATTTGGAGGATTAGGATGTTACAGCAAATATATTGTTCAAATGACTTGTTCCACGTTTTGGGCTTGTATATACTGGAAAAACCGAGAAAACCATTCATGTTCTTGTAGTCTGGTTCCCTGACCCCACTTAAGATGAAACGGAGAATGTATATACTTTGGGGAATTGTAAGGTCAGAGAATCAGTCTAGCAGGATTGTACCCCTTCACAGGTGTGTAATCAATTGCAAAGAGTTTTTGCACCAAAGAGCTTGCAAGCAGTTCGGCCGACCAGCGTTGGAAAAATACGATTTTTCTTGAAAATGTCAGCACACCAGGAGCCACGATTTTGCAGGATGCTTTAGACTGTCATTCCCTAACAATCCATTATGGTATTTTGTGACAATCTCATCATTTCGTTTTGTGATGTTTGCAAATGTTGTATCTTCCCTTTAAGGCACAAACGTCAGTTTCACATCTGCTTCAGCATAAAAAGTCACCTGAATTTTAGGGTTTTGCTGTGGTTCATTGTTGTTTCAGTATATGATCGTAAGACAATGAGAAAACTGCATGCACCAATGTTTCAATAACAGAATTTTGAGTTTACAATTTGAAGGGAAAAACCCTAATCTGACGAATGTGTTCGTAAAATGACTCACAGCAACAGTGCCCTCACTTGCCAAGAAAAGTATGTAATATTTAAAATGTTTAAGAAAGTTCACTTTGCATTTTTTTATGGATAGAATGGATATTTGCTACAATTATGCTCCATTGTCAAATTAATTTCACGGTCCTTTAAGATTCGATTCCTAATCTTCATGGCATAACGTTTACATATAGTTTGACTATAAAGGGAGTGAGGAATCTCATGTTTTTTAAACGTCTAGAGCAGTCTGATTTAGCAATGACATATTTAATGTTTCTCTTTTTCAATATGGCAGACTTTGTCCCCGAAAGCTAACACCGGTGAATACTCTCCAAAAAAAGTTGAAAAGGTGATGTAAGGCATAATTGACCTGTCATTACGAAAACCACTAACACTATATCATAATTGCATGGTATGATTCCGTTTTCAGGGTGGATCGCTTCTCTATATGATGGAGCATTTCCTGACAATTGAGGTCTTTAATCGAGGTGTGAAAAACTACCTGAAGGAACGTGCTTACAAGAATGCCAACGCGGAGCAACTGTGGCATGAACTAACTTACGTAGGTATCGCCGGCCATAGGAAGTTCATTGTTTTTATTGTATACTGCAGAGGCTACTTAATGAAGTCTCTCCCAAATTTCAAGCAGTGTGGGCAAAAATATGATGTAAAATCTACATGTTCGAATCTAGGGTTTAGTAGAACGCAAAGCGAGAAGTTAAAGGAAGTGGAAACTCCTTCATCGTTGGACAACATTGACATAATATTCGCTGCCAACTACCGTGCGAAATATTTTTAAAGAGTACTACAAGAAGAGAACTTTTTTCCAATTTGGTTGGTGCATTTCCTCTCTCTCTTTTATATTGTTTGTTTCCAAATTGAAACAATTTGGCCGATTTTTGTCTTCTAGTGCGATTAATATTCACTGTATGGGTTGGGAGTTAGGAATCGTTGCATTCAGAATGCGATACGGAATGAAGGAATAATCAGACAAATACATCCCTTTGGTGTGCAGGCTGACAAGGATGTTGGTAAACACGACGTGAAAAAGATCATGGATACTTGGACCTTACAGCGTGGTTATCCCTTGATAACACTGACAAGAACAGGGAACAGCATCGTGGCCACACAGAGGATTTTCCTTCAGATTAACAGAACTATCGACGATGACGGATTTGGAGACCTTGGGTAAAATATTCAACTTTTTATATAAAAGCTTATTTTTATAAGGCATAATTCACTACACAGTTTCACCTTTCGCTTTGTTTCGGTTCGCATATAATAAAAAAATTGTGGGAGAGTAAGAAGGCCTATTATGTCCATAATACAAAGCTGAAAAAGAAAAAAAGTTGTATTATGCAAATTGCTCAACTTAAAAGTAATGACGTAATTTCTTTCTTTCTTTTGTAGTTGTATGCTCACAAGCCCGTCAGAACTATTCAAATGGCTAGCTGTGTTTTTATTTCAGGTATAAATGGTATGTTCCTCTTACATATGTGTACGAGTCTGGACCTGGTGATCAATATGAAAAACCGCAACAAGTTTGGATGGAACCATCAGACGATTACAGTAAGTAATCATGGATTGCTGCTGCATGTTGTTGTTGTTGTTGCTGCTGCTGCTAATTTATCAATAACTGCTTCTAATGTTGTTGTCGTTATTGCTGCTGCCACTGTATTTTAATGACGTTGCAGCTGCTTTTGATGTTGTTGCTGCTTGGTGCACGGTGCTGGTGCTGGTGCTGGTTTCGCTTTCTCTGCTGATCATGTTGTGTATAGTTGCTGTGATGCTCCCGCGGCTTCTTATTGCTACTGCTTATACGTATGGCATTGCTGCCTCAGTGGCGTATAACCAGGGACCCCGGCTGCCCCCCCCCCCCCCCCCCATTTGAAATCTTCAATTGCACAAAAACAATGTAGATGTTTACCTTCAGTACACCCCAGGTGCCCCCTAGAAACTTAACCTTAATTACGCCGCTCTGCTACTTTTAGCTCCTACTGCTGTTCTGCTGCTATTGCTGCTTTTGCTGCTGTTGCTGCCGCCGCTGCTTCCGCTGAGTAAACGCGACATTATAAAAGAGTGTTCTGCAAAAAAAAAAATACAACAGTAAAGTCATTAGTGGAAAATACCTGGGAACACGAGCAGAAATTTTGTATTGATTTGATGTTGCGATTTTATTTCAGCATACTTCGATCTACCGGACGATGCTAAAGCTGACGACTGGTACCTGGCCAATGCCAATACAATTGGTCTCTATCGCGTCAACTACGAAGACGACAACTGGCAACGACTCTTAGATCAAGCTGCAATGGACCCCGACGTGAGTGGCATTCACTTCGTTTAAACAACACACACATACATTATTAATGGGTAATGTGTAAGTTGTCAGTTCTCGAATGCACAGCTCGAATTTGCCGGTTGTGTTATGTGTCAAACTCATCGCCTCTGTATACATGTAGAAATCTATCGTATAAGGTTACCTCTCTAAAAACAAAAATGCACAGAATGGTGTAAACTACTTTAGAACCGCTCAGATGGTCATTTATCTAATGACTTTATTTATAAATGTGCTTTTGATGTGTTTATAGGTCTTCAGTGAGGAAAACAAGGTGGGTCTGATCTACGACTCGTACTACCTGGCTCAGGCAGGGGTCGTCCCGATGTCGTATTATGACAGCTTCTCTGAAACTCTCAGAAACAATTCCAGACGAGCGAGACGAGCTGCTATTTCAACTTCATCCTATTTTGCCAGGATGTTGGACACTAAGACTAAGACCAACATCAAAAGGCGCTCCGTCTCTTCTGTACAGGTACTATCGTCAAGATTATGAATTCTATACCGATTAACTAGTATATGGATAAAACTTAAGCTGCGATCGCGAACTGTAAGCCTTCTTATAACACAGACGTGGCATTTTTACCCTCATCTAAATCTGGGTTATATAAGTTATATAAATTAAATGTCATCATTAAATGTTTATCAATCGATGAGTGACGATACCTCAGTATTCTGCATTGATGTAATAGCAGAGTCGCGTCTCGAAAATGCGGTATTAAATAGCCTGTTTTCTACTCTCTCAAACACCATGGTAACATAATGTTTCAACAAACTATGCACAGACTGTAAAAGAGGTGTATATACCTTTTCAGACCATTGTTAATCCAACGTGTATTATTATTTTTTTACAGACTTACATGCAAAGTCTAGTAGAGCCACTGTATATGGAATCTGGTTGGGATAAGAGCTTTGTTCCGGATTTACCAGCAGCAAGGTAAAATTAAACTCAATCAATCAATCACCGTCACTTCATATTTCAAAATAGAATATTAATATTTGATAAACGTAACTCGATCCTGACGACTATTTCTCCTTCTGAAATACTAAGGTTATAACACATCTTTTCTTTTTTACTTGACCAAAAGCCTGTATCGTTCTTGTTGCGTGGTTCATCGAATCAACCCTTCGATTTCCTCTGAAGTTGGTTTCCTTTACGTCCAATGAGAAATTCCCAACTAAATTTCTTGCATCAAGCCTACCAGAGTTGTTGATTTTTACTTTGTTTTACTTTGACAGTGGTCGACGAGAACAGAGTAGCCGGTTTGACATAACGTCGACGGCATGTCGCTATGGCAACAGACACTGTATTACCAAGGCAACCGACATGTTCAAGGAATACATGAATGATCCGACACATAACACGTAAGTTATAATACTTTTGTTAATCAAAATTTTGGTAACATTCGTCCAGGTTACACAAGATGTTGAGTGACGTCATATTTGCCTTTTACATAAACTGCAGGATTCCAGACAATTTCAGAACGACTGTGTACTGCAATGGCATTCGTTTTGGAGGCGAATCGGAGTGGGACTTTGCTTTCAATATGCTGCGAACAAGTCACGACCGCCGCGAGAGGGCACGATGGGTTAGTGCCCTCACATGTTCTGTGGACACTTCTCTTCTTCAAAGGTATCTTGATGTGTTGGATTATCAAAATTCAACAAGGCTCCAACCATGCGCTTAAGGCGGAGTTATAAAAGTCCATGAGCTCTCGCAAACTGGGCATAATGTAACCCTAAATTTATGTGAAATGGGCGGGGCGGTTACTTTCATATACCCGTTCAGAAAACAACTTGTTTCATTTCACAAACGTCTGTTTAAAAAAGTGCGATCGAATGTTCCCCAAACAACCAAATAATGAGGTACTTGTGGACATCTTTGTAGATTATCTGAGTTAAATGAGTACCGTCCACAGATTTTTTAGCTGCGGGATAACAGCTCAACAGATCATCATGTCTCTCAGTTTGTTAGTCAGTAACATACGTTGACATTGTCTATTGCTCCTACATATTTTGACCGATTTCAACCAAACTTTGTCTAAAGTATCAGTAGCCCAGCCCCAATATGCCACATGACTGAACTGGGGTCAAACGTCATCATGGGGTCACTGGGGACAAAAAGCTGATTTATTTTTGCTCAAAACACTACCCCTTCTAGAAATTACCTGGCACAATCACGTGACTCATGCATGAACACGAATTCGTTGGCCCGCTGCTTCCGAGAAATTTATATAATCAATGGCCAAAAATATATAAATAACCTAAACAAATTCCATTCTTCTATAAAAAACAGTTATCTGCAGTTGATGATGGATTCAACCACGTTTAGTCGGAGGGATGTCGAGCTTATCCTTATGGGCGTGGCCGAAAATCCCGATGGATACGCGGTGGCTTGGGACTTTTTGCGCGACAACTGGGATGCAATCAGTACCATGTAAGTAATGTTAATTATAATTCAAAATGCTAACTGCCCTATAGTATTGTAATCTACGCACTTTTTACTCGATGTCAAAATATTAGTTTATTATTCTACTTCTCTGGACTCGTTGAGTGACTGCAAATAGAGTACATATACAATAATCTTGCGCTTTTTATAGAATTTTCTACCAAATAGCTTGTATACAGCATCTGTATCCTCAGGCCTTTATTCCCTAAGATACGCATAAATGTAGGCACTTTGTTCTTTCATTGCACCGAATTTAATTTTATAAAAAATCCTGCGCTCATTGAGGGCGCTGTGTGCATGTGGTCTACTGAACAACAGCCAACCAATATATCAGCATGATCTAACGCGGCTTGTGTACATAATAACACACATAAAAATGAGTATATATGACTCGCCGGTGGAACCATCTCCATAACTTATCATTCGATATTTCTTTGGCAGGTTCAAACGGAAGCGTCAGTCATTGTGCGATATCTTTGAGGAGATTACATCATTTTTCAACACCGAGGAACAACTTCAAGAGGTAAAGAAATGTTATTGTGAGATAACCATTCATTAAGATCAAAGTATCCAGTGCCATGCAGTGTAACCAGGGCCTCTACAAACTCTATCACCTGATTTTGAATTAAACTTTTTTTTTTACTTTCCAGTTGCTAGATTTTGGCCACGGCCGTAATCTCGGTGCTCTGAAGTATGCGTACAAGTCGGCCATTGTTTCGACCGAGGTTAACATCAGATGGATGGAAAACAGAGCTTCTGACGCTGAAGCGTTGGTCCGATCTGCAATCTAAACAGCGCCCTCAAGAACCAAAAAGTATCATTCAGCATGATTAAAGATAACAACTGAAACAGCGAGAGCGATATCACGCTTAAGTAAAACAGGGGACGTCTTCTAATGCGTCTTCCAGTTAAGGAACACCACGTCTAACAAGAAATGTACATAGAAGATGCGAAGGAGCAACGAACAACTAACGTTAACCGATTAACACAATTTAGATTAGTAGAAACGTACTCTAATTGTTTATATTGATATTTGTAGATTTTAATATGCTTTAGTAACAGATCAAATGTCTGTATTGGGCGAATGCAAACTGCACTTCTACGTATTAAAATGTCAAACCGAATGTTTAAGTCACGTGTGGTGCTTGTATGATCTAATCAGTACTGTTGTGTTTTAATAATATTGCTTTTTGTACACTAATGTAATGTAACACAGTCAGCAAAGCTAGTCCAGAATTACGCTTATTTTAAACTTACGTTTATTTTAATATGAGGTTTTAAAGGTTTTCCTGGGGCAAGAAATCAAATATTCACCAATTTATGCAAATTCCTTATGAACAATTTTAGTGATCTTTTTCGAATCAGCAATGAAGTAGCATTAAGGTTTTATGTTTTTGCACATTGTTTGTTAATTTTATTGCACATTTATAAGCTGTACAGAGAATTACATAAATTACTTTAAAGATGCATAGAATTGAATTAAAAGGAATAAAGGTTGATGAATGCAGCGATCACTTGATCTCTCTCTTTGCGATTTTGCGGCGATATCGCGATATTTTGTCCCACTGATGAAATTTTAGGAAACCAAGATCGTAAGCAAAAAAAGCAATAACTGCATTTCTCCTCCATAAAGTATTCGGGTTCTCCTAGAGCATCCCGGGGTTTGTTTATGGTGTAAATTGAGGATTTTCTAGTGTTCCTGATCATCGATCTTTTGTTTATACTCAGTTTTTTGCAACAGCTCCCATTGGTTTTGTACACGTTTTCTAATCGGGGTCGTCCTTATTTGACTCGTGTCCATTACCGGTACTCATAATGCTTCACATCATGGGCGTCGCGAGAGGGGGGCAAGGAGGGAGGGAAGTCGTTTTGCTTTTAATTTAATGGGTGTGGGCAAATGTCCCTGTCCACCCTAGAACAATTATCAATCGAGAATATGCTGGAAAAGAACAGGGATTTCGGGGGATGTGCTTTGCCCCCCCCCTCTAGAAAAAAATTCTAGCGACGCCCATGCTTCACATGTGTGTCCTCGATTTATACCATACACACGCAGAGAGTACAGACAGCCGAGCCGAAGCCACGATGTCTCACTCAATTTCAAGCAGTGCAGCGGTAGGGGTCGCGCGTCGGGTCACACGGGTTGCTTGAGAGACTTCCCAATAAAGCACGTACCCATCGCATTTGACTCGGTTGGGGTGTTGTTGGCTTGAACAACACCCCCCCCCCCCCTGGTGTGATATGTAAATCACACCTGGATATTACAATTCTTGCCACAAAGCTAAAGTGTTCCCTGGGGAACTTGAGGGAGGTCCTGAACATATGAATTATTCATACTAAAATAGTTGGGATCAAGCATTCATCATGCTGTACGTACGCGCAAGAGTAAAAAAAAAAAAATTAGGTTGTCCCGAAATTAACATACGGCTCTTTAAAAAGAGTGGAAGTTAATTCACTCTTAAATTAAAAGAGCGGTTTTTGCTAGGGGCCCTAGTGAAAAATTACTAGAAAAAAAAGATGCAAACGTCACTCTAAAAGAGTGAAAAACCACTCGAAAGGAGTTGTCCCCCATATGGCTTTTTAGAAGGATACGTGGTTTTCCGATTTCTTTTTTTTACATACACACACAGACAGGCAGAATCTGAAGTGTTCGTATTTTATTCGGACACTAATTTTGAAGCGATTAGAACCTTGAAACGAAGACAAGATGAAAACAGGATGAAAATATCCTGCAGTAGGCCTACTCGACGTAAACAATCTAAATCCTGCAAACTGGAAGAAACAGAACCGGCTCAATGATTTCGATAAACATCAAATCCAAACTAACATTACCAAAAGTTCAAGTTGAAGGTCAAGTCAAAACTAATCTGAGCTACGGAGTGGAAAAATAAACATACCAAACCAAATTTTCTCAACAGGCGAAGAGCCATACAGGCTTCGGTTAACAAAGGGGTCGTTCCGACTGATCCATGATGGGGATCGTCATGATGGGATTCGTCTGTTAGAGCTACTTCGAAAAAAATACCAAGATGGGTCGACGTGGCGAGTTCAACTTGGAAGAAGAGCCCGGTCGTAAAGGGAACGGTATCTACTGCAGTCAGGCCGTTCTCGTCTTCACCGTTCTTACAGTGTGCGTGTTGATTGCAGCCACAGTGCTCATGACGTACTACATCCCCCTCTCCCTCAAGGACGACGGCGTTGCAACCAAAGCACCTGCAGTCATACCATCGACAACTAAAGCCATGATGGCTACCGATCCACCTGCCGAACCGACCACCATGCCACCTTCGGATCTCATGCGAGGCCGGCTGCCGAAGACGGTCCTGCCTCGCCGGTATGAAGTCAACCTGCGACCGTTCCTATATGACGATGATGTTCCCGACTCCAAAATGGGAGAGAGGTTCACCTTCGATGGTTGGGTGCGGATTAAAGTCGAATGCATCGAACCGACGGACGAGATTACTCTGCACTCCAAGAATATCACCGTCCATGGCATGCCTACCGTCCTTAGTGTCAGCACCCTAGACAAGACCGATCTCTTTGAGAACTATAAGATGGTGGAGGAATACGCGTTTATGATCCTGAAGTTGAAACAAATGATGAAGCCACACCAGGAATATGACATCTACATGCAGTACTCAGGAATTCTGGGGGATGACGAAGCAGGATTCTACCCTAGCATGTATCTGGATTCCGTCAATAATACAATGTAAGGATAAAGACCTCTGGCTACACCAGTTGATAAAGACACCGTCATGGTGTCGCAAACTCCTGGTAGGAATTCTGTAACTCAAGTGCCAAAAATGTATCTTTTATTTACCTCAATTATTTAATGTTGAAAGAAAATATGTTGTCCTGTGACTTGTGATATACCATCCCGGGGTTCTACCTCAATAAATACTAAATAGCTGAGCTTCCGACAGATTATAAGCATATGAACTTACTGACGGAGTAGTCCAACGATCTAAATGTTTTATTACCCAAAAGGCTAACCAACCAAAGCCGTTCGATCATTTTTGCTTAGCCAAATTCTGGGCAGGGGGAGGGGAACGAAGGCACAGGCCTCCACAAGCAGTGATCATCCATTGAGTTAATCCACCACTGAGTATATCATTCTCACCCAACAATGCGTTGAACGGAGAGTTTTTTTCTACATCTAGATACATCGCAACGACTCAGATGGAAGCGCCGTTCGCACGACGCGTACTTCCATGTTTTGATGAGCCTGCCTTCAAAGCTTCCTACGACGTTCAACTGGAACATCGTAACGATATGCAGGCGCATTCTAACGGCATTGAGACGAAGCACATCCGGCTGGATGGACACTGGTCGAGGACTTACTTCGAACGAGTCCCGTCGATACCCACCTACCTTCTGGCTTTTGTAGTACATGACTTTTCTTCCATCAATGTCACCAATGCCAATGGTTGTTTGGTAAGGACATTTTTCTGGCTTTGTTTGGCTTGAAATCATCACATAACCACAATAACAATTAATTACTTGGTTCATTTTGGTCAGTTTGGAAATTGCCTTAAGTATACTACCAATTTCCTGTTTCAAGTCCTTGTTTCATCAAAGTTCAACAAAACTATTTCGCAGTGTAAATATGTTCACTACATACAAGCATCTACATGCTTAAGGCTAAGTAAAGTTATTTTGTAGAACAAATATTTCATAATCTGTTCTTTTCGGATACATTTGTTGTGTTATCTTAAACCCGATGACTTTTATAGTTTCAGGCCTAACTTCATGAACCAGGTGAGACAATTCAATTTACTCTTCAGATTCGTGTGTGGTGTCAGCCGGACCTCATTCACCTAGCTCCCTACGCCCTCAATGTCTCAGATAGGGTCCAGATATATTTCGACGATTACCTAGGCAGCGAATACCCACTGGCTAAACTAGGTAAGCTTTATTATGTACTCCGACGTCTCTGAAATGAACTTGTGTCAGAAATAGACATGATCAGCCAACTGACTTCTTGTTGAGAAATACAGGTTTCAGCTGACGTCAATTGACAACGGCCTGTCACACCCAGGACTCGCTAAAAAAAAATGTTTTAAGTCAGTACCACATTGATCTTAACCGGGTCAAAGTTATTGACCAGGTAAATTTGTATTTAATACTTGTGGGAAAAAAACATATATTCCGCTTTTGCACAGCCCAGTAGATACAAAGTCAAGCTTTAAACTAATGTTGCGACAGACGCCTTTTAAAGGGCCAGTTGCATGGTACGCGGTCTTTTTAAATACAGAACAAAAGTCTGAGAATTTTGTAATAAATAAATGTCTGGTCAGTTATCGTACTCCGACGAATTAAAAGATGAGATCAACACGGTGCTTGTTCTATTTCCACTAGATCACATAGCGATCCCGAGCCTAGCTGCAATGGAGAACTGGGGCCTGATCATCTACAAAGACTCGTTCCTTCTCTACGGATTGGAGGCTTACAGAGAGGCGTACTGCTCTGAAACCATCACCCATGAATTGGCACATATGGTAATTTATCTTCAAATGACCCATATACCTAATGGTCAAAGGTTGACAGGTGACATTTATCCCGATATGTGTGACCAGGTGGAGCATGGTACCAAAATTACAATCACCGTTATGAAAGTTTCATTTAACATAACTTTAGGCTTTGCACTAAAGACGTTTGTTTGCATCAGTATTAAGCAATGCTGAGATCGACTTAACAAAGCTTTTGAGTGCCTTTTTAAGTTACTTGGGTAGTCAAATGATCGTTTCTCTAAAAAGTCCAACAGGTTGTTCGACAAAAGCAGCGGCAGATAACAGTATAGTTTGGAGTATACGCTTATGTGTGGTCCATAATCAAAATATATTAGACTTACATCAGGAAACAGTATACATAAATGTACTTGAGGTCAAAACAAATCACCATGTTTGTGTTGACACATTCCATTTTGAACTATCAAAGTGTTTTGGATATTCCTATCTTGTATTTCCAGTGGTTTGGTAATCTGGTGACAATGGACTGGTGGGACGACCTGTGGCTTAAAGAAGGCTTCGCAACCTACATGGAACACATAGGTGTCGATCACGTGCACCCTGAATTTAACAAGGTACATGAGTAACATGACTTAAAACTTTCGTAAATTAATGAAACCGAAATTGATAATTCAATAATAGAGATGAAGTCTCAAGAAAGAAAAATTGGTATCTCGCTCAAATATACATCCCCACTTCGAAATTAACTGAACTTAAATACTAATGCCGACAACAAAAATATGTCACTCCATTATAAAAGCCTTACTTTAAATCTAATAACTAACCAAAGCAAGGAAGTGGTGTTATGTATGCGCATGATTATTTTTTGGTGTAATACTTACAATCATATTCCAAAAACTAATTTAAACCCAACGCTCAAAAAACCTATTTATGATAATTGGAAACCTTTATGAATGGTCGATTTTGATGTTACGATTTGGGATATCGAAACGAATACTCTCTGTTAAGTAATAGAGAAAATGTATGTCTCCCTTGCTGCGTGAAGTGAATTTATCCACATGGAGTGTATGGTTCCTAACCCGTACCAAGATCAGGTGGGTCAAGTTTTTGACCTCTGTTAAATCCCATCCAGTTTTGACAGGTGCGTTTTCATTCCCTATTCGAATGTATTGGCATTTTCTCTCTATTTAAATCGGGTTTTTCTTAACTTCGAGTATTAGTTTTTTTAGCGACCATGCATTCCAACACGATCACCGCGAAATGGTTTCAACCTTTTGTTTCTAGTAATGTAAGGCATAATGTGGATAACCTTTGACCCAGATCTTTGAAATATGGGTAGTACAAAAACAAAAAAATACTGTTTTATATTCATCCGCGTTTGATAAAGTGCGTAATTTCGATATTTGCACAAATACAAAAAGAAACCGCTTAATCAGTTGAGGCTCCAACTCTCCTAAAAACGGAAGTCCACCGATATTCTCTTTAAGCATGTTGACAACACTTCATCAACGATGGGCAAGTTACCTATGGTGGAATTTAAGGGTTTTGCATTCTACGTGCCTACCTTGTGGCAGTTTCTAGACTCCTATTCGGTCTTGAAACTGCGCCAGGATAAGTTCATGAACTTGCTTGCTGTCATCTTAATACCACAATCTGGTTTTGACAAATTTGCATTTATTATACTGATAACGATTGGCAATTAAAGTCTTATAAAAAATAATATAGGGCATACTGTCTCTGTCAGAATTGCCATCAAACATTATCATGTCAATGTGTATCGCCGGAGGCGTGGCTGCATGGGGGTTGCAATGAGTATCAAGCATCGATTTTACGACAAAGTGGGTTTTTTTTATTTTACATTGTTCATGAATATTTCGGATATTTTGGGACATCGTATTTTATACCTCTATTTTGATATTTCAGTAACAGCCAGCAACAGAGCCTGAAAGTTCACCCCTGATGGTGCAATTCCGAAACCATTGAATAGGAAAATTAACGCCCACAAATTCTAATTGGCAATTATTCCTGATTCATTGATTTAAAAAAAAAATAGCCCTCTGTAATATATATATCGCCTGTGTAGGAAACTGAAACATCGTATGTCGTTAAAAAGAAATATCGTGCCCAAAAAATCGACCTCTCACTTCCGTAAATCTAAAATACATGTGAACTATATAGTGAAACTCGGTGTATTCGTACAAAGATGAAAATTCATGAAAAATGAAATTTAAATAGGAGACTAAAGTGTCTTTTTAGGATATTTTTTATAAGCTTGAAGTACTCATCAGCATTATATTTACTTTTTTTTCAAATGACCACTGATAAGGACTGCATTCAAGTCAGCCCGACTAAATCTAGAGCTACAGAGAGCCTACCTTTGCAATTAGCACCTGCTATTGAAAACCGGAAGTGGGAAAAGCAACAATTTTTAGTGTAAACTTGACATCATGTGTGACCTCATGCTACCGATTGTGTGACCGCACACTTCCGTGACACACAGAAAGGCATCAGACAGACAGACAGACAGACAGTCCGACATCAGACAGACATCGTATGATCTTTTAATACAGGATAGCTTTATGTGTATTTTCCACTTTTCGTTCCAGTTTCAAAGCTTCTACAACGACATCATCCAAGGAGCTCTGTCTTTTGATAGTCTAGGTACCTATCCCGCTATAAGAGCACCAGTCTACGCAGATGATGACGACATAACCAATGCATTTACAATCATTACGTACTATAAGGTAGCACGCATAACGATTCAATTATTAATGTTAACTGCATTGTGGTTATACAAACTTTGACAACAGTGAGAAATCACAATTTTTTAAACGTCTCGAGCAGACCTGATTTAACCGAAATATAATTATGTAAATTGCCTTCAAATCCACTGATTACGATAGAAGTTTTTAACAGAAAGGTAAATTCCGCAGAATACCCTCTCTCCAAAAACTATTTTTTATTAAGATATCAATACGAAACCACTAACAAGAATATCACAATTGCATGGTATGATTCCGTTTTCAGGGTGGATCGCTTCTCTATATGATGAAGCATTTCCTGACAATTGAGGTCTTTAATCAAGGTGTGAAAAACTACCTGAAGGAACGTGCTTACAAAAATGCCAACGCGGAGCACCTGTGGCACGAACTAACTTACGTAGGTATATGCGGCCTGTATTTTTAACTTCACTGTGTACCGAAGAGGCTGCTTAAGCCACTCCTAAATTTCAAAGGGTGTGTGATGAACTGATATTACAATCTACAATTCGAATCTAGGGTTCATCAGTAGAAGTCAAACCGCGAGAATTTATAGGAAGTGAACATCTGAACAACTAAACTGAACAACTGAAATGAACTAACCTCTGATTTTTTGTGAGTGCTGCAACAAATGCATTATTTGTATCCACTTTCGTTGATGCCCCTAGTCTCCCCGTTTTGTACAGGCTGAGTAAAAAAAAAACCCAAACCCAAATGTCGGGACTATTTTTTAGTGAAGTTGTGCATGTAGCACTTTCCAAATCTAGAATATTAAAGCCCAATTCATAAGATTTCTTTTAGTGAAAGAATCATTCAAAGTACTTATGTACTTTTCAAGTTACGGAATTTTAAACACTACCACCATTTTAAAAGTCTGACCACGGATCACAAACGAGATGTGCGTTCTTTCAGCAAAACGAAAACAATTCACACACATCTGTATGTGAATTGTTTTCGTTTTGCCAAAAGAACACTTAGGCCCTACCCACCCTGTATTGTTATTGTTTCCCATTCCCAGAATCTCGCAGAATTTTGTCTTTACCCGGGCGATTAATATTCACCAAATGAGTTTAGTGACAGGATTCATTGTATTCAGAATGCGATACGAAATAAAGGAATTATTAGAGAAATACTTCCCTTTGGTGTGCAGGCTGACAGGGATGTTGGTAAACACGACGTGAAAAAGATCATGGATACTTGGACCTTACAGCGTGGTTATCCCTTGATAACACTGACAAGAACAGGGAACAGCATCGTGGCCACACAGAGGATTTTCCTTCAGATTAACAAAACAATCGAAGATGACGGATTTGGGGACCTTGGGTAAAATATTCATTTTTATATAATGAAATTCATTTTCGTGAGGCATAACATCACTTCACAGTTTCACTTTTTATGGTGTTTCGGTTCCCAAACATTTTTTTTATTAACGAGGGTGAGTAGGCCTAGGCCCAAAGGGGGAAAATCGCTTTGTGCAAATCGCTCAACCTGCAAGAAATGACGTAACATCACAAATGAGCGTAAATTTTACAACATTCTAATTTTGAAGACTTTTTGGTAGGTGTACTCAAATGGTAGCTGTGTTTTTATTCCAGGTATAAATGGTATGTTCCTCTCACATATGTGTACGAGTCTGGACCTGGTGATCAATATGAAAAACCGCAACAAGTTTGGATGGAACCATCAGACGATTACAGTAAGTACTCATGGATTGCTGCTGCTGCTGCTGCATGTTGTTGTTACTGCTTCCAGTGTTTTCTCTGCTGCTTTTCGATATTGCTGCTGCCACTGTAATTTAATGATGTTGCAGCTGCTTTTGATGCTGTTACTGCTTGGTGCTGGTGCTGGTTTTGCTTGCTCTTCTGATCCTGCTGTCTAATTGCTGCCAGTGCTGCCGTACTGCTGCTTATATAAGCTGCTGTTATACTAGTGATGTTCTGCTGCTATTGCTGCTGCGGCTGACGCCGATGCTTCTGATGAGTAGTATTAACCAAAAAATTAAGGTAACAGCAAAGATATTAGTGGATAATATCTGAATAAGTGACAAGACATTTTTATTGATTTGATGTTTGGATTTCATTCCCAGCATACTTCGATCTACCAGATGATGCTAAAGCTGACGACTGGTACCTGGCCAATGCCAAGATGACTGGTTTTTATCGCGTCAACTACGAAGACGACAACTGGCAACGACTCTTGGATCAAGCTGCAATGGACCCCGACGTAAGTGACATTCACTTCGTTCAAACGACTCACACATATGCATGTATATTATGGATAATGTGTAAGCTGCCACGCCTCGAATGTGAAACTCAAATGTGCCGGTGGTGTTATGTTGGACTCATCGTCTCTGCCATTTTATCGCATATTATGGAGGGAAAACAATTCAGGTGGTTCCTAAATCTTTACATACAAATCAAGCATCGCTGTCAAATTTTATAAATAAACATGCAAATTATGAAATGTTGCTAATGATGTGTGTGCAGGTCTTCAGTGAGGAAAACAAGGTCGGTCTGATCTTGGACTCGTTCAACCTGGCAAAGGCAGAGGTCGTCCCAATGTCGTATTATCACAGCTTCTCTGAAAGTCTCACAAACAATTCCAGGAGAACCAGACGAGCTGCTGTTTCAACTTC